>CM038142.1:565375416-565998657 GCA_021437245.1 Aegilops speltoides | reverse complement strand
AAAATGTATTCGTATATACCAAAAATGTACAATGTGTATGATTTTTTAGAAATAATGCAATACAGGTTTTCAAAAGACGTTAATCATATATTTGAAAATGTTTAACGTGTATAAAAATATTTTCAATATATACAAATAATGCTAAATATGTACTTAAAAAAAGTTAATGTCTGTTGAACAAAAAGGTAAAACAATGAAAATAGACAATAAAAAAGAAAAAAAGAAAAAGCAAATAAAACAAAAAGGAACAAAGAAAATAAAAGTATAAGAAAAATGAAAGTATAAAAGAATGAAAGAAAAATGAAAAATGAATTAAAATACCCAATGAAAACAAATAAATAAGCGAAGAAAGCCGATGTAACACAATAAAATCAGAGAAAAACAAAGAAAAACAGAAAATCCAGAGAAAACCATTGAAGAAATACATAAAACCAAAAGAAAAACAAAAAAAGGATGCGAACGCGAAGCGAACAGAATGAACAGAGCGAACGCGCGTGCGATCAAACGAACGGGCCGACCCGGTACTGTAGCTAGCAAGGAAAATTCTTCAGCAAGCCGGGCATACATCTTACGCAAGATATATAGCCCTGGCGTACGAAGCACCCGCCGCCAAGGAGAATCAAGCATGCCGTCACACTCCACTAAGGTTGACCTCGATTGGAAGCTCCCCTCCCCAGACATCAACCTCTAATGGCGGCGTCCACATGTCTAGCCATATCGTCCGCTGGTCGCGCCGACAGATTCAGCGCCCAAGATGGCCGTCGTACAGCCATGCCTTGCGTACAGGTACAACTTGCTTTTCCCTGTATGTATGCAGTATGCCTAGGCTAGAAACGGAGGTGCTACCTCTTGAGCATGCGTTGGTTTTTCCCTTGAAGAGGAAAGGATGATGCAGCAAAGTAGCGTAAGTATTTCCCTCAGTTTTGAGAACCAAGTTACCAATCCAGTAGGAGGCTCCTCAAAAGTCCCACACGCATACACAAACAAACAAGAACCTCGCAACCAACGCGATAAAGAGGTTGTCAATCCCTTCACGGTAACTTGCGAAAGTGAGATCTGATAGAGATAATATGATAATATAAAATTTTTTGGTATTTTTATGATGTAGATTCGAAAGTAAAAGATGCAAATAAAAGTAGATAGAAAACTTATATGATAAAAGATAGACCCGGGGGCCATAGGTTTCACTAGTGGTTTCTCTCAAGATAACATAAGTATTACGGTGGGTGAACAAATTACTGTCGAGCAATTGATAGAAAAGTGCATAGTTATGAGAATATCTAGGCATGATCATGTATATAAACATCACGTCCGCAACAAGTAGACCGACTCCTGCCTGCATCTACTACTATTACTCCACACATCAACCGACTCCTGGCTGCATCTAGAGTATTAAGTTCATAAGAACAGACTAACGCATTAAGCAAGATGACAAGATGTAGAGGGATAAACTCATGCAATATGATATAAACCCCATCTTTTTATCCTCGATGGCAACAATACAATACGTGTCGTTTCCCTTACTGTCACTGGGATCGAGCACCGCAAGATTGAACCCAAAGCCAATCACTTCTCCCATAGCAAGAAAGATTAATCTAGTAGGCCAAACCAAATTAATAATTCGAAGAGACTTGCAAAGATAACCAAACATACATAAAAGAATTCAGAGGAGATTCAAATATTTCTCATAGATAAACTTGATCATAAACCCACAATTCATCGGATCTCGACAAACACACCGCAAAAATAGTTACATCGAATAGATCTCAAAGAAGAGGAAGGAGAACTTTGTATTGAGATTCAAAGAGAGAGAAGAAGCCATCTAGCTAATAACTATGGACCCGAAGGTCTGTGGTAAACTACTCACAACTCATCAGAGAGGCCTTGGTGATGATGAAGAGGCCCTCTGTGGTCGATTCCCCCTCCGCGGAGCGCCAGCGAAGGCTCCAAGATGGGATCTCGCGGATACAGAAGGTTGCGGCGGTGGAAATAATTTCTCGTGGTGTTCCTGGATGTTTTTAGGGTACGTAGATATATATAGGCGAAGTAAGTACGGTCAGGGGAGCCACGAGGGGCCCACGAGGCAGGGGGCGCGCCCACCCTTACTGGGCGCGCCGGCCACCCTCGTGGCCCCCTCAGCTGCTTCTTGACGTCCACTCGAAGTCTCCTGGATTGCGTTTGTTCCAAAAAGATCGCTCCCGAAGGTTTCATTCTGTTTGGACTCCGTTTGATATTCCTTTCCTTCGATATACTGAAATAGGCAAAAAAATAGCAATTACTTTGGGCCTCCGGTTAGTAGGTTAGTCCCAAAAATGATATATAAGTGTAAAGTAAAGCCCATAAACATCCAAAACAGGTAATATAATAGCATGGAACAATAAAAAATTATAGATACATTGAAGACGTATCAAGCATCCCCAAGCTTAATTCCTGCTCGTCCTCGAGTAGGTAAATGATAAAAACAGAATCTTTGATATGGAATGCTACCTAGCATAATTCTCGATGTATTTCTTTTTATTGTGGCATGATTGTTCATATCCAAATGATTCAAGATAAAAGTTTATAAAACATAAAAATAGTAATACTTCAAAGCATACTAACAAATAATCATGTCCTATCAAAATAGCATAGCCAAAGAAAGCTCATCCCTACAAAATCATATAGTTAGGCCATGCTTCATCTCTATTACACAAAATACCCCCCTTATGCATAATCCCGATGACGAGCCGAGCAATTGGTTCATACTTTTTAACGCGCTTCAGCCTTTTCAATTCTTACGCAATACATGAGCGCAAGCCATGGACATAGCAATATGTATGGTATATGGTGGTAGTTATGAAGACAAAGAGGGAGAAGATAGTCTCACATCAACTAGGCGTATCAATGGGCTATGGAGATGCCTGAAGGAAATATGCCCTAGAGGCAATAATAAAGTTATTATTTATTTCCTCATTTCATGATAAATGTTTATCATTCATGCTAGAATTGTATTAATCGGAAACATGATACATGTGTGAATGCATAGACAAAACAACATGTCACTAGTATGCCTCTACTAGACTAGCTTGTTAATCAAAGATGGTTATGTTTCCTGACCATGAACAAGGAGTTGTTATTTGATTAACAAGGTCACATCATTAGTAGAATGATCTGATTGACATGACCCATTCCATTAGCTTAGCACACGATCGTTTAGTATGTTGCTACTGCTTTCATCCATAACATATACATGTTCCTGTAACTATGAGATTATGCAACTCCCGTTTACCGGAGGAACACTTTGGGTGCTACCAAACGTCACAACGTAACTGGGTGATTATAAAGGAGTACTACAGGTGTCTCCAAAGGTAGATGTTGGGTTGGCGTATTTCGAGATTAGGTTTTGTCACTCCGATTGTCGGAGAGGTATCTCTGGGCCCTCTCGGTAATGCACATCACTTAAGCCTTGCAAGCACTACAACTAATGAGTTAGTTGTGAGATGATGTATTACGGAACGAGTAAAGAGACTTGCGTAACGAGATTGAACTAGGTATTGGATACCGACGATCGAATCTCGGGCAAGTAACATACCGATGACAAAGGAACAACGTATGTTGTTATGCGGTCCGACCGACAAAGATCTTCGTAGAATATGTAGGAACCAATATGGGCATCCAGGTCCCGCTGTTGGTTATTGACCGTGAATAGTTCTAGGTCATGTCTACATTGTTCTCGAACCGTAGGGTCCGCACGCTTAAGGTTTCGATGATGCTTATTATGAGTTTATGTATTTTGATGTACCAAGGAGTTCGAGTCCCGGATGTGATCACGGACATGACGAGGAGTCTCGGAATGGTCGAGACGTAAAGATTGATATATTGGAAGCCTATGTTTGGAGTTCGGAATGGTTCCGGGCGAAAACGGGAATTTACCGGAGTACCGGGAGGTTACCGGAACCCCCCGGGAGGTAAATGGGCCTCGATGGGCCTTAGTGGAAAGGAGAAGGGCCAGCCCTAGGTGGTGGCGCCTCCCCCTTCCCTAGTCCTACTAGGACTAGGAGAAGGGCCGCCCCTCTCTCTTTCCCCCTCCGGGAATCCTAGTCCAACTAGGATTGGGGGAATCCTACTCCCAGAGGGAGTAGGACTCCCTTGGCGCGCCACCCTTGGCCGCCGGCCCCCCTCCCCCTTGCTCCTTTATATACGGGGGCAGGGGGCACCTTGGAACACACAAGTTGATCTTTAGATCGTTCCTTAGCCGTGTCGGTGCCCCCTCCACCAAATTCCACCTCGGTTATACTGTCGCGAAGCTTAAGCGAAGCCTGCGCCGTGAAACATCAAGATCGTCCCACGCCGTCGTCTTGTGGAACTCTCCTCGACACTCGGCTGGATCGAGTACGAGGGACGTCATCGAGCTGTCGTGTGTCAAGAACTCGGGGCGTCAGTATGTGCGCCGGATCGGTCGGATCGCGAGGAGAACGTCGACTACTTCCTCTACGTTGTGATCGCTTCGCTTGGGTCTACAAGGGTATGTGGACAACACTCTTCTCTCGTTGCTATGCATCACCATGATCTTGCGTGTGCGTGGGAAAATTTTTGAAATTACTCGTTCCCCTACGGTGGCATCCGAGCCTAGGTTTTTCTATGGTTTGATGTTTTGCACGAGTAGAACACAAGTGAGTTGTGGGCGATACAAGTCATACTACCTACCAGCATGTCATACTTTGGTTCAGCGGTATTGTGAGATGAAGCGGCCCGGACCGACATTACGCGACGCTTACGCGAGACTGGTTTCACCGCCACGAGCACTCGTTGCTTAAAGGTGACCGTGGGTGCTGTCTCTCTCACTTTAGTTGAACCGAGTGTGACTACGCCCGGTCCTTGAAGAAGGTTAAAACGGAGTCTATTTGACGAAGTATCGTTGTGGTTTTGATGCGTAGGTGAGACTGGATCTTGCTTAAGCCCGTAGCAGCCACGTAAAAATTGCAACAACAAAGTAGAGGACGTCTAACTTGTTTTTGCAGGGCATGTTGTGATGTGATATGGTCAAGACGTGATGCTATATTTTATTGTATGAGATGATCATGTTTTGTAACCGAAGTTATCGGCAACCGGCAGGAGCCATATGGTTGTCGCTTTATTGTATGCAATGCAATCGCCCTGTAATGCTTTACTTTATCACTAAGCGGTAGCGATAGTCGTAGAAGCATAAGTTTGGCAAGACGACAACGATGCTACGATGGAGATCAAGGTGTCGCGCGGTGGCGATGGTGATCATGGTGGTGCTGCAAGATGGAGATCATGAAGCACAAGATGATGATGACCATATCATATCACTTATATTGATTTGCATGTGATGTTTATCCTTTTATGCATCTTATCTTGCTTTGATTGACGGTAGCATTATAAGATGATCTCTCACTAAATTATCAAGAAGTGTTCTCCCGAGTATGCACCGCTGCCAAAGTTCGTCGTGCCCGGACACCACGTGATGATCGGGTGTGATAAGCTCTCGTCCATCTACAACGGGTGCAAGCCAGTTTTGCACACGCAGAATACTCGGGTTATACTTGACGAGCCTAGCATATGCAGATATGGCCTCGGAACACGGAGACCGAAAGGTCGGCGTGAATCATATAGTAGATATGATCAACATAAGATGTTCACCATTGAAAACTACTCCATTTCACGTGATGATCGGTTATGGTTTAGTTGATTTGGATCACGTGATCACTTAGATGACTAGAGAGATGTTTTTCTAAGTGGGAGTTCTTAAGTAATATGATTAATTGAACTTAAATTTATCATGAACTTAGTACCGATAGTATCTTGCTTGTTTATGTTTGATTGTAGATAGATGGCTCGTCTTTGTTGTTCCGTTGAATTTTAATGCGTTCCTTGAGAAAGCAAAGTTGAAAGATGATGGTAGCAATTACACGGATGGGTCCGTAATCTGAGGATTATCCTCATTGCTGCACGTAAGAGTTACGCCTGGATGCACCGCTAGGTGACGAACTTCTTCTTTGGAGCAACACCGGATGTTGTGAGCGTCTGGCGAGCAAAGTCGATGACTACTCTATAGTTCAATGTGCCATGCTTTACGGCTTAGAACCGGACTTCAACGACGTTTTGAGCGTCATGGAGCATATGAGATGTTCCAGAGTTGAAGTTAATATTCCAACAGAATGCCCGGATTGAGAGATATGAAGTCTCCAATAAGTTCTATAGCTGCAAGATGGAGGAGAATAGTTACATTAGTGAGCATATACTCGAATGTCCGGGTACTACAATCACTTGACACAATTGGGAGTTAATCTTCCGGATGATTGTGTCATTGATGAATTCTCAAT
Organism: Aegilops speltoides; assembly: GCA_021437245.1. Classification (NCBI taxonomy): domain Eukaryota; kingdom Viridiplantae; phylum Streptophyta; class Magnoliopsida; order Poales; family Poaceae; genus Aegilops; species Aegilops speltoides. The sequence continues at coordinate 565,992,331 of CM038142.1, read as the reverse complement.
CACCGCCACCAAGCTACAAAGGCTTCGTGATGAACTATAATATGCAAGGGTTAGTAAAGACTATACCGAGCTCTTCGCAATGCTAAAGGCTGCGGAGGTAGAAATCAAGAAGGAGCATCAAGTGTTGATGGTCAATAAGACCACTAGTTTCAAGAAGAAAGGCAAAGGGAAGAAGAAGGAATCTCAAGAAGAACAGCAAGCAAGTTCTTTGCTCAGAGAAGAAACCCAAGTCGGCCCTAAACCTGAAATCGAGTGCTTCTCACCGCAAGCGATAGTCATTTGAAGCGGAACTGCCCCAAGTATTTGGCGGATAAGAAGGATGGCAAGGTGAACAAAGGTATATGTGATATACATGTTATTGATGTGTACCTTACTAGAGCTCACAGAGCACTGGTATTTGATCTTGGTTACATTGCTAATATTTGCAACTCGAAACAGGGACTACGGATTAAGCGAACACTGGGAAAGGACGAGGTGACGATGCGCGTGGGAAATGGTTCCAAAGTCGATGTGATCGCGGTCGGCACGCTACCTCTACATCTACCTTCGGGATTAGTTTTAGACCTAAATAATTGTTATTTGGTGCCTGCGTTGAGCATGAACATTATATCTGGATCTTGTTTGATGCGAGACGGTTATTCATTTAAATCAGAGAATAATGGTTGTTCTATTTATATGAGTAATATCTTTTATGGTCATGCACCCTTGAGGAGTGGTCTATTTCTGATGAATCTCGATAGTAGTGATACACATATTCATAATGTTGAAGCCAAAAGATGCAGAGTTAATAATGATAGTGCAACTTATTTGTGGCACTGCCGTTTAGGTCATATCGGTGTAAAGCGCATGAAGAAACTCCATACCGATGGACTTTTGGAGTCACTTGATTATGAATCACTTGGCACTTAAGAACCGTGCCTCATGGGCAAGATGACTAGAACACCGTTCTCGGTACTATGGAGAGAGCAACAGATTTGTTGGAAATCATACATACAGATGTATGTGGTCCAATGAATGTTGAGGCTCGTGGCGGATATCGTTATTTTCTCACCTTCACAGATGACTTAAGCGAGATATGGGTATATCTACTTAATGAAACATAAGTCTGAAACGTTTGAAAAGTTCAAAGAATTTCAGAGTGAAGTTGAAAATCATCGTAACAAGAAAATTAAATTTCTACGATCGATCGTGGAGGTGAATATTTGAGTTCGAGTTTGGTTTACATTTGAAACAATGTGGAATAGTTTCACAGCTCACGCCACCCGAACACCACAGCAGTAATGGTGTGTCCGAACGTCAGAATCGTGCTTTACTAGATATGGTACGATCTATGATGTCTCTTACAGATTTACCGCTATCGTTTTGGGGTTATGCTCTAGAGACGGCCGCATTCACACTGAATAGAACACCGTCGAAATCCGTTGAGACGACACCTTATGAACTATGGTTTAGCAAGAAACCAAAGTTGTTGTTTCTTAAAGTTTGGGGATGCGATGCTTATGTGAAAAAGCTTCAACTGATAAGCTCGAACCCAAATCGAGAAATGTGTCTTCATAGGATACCCAAAGGAGACAGTTGGGTACACCTTCTATCACAGATCCGAAGGCAAGACATTCGTTGCTAAGAATGGATCCTTTCTAGAGAAGGAGTTTCTCTCGAAAGAAGTGAGTGGGAGGAAAGTGGAACTTGATGAGGTAATAGTACCTTCTCCCTTACTTGAAAGTGGTTAAATCGCAGAAAACAGTTTACGAGACACCTACACCAAGTAGTGAGGAAGTTGATGATGTTGATCATGAAACTTGAGATCAAGTTATCGCAGAACCTCGTAGATCAACCAGAGTAAGATCCGCACTGAGTGGTACGGTAATCCTATTCTCGAAATCATGCTACTAGATCATGATGAACCTCGAACTATGAAGAAGCGATGGTGAGCCCAGATTCATAAAATGGCTTGAGGCCATGAAATCGAGATGGGATCCATGTATGAAAACAAAGTATGGACTTTGGTTGACTTGCCCGAGGGTAGGCAAGCAATAGAAAACAAGTGGATCTTCAAGAAGAAGACCGACGACGGTAATATTATCGTCTATAAAGCTCGACTTGTCGCAAAAGGTTTTCGACAAGTTCAAGGGATTGACTACGATGAGACCTTCTCACCCGTGGCGATGCTTAAGTCCGTCCGAATCATGTTAGCGATTGCGCATTTTATGATTATGAAATTTGGCAAATGGATGTAAAGACTGCATTCTGAATGGATTTACGGAAGAAGAGTTGTATATGATGCAACGAGAAGGTTTTATCGATCCAAAAGGAGCTAACAAAGTGTGCAAGCTCCAATGATCCATCTATGGACTGGTGCAAGCATCTCGGAGTTGGAATAAACGCTTTGATAGTGTGATCAAAGCATTTGGGTTTGTATGAGACTTTTGGAGAAGCTCAGATTTACAAGAAAGTGAGTGGGAGCTCAGAGCATTTACGATATTATATGTAGATGACATATTACTGATCGGAAATGATATAGAATTTCTGGATAGCATAAAGGGATACTTGAATAAGAGTTTTTCGATGAAAGACCTCGGTGAAGCTGCTTACATATTGGGCATTAAGATCTATAGAGATAGATCAAGACGCTTGATTGGACTTTCACAAAGCACATACCTTGACAAAATTTTGAAGAAGTTCAAAATGGATCAAGCAAAGAAAGGGTTCTTGCCTGTGTTACAAGGTGTGAAGTTGAGTAAGACTCAATGCCCGACCACTGCAGAAGATAGAGAGAAAATGAAAGATGTTCCCTATGCTTCAGCCATAGGCTCTATCATGTATGCAATCTGTGTACCGACTGATGTGTGCCTTGCTATAAGCCTAGCGGGGAGGTACCAAAGTAATCCAGAGTGGATCATCGACAGCGGTCAAGAACATCTGAAATACCGAAAAGGACTAAGGATATGTTTCAGATATGGAGGTGACAAAGAGCTCATCGTGGCGGTTACGTTGACGCAAGCTTTGACAACGATCCGGACAATTCTAAATCGCAGACCGGATACGTATTTACACTAAACGGAGGAGCTGTCGGTTGGTGCAGTTCTAAACAAAGCGTCGTGGCGGGATCTACATGTGAAGCGGAATACATAGCAGCTTCGAAGCAGCTAATGAAGGAGTCGGATGAAGGAGTTCATATCCGATCTAGGTGTCATACCTAGTGCATCGGGTCCAATGAAAATCTTCGTGACAATCTTGGAGCAATTGCCTTAGCAAAGGAATCCAGATTTCACAAGAGGACCAAGCACATCAAGAGACGCTTCAATTCCATCCGGACTTAGTCCGGTGGGAGACATAGAGATTTGCAAGATACACACGGATCTGAATGTTGCGCACCCGTTGACTAAGCCTCTTCCACGAGCAAAACATGATCAGCACCAAGACTCCATGGGTGTGAAAATCATTACTATGTAATCTAGATTATTGACTCTAGTGCAAGTGGGAGATCAAGGAAATATGCCCTAGAGGCAATAATAAAGTTATTATTTATTTCCTCATTTCATGATAAATGTTTATCATTCATGCTAGAATTGTATTAATCGGAAACATGATACATGTGTGAATGCATAGACAAAACAACATGTCACTAGTATGCCTCTACTAGACTAGCTTGTTAATCAAAGATGGTTATGTTTCCTGACCATGAACAAGGAGTTGTTATTTGATTAACAAGGTCACATCATTAGTAGAATGATCTGATTGACATGACCCATTCCATTAGCTTAGCACACGATCGTTTAGTATGTTGCTACTGCTTTCATCCATAACATATACATGTTCCTGTAACTATGAGATTATGCAACTCCGTTTACGGAGGAACACTTTGGTGCTACCAAACGTCACAACGTAATCGGGTGATTATAAAGGAGTACTACAGGTGTCTCCAAAGGTAGATGTTGGGTTGGCGTATTTGAGATTAGGTTTTGTCACTCCGATTGCCTGGAGAGGTATCTCTGGGCCCTCTCGGTAATGCACATCACTTAAGCCTTGCAAGCACTACAACTAATGAGTTAGTTGTGAGATGATGTATTACGGAACGAGTAAAGAGACTTGCGTAACGAGATTGAACTAGGTATTGGATACCGACGATCGAATCTCGGGCAAGTAACATACCGATGACAAAGGAACAACGTATGTTGTTATGCGGTCCGACCGACAAAGATCTTCGTAGAATATGTAGGAACCAATATGGGCATCCAGGTCCCGCTGTTGGTTATTGACCGTGAATAGTTCTAGGTCATGTCTACATTGTTCTCGAACCGTAGGGTCCGCACGCTTAAGGTTTCGATGGCGGTTATTATGAGTTTATGTATTTTGATGTACCGAAGGAGTTCGAGTCCCGGATGTGATCACGGACATGACGAGGAGTCTCGGAATGGTCGAGACGTAAAGATTGATATATTGGAAGCCTATGTTTGGAGTTCGAATGGTTCCGCTAAAACGGAATTTACTGAGTACCGGAGGTTACGGAACCCCGGAGGTAAATGGGCCTCGATGGGCCTTAGTGGAAAGGAGAAGGGCCAGCCCTAGGTGGGCGCGCCTCCCCCTTCCCTAGTCCTACTAGGACTAGGAGAAGGGCCGCCCCCTCTCTCTTTCCCCTCCGGAATCCTAGTCCAACTAGGATTGGGGAATCCTACTCCCAGAGGGAGTAGGACTCCTTGGCGCCACCCTTGGCCTTGCCCCTTCCCCTTGCTCCTTTATATACGGGCAGGGGGGCACCTTGAACACACAAGTTGATCTTTAGATCGTTCCTTAGCCGTGTCGGTGCCCCCTCCACCAAATTCCACCTCGGTTATACTGTCATGCGAAGCTTAGGCGAAGCCCTGCGCCGGTGAAACATCAAGATCGTCACCACGTCGTCTTGACGAACTCTCCTCGACACTCGGCTGGATCGAGTACGAGGGACGTCATCGAGCTGTACGTGTGTCAAGAACTCGGGCGTCGAAGTAACGGCGCCGGATCGGTCGGATCGCGAGGAGAACGTCGACTACTTCCTCTACGTTGTGATCGCTTCCGCTTCGGGTCTACAAGGGTATGTGGACAACACTCTTCTCTCTCGTTGCTATGCATCACCATGATCTTGCGTGTGCGTAGGAAAATTTTTGAAATTACTACGTTCCCCAACAATGCCCATTAATAGATATCAATGTGAGTGAGTAGGGATTGCCATGCAACGGATGCACTAGAGCTATAAATATATGAAAGCTCAACAAAAGAAACTAAGTGGGTGTGCATCCAACTTGCTTGCTCACGAAGACCTAGAGCATTTTGAGGAAGCCCATCATTGGAATATACAAGCCAAGTTCTATAATGAAAAATTCCCACTAGTATATGAAAGTGACAACATAAGAGACTCTCTATCATGAAGATCATGGCGCTACTTTGAAGCACAAGTGTGGTAAAAGAGATAGTAGCATTGTCCCTTCTCTCTTTTTCTTCATATTTTTTTATTTTGGTGGGCTTCTTTCGCCTCTTTTTTTGGGCTTCTTTGGCCTCTTTTATTTTTATAAAGTCCGAAGTCTCATCCCGACTTGTGGGGGAATCATAGTCTTCATCATCCTTTCCTCACTTGGGACAATGCTCTAATAATGAAGATCATCACACTTTTATTGATTTACAACTCAAGAATTACAACTCAATACTTAGAACAAAATATGACTCTATGTGAATGCCTCCGGCGGTGTACCGGGATATGCAATGAATCAAGAGTGACATGTATGAAAATTATGAAGGTGGCCTTACCACAAATACGATGCCAACTACATGATCATGCAAAAAGCAACATGACAATGATGGAGCATGTCATAATAAACGGAACAGTGAAAAGTTGCATGGCAATATATCTCAGAATGACTATGGAAATGCCATAATAGGTAGGTATGGTGGCTGTTTTGAGGAAAGTAAATAATGGGTTCATAATACCGGCGAAAGTTGTGCGGCATAATAGAGGCTAGCAAAGCGGAAGGGTAAGTGTGTGTATATCCATGGACTCACATTACTCATAAAGAACTCATATACTTATTGCAAAAAATTATTAGCCCTCGAAGCAAAGTACTACTACGCATGCACCTAGAGGGATAGATTGGTAGGAAAAGACCATCGCTCGTCCCCGACTGCCACTCATAAGGAAAGCACTCAAAGAGCACCCCATGCAACAAATTTGTCACACAATTTTTACCATACGTGCATGCTATGGGACTTGCCAACTTCAACACAAGTATTTATCAATTTCATAATTACCCAACTAGCATGACTCTAACATTATTACCTTTATATCTCAAAACAATTATCAAGCATCAAATTGATCATATTTTTAAATGCACTTTCTATGATAGTTTTTATTATACCCAACTTGGATGCTCATCATTCTAGGACCAAATTTATAACCATAGCAAATACCATGCTGTTCTAAAATACTCTCAAAATAATATAAGTGAAGCATGAGAGATCAACAATTTCTTCAAAATAAAGCCACCGCCGTGCTGTAGAAAATATAAATGAAGCACATAGAGCAAAACTATCTAGCTAAAAAGATATAATTGAAGCACATAGAGTATTCTAGTAAATTCTAGATCATGTGGGTTTCTCCCAAAAGGTGTATACAGCAAGGATGATTCTGGTAAAATAAAAAGCAAAGACTCATATCATACAAGACGCTCCAAGAAAAACACATATCATGTGGTAAATAAAAATATAGCTCTAAGTAAAGTTACCGATAAACGAAAACGAAAGAGGGGATGCCTTCCGGGGCATCCCCAAGCTTAAGCTTTTGGTTGTCCTTGAATATCTTGGGGTGCCATGGGCATTCCCAAGCTTAGGCTTTTGCCACTCCTTATTCCATAGTCCATCAAATCTTTACCCAAAACTTGAAAACTTCACAACACAAAATTCAACAGGAAATCTCATAAGCTCCGTTAATGCAAGAAAGAAAGACCACCACATAAGGTACTGTAATGAACTCATTCTTTATCTATATTGGTGTTAAACCTACCTTATTCCAACTTCTCTATGGTTCATACCCCCGATACTAGTCATAGATGCATCAAAATAAGCAAACAACACACGAAAAACAGAATCTGTCAAAAACAGAACATTCTGTAGCAATCTGTAACTTTCGAATACTTCTGGAACCTTAAAACTCCTACCAAAATAGGAAGTCCTAGGTAATTTGTCTATTGATCTAGAGCAAAAAGAATCAACGCCAAAGCACGTTTCTGTGATTTACTGAGTTTTTTCTCGTGCACGCAAAGTTTCTGTTTTTCAGCAGAATCAAATTAACTTTAACCCAAGGTTATCCTATAGGTTCTACTTGGCACAAACACTAATTAAAACATGAAAACACATCTAACCAGAGACTAAATAAATTATTTATTACTAAACAGGAACAAAAAACAAGGAACAAAAATAAAATTGGGTTGCCTCCCAACAAGCGCTATCGTTTAACGCCCCTAGCTAGGTATAAAAGCGAGAATAGATCTAAGTATTGCCATCTTTGGCATTCATTTCATAAGTGGCTCGCATAATAGATTCATAAGGTAATTTAACTTTCTTTCTAGGGAAGTGTTCCATGCCTTTCCTCAATGGAAATTGGAATCTAATATTCCCTTCCTTCATATCAATAATTGCACCAATCGTTCTAATAAAAGGCCTACCAAGAATAATAGGACACAAAAGATTGCAATCAATATCAAGAGCGATAAAATCTACGGGCACATAATTCCTATTTGCAACAATAAGAACATCATCAATCTTCCCAGGTTTCTTAATGGTGGAATCCGCAAGGTGCAAATTTAAAGAGCAATCATCAAATTCATGGAAACCTAGCACATCACATAAAGTTTTAATCGTGGAAACACTAGCACCCAAATCACATAGAGCATAACATTCATGATCTTTTATTTTAATTTTTATTGTAGGTTCCCACTCATCATAGAGTTTTCTAGGTATAGAAACTTCCAAATTAAGTTTTTCCTCATAAGATTGCATCAAGGCATCAACGATAAGTTTAGTAAAAGCTTTATTTTGGCTATAAGCATGAGGAGAATTCAACACGGATTGCAACAAGGAAATACAATCTATCAAAGAGCAATTATCATAATTAAATTCCTTGAAATCCAAAGTAGTGGGTTCATTACTATGCAAAGTTTAATTTCTCCAATCCCACTTTTGCCAATTTTAGCATCAAGATCAAAATACTCCAAATCATCGGAACACTTTTAACTAAAGTTGATTTACTTCCAGTCCCATCATTATCAAGATTCATATTGCAAAACAAAGATTTAATAGGGGACACATCAATAACTTTTAGATCTTCATCATTATTTTCTCCTAACCCTTCTGGTTTGGCAGCCATCTTATTAACTAAGGTGGCTTGCTTATCAAAAATTTGGGCTAAGGATTTTTCGATACAAGCAATTTGAGCATTTAAACCATGAAATTCCTTAGATAAATCATCAAGCTCTTTATTCATGAAACCCAAAAAATTCTTTTGCTCTTTAAGCTCGTTTCTGAAGAAATTATTATGCTCAAATTGTAAGGTCATAAAACTTCTAACATTTGATTCAATCTCCTCCAACCTTTTAAGGTGAAGGTCAACGTTCTTAGGAAAAGCCATAAGGGCAATGGGCACACAAGAGGCAAGTGAAAGAGAAGCAAACAGAAAAGTGAGGGCGAATAAAACGGCAAGGTGAAGTGGGGGAGAGGAAAACAAGAGGCAAATGACAAATAATGTAATGCGATGGAGATGAGTTTGGGATGGGTACTTGGTATGTCTTGACTTGAGCGAAGACCTCCCCGGCGCCAGAAATCCTTCTTGCTACCTCTTGAGCATGCATTGGTTTTTCCCTTGAAGAGGAAAGGGTGAAGCAGCAAAGTAGCGTAAGTATTTCCATCAGTTTTGAGAACCAAGGTATCAATCCAGTAGGAGGTTCCTCAAAAGTTCCACGCACCTACACAAACAAACAAGAACCTCGCAACCAACATGATAAAGGGGTTGTCAATCCCTTCAAGGTAACTTGCGAAAGTGAGATCTGATAGAGATAATATGATAAGATAAATATTTTTGGTACGTCTATGATGTAGATTGGAAAGTAAAAGATGCAAATAAAAGTAGATAGAAAACTTATATGATAAAAGATAGACCCGGGGGGCATACGTTTCACTAGTGGCTTCTCTCAAGATAGCATAAGTATTACGGTGGGTGAACAAATTACTGTCGAGCAATTGATAGAAAAGTGCATAGTTATGAGAATATCTAGGCATGATCATGAATATAGGCATCACGTCTGCAACAAGTAGACCGACTCCTGCCTGCATCTACTACTATTACTCCACACATCAACCGACTCCTGGCTGCATCTAGAGTATTAAGTTCATAAGAACAGAGTAACACATTAAGCAAGATGACATGATGTAGAGGGATAAACTCATGCAATATGATATAAACCCCATCTTTTTATCCTCGACGGCAACAATACAATATGTGTCGTTTCCCTTACTGTCACTGGGATCGAGCACCGCAAGATTGAACCCAAAGCTAAGAACTTCTCCCATGGCAAGAAAGATCAATCTAGTAGGCCAAACCAAACTAATAATTCGAAGAGACTTGCAAAGATAACCAAACATACATAAAAGAATTCAGAGGAGATTCAAATATTTCTCATAGATAAACTTGATCATAAACCCACAATTCATCGGACCTCGACAAACACACCGCAAAAAGAGTTACATCGAATAGATCTCCAAGAAGAGGAAGGAGAACTTTGCATTGAGGTTCAAAGAGAGAGAAGAAGCCATCTAGCTAATAACTATGGACCCGAAGGTCTGTGGTAACTACTCACAACTCATCGGAGAGGCCTTGATGGTGATGGAGAGCCCCTCCATGGTCGATTCCCCTCCGGCAGAGTACCGACGAAGGCTCCAAGATGGGATCTCGCGGATACAGAAGGTTGCGGCGGTGGAAATAATTTCTCGTGGTGCTCCTGGATGTTTTTGGGGTACGTAGATATATATATATATATATATATATATATATATATATATATATATATATATATATATATATATATATAGGCGAAGGAAGTCGGTCAGGGGAGCCACGAGGGGCCCACAAGGGGCCCACAAGGCAGGGGGCGCGCCCACCCTTACTGGGCGTGCCGGCCACCCTCGTGGCCGCCTCAGTGCTTCTTGATGTCCACTCCAAGTCTCCTGGATTGCGTTTGTTCCAAAAAGATCGCTCCCGAAGGTTTCATTCCGTTTGGACTTCGTTTGATATTCCTTTCCTTCAATATACTGAAATAGGCAAAAAACAGCAATTCGGGCTGGGCCTCCGGTTAGTAGGTTAGTCCCAAAAATGATATAAAAGGGTAAAGTAAAGCCCATAAACATCCAAAACGGGTAATATAATAGCATGGAACAATGAAAAATTATAGATACATTGGAGACATATCAGGAGGCCATGCTTCAGATCCCAACGTGGGAATCCTTGCCTATGGTTTGTTTAGTTTAGGACTTAGAATATCTCCATTACCGGGACTTAGGCAGGACGATCCCATATCGCCACTCCTTCTCATACTGGCAATCGCCCCTTGCAACACTTGCTGTCTGCGGCAACCGACTCCGATCCGGCTTACTACAACCACTGCCGGGCAGAGGAATTAGGAGACAAAAAAGGCTCATATCACAAGACATCATCTGGGCACTAACGCCAATGGTTTTACATATCCATCGTTGCTGTTGCCATGCCTACAACAAGCTCAGCTACATGCTCGAACGCTCGTCTCTTCCCCCTTAACCTCGAGGCCATCAACCTCGCTGGTGTGCATGCAGCCGCGACCGCTTTAGAAGATTCATCATTACCGAAAGATCTAGAAACAAGGAAATAAACTTTGTGAAGGCTGGCCCGTGATGTGCCCCGATGGAATTAAGAAATTCCATCGACATCATCAGCATGGACATCGCACATTGCCGCCTCGCGGCGCTCGACGATGTTCTTGTCGACCCGCTACAACACATGGCCACAATTTTGCCGAAATTTTGCAACTGTGTAGGGGGTGTATAATATGCTGCAGAACTAGGTGGAGGTGTATGCTCTGCTGTATAACCATATGCTCTCTCGCCAATTCTATCAATTGATGAAGTTTCATCTTCTTGCAAAACTCTAACCTTTATTGCATCATAATCAGGAAACAACCCCTTTTCATATTGTTCAAGGCAAAGAGCACTAATCCTCTTATTTTGTGCCAAGCTCTTTTTTTAACGCAGTCACAACTGCTTCTGGAAGGGATTGCTCCATAATACTTTCAGATTCTTTCGGCAACAATTCATGAGTGTTGCCGAAATTCTCAAATTGCGTAGAGCATGCATTATATGCTATAGTATTTGTGATGCCCGGATAATTAAGATACAGTAATCCCCTATTAATGATGCCATGTCATCACATTACTGTTGGTAATCCTCTCTTGAACCAAATCATTTTTCAAATTAAAATTCAAATTAAAGTCCAAAATTCAAAATTCTCGAACATAAAAACTAAAATGTTCAAATTGTGGGAAATAATCCCTGTTTATTTGTCATGTTGAAACCTACATTTTATAGAGTTTTTCAACGCCCGTTAGTAGCATTTATGCTTAGTAGAAATGTGTAGAAATGTGTAGTACTGTGTCTTTTGGTAGTGTAGAAATCTATACTTAGTAGAAATATATTTGCAAGAGTGTGTGCAAGGCTACTTATTAATTGACGTGTTTTTCTTATTGAGAAATTGCCAAAGAGCCTATCTGTGAGTTGTGGTATCGAGCATGATGAAGAAGGTTTTGCTGGAATACGCCTTACCGCAAGGGGCTCCGTCACCACCTGTGCCTATGGCGTGGACACAGACGGTCGCACACACTTCAACCCGGTTGGGTGGAAGAACTTCCTCGTTGGCAAGAATCTTCGTGTTGGACAGGCCTCCTAATTACTATCAGAAACACCCACCGCCATGGCTTGAGGATGATGGTCGTCGTTGGTATCATCTAGAACTACATATGTGTGTGTGGCTGTATGACTACCTAGTACTGCTTATCATATATGCTATATTTATGTGAGGATGCATGTTGATTATATATGAAATTGTTATCTAGTACTACCTAATACCTATAATGCTTTATGATATTGTATGACTATATGGTATTGTGGTTAATGATATTGTTATCTGGTATATGTGAAATTCCAGTTTATTGAAACGGGGTATTGGAAAGAATGTTGAAAGATACAACAGTAGCGCGGGCAAAGAAAAGCGCTACAACTACTTATTAGTAGCGCATATGGGAAAACCGCTACTACTATAGTCAGTAGTAGTAGCGCGGGAGAAGAGAGCGCTACTACTATTTGTTAGTTGTAGCGCCTTATTAGTAACACGGCTACCCGCGCTACTGATAGTGTTAAAACCCGTGCTACTACTAGGGTTTTCCCTACTAGTGGCTTTTTGCTCTGTTTTTCTTTTTGGAGTGGTTCTGTGGCCTTGCCACCTGGGAAATCATCATTTCTTTTTCTCCCAAGTGGCTCATCATCCTCAAACTCATCATAAGACCATGCCATTTCCATCCTAGCCCAAATCCCAATATTCTTTTTCTTGGGGAATATTCCTTTTATATTAAAGGAATTATCCTATTTGCCCTAGGTTGTGAAGCAACCTATATTTCTGTCCATAAAAAAATTCCCAATTAATTCTCATAATTTCTTTGGGTCATATATTTCTCAAATATGCCCAAACATATCCTTGGCCAGTTCAAAAATATCCCTCCAATATTCATTCTTCCATTCTGTCATGAATGGCATTTTGTGAAGGAAGTGCCATTTATCCTATCTTGTTTGCTCCCAAACTTTTTTGAATTCTTGTATGTCCAAATCATTAACTCATGCCAAAATTCAACTTCATTTGCCTAGCCAATCTTCCTCAATGATTTTTCAAAATGTCTCTCAAACAGAAGCCATTGTGAAGGAAGTACTAGCTAGGAGTATCCAAGTGAGTTGAAATTTTCCATTCCTCTTAATGTGCTCATATAATTGCCCTCCTCCAATTTTCAGCTCCATCCAATAATTTATGTGAGCACAAGACCAAATCTTTGCTTCTGGCAATATTTCCAGGTTGTGAAGCAAGTGTATTTTATATTGCTTTATTAATTCTAAAAAAAATACCAGGTCATGCTCCTACCTATATCACATCTCTCCACCAAATTTTTGGATCATTTCCTTAAGCCATTTTTCCTCCAAAAATATTGCAAGTTTTTCGTTAGTGGGGTTGTTTGTGAAGCAAGTACTATTTTGGCATGTCCATTTGGTATGAAACTTTTACAGCATCTTCATATGGCCAAATAACCCTGGCTTGTCAAATTTGAGCTCAAGTTGATACTCCATGTGAGTGCATCATCATGCTCAAGTTTCTGGACCAAATGTGAGGTTACAAAGCAACCATGTTGTTTTGTCATCCATTTCTCCTCAAAACCTCCAGGATTATAGTCCTTCCTATCCTAAACCTCCCTGACATCTTATTTCCATCTTAACCTCACTAGGTTGATCACATCAGAGTGGTCAAGATTGCTACTGCCAACTTCAGAGCTTAGTTCCAACCCAACCACAATGCCATTTCTTTCTCTATCACCTCAGTTGCAACCTACCCTAGAGAAACAACACCCTAGACAAGGTTTGCCATCCCCTACAGCCCCTCCCTGTGCCATGTCACATGGTGACCGTGCAGCTGGCATGCCTATTCACGCGCTCTGCTCGTTGGGCCGCGTCTAGAGCATCGTTTGTGCCTCGGCCCCTTTCCCTCGTGTCGTCTTCGCGAGCGTGACCATGTCTAGTCTCTTACCCTTGTCATCGCCACTTCCCTGGACCCCGCTCCCCCTCCGGCAGCTTCCTCACCGCCGCTCGCCGCCGCGTGCCCATGGGCAAATAGTGGCCATTTGGCACAGTTCGTCGTCGTCTTCTTCCTCCCCGTGCTCCGTTGGCCTCCTCTGACCCGTGAGACCCTTCCCTGTTCCTCCTCCATCGTCTACCACCAAGCTCGGGTGCATGCACACACATTCGCGGCGCCGGCCATGCGTTCGTGGCGACGCCAACGCGGCACCACCTTGCTCCGGCTATATAAGGCAACCCCGATGCCATTTCCCTTCGCCATCAGCCTCACCACTCTCCTATAGCCCCCCCTGACCACTTCCCCGAGCTCGAGCCGCCCTCCATGTCCACCATTTCCGCCTCAGTCGCCGCCTCTGTCCACTCTAATTCTGATGAATCGAGCCTCCTCTCCCCTTATTTCCACCACTAGAGGAGCCTCCTCGACCCTCTGATCCTCCTCGCATCCTGCTTTCCTCTTCGGGTCAACCTCATCCCCGGCACCCACCTCGACCGACGCCGTCGTCCGCCATGTCCTCGCCTCCTCTTGCTCTTGGGCTCCTCGACGGTCGTGCTGTGCACAAGCGGGCGCGCCTCGTTTCCTCGAGCACGCCGGTGGTCGGAGCACGGCGAACGGTGCCCGGAGTCGCTGGCAATCGCCGCCCGACGCCGGTGGCCTCCCTCTGCCTCACGGGTGTGCAGCAAAGAAAGAAGAAGGAGCTGACCTGCAGGTGGGCCCTGCTCGTCAGCGTCCCAGCTCGCTGGCCCCGCCCCTGCTGACATGGATAGTGGACACGGGTTTTGCGCGTGTACGCTTTCATCCACCGAAAGTGTATTTTCCTCTTCTTCAGGCCAGAATGTGTTTTACTCTCCGGAAAACGTATTTTCTGAAAAGATGCGTTCGGTTTTTCAACCGAGGGCATGTTTCTTAGAATTTTATTACAAATAGGTCCCTCGTAGAAAAACAATCATAACTCTTCAACCATAGCTCCAAATGAGGTGATTCCAAATCCCACTTCTTCGTTTCGTCGAGCCTGTTCCGATGGAGTCATTTTCACCGTGTTTTGACATTCTGAAAATGACCATTTTGCCCTTCCCCTTAATCAGCCCCCTCCGAGAGGGAACGTTTTCCGGTGACTCTTTCCACGAGTTTTTCGCACTTCCTCCCGGTGTATTCATCATTCCCAGGCAAGCCACACCCTCCATTTGCATGATTGCAATGCAGTGACATGGTTTACTTATTTGAAGTTGTTTAAAATATTGCTTTAGCAACATGTGACTTGATCATGGCATTTCTCGGAGTGGTTTTTGATCTTGCTATGGTCATGATGTTGTTTGGATTATTAGAGTTTATATTTTTCATGCAGTTGAGGATGTCATGTTGCCATTGGATTATTAGTGGCTAGTATGATTATTTTCATGATGGTAGTTGGTATGTTGCTTTGGAGTATTATTTTCGGAGATGATGCTTGCATGTGGATCTTAGCTGGATATCTGGTTCTTGCTATTGTATTAGTAGTATTATTGTTCTTGGATTCAGCATGCTCGTAGTTTTTATGCTATCCTCAGAGTATTTTCATATGACGATATTATGCCTTGGATTAGTTGTTGGATATTGCTATGACTTGGATCACAGGTTGGTAGATGATATCAGAGTATCAGTTATACTTTGGGATAAATTCCGTCATTTAGTTGGTCAGGTGCCATCGCACCGAGCTTTCCCAGTGCAACCACATTTGCATTTATGAGAAGGCCCAAACGCGGTCTATTGACATGTCTATCGCCAGTGCCTCCAACGAGGCAAGGTTATGGGCGCGCGCTACCCTGATCAGGTAGGCAGACATAAGCCTTGTGTGCCCGTAGTTGTTGTTAGGCGCCTTTTTTGTCCCTGTTTGGGACCTTTTTGTTTTTCTACGACGGTCTTCGTTGGATGTCATTGGTTGACATCGGGGCCACCCAGGACCTAGCCCAGAGGGGAGTTGGTCGGAGTGACCGGGAGAGTGTGATGGGCAATATATCGGTTTTTGTTGGAATGCCGTTGTCCACCCGAATGGGAGTGCGAGGCCATGGGTTCCGTGGTGTGGGTACAATGTGCTAACCTCTGCAGCGTGTGTGTCTGTGTGTGTGTGTGTGTGTGTGTGTGTGTGTGTGTTTAATCTATTGATAGTCATGTCCTCGGTCATGGGCATAGTTCGCACTAGGTCACACCATTCGATCAACACTCACATGACAGAATGACTTATGGATGATTTATATGTTGATATTATGATGTGAGCTGTAATAGTTTGGCAGGATGCCGATGATGATGCTGAGATGATCTCAAGGATGATCATTCAGTTTGTGATGTGGTCACGAGGTGATCATGTGGATGTTTTGATCACGAGGTGATCATGTGATCACGAGGTGATCGAGATGGTATATTGCTTGGCCGGATAGCCAAGAGTGAGATGGTTATTGAGATTGAGATGTTGGCTTATCAGCATTCTAGTAGTTTCGTATCATGCTTAGTAGTTGCTTTCGCATCATGGTAGCTGTTAATTAATTAACCTGTTAAATGCTATGTTATTGTCTTGCCTTGATGCTTTTGGTTGTTGTGAGCTTGCAAGTACATTCAATGTACTGACCGGACGTGTCATGTCAGATTGCAGGTGATGCCATGATTGATTGATTGATTGTTTGTTTGTCGAGGTTACCGATTGTGCAAGCTAGATCGTGTCCCAGCCAGAGTCCCTGTGGAGTGGAGTTCACCACCTTCGTCGTTGTTCCGCTGCTAGAAGATTTCCGTTGCTACGAGTTGTTTTGCTGCTAGCATAGATCAAGTGTAGTATCGCAGGCGTAGTGTTGCCGTGCTGATGTGATCCTCTGTAACATCAGACCCGTGTATTTATCCTTTGTATTAAGAGTTGATTTGTTCTATGTCAAGCAGTGTCATATTCCAGAAGACTTCTCCTCGATCTCTGAGCTAGAATATGGGGCGCTCCAATTTCTCTAAGCGGGGGTGCCACATCTGGTCCAAGAAAAATCATCGTGAAAGTTTTATTCCGTTTTGGACTCTGTTTGGTATTCCTTTTCAGCGAAACTCAAAAACAAGGAAAAAACAGAAACTGACACTAGGCTCTGGGTTAATAAGTTAGTCCTAAAAATAATATAAAATAGCATATTAATGCATATAAAACATCCAAAACAGATAATATAATAGCATGTAACAATAAAAAATTATAGATACGTTGGAGACGTATCAGTATCGTCTAAGGAAATTCAGAGAAATGGTAAGAATTAACCATGTTTTGTTCTCACCTACTATTCTGTCTAACACAAATAATCTTCAAAATGGAACACTACCTACATGATTGATCCTCATGTGTTCTGCTGAAGTACAATCTTTGCAAACTAGATTCCCTCTACATGCAAAAGGGTCTTTTGCGGTCTTTTGTTGCCTGATTTGTATATTAGATGTCAGTGAAAGTAGGTTCAGAAAGGGAAGCGGGATCCTCTGCAAGAGGCAGGTGCTTGGGAAGAAAAAGTATGGTCCGATGTAAAAAGCTGAAAAAGTTGAAGTGAAAAGTAGAGATGCATATGTATTAAAGTTTCTATTTTTTAATTTCTCGATGAGGCCCACTAGTAGTAGCTTGCGTTGGGGAGAAAACATCAATGTAGTTGCCTCAAACTACCTTTTCTCGTGGGGCATCTGTATCCATATACCACCATTGTACATGTCCTAAGGGCATGGCCAACGCTCCTACATGGACAGATGCCTTGCAGGTCCATGTAAGTTCAGATGGCAGATGGAGGCAAAGGTGTAGCCTCGCAGGTGTCAGGTGCATCCTACAGAAGAAGTAGCTGCTCCATGGAGAAAAGAAGGGAAAAAGAAAAAAAAAGGACAAGAGAGAATTGGATTGCCAGGTAGGTGCTGTGAGGTTCGTACATAAAAGATTGGAAAGGAAATGCAAAGAGATAAGAGAGAAGGGGTCCACATTACTGTTGCTTGCATTGAGCGGTGAGCAATGGTTTCACCTCTGTTTGTAGATGTGTCAGGGCTGAGGCAGCAATTTGATGATGCTTCTGTAGTTCATGCCCTAACTCGCAACGGGTGGCGTGCACAGCCCATGAAGGCGACATCGCGTGAGCTCGACCCTGACATGGCTCGCGCGGCACCCAACCCTAGGCATTCGATGAGGTCTCAGATGACGGTTGATGGTGGAGGCCTCGGTGTACGCGCCTTTGATGCTGCCTAGGTCGCTACTGTTTTTGTCATGAATTTGCTTATGTGTTGCTTTATGCGGTGAGAAGAAGAGGATCAGAGAAAGAAGAAGAGAGAAAGTGAGAGAGATTTAGATTGATTTCTCTACTGCCGCTGCCTTTTCTGTTGCTGGTTATTTGCTGCTGTTGAAGATAGAAAGTGGAAGATATAATGTTACTATATGTGAGAACCTGATTGATGTAATCCATGGTACATATGTACAAAGTTGGCTACCCAATGGATCCTTCTCATCGTGATGACCTGCAACAACAAATTGGATATACAAAAGCTATCTAACTACAAAGAAAGCTATCTAACTACGAAGCAATCAACTGGCTTCGGTTTCAAAGTAGGAATATAAAATAATGCAAAATAAAGAAACACAATCTAGCTATAGTATATTCATGTTGTCCTAGTTTCTCATACCAGACCGAATGGCTTTGAGAGCCAAATTAATCAACCATCTTTGCATATTGTGCATAATTCGATATGCATTCTACGTATTCTTGAACGGCGAGTACTGAATAGCACACGGTTCACGCATATGTATGTATGTATGTACGTATGTATGTACGTACGTATGTATGTATGTATGTATGTATGTATGTATGTATGTATGTATGTATGTATGTATGTATGTATGTCATCGGGACAGACCATCGTGTATCTTGATGACAACATATGGCTGGCTGGACAAGGATGTTCTTTGTCACCGTGCTTGCTTGACATCACCAATTCCGGCCATCACAAAACAAAGGCGCAACCAAGTCAACAAATGCTTCAATTGGTTTAGGGCCAAACACCAACCCACTTGATCTAAAGGAGCAAAATCCTACTCCCTTTGTAAACTAATATAACAGTTTTTAGCTCACTAAAGTAGCGAGCTAAAAAGTCGTATATTAGTTTGAGGGAGTAGTTGGGATTGGTACTCGGAGGATCATGCTGGTGGTTTAGGGCCAAACACTAACCCATTTGATTTGAAGGAGCTAGATTCTAGCTAGGATTGGACTCAGAGCATGATGATGGTTGGGACAAGAAGGAGGTGGTGACAACGCGGATGAAACCGGTGGAGGCGGAGGGCAAGGGATCTAGTAGTTCGTCATATCCTCACTCAAAGTACATATTCAAGGACCCTATTTCCACATGCAACTAAAAGGAGATATCCAAGGAGGATGTGGCCATGTGTAATGTCATCTGGGGTTGCCGAATGCCAGGAACACTTGCTTTTTCAACGCTATGCCACAATGCCTACTCACCCTTGCCTCATTATGCAACATAATTAATGATGGGACCAAAGGTTTGCACAAGGCCAATTATTTTCTTTTTAAGCAGCTGTCGACACAAGTGCTTCAAAGAATGCAAAAGCTCGCTTGACCAACGCAAACTGTTTGCAACTGTCTGCTCAAGGTGGCCTCAATTCTATAGCGGCGGAATGGAAAACAATGAAGAGCTACTCCAACATTTTCTTCATGGTTTGGACAAAGAGGAAGCTAAAAGATGCCAGCTTTTAACGGATGCTTCAAAGAAGGTCATAGTTGTCAATTATATCTTTGTGGGCAGGAGTGTAGTATTATATCCAACACAGAATGATCACACAGTTTTGATAGGCCTCAAAGCACCCTTGTATTCTGACTGCCAATTCTATAGGAATCTCCCAACTATAGCTTTGAGAAGCAACAAAGTTGAAGCTGAGGTGCATGATGGTGATGCGCCTGCATCAATTGAGGACTGCTTCTCTTTGTACACTGAGAAATAGTTCCTACCTAATTGGTTCTTTCAGTCTTGCACTAATGCAACTAATATGAGCATACCCGAATTCTAAAACAAAACATGTTGTGGAGTCAGTTGGTGATATTGGGAGGCATAACCAGAATAGGCAGGAACCAGAAACAACAAAAGTTCATAGAGCTGCAAGGAGAAGACTTATTATAACTAGAGCTCCAAATGTAATGGTGGTTAGGTTGATTAGGAACAAAAATGCCCCTAATCCTGATGGGTATGTTAAACTGGAAGGACATGTGCGCTTCAGGGAGATTCTTGATATGTAACCATACATGGACAAAAGGTACTGATTTCTAATGCCTTTTGAATTCTATGTTATAGAAGTGGTTTGGTCTCCAATTGATTTGCCTCTCACTCATTTATCCATGCAACAACTCGAGTTAAGATCTCTTGAAATGCCCAAAAATTAATGGCCTCAATATCTTCCCTTCCCTTTTATTTTATTATTATTTATTGAAATCAGTTTTTTATCCTAGTGTTTAATTGGAAATTGTTGTATATATGCTTTTTGGCATGAATAGTTGCAGGAGTGTCTTAGGGGCGCTGATTTACTTAAAGAAATTGATGTCCATGGCCATATTGTATATATTAGTTTACAGAGGGTGTATTTTTATACTAACCTTTTATACCTATTATAAACTAATTGTACCACATTAGATTTCGAATTAGCGATCATAGTTAACCCATAACAATATTTATAAATAAAATTATAGTATTATTTGTTATACATTTGTAATGTGTATAATTTTAATTTTTATTGTACTAAATTTAAATTGTAAAACAGTAAAAACAATCTCTTTTTTGCTAAATTTTTGAATATTTTTCTAATATTGGAGAAACTATATAGTGTATACACATATATTTGTGTATATATGTGTGTGGTTATATATTTTCTTAATGTTATTCAATATCATGGTAGAGATTTCTAAATCATACACACCAAAAATATCTTAATAGTAGTTTCTAGTGTATATTAGGTAAATATATTAATAGAATCTTCTATGCATGGCAATTGTAATTTGTAAGTTGGGTTCAGTAATAGGTTCCAATTTGTGCATGATTTGTACTTCTATTTAAATTTGAACTATTAAATAATCATCAAATAACATTTTATGTCGATTGTACTTTCGCATATGATTCAATTATATGACATGATCTTCTAGATTCACTTGGTTTGATTTGGTGCATATGAGATATCCTTTGATTTGTAAAATGAAAATTGTGCACTAATGTCCATCATCAAGAGAGACTAGCAATGTAAATTAACTCAATTTCTCAAGTTGGATTGGTTTGTCCCCACTTAGTATAAACTATTAGTGTGTGATGTAAACTTGTGCTTCTACAAATTGAGGTTATCTTTTATGTGTTTTGTAATCTTTGGCGTGTAATGTATAATCTTATAATGGTTAACGGTACAATTTGTATCTGGGGCCCTCACCTCTCGAGGGCGATGATAGCTTTTGCGCATGCTCTGGGCCAACCCTGTCAATCATTCATGGAGGGGAAATATGCGACCGAGCCATCATGTAGGTACACTCACTATCTTGTCACTGTAATGCTATGTTGGACTTCGTGTATGAACAAAATTGCATCAGTGACTACTTCTCCACATAGCGCAGTGTAGCACCACATGAGCCGAGCCACACTCACATGTTACTACCGTGCACCAAAGTTTTCAGGCCTACATGACAATGGCAACATGTTGTTATTTGTTGTTCCTAAACTCTGCACTCTTTTTGGGATCATTTATGCGAATAGAATCCCAGGACAGCATATCATTACAATTTGTGATGTTAGAGGATGGTGATCAAGCACTATCAAGGGTTCATATTTGAATCTTTTTGGGTAATTTTTCTAGGTTTAGGGAGACGGTTTAGGAGACTTCTGACCAGGATGTGTGCTCCCATGACGCCTTTAGAATCCTACACACCTTGCTTTGTCGCTCGGTGGAGTAGAGGCCACATATCAGATTGGCGACTGCATGAGGCTATTGTGAATGACATCATTTTCCACGTAGATGTGTGATGACCCACAAGTATAGGGGATCGCAACAGCTTTCGAGGGTAGAGTATTCAACCCAAATTTATTGATTCGACACAAGGGGAGCCAAAGAATATTCTTGAGTATTAGCAGTTGAGTTGTCAATTCAACCACACCTGGATAACTTAGTATATGCATCAAAGTATTTAGTAGCAAAGTAGTATGATAGCAATGGTAACAGTGGTAAAAGGTAAAGATAGTAATAGCAATATTTTTGGGTTTTATAGTAATTGTAACAGTGGCAAAGGAAAAATAAATAAGCGAAGCACAAGATGTGAAAAGCTCGTAGGCAATGGATCAGTGATGGATAATTATGTCGGATGCGATTCCTTGTGTAATAGCTATAACATAGGGTAACAGAGAACTAGCTCTAATTCATCAATGGAATGTAGGCATGTATTCCGAATATAGTCATACATGCTTATGGAAAAGAACTTGCATTCCATCTTTTGTCCTACCCTCCCGTGGCAGCGGGGTCCTAGTGGAAACTAAGGGATATTAAGGCCTCCTTTTAATAGAGAACCGAACCAAAGCATTAACACTTGGTGAATACATGAACTCCTCAAACTACGGTCATCTCCGAGAAGTATCCCGATTATTGTCACTTCGGGGTTGTCGGATCATAACACATAATAGGTGACTATAAACTTGCAAGATAGGATCAAGAACACACATATATTCATGAAAACAAAATAGGTTCAGATCTGAAATCATGGCACTCGGGCCCTAGTGACAAGCATTAAGCATAACAAAGTCATAGCAACATCAATCTCAGAACATAGTGGATACTAGGGATCAAACCCTAACAAAACTAATTTGATTACATGGTAAATCTCATCCAACCCATCACCGTCCAGCAAGCCTACAATGGAATTACTCACACACAGCGGTGAGCATCATGAAATTGGTGATGGAGGATGGTTGATGATGACGACAATGACGAATCCCCTCTCCGGGCCCCGAGCAGACTCGGATCAGCCTCCCGAGAGAGATTAGGGCTTGGCGGCGGCTCCGTATCGTAAAACGCAATGAAACTTTCTCTCTGATTTTTTTCTCCGCGAGACGGAATATATGGAGTTGGAGTTGAGGTTGGCGGAGCCTCAGGGGGCCCACGAGACAGGGGGCGCGCCAGGGGGGAGGACGCGCCCCCCACCCTCGTGGACACGGTGTGGGCCCCCTGGTCTTGATTCTTTCTCCAGTATTTTTTATATTTTCCAAAAAGTGCCTTCGAGGATTTTCAGGACATTCCGGGAACTTTTGTTTTCTACACATGAAATAACATCATGGTAATTCTGCTGAAAACAGCGTCAGTCCCGGTTAGTTTCATTCAAATCATGCAAGTTAGAGTCCAAAACAAGGGCAAAAGTCTTTTGGAAAAGTAGATACGTTGGAGACGTATCAACTCCCCCAAGTTTAAACCTTTGCTTGTCCTCAAGCAATTCAGTTGATAAACTGAAAGTGATAAAGAAAAACATTTACAAACTCTATTTTCTCTTGTTGTTGTAAACATGCAAAGCCATCATTCAGGTTTCAACAATATTATAAACTAACCATACTCACAATAACACTCAAGTCTCACAATTACTCATATCAATAGCATAATCAGCTAGCGAGCGATAATAATAAAACTCGGATGAAAACACTTTCTCAAAACAATCATAACATGATATAACAAAACAGTATCTCACTAGCCCTTTCCGAGACCGCAAAATATAAATGCAGAGCACCTTTAAAGATCAAGGACTGACTAAACATTGTAATTCATGGTAAAAGAGATCCGATCAAGTCATACCCAATATAAACCAATAATAATGAATGCAAATGACAGTGTGATCTCCAGCGGGTGCTTTTTAATAAGAAGGTGATGACTCGACATAAAAGTAAATAGATAGGCCCTTCGCAGAGGGAAGCATGGATTTGTAGAGGTGCCAGAGCTCGAGAGCTTGATTTTAAAATAGGGATTGAATAACATTTTGAGCGGCATACTTTTGCTGTCAACGCAGCAACTATGAGATGGCTGTATCTTCCATACTACATGCATTATAGGCAGTTCCCACGCAGAATGGTAAAAGTTTATACTCCCCTAACCACCAACAAGCATCAATCCATGGCTTTCTCGAAACAACGAGTGCCTCCAACTAACAACAATCCGGGGGGAGTTTTATTTAATTATTTTGATTTGCTTTGATCTTTTTGGATCATGGGACTGGGCATCCTGGTTACCGGTCCTTTCTCGTGAATGAGGAGCGGAGTCCACTCCTCTTGAGAATAACCCACCTAGCATGGAAGATATAGGCAGCCCTAGTGGAAACATGAGCGCTTCGAGCATACAAAACATAATTCCATTTGAATGTTTAGAGTTTGGCACATACAAATTTACTTGGAACGGCAGGTAAATACCGCATATAGGAAGGTATGGTCGACTCATACGGAACAACTTTGGGGTTTAAGGGTTTGGATGCACAAGCAGTATTCCCGCTTAGTACAAGTGAAGGCTAGCAAAAGACTGGGAAGCGACCAACTGAGAGAGCGAGAACAGTCATAAACATGCATTAAAACTAATTTACACCGAATACAAACATGAGTAGGATATAATCCACCATGAACATAAATATCGTGAAGGCTATGTTGATTTTTTTTCAACTACATGCGTGAACATGTGCCAAGTCGAGTCACTCAATTCATTCAAAGGAGGATATCATCCCATCATACCACATCATAATCATTCTAATAGCATGTTGGTACGCAAGGTAAACCATTATAACTCAAAGCTAATCAAGCATGACACAAGCAACTATAATCTCTAAATGTTATTGCAAATATGTTTACTTCATAATAAGCTGAATCAGGAACAATGAACTCATCATATTTACAAAAACAAGAGAGGTCGAATTCATACCAGCTTCTCTCATCTCAATAAGTCCATCATATATCGTCATTATTGCCTTTCACTTGCACGACCGAATGATGTGTATAATAATAAGAGTGTACGTGCATTGGACTAAGCAGGAATCTGCAAGCATTCAACTCAAAAGAGAAGACAAATAATATGGTCTCTAAATTAAATAGACAATCATGCATATGAGAGCCACTAAACATTTTCAATATGGTCTTCTCGACCCCCAAAGGAAAGAAAAGAAAATAAAACTATTTACACGGGAAAGCTCCCAACAAGTAAAAAGAAGAACGAGAAATCTTTTTGGGTTTTCATTTTAATTCTACTGCAAGCATGGAAATAAAACTAACTAATTTTTTGTTTTTCTTAAGGTTTATCAAGCACACAAGAAGAAAAGTAGAAAAAGAAAATTAAACTAGCATGGATAATACAATGAAAGTGTATGAGCACCGACGACTAGTGTAGTGTGTGAACATGAATGTAAAGTCGGTGAGAGATACGTACTCCCCCAAGCTTAGGCTTTTGGCCTAAGTTGGTTTAATGCCAAGGACCGCTGCTACTCTCCTCGGTGTACTGGGAAGTGTAATCAGGATACCACTGGCTGGCCATCTCTGTATCCCACTAGAAAGATGATGCACGATAAGGGTCCAGTGCAGGTTCCGGCTCACGTTCAGATTCTGGAGTGGATGCTTGGCCTCGATGAGCGTACACCACCTCCGGTGTAACAAGAAAATTATCTGTAGTCAAATCAAACAACAAAGGTGCAGGCAGAATAATAGTCTCACTGTGTTTCTTATTAAATTTGAAGTTATACAGGAGCGTCTTATCATCATTCTGAAAAATAAAGTTGTGTGCTACCATGCTCCTGTAATCTAAAATGTAAGAGGGCAAGATTGTCTCCACTTTCTCATAGTGCCTAATAGGTATCCTAAAATGTCTAGCAAGACGTGAAGCATAGATACCTCCAAATATGGGGCCTTTTGTACGATTCAGGCTTAGCCGTTTAGCAATGACGGCACCCATATTAAAACTATTGTCTCCATACAAAGCATGCTGAAGAATGATAATACCAGGAACATTAAAGTTTCCACTATTTCCACGACCAAGCAAGCATCTACTAGCAAATATAGCAAAGTAACGTAAGACAGGAAAGTGTATGCTAGAGATTTTTGCCTCGGAACCTTTCTTTGGCTCCTCTACAGCTATAGTGTTAACAAAGCCATCCACATCTTCACGATGGGGTTTCTCTAACTCTCCCTCAAAAGGTATCCTACATACCGCGCAAAAATCATGTAAAGCCATTTATCTGAATTCATCATATAAATGAAATAATACTGAAGGTGGTGACTTCTTAGGATAGTAATAAAACTTTTGCATGAAAGTATTGGTAAGTAAGAGATACTGATCTATCCGGTCGTGGAGGAAATCGGTGAGGCCCACACTCTCGATCAAAAAATAAAAATCTTCATGAATTCCAGCTTCTTTCAAAAAATTATCACATGGCCATTCACACGACCGTACTTCCGCTAAGCGAGGAAGATTGTACTTGGCTTTTTTCCTTCTCTTTAGCTTGTTTTTCCTGAGAGCTTTGGCTAGAAGAGCCCCTTAAAAGTCTCATTAACATTTTCTGAAAATTTCTGAAATTTTAGTAACTTCAAAATAAAAGTGAATAAAACTTAACAAGAATGGTAGCAACTACTCCTACAAGTGCCTAGAGCCTATATCATGCACTAGAATTACTTGGAACCTCATAAATTTAACATGAAAGTTCACGAACAGGGTCACCAAGGCAGCAAGGATTTGCAATGAATAAAGCACTAAAACAAAAACTATTTGGACCAATGGAGGAGTCACATACCAAGCAACAATCTCCCAAAGCAGTTTTGTGAATGGAGCTTTGAGCAAGGTGATCGAAAATCGCAGCAAAACGAGCTAGAATTCGTGCTTGAGCTGGATGGGGATTTTTTTGGGTAGAAAATGGAGTGTGTGGGTGCTGGCAAAAGTGGAGGGGGGCTACCAGGGGCCCACGAGACAGGGGGCGTGCCCAGGTGGGGTGGGCGCGCCCTCCACTCTCGTGGCCTGGTGCTTGTCCCTCCTGTAGTGATTTCAGTGCCTAAAATCCTCAAATATTCCATAAAAAATCATACTAAATTTGCAGGGCATTTGGAGCACTTTTATTTTCGGGATATCTTTTATTGCACGGATAATTCAGAAAACAGACGGATAATACTATTTTTGTTTTATTTATTCTAAATAATAGAAAGTAAAAAGAGGGTACAGAAGGTTGTGCCTTCTAGTTTCATCCATCTCATGATCATTAAAATGAATCTACTAACAAGGTTGATCAAGTCTTGTTAACAAACTCATTCCGAATAATACGGAACCGGAGAAATTTCAAAGTGACACTAGGTTACCTCAACGGGGATATGAAAATTCCCAACAATAAGAATATCATACTTTTTCTTAACAGTAGGGAGAGGAAATTCAAAACCTCCAATAATAATTGATGGAATTTTCTCAATAGTATTTATGCTATGAACTTGGATTTGCTTCCTCGGAAAATGTACGTATGCTCATTTCCATTAACATGAAAGGTGACATTGCCTTTGTTGCAATCAATAACAGCACCTACAGTATATAAAAAGGGTCTACCAAGGATAATTGACATACTGTCGTCCTCAGGAATATGAAGAATGACAAAGTCTATTAAGATAGTAACATTCGCAACAACAATAGGCACGTCCTCACAAATGCCGACAGGTATAGCAGTTGATTTATCAGCCATTTGAAAGGATATCTCAGTGGGTGTCAACTTACTTAATTCAAGTCTACGGTACAAGGAAAGAGGCATAACACTAACACCGGCTCCTAAATCACATAAAGCAGTTTTAACATAATTTCTTTTAATAGAGCAAGGTATAGTGGGTACTCCGGGATCACCAAGTTTCTTAGGTATTCCACCCTTAAAGGCATAGTTGGCAAGCATGGTGGAAATCTCAGCTTCAGGTATTTTCCTCTTATTAGTGATGATATCTTTCATATATTTGGTATAAGGGTTTAATTTAAGCATATCAGTTAAGTGCACGCGTAAGAAAATATGTCTAATCATTTTAGCAAAACG
The DNA here is from genome assembly GCA_021437245.1 of Aegilops speltoides. Taxonomy (NCBI): domain Eukaryota; kingdom Viridiplantae; phylum Streptophyta; class Magnoliopsida; order Poales; family Poaceae; genus Aegilops; species Aegilops speltoides. Next base: position 565,964,341 of record CM038142.1, on the reverse strand, counting down.
CTCAAAGTCCTCATCATCCTTTGTTTTGGATGGTTTAGGAGGAAAGGGCATGGGTTTCTGAACCCATGGTTCTCTCTCTCTACCATGCTTCCTAGCAACAAAATCTCTCTTATCATAACGTTGGTTTCTTGATTGTGGGTTATCAAGACCAACAACAGGTTCAATTTCTATATCATTGCTATTACTAGGTTGAGCATCTACATGAACATCATTATTAGCATTATCATCAGGTTCATGTTCATCTCCATATTGTGTTTCAGCATCAGAGATAGAAGTATTATTAGGATTCTCAGGTGTTTCTACATTAGGTTCACTAGAAGTTTGCAAAGTCCTATCATTCTTCTTTTTCTTCTTCTTAGAAGAACTGGGAGCATCTAGATTATTATTCTGAGAATTTTGTTCAATTCTCTTAGGGTGGCCTTCAGGATACAAAGGTTTCTGAGTCATTCTACCAGTTCTAGTAGCCACTCTAACAACAAAGTCATTTTTATTATTTAATTCATCAAGCAAATCATTTTGAGCTTTAAGTACTTGCTCAACTTGAGTAGCAACCATAGACGCATATTTGCTAATGAGTTTAAGTTCACCTTTAACTCTAGCCATATTGTCACTCACACATCCTATCTCGAAAGCATTATTCTCTAACTCTCTACCATCATAAGCATTAAAACTTTCTTGCCTAGCTATAAAGTTATCAAATTCATCTAAGCATGGGCTATGAAATTTAGTAGATGGGATTTCATCCTTATCATATCTATAGAGAGAATTTACCTTTACTACCTGTGTCGGGTTATCAAGACAATGTGATTCTTCAACAGGCGGTATGTTAAGACCATGTATTTCTTTAATAGGAGGTAAATTCTTAATGTCTTCAGCTTTAATACCTTTTTCTTTCATTTATTTCTTTGCCTCTTGCATATCTTCAGGACTGAGAAATAGAACACCTCTCTTCTTCGGAGTGGGTTTAGGAATAGGCTCAGGAGTTGGCTCAATTAGTTCAGGAATTGCCTCAGGAATTAGCTCGGGAATTGGCTCAGGAAGAGTCCAATTATTTTCATTAGTCAACATATTGTCCAATAATAATTCAGCTTTGTCGACTGTTCTTTCCCTGAAAACACAACCAACACAACTATCCAAGTAGTCCTTGGAAGCATCGATTAGTCCATTATAAAAGATATCAAGTATTTCATTTTTCTTAAGTGGATGATCTGGCAAAGCATTAAGTAATCGGAGAAGCCTCCCCCAAGCTTGTGGGAGACTCTCTTCTTTGATTTGCACAAAATTATATATTTCCCGCAAGGTAGCTTGTTTCTTATGAGCAGGGAAATATTTAGCAAAGAAGTAATAAATCATATCCTGGGACTACGCACACAACCAGGAGCAAGAGAATTATACCAAGTCTTAGCATCACCCTTTAATGAGAACGAAAATATCTTAAGGATATAAAAGTAGCGAGATTTATCATCATGAGTAAACAGGGTAGCTATATCACTCAACTTGGTAAGATGTGCCACAATAATTTCACATTCAAGGCCATAAAAAGGATCAGATTCTACCAAAGTAATAATTTCAGGATCAACAGAGAATTCATAATCCTTATCAGTAACAAAGATAGGTGAATTAGCAAAAGCGGGGTCATGTTTCATTCTAGCATTTAGAGTCTTTTGTTTCAGCTTAGCTAACAATTTCTTAAGATCTGATCTATCATTGCAAGCAAGAAAATCTCTAACAGTTTCTTCATCCATAACATAACCCTCAGGAACAACAGGCAATTCATAATCATTCAGAGATCTTTCATCATCACTATCATCAATAATAGCATCTTCAATAATTTCATTTGCTCTAGCCCTAGCAAGTTGTTCATCAAGAAATTCACCTATTGGCAAATTAGTATCATGCACAGAAGTAGTTTCATCATAAGTATCATGCAAAGCAGAAGTGGCATCATCGATAACATGCGACATATCAGAATTCATAGCAGTAGCAGGTCTAGGTGTCGCAAGCTTATTCATAACAGAAGGACTTGTAGGCATGTATTCCGAATATAGTCATACGTGCTTATCGAAAAGAAATTACATGGCATCTTTTGTCCTACCCTCCCGTGGCAGCGGGGTCCTAGTGGAAACTAAGGTATATTAAGGCCTCCTTTTAATAGAGAATCGGACCAAAGCATTAACACATGGTGAATACATGAACTCCTCAAACTACGGTCATCACCGAGAAGTATCCCGATTATTGCCACTTCGGGGTTGTCGGATCATAACACATAATAGGTGACTATAGACTTGCAAGATAGGATCAAGAACACACATATATTCATGAAAACATAATAGGTTCAGATATGAAATCATGGCACTCGGGCCCTAGTGACAAGCATTAAGCATAGCAAAGTCATAGCAACATCAATCTTAGAACATAGTGGATACTAGGGATCAAACCCTAACAAAACTAATTTGATTACATGGTAAATCTCATCCAACCCATCACCGTCGAGCAAGCCTACGATGGAATTACTCATGCACGGCGGTGAGCATCATGAAATTGGTGATGGAGGATGGTTGATGATGACGACAGCGACGAAATCCCCTCTCCGGAGCCCCGAACAGACTCCAGACCAGCCCTCCCGAGAGAGATTAGGGCTTGGCGGCCGCTCCGTATCGTAAAACATGATGAAACTTTCTTTCTGATTTTTTCTCCGCGAGACAGAATATATGGAGTTGGAGTTAAGGTCGGCGGAGCCTTAGGGGGCCCACGAGACAGGGGGGCGCGCCCCCCACCCTCGTGGACAGGGTGTGGGCCCCCTGGTCTTGATTCTTTCTCCAGTATTTTTTATATTTTCCAAAAAGTGCCTCCTAGGATTTTCGGGACATTCTGAGAACTTTTGTTTTCTACACATGAAACAACATCATGGTAATTCTGCTGAAAATAGCATCAGTCCGGGTTAGTTTCATTCAAATCATGCAAGTTAGAGTCCAAAACAAGGGCAAAATTGTTTGGAAAAGTAGATACATTGGAGACGTATCAATGTGTAACAAGAAGAGAGGGTACTGTCTGACGCCGAGCTGAATCTAAGGCGTTTGTTGAAGGCTAGATTTCTTGCATTGGCTGCCATTCATAGAGTGACATGGACACTGAAATCTAGATTGACTACAATCAGAGCTAGCAATGCAAATACGAGACTTTTTCACTTGCGAATGGGAGACATTGAAAGAATCACATTCCAACCCTGAAGAAACAATGCGGAACATAGACCCATATTCATGAGGAGAAGGTTGGGATCTTGTTGCAACATTTCAAGGGCCTAATGGGGGTGCCTTTTAATGGTACATGCAAGCTTAACTGGGAATTTCTGCAACCACCAAACCATGACCTGCAACACTTTGATGCTGACTTCTCCACGGATGAGCCTTAGGGCATCTCCAGCCATTGGAGCCCCCCAGGACAATTGCCGGACCAAAAATACCACGTCCTGGGGGGCAAAACGCTTCCGCTGGGGGGACAGAGAGTACGTTTTTAGCCGTGGGTGCCCTCGGGACCATCGCCGGACAATAGTCGTGGGTACCCCCAGGACAATCGTCAATAAAAAGGATGCATGGAGGAATAGGATTGGTCGTTGCTTCCACCGGCGCCCCCAATAGCCCCCCGACGTGCTGGGTTTGGCCTGGGTTTGCCGGCGCTTTTTTGAGGTCCTGGGGGTGCTTGGGGGGCTCGGCTGGGCCGATTTTTGCCCTTTTTACGTTGCCGGCGAAGAAAAAGGGCTCCTGGGGGCGCTCGGGGGGAGGGGGGCTGGATATGCTCTTAGGAGGTGATTGATTTAATGATGTCCGAGAAGGCACCCAACCCTGGTGCTTCATCTCTAATTGACACGTGTAAACACACAAGCTTTGGATTTTCTCTTTCTTTTTTTATTGTCTTTGTTGAGAAATTACATTGAGATGTCTTAAAACTATGGTGATCAGTTTCACTTCCAGAAATATCTCACCCCGGGTCCCACACTCACATCTTATCTTGCCGTTCTTTTTCTCTTACCCCATTTTGGTTTTCGTCCAAAAAATTCCCAACCCTGCTGCACCTCCTCCTCTCCACTTCACCCCCACCGTGTCGCCTCTCTTCCTCTACCTTCCGTCTTTGGCTTCGACGGGGTATGCCACCTTCATCTCTTGTGCGGGCCTCGGAAGCACCTCCTTCCCCAACCATCCTGACAATCTTTGGCTCCAAAGAAGGGTTTTACGATTTTTAAACTGTGACTATTTTGTTAGGAATAGCTTTGACCGGAACATTTAAGATATATAGCTAAGTGTTTGTAACCATGGGTGAACTGTTTTTGGTATCTTTCGGTACTTATCTATGTTAAATTGGCTTGCACATTACCAACTGCCAGCTCGCTTACCCACTGTCGTCTTTCTTTAATAAAAAACAACGCAACCATGCATTCCCGTCTTCTACCTGCTAGTAGTCGTCCTTAAGATATGAAGGCTACACTACTCTTTCTTTGGAGCGTCCGTAAAAATTATGTAAATAGAGGATGAAGAAATCCGCTAGAGTGGGTTTTACCCTCTAGCCTTTATATTGGCAGTTATTATGGAGGAAGGAATACACTAGAGTTGTGAAAGTGAATGTCCATAATTAGCAGATTTAGCTGCAACCACTTTCTCTAAGACCAGATGAACTAGCAGCCCCACAAAGACAACGACAACATGGGCTCGGGGTGACGACTGCAGGAGGTGAGGGAGAGTCTGTGGCGGAGACCATGCATGTGTTCACTGGCGGAGCTATGTACAACTTAGGGCAGGGGAGGGGGGCTATAGCCCCAGTCTTGGACCAAACTGTGAAGAAATTGTTTGGAGGAAGGCTTAGGTGAGATTTTTTTTAGCATTTTGCACTGCGCCTATTAGTCTGACAACAGCTGCGTGGGTGCCCCAGCGAAGAGGATGATCCACATTGGGCCACTGCAAGTCCTAGAGAAGACAACGATGGACGCTGGGTGGACGGACCAATGAAGGATGTCATCGCGACATCGGAGGAGGAGAAGCCGTGGTGTATCAGCAGTAGGTAAGTAGAGAATTTAAAATGCAGTTAGTCTCCCACCGAAAGAAATTGCCTGATATGGTCAGAATTAACAATGTTTTTGTTCTCACCTACTATTCATCTAACACAAATAATCTTCAAAATGGAATACTACCTACATGATTGATCCACATGGGTCCTGCTGAAGTACAATCTTTGTAACCCCAGATTCCCTCTACATGCAAAAGGGTCTTTTGCGGTCTTTTGTTGCCTGATATGTATAATTACTTTATAACATCGTCATCATGTGCACACCTAGCTAAGCAATTTAGGATAGTAAAACTATGCCTAAACCAAGCCGTCTCACAGCCTAGCAGTTTATGGTCGTCCGTTCGTGTGATATGGTCGATTTGAGCCGTTAAATCTGCTGCCAATTCCACGCTCCACAGCAATTTTCTTTCTTGGCCCAACCGTCCTAAATGGGCTCTACCCTAGAAGAAAAAATGAATTTTTGTGGTGCACTGGGCTTTTGTGTGGGCCCATTTAGCTAATCCCAAGCGGAAGAAGCCCTACAAAGCCGGGGGAATTTCCTATTGGACGCTCGTTGCGTCAAACAGTTGACGCATCGCACAGAGCCAGCGGTCGAGCGCTATCTTGGGCCGGTCAGCCGGTTTTTTTGGTTTTGGGAACCTTCTAGAAGGTTCCCTAAACCGGTTTTTCTTTTTTTTCTTTTCTTATTTTTCTTTTTTCATTTTTCTTTGTTGTTTCTTTTTCTAATTTCTTCTTTCTTTTCTTTTTTTTTTCGTTTTTTTCTTGTTATTTTTTTCAATGTTATTTCATCTTTTTAAACTAAGTGCATATTCAGATTTGTTCTTAATTTTCAAAAAATGTTCTTGCTTTTAAAAATGTTCTTTTTGAATTTTCGAATTTTTCTTCTTCTTTTCGTTTTTAGTTATTTCTGTTTCTTATTTCTTTTCTTTTTTTGTTTTTTCTATGTGTTTCCTTTCTTTGGTTTGTTATTTCATTTTCTTCTATCCTCTTTTTATAAAAATATGCAAATTTTGTTTGTGTTTCCGTAAAATGTTCTGTTTTCAAAAAAATGTTCTCAAAATTCAAAATTTGTTTTCGTTACCAAAAAAAGTTCAAAACTTTCGAAATTCATATAATGTACGAGATTTACAAAAAATTTGATCACGTTTTCGAAAAATGTTCGCGCGTCCAAATTTGTTCAGGATATTTCAAATTTGTTATTCGTCTCAAAATTTGTGCTCAATATTCACAAAATATTCGTGCTTTAAGAAATTGTTCGTGTTTCCAAATTTGTTCTCCGTTTCAAAATTTGTTCCCAAGATTCGAAAAAAAATGTTCATGCTTTAAAAAATTGTCCGCTCTTCTAAATTTGTTCTCTGTTTCAAAATTTGTTCTCAGGATTCAAAAAATGCTCATTCTTTAAAAAATGATCATGCTAAAATTTTGTTCCCATTTTCAAAATTTTGTTCTCTAAATTCAAAAAAATATTCGGGATTTTAAATCACAAGTTCGAAAAATGTTCTTGTTTTCAAATTTGTTCCTTTTTTCACCACTGTTTGAGGTCCCAAAAAAATTTCGTGTTTTCAGAAATGTTCCGGTTTTCAAATTTTGTATGCAATTGCAAAAAATATATTCTTTTGTAATAATACACGCAAATTCAAAAAAAATGCCATGTTTAAAATTTTGGTCACATTTCCAAAAAAGCGTACAATACAAAGTTTGTTCGCATTTTAAAAAGTTCCTGTTTTATTTTTTTTGGTGCTGAATTAAAAAAATGTTCCTGTTTTCCATTTTTTTGAATACTAAAAAATGTTCGTGATATCAAAAAATGTTCGTGTTTTTCATAAAAAAATTCAGAAACATTTTTGAAAATTGTTCGGATTTTGGAATCTGTTTGGGGTTTGCAAATTTTATTCGTATTTCATTTTTGAATCAGATTTAAAAAACATCTTCACTTTTCCAAAAAGATGGAATACAGAAAAAATGGCATTTTGAAACTGCTCGCAATTTTCAAGAAATATTTTCAAAATGTTTTCCAAATCTCAACGCTACTGTCTGTTCTTATATATTTCTGCACTTTTTATCTTCAGATGGTGGCGTGTAGTGTAGTGTCTAATGGCTCGTGGTTGGAGTCTGAGGTTGTGGGATCGATTCCTGGTACTTGCTGGTGGTTTTGCAGCTATTTTTGTCGCGCGCGAAAGGAAACGAAAGATAGGGTTGGTGGGCCGGCCCAGTCAAGCGTCAACCCTGTGCGTCGAGCTGCTGTTTGACGCAAAATGTGTCACATAGGAGGTCTCAAAGCCGGGCGCGGCTATACCTCGCTTCACCGAGAACGAGGGAAGTCTGGCTTGAAAGAGGCGCAAGATGCGTTGGCCCAGGCGCGCGGGAGGCCAAAACCTCGTTATTTTGTTTTTGTTTTTTACCACCATTTTGTTTTTGTTTTTGTTTTTTATTCCTTATTTACTTTTTTATAGTTCAGAATGTTACAAGTAAATGCAGTACAAAAACAATTTATGTAAATACATTTGAAAAAAAATGTTAACCAAGCATTCAAAAAATGTTCCTCATGTATACAAAAAATGTATAAAGATAAATAAAATATGTATCAAAAAAGTTGTGATGTATTTTAAAAAGTGCTAGTCAAACATTTGAAAAACAATCTTGTATTTTCAAATTGTTAATCAGGCATTTGAAAAATGTTAAATGTGCATAAAAATATTGACCATGTATACAAAAATGTTGAACATGTATTAAAAATGATACTCTTGTATTTGAAAATATTTAATGTGTATAGAGAAATGTTGACCACATATTAAAAAATATTAATATTATATTTAAAAAGTTAATCAGAGAGTTGAAAACTGATAATTGTGTATAAAAATAATGTTGATTATGTATTAAAAATTAATCTTGTATTTGAAAAATGTTATTAAATTTTTCAGAAAATGTGTATGAAAAAATGTTGATCATGTAATAAAAATGTTGATTCTGTATTAAAAAAAATCTTGTATTTGAAAAAATTATAGTTTTTAGAAAATATGGAAAATTTGTATGAGAAAAATGTTTAACATGTATTAAAAATGTTAATCTTGTATCCGAAAAAATGTTAAACATGTAATAGAGAAATGTATTAGATATATACCAAAAGTGCTAAAGCTGTATGGAAAAAAGTAGAAATTAAAATAGAATTTTCAAAAAATGTTAATCACGTATTTCAAAATGTTTAACATGTATATAAAAATGTTTTTAATATATACGAAAATGTTAAATATGTACTGAAAAAAGTGAACATGTGTTGAACAAAAAAGTAAACCGATGAAAATAAAAAAGTGAAACAAACATAAATGAAAGTAACAAATAAAACGAAAGAATAGCTAAGAACGGATGAAAAATGGAAGAAAACCAGTGAATAGCAATAGAAAACTAACTTTTTAATGAAGAGAAAAAACCCTGAGAGAACCGGTGAAGAAAGAAAAACCAAACCAAAAAATGAAAGAAAAAAAAGAAAAGAAAAAAACAATGAAAACCAATAAAAACTGGTGAAAACCAATAAAAACTGGTGAAAAACAATAAAACCGGAGAGAAATAAAGAAAACCATTTCTTCAGTGAGCCGAGCATACATCTCGCTATACGTGAGATACAACGTGTACGAAGCCCCCGGCGCCATGGAGAATCAAGCAGGCCATCATGCTCCACTAGCGTTGACCTCGAGCAGAAGCTCCCCTCCCCAGCCATGAACCTCTAATTAATGGCGGTGTCGGCATGTCTAGCCATATCGTCCCCGGCCGCACCGACAGATTCAGCATCCCCATGTGCGAAGTCGTCCAAGATGGTCGTCGCATAGCCATGCCCTGCGTACATGTACAACTTGCCTTTCCCCATTTTTTTAGGACAGTATAAATGCACCTAATCCGAGCCATCTCACGTCCCTGCCATTTTTGTCCGTCAGATTTCGTGTCCAGGCATCCCTGACCGTCAGATCTAATTTAGGTCGCGAATTGGGCCATTTGTCATAAAGGGCTGCTATTCTGGAAGCCGAATCTGAGGCATGTGGTTATCTGGGCCTGCCTCCACCTAAAGCGGTCCAGGTAGCACACAGAAACGTAATGTACAGACAGATCGTTCCCTTTGCTCAAGAGAAAAACCGAGAGTAATACGCGATGCGCCTCTTCATCTCGTCCCACGGGGCCGCCGGCGGCAGCGAGTTGGCTTCCCACTCTCGTGGCAGGCCTTCAGTGTGCGGACGCCATTAGGCATGTCGCCGCCTCTCCTCCATTGGCGGGAGCAACGGATCCCATGGAGTCGCAGCGAGCAGCTGGTCCCTCACCGGCCAGGGGGCGCAGGTGCAGCGGCGGCGGCCCTCCACCATTGGCGAGAGCACTGCTTCCATGGAGATGCAGCGAGCTGCATGGTTACGTACCACCGACCAGGGGCGTAGGCGCAGTGGCGACGGCGATCCAATCAAGGTCCGCCGGTTTCATGAGTCTATCTATTTTGTTTTTGCAATACGTTTTACAGAATTGTTTCTGCTTATAGTGAAAGTGAGTTATCTTGTTCCTAAAATTAACACCAGCTCCTTTCCGTCAGAACATTGTTAATATTTTTGAAAGAGTAATCTTGTAAGATTTTAGATCTAAGATTAATTCAGGAACGTCAATATTATCAAGCCAATCAACAAAGAACTATTTGTTAACTATACAATTTCTTAGTGTTTCACGATTATTTTAGCATAAGATTGTATGTTCTAATTTTTAAACATAAGGTCTCATGAACTACACAAACAAAGTTATTTTAGTGCAGCACCATGAATTTCATGTGCAAAAAATTGTGTTCTCACACAATGTATCTTGGGCTTAGCTTGTGCAAAAGGGAGTTGTTGGCATAAACATCTACTCAGTTTGGACTTATCCTTTGATGAACTCTACTGTGGATTCAGAAGCAACTAAAAGATATCAAGACTTTGTGTTCGGCTGCTTTGTTATTTAGACTCTTATCTTTGCTTCTGGATTCTTGTTGTTGTATAGGACACCACGAACCTTGTTGTTTGGTGATTACCCACAAACCATGAAGACGAATGTTGGTTCTCTCCTCCCGTGGTTCACAAAATCCCAATCTGAATAAATCATTACTATTGGTGCTATTGATTTCACAGAATAAATCATTACTATTCTGTCTATGTGAATGATCGCCCTTTAAATGAAGGTGTTCATGACTATGCAGCAGACATGTCAGTTTACCATAGAGGTAAGTAAATTTTATATCTGCATCGGCATATTGCTGCATTGTGCACCGGCGGCTACATTGGGAGCTTGGTTCGTTAAACATATATTGTCGAATCTTTCAAAATGTGTACTTACAGGATATTTACTTCAGTGATGCAGGTTCTAGAGCAGATCCAGCAACAAGTGAGGTAAAAAATTTCCAACTATTTTTTGTCAAAAATGCTACTTGCTTCATCTGTTTTGGACATGAAGTAGTTGAACTGGAATTCTGGTTCGTGCTACTTTTTTCTCTTGAGTGCAGTACATAGCAACGGCTTATCCAGACGACCTAAAAGGATTACGATGTGTGCTGCTCTACCTGACAGAACCTATGGGGGCCTCCCCATTTATGTCCAAGAGAATGGCAAGTCGATCTACTTCCTGGTCACACCGATCTCCAAATTTTTGGTTCGGTTTTCATCTAAAATTAATCGATTCGGTGGATTTGATATAGTTTGGCAAAGATCTTTCTTCAGGCAAGGCATCCGCGAATGACATTCTCGATGACACCGACAGGGTGGAGTACTTGAAAGTTAGTTATTCAAATAAATTCCACCAATTTTTTTTTGAAACCCATGATGCAGTTTTTGCTCCACAGAAGGGGAGCCAATGTGAAAGGCTACTTCTTGTGGAACTCCTGGGCATCTCTGAGTTCCTAGCAGGGTACTTCATATTGCAATATAAAGTCCGTCGGTGAGCAGTTTGCTTTCAAAACCGAAGTGCTACTCAAATCAATGCCAAGGTTAATGTTGTGACGAGGAGAATTCCTGATTCGATTAACAAATGCGTTCTATGAATCCCGATTTCTTGTCTCCGGAATACACATAGTTGTTTCTTCGAAAGGATTATTAATTTGCAGAAGCCAAGATAGAAGGAAAAATCCTAATTTCTTGCTTATAATTAAGTACCTAACGCCTGAATTGCATCCTCATGCCTGAATATGTAGGTTGGATTTTCCTATTTGTAAATGAGTGTTAGTTGCCAAGATGCTAATTTAGGACTTCAGGTTGAATGTTTAGGACTTCAGGTTGAATGTTCTCTCTAAGAACTAATCGCCTGCAGGCTACAGGAACATATGAATTTTTGTAGTACTGAATTTTCCGTTTTACCGAAAAAGGGTTGCCCCCCGCTTTGTATTCCAAAGCACCAACACCGAGTACAGATAACGCTGTGGCGAGCAGCACAGCACACCAGAAAAAAAAAAAGAAACAAATGCCAACCACGGCAGCTTGGCAAAGCGCGGACGACCCGCCACCACGGCGCCCACCGGAAACGAATCACCACAGACCAAGGCTCCGATCCGCCGCGTACCAAGTAGCACCTCCAAGAAGGGATGCGACGCCGACGACGCTGCTGCCCGGACGAGTCCTCAGGTTTCCCCGGGCACGCGGAGGGAGGTGGGGGTGGAAACTCCCGACACCCTCCAGGAAGGAATGGTGGCACCCGCAGGTGTCACCGCGTCGGGGCCGAGGCCGGCAGGGATTTCTCCCGCATACCAGCCCCAACCTCCCAACCGGACGGAACCGACCCGCCAAACCGTCACCCACCACCATGCGCCAACGCAGTAGCGCCGCCACCCACGCCGCCTCACTACGAACACCACCACGAGGCCAAGAGGACCGGAGAGAAGCTCACCATGACGGGAGCAGCAACACCGACTCCGGGCGGGAGGGAACCACCTCCACCACCGTCGTGCGGGAGGCCCGTGCCTCCGGCACCGTCGCGGTAGCCGTCCGGACGCGGCAGCGGGCATGCCGGCCACCCCGCCCAGCCAGACCAGCAGCCCGTTAAGCCCGCCGTCGCGATGCAGCAAGCCGCGCCGTCGCCGCCGGCACCCAGCCACTCGTCGCATCTCCCCGCCTCCAGAGAGCCACGCCGAGCCATCCCGCCGCCCGGCCCGCCCAGGCCAGATGGGGCCCGAAGGCCCCGATCTGAACCGAGCGGACGACGCCAGATCCGCCACCACCGCCCGCCGCCAGCGGCGACGCGCCGCCAACAGCTTCGCTTTGCATGCGCCACGGATCCCGCCGCCACGCCAGACATTGTCGCCTAGGTGCACCCGAGCCGCACGCCGCCACGCCGGAGAGCGACCGGGAGGAAGGGCCAGGGGCCGCCACCAACAGCCCCGGGCCAAGCCGGCCCGCGCCGCGACGGCGGCGAGAAGGAAGGAGGGAGGGGGCAGCCTGGAGTGGGGAGGCCCGTCGCGCGGCCGGTCGCCCGCAGGGGGGGGGGGCGACACGGTCGCGAGAGGATAACCCACTCCCAACTTTCACCGAATTTTCCGTTTTGAGTAATTGAGTAGTCCCTTTCTTCTATTACAGGATCAAACAGAAGAAGTTTACGTTGGTATATTTTCAACCATTATATCTCCGCGACATGATGCTTTGCAAGAATCAGATTCTGATGAAACCATACGATATATATTCAGGTGATCTCTTTTAGCTTAACATGATCAATTTTGAACATTGCTATTTTAATACAAGCTCACCTTGATCCTTGTAAAGTATCATATCATGCACTGATGGAGTTTTTATTTTGCAATTCAGTATTACATTGTTGACTATGTTGTCATACCGAGCCAATTTCTATTTGTGAACCTTGCTTTTACCAATATATATATGAGATTACCCTCAATTACCGACTAATGTATGGTTTTTCTTTATGCAACTTTAATATATTTGATGTGACCATATTTTTCTTAATCTATCATTTTATTGTTAAAATAGATGTGTGCAGCAACTCGCGCCCATCGGCGATCTAGTATGCAATATGCCTAGGCTAGAGACGGAGGCCATGCTTCAAATCCGAACATGGGAATCCCTGCCTATGATTTGTTTAGGACCTACAATATCTCCATTATGGGGACTCAGGCAGGGCGATCCCATATCGCCACTCCTTTTCATACTGGCGATCAACCCCTTGCAACACTTTCTGGCTGGGGCAACTGACTCCGGCTAACTACAACCAATGCCAAGCAGAGGAATTAGGAGAGAAAAAAAGCTCATCTCATGACACATCATCTGGGTACTAACGCCAAGGTTCTACATATCCATCGTTGCCGACACCATGCCTACAACAAGCTCAGCTACATGCTCGAACGCTCGTCTCTTCCCCCTTAACCTCGAGGCCATTGACCTCACTGATGTGCATGCAGCTGCGGCCGCTTCAGAAGATTCATCATTACCGAAAGATCTAGAAACAAGGAAATAAACTTTATGAAGGCTGGCCCGTGATATGGCCCAATGGAATTAAGCAATCCCATAGACATCATCAGCATGCACATTGCACATTGCCGCCTCACGGTGCTAGATGATGTTCTTGTCGACCCGCTACAACACATGGCCATGATAATTACATATTTGGATTTGGCAGGGCTGCTGCCATCGAAAGAGCAACGAGGTGGCAATTGCTAATGCTTCCATGGATCGGGAGTAAGACATGAGGCGCAGTTGGATGAAGCGGGACGAGGAAGGAGAGGTAGGGTCGATCAGGAGGAAGAACTGGGAAGCTAGAGGTACAGAGATGGAGAAAGCTTCCTGCCTGATTTCACATGTCATGTGTTTCCCACTTAATTACTATTTGTCGCCATATACTACCTACTCATCTCCCACCCAAAAGTTTCCAACCTTGTTTTATCGGCGCATGTGCCCCCACCCCCTTGAAACTTTCATGTCCAATATCTCATACCATGTATTTCCGGACCGACTTATGCCGCGCAAAAGTTTCCTGTCCAATTTCTCATGCTATGTGTTTTTGGCCCAACATGTCCTGCCCAACAGGTTACCGCCCAATTTCTCATGCCATGTGTTTTCCGCCAATTTTTTATTCACGTGTTTCCAAACCGAAAGTTCCCACTTAGTTTCGAGTGCTAGGTGTTCCATGCCTAATATTTGCGGCGTGAAAGAAGGAACTTTGATGTCGTGTTTTCCTCGCTTGATATCTCCCTGCCATAAATTTCTCGCCAAATATGTGATGCCTTGCCCGATTTCTCGCACCATGTGTTTACCGTTGGAAAGTTTCCCCACAATTTGTCGCGCCGTGTGTTTCCTGCATGATATCCTGAAAGTTTACCGGCCATGTGAATTTATGTGCCTCGTGAGCTAGCTAGCTTGTAGTTTTCATGATAAAATTTCATGTCCCTGGGATGATGATCCCGCTAGTTGTCTGGCGGGGTGTTGGTTAATTCAATAAAGCTAGCCATGATGGCCTTCACTAAAAAAACCACATCAAATAATAACAGTGTTTGACTGAATTAATGATTGCGTTATGAAGACATAAGCCGCTTGATAAATGATAGCTAGGCACTACATTGAGCATCAAGGGTAAGCAAAGCCACTTTTAGCATAGCATTTTTCACGCTAGATTAGTCAAAACTAAAATGAGACGAGGGACCAGGAGACGGTGACTTGTAACTTGTAGGCGCCAAAACTGAGCAGACCACAACTTCTACCAGCCTTCTTTGGCATGAAAAGTATGTCGTCCCTTGTAGTAATCTGTCCACGTCGTGCCGCGATGGAGACTCTGAGCTTTCCTCCTTTAAGTTTGACAGAGACGACACGCCGTGTAAGCTTGATGATGCCATCATTAGCGATGGCAAGCAATTTATCATCATCTCCGGCCGCAAGCAACAAAACTTCTAGATCATCTATACCAACGATACTCGCGGCGAATACACATTGAAAATCAACTGGCCATGATGACCCACCAACTAGTCGCACACCGATTGTCGCCTCCACGGAGTTTTCGATGATGCGGGTTGCTAACTCTAGCGTGCTACGCTTGCTACTGTAAAATTCAGTATAAAACCCGGTATTTCTGAACTGTATGTAAAAGAAACTTAGGTCTCTATCCTCGGCCTCAGTGGTGCCCTTCACTTTGAGCATGACCTCGAAGGTCCCAGGATCTAAACATGCCATGATAGCACGAATAGGACCCGTCAATGAAAGATATGGACATATGGTTGCTGCATATATTTAACGTCAGTCCATTAAGTACAGTAACTAACAATGCATTTTTCAGCATGCATACATGGGACCACAAATGAAAGGAAAACAAGAAACATGCGCGCGTGCACACACACAAATTACCTCCTCCGTCATGATTTGGCAATCACTTCTTGAACGAGCAAAGATAACATTATGTTTGTAATTGTCGCATAAATCGCGTGCGCCGATCGTACCAAACACTTGGAGCGGCCACTTTAAGCCCCCTCTTATCGATGCGACTTTGATAGAGAAGATCTGCAAGGTATCCCTGACATGGTTGAAGCGGTGATGATGAGGGTCCTTGTCGGTGCAATGCATGGGAGGACTAGTTGCTGCATCCACCGGAGCATAGCATGCACTGAAACTAGTCATACAGTACTCTTATTGTTTAGGAAAAAAAACATGCTGCCTCTATTTGAGGAGCTAGGAAAAAGTAAATAGAAGATGAAGAAGCTCACTGGTGTCCTCGAAGCCAGGGACGAATCTAGGGGGCGACGAGGGGCGAGACGCCCCCCCAACGATCGCCTCGTCCCTTGACAGCGATGGCTTGTTCGCTAAAAAAAATCACGTGCGCCTTGATCGTAGCTCGTTCGCCCCCCCTATGCCTCTTGGGCCTTTTTATTAACGTGAAGCCTGAGCCCATATACAGTCCATTTTTTTTTTGAGCATCCAGTCCATTTGCAAGTTAAAAACACAAACTCCACGTAAAGAAGAATGCTATGCAGCCCATCGTGGCCTCTTCGATAGAAAAGGCCATCGTGGAAGGCAAAGTGGCTTGTTAGTTGCAGCCACTGTGATGCTTCTGGTCAGCGCATCAACAAGGACAAGTCATCAATATTCTTTAGTAAAGGCTGTACGGAAGATTTAACGAATGAAGTTAAGCAGATTCTACAGATCCAGAATGAGCAGCTTTCGGATAGATACTTGGGCCGTCCGGCAGACGTGGGGAGAGCCAAGGAAGGGTCATTCAGATACCTAAAGGATCGCATATGGAAGCATGTGCAAGGATGGATGGAAAAATCTCTATCTGCGGGTGGTAAGGAGGTACTAATTAAATCCGTTGCGCAGGCAATACCCACATACTCGATGTCATGTTTCAAATTACCGCGTGGTCTATGTCAGCACATCAATGGTTTGTTGAGGAAATTTTGGTGGGGATCAAGGAAAGGAGAACGAAAGACAGCTTGGGTTTCTTGGGAAGCCATGTCACAACCTAAGTGCATGGGAGGCATGGGGTTTCGAGATATTGAGCTTTTTAACTTGGCGCTACTCGCCCGTCAAGCGTGGCGACTCCTGACTCAACCCAACTCTCTCAGCGCTCGGATTCTCAGGGCAGTGTACTACCCGTCTTCATCAATACTTGAGGCAGAAGTGGGAAAGAATCCATCACAAGTTTGGCGCTCCATCATTGAGGGGCGGGATGCTTTAAAGTTGGGCCTTGTGAAACGCATTGGATCTGGAGAGGACACTAACATTTGGCAGGACAACTGGATCCCCCGCGATTTCAAATTGCGGCCGGTCTGTCCAAGATCGCTTGACCCCCCACAACAAGTTTCAGAACTGATCGATCATGTCACTTTTAGCTGGAAACACGCTACACTACAGGAACACCTGTATCCGATGGATGTGGAGGCGATTCTAAATATTCCTCTCAGCAGTAGAGTGCATGAGGACTTTTGGTCATGGCATTACGACCGAAAGGGAGTTTTTTCTGTAAGCTCAGCATACAGGCTCCTAACCGCAACTAAGCAGCAGCGGACTGATTGGCTCGAACATAATGACGGGCACTCCAATGGCAAAGCAGATGGCCGTTCATGGGCACAGCTATGGGGAGCACGGGTTCCCTCTAAGGTGCGGGTCTTTGCACGGAGGTTAGCAAAAACTTCCATACCAACAGGTGATGTTCGTAAGCACAGAGGTATGACCGAAACTGCTGAATGCTCGTTATGCCACGCAGCCGTTGATACATGGCGCCATTCTCTTTTTGACTGCCATATGGCGCGCTGCGTGTGGGCTCTTGCTGATGAAGATACCACTGAAACTATCATATCCAATCGTACGGACGATGCAAAGTTGTGGATGTTTTGGCTGGTGGACACCCTTCCGACGGAGGTCCTTGCACGGGTGCTTGTAACAATGTGGGCGATCTGGTGGGCGAGACGTCGAGCAATTCACGACAACCAGTTTTAGAGCCCTCTGAGCACTCATGTGTTTATAAATAAATTTTTGGCGGAGCTCGACCAAGTTCCGGAAAGGGGCGCACGGACCAGGGAGCTACACACGCTCTTGAGGGGCCTGCATGCACTCTCTAGGGACCTGCATGTAAGGCGGAAGGACCAGCATGTAACTACCAGAGAAATAACGGGACTGGCCGCACGGCCTGCATGGCTACCGCCGGAAAGCCACGAAGCAAAAATAAACGCGGACGGGGGCTTCTCCAAAATTGGGGACAGAGGTGCTGCCGCAGCGATCTGCAGAGACAAGCGAGGCAACTATCTGGGGGCTTCTGCCATCATCCATGAAGGCTTTCTCGATCCGGGAATTCTTGAGGCACAAGCTTGCAGTGAGGCACTCGCTCTCGCCACAGATCTCTGTGTCCGATCCGTGTGTATGGCCTCTGATTGTCTTGAAGTTGTGACGAGGATAGCTGACGACTCCCCATGCAAGTTCTTCTCAATCTTGCAGGATATCAAGCATCAGAGGCAGGTGTTTAGTGATGTTAAGTTTGTTCATGAGAATAGGACTTATAATGGAGAGGCCCATGCCTTAGCTAGGGCTGCTGCTTCTCTCCCTCCCGGGCGCCACGTGTGGCTTTCTTCTTTGCCCGATATTATCTGTATTCCCATGTCTTTGAACCTTTAATAAAGGATACAGATTTTCGCTCAAAAAAAATATCTAAAAAAACATGTCTATCGCTGCTAATCTCTTTCTTTCCAAGCCGCCAGGAACTGTAGGCCTGCAGCGATCGGATCTGTCCATCGCGCTCGCGCTGTCGCGCCGCCATCTAGAAGCGGAGAAGGGAAGGGGATGCCAGGACAGACATGCGTCGATCAATGGACCACGGACAGGTTGCCGGCAGGCCAGATCGCATGGATGTGCGGCAACAACATGAGGGGAAAAGGTATTTTATTTTCGCATCAGATTAGTTCGCGGCTTTACAAATTATTGAAGAATAATCATACACGGTAGGCATTAAGAATCAAATTATGTCATTTTCAGTTATTTATTTGTGCTTGTGTAGATGTGAAGAGGAAGAGAGCAGAACCAATTCATATTTTTTAAACCCAGTTGATTCAAGCTCTCAACTGTCGGAATATGATGCTACTGCAAACGATGTGCAACACTTCAATTGATGCCATGGTGTAAGCAAGAAGTATTTAATTTCGAACATTTAGAATTTCATAATACATGATATTTAATAATTTTTCTCTATTGATTGCATCAGGTGGTTACTGTCCAAATCATCTCCCTTCAGAGGAAAGATGAATATGGGGATTCCAAGAACCAAGGTAATAGCCGGAACATAATTTAGTTCTTATGCAAACTCCTAATCAAACAATTATGCCACTAATAAAATTTCATGAATCTACATCTTTTGTGTCGTTGTCTTTCTATTAGTTTGCTATATATATATACCATTGTCCTTTTATCATTGCAAGAGGCGGGTTAGTTCTATTGTGAAAGTAGTGTAAAGGGTGGGTTAACCTAAGAAAAAAAATATCTCTTGTGCCGTTGTCTTCGCCCGCCTATGCTCAAATCCTGGCTCGTGTTCCGAGGACCAGCCATAATTCCAATAAACCCGGTGGTACCCGGCGTCGCTGGCCTCTTGGTCAGACGGGTTCAGGTTAGGGTACCAATGTTCCTCCATCGACTTGGTGTGGTACGCTGCCATCATCTTCTCCTGGTATCCCTTCCTCCTCGCTTCCTGCTCCTCCTGGATCTCTCGATCCATCTCGCAGTACTGTATCGATCGATTGATACGTATCTTGCTCACTTTAATGATCGGCTACCATATAGACAACGCCAACCGATTAGATTAGATTGATATCGATATACACCGGCAAAAAAAAGAGGTTAGATCGACACACCATTAGCGCACGGCAGCGGCGCATCTAAGATGAACGACGGCGAAGGCGGCGGCGACATGAGTATTCCACCTGCGGCCTCGTTACCGTACCACGCCATCTTGGACATCCTCTCCAGGACGCCCGCAAGTCTGTCTGCCGGTTCCGATGCGTGTCCAAGGAGTGGCTGGACCTCCTCTCCAACAACCCGGTCTTCGCCGCCGTGCACAGGCGCCACCACGGCCCGCTCCTCGTCGACTCAGGATCCTTCCAGGAGGAAGAGCCCGCCGGAGGCCGTGACATGCGTCTCCTGGACGTGGACGGGCACGTCGTGAGGGTCATCAAGGGCGCCGGCCGGTGGATTCGGGATGATGTGTAACACCAGCGTCGACGACCTCGTCTGCGTCAATGGCGCTTCCTGCGATGGCATCCAAGTGGTCGATCCAGCCACCGGGCAAGTGCTCGTGAGGTGCCCACAATTGGAGGTGGTGGTCGAGCATGGCGCGGTCCCTTTCGTCGCCGCGCGCTACTACAACATCACTGGCTTCGGCCGTGCCGCATTGTCCGGTGCGTACAAGCTGATGCCTCGTCGACGGTGGCATTTGCGAGGTCTTCACTTTGTGGGACAACAGAGGGTGGAGGCAAGCGCAGAGGCCGCTGATTCGCTTCCGCTCCCAGCGAGGCGCTCCTGTCACTGTCGATGGCGTCCTCTACTTTTTGGAGGAGGCAAAACACGAAAAGGACGACACGTTGCACTGCTTCGACCTCCAGAGCGAGCAATGGATGCCCTACGTGATCCAAGGGCCACGGAAATTGTATGGCGAGAAGAAGTGGAGGGACACTCTCGCAATCCGCATAACAGAGCTCAATGGCGCCTTGTGCATGGTGCAGTCCGTGTGCGAGGACATGAACAGGGCCAGACGACTAGCGGGCGACCTATTCACCAACATATGGGTCCTGGACAGTTCCGATAAGAGAAGCTGGATCAAGGCATACACGATCCTAATGGCCCCATCCACATTCTGTTATATGCCGCTCAGGGTGATGCAGGACCGAAAGTTGCTCCTACAGTGCTCTCTCAGCAATAAACGATTGTTGATGCTTTAGATCTATGATCCTCGCACTGATACATGCACCGACATTACAGGGGCGCCAAATGACCTTGCGGGTAGAATTGGGCTATGTAGCTTTCGCTTGGAGCATCGTGTGCCGCCCAATAACATGTTAGCACTTTTCTTAGACCAAGCATTGTTGTTCCTCAGCAACTAGTGAAAAAGGAAGTTGTCAATTAATTACCATGTGAACAGCTTTTTCCTTGTCAACTCTTCTTTCGGGTAGCCTTTTCCTTGAGAGCAGCATATAAGCTTTAATGAAATACATTATGACGACGATGATGATTGTGGTGGTGGTGGTGACAACGATGATGACAATGTTGGTTGGTGTTGTTATCATTGTCGTTGTCATCATCATCATTGTACAAGATAATGATTTGTGTTATATGGGAATGCAGAAAAATCTATAACGAGACATTCTCTAAATTTCCATAATCAAAGCGACAATACTAAAGTATATTTGAGAAAATCACTAATTTTCAGATAAAGTTCAATCTTATGGGTGCAAATTCCTTGGGTTTTGTAGCCTGCCTTCTTCAAGCCCTTATCCAGTTATCCTATAATTTATAGACCATCCTCTTTGCAAACATGCATCTTCTTTGGCATGAAATCAACATCATGGCGGTGCTATAGTTAATAATCCTGACCCATGTTTGTACGCCAATCAGTCAGTGGCCTCATGAAGGTTGACGACGTTTGTTGGATTTCATCAGTGCTGGGCTGCTATCTATTAATTGATGCCATTTTTGTACTGATTAGTGATGAACTCGTCGCATCTGCTAATGGTGATCCATCTCCCTGTAGAAGACGAGTTTTTGGACCTCATCATCAACGCAAATGCAATTAGATTAACCAGTTCGCTATCTGCTCTTCATTTCTAGCTGAAGAACTGTTTCAAGTGCTACTCCCTCACTATCGACGGATACTCGGACACCAAGCGTATCCCCACCGGCGAGAGCATCGAGTCAGCCCCCTTGACGATCGACGGATACCGGTGGGATCTCAAGTACTACCCCAACGGCTCTTGCCCGGAGACTGCCGGTTTCATATCCATTATAGTTTCACTCGGCCAGGAGATCACGCGGACCGTGAAGGTGATGCTCAATTTTTTCCAAATATCTGGTTTTTAATTTTTCTTAAGTGATTTTATGTTTTTGAACTATATGCAGAGATCACATCTACCTCTCCTCACGAGAAACTCCTCCCAGGACGAGGATCTTCTCGCCTCCCGCCGGCGCCGCCGCTGATCCGCCTTGTCTCCGATGGCCTTAGGGCCATGGAGGCATGGCGGACCTCGGCCCTTGCCGGTGGGAGGGTTTCTGCTCCATTTTTAGGTCCTTTTCTAGGGTATATTATGGATCGGGAATTTTTTTAGCATGCTTCCTCTTACCTTTCCTTTTCACATGAGAGGTAAGAGTTCATGATAGATCTGAGCCATTGATTTGATTAAGTAGTGGTCTGATTAACTCTTACCTTCTTACCTCTCATGTGAAAAAAAAGGGGTAAGAGGGAGCATGTTAAAATTACTCGTTGAAATAGTAACAAACATGGGATCACTGGTAGATCATATTTACCAAAGATAGGGATCATTGAGCTAATGAGCGTGTGTGAATTTGGCGGTTTAGCAACATAAACCTCATACGGAGATAAATATAAACAACATCTGGATTATATTGTCCTCAGGTTGATTTACAAAGTCTGAGCAAGACATCAGCAGTTAATTCAGTAGTAGCCTCAGGCATTACAGATAAAGATCAGCTTGGTTCTACACCCTTCTTATCAGTATGTATCTTCACATAGACAAAAGGACATAATATATGCGATTAATTAAGAGAATCTTTCTGCTCGACATGCATGTAGGCACATCATCTGACAAAAAACGAAAGTACAAGTGCAGGACAATAAGGAATCACTCCTGAAGAAACGTAAGGAACAGCTAGCCATTGATTGTAGTGAATCTTAATATATTAGGAAGCAAACTTGGACAGGAGTTCCTTGACAATAGAGGGGCAGGTTTGAACTATATGGTCCAAGCCATCAGCCATCAATACTTTCTCTAAATTCCTAGGAATTTTGAGGAACTCCAAGCATGCCTCCTGCAACGCAGGGCAATAGTGCTGGTCAGCTAGACCAAGAATATCAGCAACCGTGCCCACGTCAATGCACTCCCGCAGCTTGTTCTGGCATATCAATTTCATCCTGCGGATGTCATATCTATCTGCCGCTACAAGCAAGGATTGCAGCCACATTGCTTCTTCTCCTTTGCCTTGCTCTTCTACCTCTCCTTGGTCCATGCTATCTATCTCCATCTTGGGCAATGAGTCGGTGTAGATGAAACTGAGCAAGGCTCTAAACACTTTTGCTTCCATGTCTTGTATACGTATGATGACATTTGCAGTAGCCCCCTCCTTCATGGGGCCAAAGAGCTCCGCCTTGAAGATAGCAGATCGGGCAGCGAGTATACAACGGTGCGCGACAAGCATCTCGCCGCCAACCTCGAATGTCACGTCAGCGCCCTCCTTGCTCGACAAGAGACGGGCAATATGCTCTTTTATGTCGGATGGTGGGACGTTTTCAAGAAGCGGAGCTGCGACACTGCTGTCCGCGACTACGTTGATGTCGCAACGTATGATGGAAAGGTCACCATTGAGATGTTCTTTCTCAAAGTCCCTTCTTCTGATGAGCCTGTCAAATCCCAAAACCGTACAACCGTTGGAGAAGACAAACCTTTCCCCTTGGGCGATGGGCGTGGGCCGCACTGCTTCGGAAAGTGAGAGCGTGGAGCCGAACCTGAGCACCACCCTCACGGGCTGCGCAACTCTCTGGTCAAGGGAGAGTTCGGCGTGAATGGATATGAAATCGGAGGTGTCCTTGCGGGAGCCGTTGGGGTAGTACTTGAGAACCCAGCGGTATCCGCCGATGGTGAAGGGGGCTGAATCGATGCTCTCGCCGGTGGGGATGCGCTTGGTGTCCGAGTAGCTGTCGAGCGCGATCAGGTGGTACCCGCTGGACGGCACCGTGGGCGTTGGCTCTGGCTCCGATAGCTTGCCCTTGCGGAAGAGGGAGAAGCCGAGCGGCGACATGGCGAATCTGCAAACCTAGAAGAGCACCGAGATTTTTCACGTTTCGGAGTGCAGATCGAGGGCCTGAGCTGCGACTAAAAATGATCTGGCCTTTAGTCAAGTTCGGATCATGTACAAGCTGGTCGTAGGAGCTAGCTGATCCTTTTGAGTCTATACGTATTGGAGTAGTACTAGGTCTGTTTGTGTCACGTGTTGGTTCGGGAGCTTGTCGTATAGTTTGGCAAGTCTATTGATCATGTAACAAGTCCTAGTACGAGTAAGTAGTATTGTCTAAGTCGGTTCAGGTTTGTCTTGCCGGCCAGGCGTGTATATATCTACATGTGAAGGCCTGCAAGATTGTAACATGGTGGAGAAAACAAGAAAATAAATACAGAAGGAAAAGAGACACACGGCATGTGTGTCTTTGGCTAAATTTTTTTTGTGTGCGCGTGTTTGTCGTTTTTGATGTGATCCATCCTGGACGAGTTCCAACACACTGGAGTGAACCAAAGCTGTGCCACCGTCATCGCCCCTCCTTCACTGGAGTCGGACAAAACTTATTGTAGTAGACAGTCGGGAACTCATTATGCTAAGACCCAATGGTACCAGCAAATCAGAACAGCAACTGCTGCCGATCAAGAGAAGTATAGATTGAAAGAATCCAACCTGTAGACACACAAACATAGACGCACCTAGAATGGATCCATGGGGATCCATTGAAGACCAACACCGACGAATCCCATGATATCCTCCAGAGACACGCCTCCACACGCCTTCCAAGGACATTGTACGCGCCGCCAGAACAGGGACTAGGCGGGGAGGGCCTTATTCCAACTACAGGGAGCCGCCGCCGTCTCGTCTTCCTGAGTAGGACATAAACCGTAATATACCCTAGAAAAGACCTAAAAATGGAGCAGAAGCCCTCCCACCGGCAAGAGCCGAGGTCCGGGATGCCTCCATGACCCTAAGGCCACCGGAGACAAGGCGGATCAGCGGCGGCGCCGGCGGGAGGCGAGAAGATCCTCATCCTGGGAGGAGTTTCTCGTGAGGAGGAGAGGTAGATGTGATCTTTGCATATAGTTCAAAAACTTAAAACCACTTAAGAAAAATTAAAAGCCAACAGCGCCTTTTTGGAAAGGACTCATGGGAGTTAAAAATGATTTTTTTCATAGAGGGGAGTTCATTGTAGGAAATGGTCTAACTACTAGGTTCTGGGAAGATACATGGCTAGGGGACATGCCACTAGCCATGCAATACCCTCGTCTCTATCATATTGTGCAGTGGAAAGATGTCTCCGTTGCCTCTGTGATGGGCCACATACCGTTGAATGTTGCCTTTAGAAGACAACTGACTGGGGACAAATGGACAGACTGGTTAAACCTTGTTGAAAGGTTGATGATGGTTTACCTTTCACACGAACCAGACACATTCCGTTGGAAGTTGACTACTTCTGGTGCCTTCACAGTCAAATCCATGTATACTGACCTCATCAATGATGGACAACCTTTTCACCACAAGTATATATGGAAAATGAAAATCCCACTGAAAATAAAAATCTTCATGTGGTATTTGGATCGTAAGGTCATCCTGACAAAAGATAATCTGAAAAAAAAGATTGGCAACGATGCACTAAGTGTTGCTTTTGTGGCATTGAGGAGTCGATTCAGTATCTATTCCTTCAATGCCCACTTGCCAAGCTACTATAGAGAATAGTCCATATAGCTTTCAACCTACCTCCACCTACAAGTAGTACGAATATGTTTGGAAACTGGTTAGTGGGGGTGCACCCCAAGTTTAAGTCCCCGTGTGGGAATTTGTGCTTTACTTTGGGCCATTTGTAGCACTCGTAATGATTGTATTTTTAACAGAACGAAAGTTTCAAATTTTTGCAGGTTATCTTCAAGGCTACCAACTGGATCAATACGTGGTCATTACTTCGCAAGGAGGAGGATCGGGTGCCCACGGTCTTTGGGTGCAACCGATGGCAGATGGTCTCTCGGGATTTGTTCAATCGATTTGGTTGGCGGCCTACTAGTAGGATTTGTGATGCATGAGGCTCATTTTTCTATGATTTTTTTTACTTTTTAATTTACCCTTCGGGCAGTCATGTGCGACAGTTTATTAGTTGAACTTTGTTATGGTCGGATGATGAACTTTAATACGATAAATAAAAGACTGTGTGCATCACTCGATGCAGAGGCCGAGGGATGTCCCCTCTTTTCGAAAAAATGGTACCAGCACATCAGAACAGCAACTGCTGCTGATGAAGGGAAGTGTAGATCGAAAGAATACAACCTGTAGACACACGAACATATACGCACCTAGAATGGATCCATGGGGATCCATCGAAGACCAAAATCCCATAAGATCCTGCAAAGACACACCTCCACACACCTTCCGAGGACATTGTACGCACCGCCAGAACAGGGACTAGGCGGGGAGGGCCTTATTCCAACTACAGGGAGCCACCGTCGTCTCGCCTTCCCGAGTAGGACATAAACTGTAATATACCCTAGAAAAGATCTAAAAACGGAGCGGAAGCCCTCCCACCGGCAAGAGCCGAGGTCCGCCATGCCTCCATGGCACTAAGGCCACCGGAGACAAGGCGGATCAGCGGCAGCGCCGGCGGGAGGCGAGAAGATCCTCGTTGTGGGAGGAGTTTCTCGTGAGGAGGAGAGGTAGATGTGATCTCTGCATATAGTTCAAAAAACTTAAAATCACTTAAGAAAAATTAAAAACCAGATATTTGGAAAAAAATTGAGCATCACCTTCACGGTCCGCGTGATCTCCTTGTCGAGTGAAACTATAATGGATATGAAATCGGCGGTCTCCGGGCAAGAGCCGTTGGGGTAGTACTTGAGAACCCACCAGTATCCGTCGATCGTCAAGGGGGCTGACTCGATGCTCTCGCCGGTGGGGATGCGCTTGGTGTCCGAGTATCCGTCGATCGTGAGGGAGTAGCACTTGAAACAGTTCTTCAGCTAGAAATGAAGAGCAGATAGCGAACTGGTTAATCTAATTGCATTTGCGTTGATGATGAGGTCCAAAAATTCGTCTTCTACAGGGAGATGGATCACCATTAGCACATGCGACGAGTTCATCACTAATCAGTACAAAAATGGCATCAATTAATAAATAGCAGCCCAGCACTGATGAAATGCAACAAATTAACGTCGTCAACCTTCATGAGGCCACTGACCGATTGGCGTACGAACATGGGTCAGGATCATTAACTATCGGGCTTGCTAAAAATCAGTCGACTGAGATTTAACCAAGTCTCAGTCGACCATGCAACATTTTTTCTCAACGGTTGTAACTTTTTTTTATATCGGTTGCAGCATTCTTCTTGTTGGTTGTAGCATGTTGTCCCTCATCGATTGTAGCATATCGTCTCATCGGTTGTAACATTTGTCATTGACGGTTGTAGCATTTTAATCGCACCGGCTGCAGCACCAATTTTCATTGCTTGTAAAACCGTTGCAACATTTTTCATCATCGGTTGTAGTATCTAGCCGTGCCGCTTGCAGCAAAAAAACTATGCTGACGTCACTCGACTGAGACTTGGTTAAGTCTCAGTCGACTGAGTTCTAGACAGACCCATTAACTATAGCACCGCCATTATGTTGATTTCATGCCAAAGAAGATGCATGTTTGCGAATAGGATGGTCTATAAATTATAGGATAACTGGATAAGGGCTTGAACAAGGCAGGCTAAAAAACCATGGAATTTGCACCCATAAGTTTGAACTTTATCTGAAAATTATTGATTTTCTCAAATATACTTTAGTATTGTTGCCTTGATTATGGAAATTTAGGGAATGTCTCGTTATAGATTTTTCTGCATTCCCATATAACACAAATCATTATCTTGTACTATGATGATGATGACATCGCTGACACCACCACCACCACCACCATCATCGTCGTCGTCATAATGTATTTCATTAATGCTTTCTATGTTTTTTTTGCGGGTGAAAGCTTTATATGTTGCTCTCACCGCTCAAGGAAAAGGCTACCCAAAAAAGAGTTCACAAGGAAAAAGTCGTTCACATGGTAATTAGTAATTCACAACTTCCTTTTTCACTTGTTGCTGAGGAACAACAATGCTTGGTCTAAGAAATGTGCTAACATGTTCGTAGACGGCACACGATGGTCCAAGCGAAAGCTACATAGCCCAATTCTACCCGCGAGGTCGTTTGGCGCCCCTGTAATATCGGTGCATGTGTCGGTGCAAAGATCATAGATCTGAAGCATCAACAAACGTTTATTACTGAGAGAGCACTGTAGGAGCAACTTTCGGTCCTGCATCACCCTGAGCGGCATATAACGGCATGTGGATGGGGCCATTAGGATTGTGTAGGCCTTGATCCAACTTCTCTTATCAGAATTGTCCAGGATCCATATATTGGTGAATGGGTTGCCCGGTAGTTTGGCCGTGTTCATGTCCTCGCACACGGACTGCACCATGCACAAGGCGCCATTGAGCTCTGTTATGCGGATTGCGAGTGTGTCCCTCCACTTCTTCTCGCCGTATAATTTCTGTGGCCCTTGGATCACCTCGGGCATCCATTGCTCACTCTCGAGGTCGAAGCAGTGCAGCGTGTCGTCGTTTTGGTGTTTTGCCTCCTCCAAATATAGAGGTGCTATTGCGTCCGGACGGCTACTGTCGCTGACAGTGGAGGTGGGGCCCTCCCGCGTGCCGATGGTGCTGATGCCCTAGTCCCGGCTCTGATTCTTCGTCGTGCTGTCCTCACTTCGCGGTGCCGTGGTGAGACGGCGTGGAGGCCTCACGACCGCATTGGCGCAGGGTGGTGGTTGGTTTGGTGGCGGGATCCAAAGCGCCCGAGGTGCGGGTTGGGATCGGGGGAAACCCCTGTCGGCGTGGCCGACTCCGGCGCGGTGGCGCCTGTGGGTGCCGCCTGTCCTTCCGGGAGGGCGTCGGGGGCTTCTCTTCCTCTCGCCTCGTCGTGTACCGGGGGAAACCCTTGGCATCAGCGTCGTCATCGTCGCGATCCTTCTTGGAGGTGTTGATTGGTGCCGGCGCTTCGGAGTCTTGGAGCCTAGTGGATGAGCCCGGTGGGCCTAGCGATCGCGAGGCTTCTTCGTTTTTGTTGATCCGCCGTTGTCGACATTTGTTTCTTTTGCTCTTTCTCTGTTGTTTCTTTTGGGCGCGACTGTGCTGCTTTCGCCCCAGCACCTATCCCTGTATGATTCGGTTGCTTGCTTTGTATACAAAGCGGGGGAAAACCCTTTTTCGGCAAAAAGTAGAGGACGCCATCGACGGTGACAGGAGAGCCTCGTTGGGAGCGGAAGCGAATCGGCGGCCTCCGCGCTTGCCTCCACCCTCTGTTGTCCCCCAAAGTGAAGACCTCGCAGCTGCCATCGGCGACGAGGCGGATCAGCTTGTACTCACCGGACAAGGCGGCGCGGCCGAAGCCAAAGATGTTGTAGTAGCGCGTGGCGACGAAAGGGACCGCGCCGTGCTTGACCACCACCTCCAATTGTGGGCACCTCAGGAGCACCTCCCCGGTGGCTGGATCGACGACTTGGGGCGCCATCGCAGGAAGCGCCGTTGACGCAGACGAGGTCGTCGACGCTGGTGTTACACATCATCCCGAATCCACCGGCGCCCTTGATGACCCTCACGACGTGTCCGTCCACGTCCAGGAGACGCATGTCACGGCCTCCGGCGGGCTCTTCCTCCTGGAAGGATCCTGAGTCGACGAGGAGCGGGCCGTGGGGGCGCCTGTGCACGGCGGCGAAGACCGGGTTGTTGGAGAGGAGGTCCAGCCACCCCTTGGACACGCATCGGAACCGGCAGACGGACTTGACCGGTGTCCTGGAGAGGATGTCGAAGATGGCGTGGTACGGTAACGAGGCTGCAGGTGGAACACTCATGTCGCCGCCGCCTTTGCCGTCGCTGATCTTGTTAGATGCGCCGCCGCCGTGTGCGTATGGTGTATCGATATATTCTTTTGTTTTTTGCTTTTGCTCGGTTGGCGTTGTGTATATGGTAGCCGGCCGGTGTCATGTGTGTGTATATATATGTAGTATATATGTGCATCCGATGAGGACTCCAACTGAGCCAAGCAAAAAGAAGAGGACTCCATCTGAGAACGTTGTACGTACGCTTTCAGTTGTAGTTGGAAGCGAATAATTCCGGGCGGCTGGGAAACTTTTAACGTGAGCAAGATAGGGATCAATCGACACAGTACGACGAGATCGATCGAGGTCCTCGATCAGGAGGAGCAGGAAGGGATACCATACCAGGAGAAGATGATGGCGGCGTACCACACCAAGTTGAGGGAGGAGCATTGGTACCCTAACCTGGACGAGTCTGACCGGGAGGCCAACGACGCCGGGTACCACCGGGTTTATTGGAACCATGGCTGGGGCTCGGAACACGATCGCTTCGAGGACACCAGTGAGCTTCTTCATCCTCTGTCTAGATGTGATTTAGCAAAACGGTTACTTTTTCCTAGCTCCTCAAATAGAGACAGCATGTTTTTCCCCCAAAATGAAGAATATGATTAGTTTGAGTATACACTACTAATTTGCTCCGATCGATGCAGCAACTATTCCTCTCATGCATTGCACCGACGAGGACCCTCGTCATCACCGCTTCAACTCCGTCGGAGATACCTTGAAGATCTTCTCTATCAAAGTCGCATCGATAAGATTTCGCAAAAAAAAGTCGCATCGATAAGAGGGGGCTTTAAAGTGGCTGCTTCAAGTGTTTGGTACGATCGGCGCACGCGATTTTTGCGACAATTACAAACATAATGTTACCTTTGCTCGTTCAAGAAGTGATTGCCAAATCATCACG
Source organism: Aegilops speltoides (assembly GCA_021437245.1). Lineage (NCBI taxonomy): Eukaryota > Viridiplantae > Streptophyta > Magnoliopsida > Poales > Poaceae > Aegilops > Aegilops speltoides. The sequence goes on along the minus strand of CM038142.1, from coordinate 565,933,993 downwards.
GAGGAGGTAATTTGTGTGTGTGTGCGCGCACGCGTGCGTGTGTGTGCATGTTTCTTGTTTTCTTTTCATTTGCCGTCCCATGTACGCATGCTGAAAAATGCATTGTCAGTTACTGTACTTAATGGACTAACGTTATATGCAGCAACCATAACTTTCATTGACAGGTCCTCTCCGTGCTATCATGGCATGAATCGATCCTGGGACCTTCGAGGTCATGCTCAAAGTTAAGGGCACCACTGAGGCTGAGGATAGTTTTCACGCCAAAGAAGGCCGGTAGAAGTTGTGGTCTTCTCGGTTTTGGCGCCTACAAGTTACAAGTCACCGTCTCATGGTCCCTCTTCTCATTTTAGTTTTGACTAATCTAGCATGAAAAATGCTTTGCTAAAAGTGGTTTTGCTTACCCTTGATGCTCGATGTAGTGACTAGCTATCATTTATCAAGTGGCTTATGTCTTCATGAGGCAAACATTAATTTAGTCAAACATTGTTATTTGATGTGGGTTTTTTAGCAAAGACCATCATGGCTAGCTTTATTGAATGGCGACTGATATGCGCCGGCGCGCCAGCCAAAAATTTCAGCTGGTCCCGCGTGAGCCGTTCGATCTGCCTAAAACAGAGCCCCGTGGAACCGTTCGATCACGCTCGTATCGCTGTGGACTTGGTCGTCGTCTTCGTCGCCCCTGCGAATCCCGCGCACCTCCTCCGCCCGCCCGAATCACTACCCCACTCCAGCGCGCCCTCGCACCTCCTCCCCTGCTGCCGGCTCGCCGCCTCACTGTTGTCGCTGCCTGCCGGAGGTCAAAAACATCTACCCCGCATCTTGTATGGCAGTCATGGTTCCGGCAAAAAGATGTGCGGTCCCAGCAAAACTCACCGCCGGTCCCAGCAAAACTCACCACCGGTCCCAGCAATTTTGCGGGGAGCGACCACCGGCGACCTATGGTTCTATCATGTGACAACTAGCTGGATCATCATCCGAGGGACATGTAATTTTTATCACGAAGACTATACAAGCTAGCTAGCTCATGAGACACACGATTCACATGGCCGGTAAACTTTCAGGTAGGGCCAACGCTTCCAAGACGGTCAGCCGGAGCACCTACGCAGCCGCCGTCGCCCGGCTGCTGCTTGGCGCTGCCTCGTTGTCGAGGATGTAGGCTTGCATGAGTGTTTTGCGGTGCAAAATGCTAAAAAAATCTCACGTAAGCCCTCCTTCAAAAAGTCTCTTCAAAGTTTGGTCCTATGAAAACATGGAGTTGCACAATCCCTGAGCTAATGCATGTCAGAATTCTCTTCCTTTTGCAGTATGTCTTCTTAAGATCACGTCATATAGTACAATGTTCTTCTTCCATCCAAAAAAAAGTACAATGTTCTTCTCTTGAACGGATACTCCTATTGTGGTGTGCAACTTCTTTTTTCAAGCTTGTTGTGTTATGCACCTCATCCTCTATAACACTAAGCTCCCTAGTTTTAGAGAGCCCATATTTAATTGAGGTCTCCAAATAAAATTAGGTCATCCGATTTTGACCGGGTCATCAATTTTACAAAGCACTCATTCAATTCTTCTATACTAGATATTGTGCTTTCTAATTTTAAGGCCTCACAATTAATTAAGGTATTCAATTTAGAACCGTGTCATCCAATTTTGACCGGGTCAATAATTTCTCAAGCTCTCCTATTCAATTTTTTTTAGTTCATATGTTCTCTAATCTTGAAGCTCTTTCATTTCATCGAGGTATTAATTTTGGATTTGCTTTACGATTTTGACCGGACCAACAACTTTTCAAATCAATAGCAACAACTGGTCTATAAAAATATATCAATCACATGCATCCTCCCACCATCTAGAAAAGAGAAGCATCACCATGTAATACTGTAGCACCACTAAAGTATATGCAATCACCGACACAGAAATTTCTCTACATAAATATAGATTGGTTAGCAGATAACACAGAATAACACCACAAAAGGCCCACCAAAACATATTGTAAATAAAAATAAAGCACACTATCATCTCCTCACCTGCCAAACTAAATATTCCAGCAGTTACAAAATATAAGGCGTATTAGTTTTTTAGAAAGTCAAATTTCTTTAAATTTGACCGACTTCCGAGCAAAAATATCGACATCCACAATATTAAACAAAAAAGTATCAAAATTCATTTCATGATAAATCTAAATATATCGATATGGTATTATTGATTTTGATATATTTCTCTAGAAATTTGATCAAACTTAAAAGGTTTGCCATTTCAAAAAAGTAATACACATTACATTTTGAAATAGAATGATTACTTTTTAAAGAAACTCTACAAAACCAACGAAGCATCGCGCCCAACCCTTCTAGTACGTAATATATGTGCTAGTTAATTGATGATATTAGAGCATCTACAATCGGAAGTACCAAAATCAGGCCACCAAAAGCCCATGGACATGCCCGGGTGCGTCCGTGGACAGTGACCGAACATCACATAAAAAATCGTCCACCACAAACCATGTACCTCAAACATGAAACCTCAAGTCCATACTAGCCATGCATGCACATAAAGAACCTACGTACTACATATATATGTAAACTACTCATCATTGGAGATGCCCACTATCCCTGTCCCCGGCTTCAGGTAGATGGACGAGTGTCTCCGGCTCGTCGTTGTCCAACTAGAGGCGAAGAGCTCGTCGATCTCCACCCTCTGCTGTCAGATCAAGCGTCGGTTGGACTCCACATATGCCTCATATCTTCTAGCTCAGGCGAATCCGGTGGCATACTTGCACCAATGGCAGCGGCACGCCTGGCTCGGATCTCCTGCTCAATCTGCAACCGGCTTTCCGGCATCAGCATTGCATATGTGGTGATCCTCTACCAGGCCATGGTTACGGGGCGGTAGAGGGAGAGGGAAGTTGGCGGCGTAGTGGGAGGGAGAAGGAAGGAATGAGACGGGCTAGGGTTGCATTGCCGCCGTCCGGCTTACATAGACGGGCTTGCTCCCTCGGGCGACACACCGGAGTGGCGCCACGCGGTGCCATGAATGCATCTGCACCGAGAACTGGAGGAGGCACCCGTCGGACCGCCGATCTATGCGTGTGACCGCGGTGGTTTTTTGGCATGAAAACTTGCAAACACCTAGAAAGTTTTATCATCTTTGCAAAGCTTTTGATGATCATCTTTGATGCTGCAAAGCTTTTGATTTTTTTTAAATTTTACTGTTCATAGAGGGTGCCTATGCATTCAGAGCTGAAAAATCACTCTTTTTTTTTTTTGACAGGGAGTAGTCTATACTCTAATGCAGTCCAGTATTTAACACACAAAAAAGAAGTAAAATACCAAGGAACGGAGGGAGTATATGCATTTTATGATGGCTCCGGTTACCAGGAATATTAGACGGATCAAACTGACTTGTTCACAAATTTCATTTTTGGGAGAAATCACTTGGCTCCGGTTACCACGAATATTAGACGGATCAAACTGACTAGTTCACAAATTTCATTTTTGACAGAAATCACTTGGAATGCGTGAAAGAAGAAAAATATCTTCTTTCTTTTTGAGGAACACGAGTTCCTATCCGCTTTTTTTTTAGGGTAAGAGCCAAACTCCACGATAATCAACCCCGTTCTTTCTTTAACTCTATAATGCTGGCCCTTCTCTGCAGGGAATGCTGCGTTTTTTTATTAAAAACAAAGTCCTTGATGGGCCAGACAGTACCTGGTTTGAAATGGAGAGCGGCGTGCTATTCGTGGATTTGGTTTCATGCTTCAGATGTACTCATGGGCCGTCACCGCAAAAAGGTCTCAGGATTGATTACCTTAAATTTTCACTCACGTTTACCCTAAATAAATTATTTACACACGGCTTATAATAGTTAATTACTTGGGTTAAAGTGCAGTTCATGTGAAAGGGGATGTAGCTCAATTGGTAGAGCGCTAATCAATGCTGAATAGAGGCACGGGGTTCGATTCCTCGCATCTCCACTCCTTATCTTTTTATTTTTTGAGAAATAAAAATAAAAATAAAATTGAACGCCAAGAAAATGATTACTGCGTCGCGATGCAGGACGATGCATGGGCTGCTCCCTCGATCTCTAATTCGGCTGGAAGGTGGACCCCAGGCCACATGTTGACCAATCCTAATTAACTTTCATTTCTGTTTTGACAACAAAACTTCCATTTTGGTGGAATTGTTGTATGAAAACTTGAAATAGCGTACTCCCTGGACAAATGCAGGTCAGGATTCTCTTCCTTTTTGCAGTGTCTCTTCTTCAAGATCAGGTCACAGTCTCTCTTTTTCGGTTCCTCGCATCTCCGTTTTCTAATATTTTTAATTTCTAAATAATAATAAGAAAATTGATCTTCAGAAAATTGATTACATGCATGGGCAACTTCCTCGATCTCTAAATGACCAATCCTATTAACTTTAATTTCTGTTTTGCCTTAAAAAACTTTCATTTTTGTGGAATTGTTGTATGAAAACTTGAAGTTGCACAATCCCTGGACAAATGCAGGCCAGGATTCTCTTCCTTTGTGCAGTTTCTCTTCAAGATCACATCACAATACAATGTCCTTCTCTTGAACAGATACTCTTATTGTGTTATGCACCTCGTACTGCTATATGTGGTAGTTAATTGGTGATCTTATAGTGATACTTTTCAACATTTTCATTTTGCGGGAGAACTTATATTGCTCAATGATCAAAGATTACAATCATATTGACAGAGAAGGTCTACGTCACCCGGACCCAAAGCTAAGTACCTAACCATACAGCAGTACGAACATGTACTCTGCCAAAGCTTAAAAGGTAATGACTAACTGCATTTTGGCAATGTCTAGTATGAGCAATACAAGTTATATCCGATGTAATTCTTTTTTGCGGTGTGTTTGTTGGGATCCGATGAATTATGAGTTTATGATCAGATCTATCCATGAATATCATTTGAGTTTTCTCTAAACTCTTTTATGCATGATTGTTATAGCTTCATATTTCTTCTCCAATCTATTGATTTGGTTTGGCCAACTAGATTGATTTATCTTGCAATGGAAAGTGGTGCTTTGTGATGGGTTCGATCTTGCGATGCTCAATCCCAGTGACATAAAGGGACATCACACGTATGTATCATTGCTATTAAGGGTAAAAAGATGGGGTTTATTCATATGTGAGTTTATCTTGTCTACATCATGTCATCTTGCTTAAGGCATTACTCCATTTTTTGTGAACTTAATACACTAGATGCATGCTGGATAGTGGTCGATGTGTGGAGTAATAGTAGTAGATGTACAATCATTTCAGTCTATTTATCATGGACGTGATGCCTATACACGTGGTCATTGACTTGGATATCGTCATAATTATTTGCCTTTCTATGAATTGTCAAACAGTAATTTGTCTACCCACCATATGGTATATATTTTCTCGAGAGAAGCCTCTAGTGAAAACTATGGCCCCCGGATCTATCTTTTATCATATAAAAATCCTAAAATTACTTGCTGCAATTTTTACTTTATTTATTTTATTTTATATTGCGTGCGATCTATTTACCTATCATCATAAAATTTAATCTTTCAATTGACCGCCAAGGGATTGACAACCCCTTGTTCGCGTTATGTGCGAGGATTTGTTGTTTGTGTGCAGGTGTTGTTTACATAGTGTTGCTTGGTTCTCCTACTGGATTGATAACCTTGGTTTCATAACTGAGGGAAATACTTATCTCTATTGTACTGCATCATCCCTCCTCTTCAGGAAAATCCTAATGTAGGTCGAAAGTAGCAACGACTTGGATTCTCATGTGGCGAAGTATGTTCACTAAATGCATGGGAGCATTTTTACACGCTACACGGAAAAAGAGGGGTAGGGGATGAGTCATTTGGTTTGGACATCCGATGCTTTTACTTTTTTTAAGGATGCAAACTATGCAACTTGTCGAACATTCAGTATTTTTGCTTTTGGTTGCATTTGTTTGTAAGTACTAAGTGTTTCATTGAAGTGTTGATAGCGAAATTTTGATTTAGTGAAAAAAGAGGAACTGGGTACGGGATTTTGAGGAATAGCGTTGAAGGGACTCCGCCCGGCTAGCTGTCCATGGACATGCTCAGGAAATATTTGAGGGCATCTGTTTAAGGAACATCGTTGGAGATCCCCTTAGGCTGATCATAGTGGGAATAACTTGGCTAGTAACATAGCGCATTTCAAGACAAGCATGCTTATGTGGCATTTAGTTAGTGACGAAAGAGGTTTTTAGAGTAACATAATATGTTACCGTAACATAACGGGACCCAAAGCAAAATGAGTCTACAATCTAATAAATGCAACCATCTACAATACTACTTTTATGTTACTTTGCACTATGAAGGTAATAACATAGACTAGTGTGATATGCATAATAGTAGTCTAAGTTACTCCCCACTATGACTAGCCTTAGGGCATTTTCAACAAGCCATTATTAAGGTTGGTGCTACAAGGAGCGAGAATACACAAGTTCTATTAAAGTTACAACCTCTCGAACTGTTTGTTTTTTCATCCTCTTACCAACACCCGTCAAGACTATTTAATTGCTTTTTTATTCTTCATGGTCTTGAAAAATAGCAATTTAAGTAACAGCGTAATACTCCAATGGCCATTCCCATCATTTTCTTCAGCCTTGGTACATTAGAAGTACTCGTCTATCCTAGGAGAAACGACTTATCTCTCCGCTTTTTTCATCACCATGTCATTCCATTATTGATGTATCATACATATACCTATAATAACGTCTTAGGTGAATTGTTGGAGGTGCCCTTAGGACCAACAACGAGGGAGAATAAAAGCGAAGAAGAAATATTAAACCAATGAGGGGATGACATGTGTAAATATGCAAATGTAATTGCATTGCTTATACTATTTAAAATGTGACACATGGCTGAGCTTCGGGCTCACAAGGCAGCTATCCTAGGACAGATTCAGATGCTCGACATGGCAACAGAGGGATCTGGTCTTACCTTTGAGGTGTGGCTTCAACGGAACACCCTTAAGCCCCCTTATGGAGATCTTTAAGGGTGCGGAGATTTTCTTGTGATAATAGAGACGTCATCAAAATTGGCTTCTGGAGGGAGATGCCAACACCCCTTACTTCTATGACATCGTGATCGGGCGGCGTTAGAAATGCTCCGTCATGTGCCTTTGGGAAGGACTGTTCCTCTTGAAGGATGCGGGGGGCATCTCCGCCCACATTTACTCCTTTAATGAGCCCCTTCTTGGTGGAGCCCTCGGTCTGCGGGCTCGTTGGCAATGGACTGTTGACCATTGATGACCCATAAGTATAGGAGATCAAGGAGTAAATGTAGAAGGAATTGATAGGCAGTTTTTTGCAAGGTTTTCACTTCAAGTGTTGTAAGATAATTTTGGTAGATATTTTGATAGCAAGGTAATTGGTAGCAGTTAACAAGTAACAAAATTAGCAAGGTGCAGTAATGGCCCAATCTAATTGTGCCAAGGACAAGCCGGTAATACTTCTTATAGTGATTAAAATGCTCTTGAGGACACACACGAATATCGCCATGTTACTCTCACCATGATTCGCTCATTAAACGTTCATTGTGTTGAAAAGTATTATGTTGGTGGACCGGAGCTAAGGTATTGTTCTTACTTGAACAAACACCTACTTATGATTATACCCTCCATGCAAGCATCCGCGAATACAAGAGAAGTAATTAAGATAAATCTAACCATAGCATTAAACATGTGGATCCAAAATAGCCCCTCACGGAACAGTTCATAAACTGGGGTTTAGGTTTCTATCACTCACGCAACCATCATCTACAAACTAATTCCATGATGTCTTCCTTTCGGCCCAAAGATGGTGAAGTGGGATGTAGTCGACGTTCACATAACACTACCACAGGAAGAACAACACAACGTAATATCAAACATTGAACGATGATCAATTCCACATGATTACTAATAACATGACTTCTCCCATGTCCTCAAGAACAAAAAGAACTACTCACAACTCATCATATGGATCATGATCAGTGGGTATAAATATATGATTAACAAATCTGAACATAGCAATCTTCCACCGATAAAACCAACTAGCATCGACTACAAGGTGTAATTAATACTACTAGCACCCTAAGTACCAATTTGAGGTTTGACACAAAGGTTAAGCACAAGAGATGAACTAGGATTTTGAAATGAGATGGTGCTAGTGAAGATATTGATGAAGATGATGAACCCCATGATGAACAGAGTGTTGGTGACAATGAAGGCTTCGATTCCCCCCTCCCGTCAGGAAGTTTTCCTGGCAAAATCACTCTGACAGAGAGCAAAAGTGCTCCGCCCAAGTTCCACCTCACAGACTGATAACCCACAAGTATAGGGGATCGCAACAATCTTCGAGGGTAGACTATTCAACCCAAATTTATAGATTCGACACAAGGGGAGCCAAAGAATATTTGAAGGTATTAGCAACTGAGTTCTCCAATTCAACCACACCTGGAGATTAACTATCTGCAGCAAAGTGATTAGTAGCACAGTAATATGATAGTTTTGATGATAGCAACAGTAGTAACAGTAACAGTGGTAGCACTGATATTGTAGCAGTAATGATATGTAGGATCGAAAGTATGTCTAGTGGGGGTGGGGGGGGGTGATTAGACTACTTGACCAAATAAAAATCTAGCCTTTTCCCAATTTTAAGTCTTGGCAGATTTTAGCAACTTTACACAAGTCAAGCAATCAACCTACACATGCAATTCTAAGAGTATAGCAGCGAATGTAAAACATTGCACATGAAGGTAAAGGGAGGATTTTGAGGGAGCAAACACAATGTAGACACGAAGATTTTTGGCGTGGTTCCGATAGGTGGTGCTATCGTACATCCATGTTGATGGAGACTTTAACCCACGAAGGGTAACGGCTGCGCGAGTCCACGGAGGGCTCCACCCACGAAGGGTCCACGAAGAAGCGACCTTGTCTTTCCCACCATGGCCATCGCGCACGAAGGACTTGCCTCACTAGGGTAGATCTTCAAGAAGTAGACGATCTCCTTGCCCGTACAAACTCCTTGGTTCAACTCCACAATCTTGACGGAGGTTCCCAAGTGACACCTAACCAATCTAGGAGACACCACTCTCCAAAAGGTAATAGATGGTGTGTTGATGATGGACTCCTTGCTCTTGTGATTCAAATGATAGTCTCCCCAACACTCAACTCTCTCTCATAGGATTGGATTTGCTGGAAAGATGATTTGAGTGGAAAGCAACTTGGGGAAGGCTAGAGATCAAGATTTATGTGGTTGGAATGGAATATCTTGACCTCAACACATGAGTAGATGGTTCTCTCTCAGAAAATGAATGCTGGAAGTGTAGGCATGTTCTGATGGCTTTCTCCATGAATGAAGAGAGGGTGGAGGGGTATATATAGCCTCTACACAAAATCCAACCGTTACACACAATTTACCAAACTTGGTGAGACCGAATCGAAAAACTCGGTCAGACCGATTTAGTTCATAATGTGACCGTTAGGCATTTCGGTGGGACCGACATGTCAACTCAGTGGGACTGATTTCTTTAGGGTTAGAGCATAACATAATCTCGGTGAGACCGATTACACAAACTCGGTGGGACCGACTTTGGTAATAAGCTAACCAGAGAGTTGGTGAGGCAAACTCGGTGGGACCGATTTGCTCATCTCGGTGAGACCGAAAAGTTACGAAGGGGAAACAAAGAGTTTGCATTGCGAACTCGGTGGGACCAATCGCTCATCTCGGTTAGACCGAAAAATTATGAAGGGAAACAGAGAGTCTGCAATCCCATCTCGGTGAGACCGAGATCCCTATCGATGAGACCGAAGTGACTAGGGTTTCTGGCAGTGGCTATGTCAAATGAACTCGGTGGCGCCAGATAGATCAAATTGGTGTGGCCGAGTTTGACTTTTAGTTTGGGACATATGTGGATATGAGAAAGTGGTTAAGGGTTTTTGGAGCATATCACTAAGCATCTTGAGCAAGCAAGCCATTAAGCAACACCTCATCTCCTTTTAGTACTATTGGCTTTTCCTATGGACTCAATGTGATCTTGGATCACTAAAAGTAAAATGTAGAGTCTTGAGCTTTAGAGCTTGAGCCAATCCTTTGTCCTTCGCATTTTGAGGGGTCCACATTCCTAATCCATGCCATGCCAATCATTGAACTTTCCTGAAATATTCATCTTGAAATAGCATTAGTTCAATGAGCTATATGTTGTTAATAATTACCAAAACCACCCAGGGATAGTTGCACTTTCAATCTCCCTCTTTTTGGTAATTGATGACAACATATAGATCAAAGCTTCGACAAATGATAATAAGATTGAAATACATCATTGCTTTGAGAAGTACTCCCTCCGTTCCAAAATAGATGACCCAACTTTGTACTAAAATTAGTATAAAATTGGGTCATCTATTTTGGAACGGAGGGAGTATGTGATAAGAAAGAGCTCCCCCTAAATTTGTGCATTATTTAAGACTTGCTTTTGAATGCAAATGCACAATCGATTAGTATCATGGGTTACTCTTCCATGTCACATACATCTTGGCGGAGCGCTCAATGATAGCAATTAAAAGCATGCGCTCATCACCAAGCAAAGTTAATGACCATATATGGATATAAGAGATAATATCATCCAAGCAAACATTAAAATAGCATATGAACAAACACATGATCATACAAGTATCTCACACAAGGATATAAGGTATCAAACAAGCACACAATAAAGTTCAACCAAACAAATAGCAAGAGAGACAAAAAGCAACACTCTCTCTCGAAGCCTATGATCTATACATATTTCTCCCCCTTTGGCAACAAGTTAACAAAAAGTTCAAATATGCATAGTGCTATGCATCTCTCATGCTTGGTCTTCGGGAGGTGGTGTAGAGAGAACTCCAAGGATGAAGGCATCAGTCGATGTAGCTGGAGCCGGTGGAGTGGCTGCTGGAGGTGGCACTGAAGTTGTAGTTGCTGGTGCTGATGTGGTAGCTCTAGTATCTGGTACTGGCACTGCAGCTGACCTCTGACCTCTTGGCACTCGTTGAAAAGCGTCTGTAGTTGCCTTCCCTTTCTTCTCCTCTGCTTCCTCCTGGAGCTGCTCAGCTGCTGTCTGCATCTCAGTCACTTTCAGATCAAGATCATAGAATTTTTGTTCAATGATCCTCTCTAAGATCTCCTGATTCTGAGTCAGGGTGGCAAAGCCCTTCTCAATCCTCAAATTTGATTGGATCAGATATCCAAGTTGATCTTGTTTGCTCTTCAAGAACACTTGAGGTGCCTCTTCAGCACTTGGCATCTTTGCAGCTTTTTCTGTCTTTGCCTTAGCTCTCTTCTCTTGTGCTTACACTGAGGAAGGTTCATCCTCATTCATTACAACTATGTTGTCTTCAAATTCTGGGTAGAGAGGTAAATGCTCCTTGTCCAACAAGTAAGTGCATGTGCCCATCTTTGAGTTGATGAGCACCTGAATGTGTGGAGCATACCCACAAGATCTTTTCTTGTCAGCAGCTGTCCTCTTGATTGTCTCTACAATCAGACTCATGACCTTGAATTTTTGAGGCACGTCAAAAATGTGCAGCAAGTTGATTGAATGTCCTCTTATCATCCTATGATCTCCAGATTTGGGCAACAGTGTATGCCTTAAGATGGTGTTGATAGTAGACAGACCAGACAACAAATATTTCACTGAGCCCAACTTATGACTTTCCAGGGCTTTATCAGGAATTTCCTTATACATATTTGCCATGGAGTTGTGGTCTTTCTTCTTCTTGGCATACACATCCAAATCATCCTCATGGTCTTCTGGGGCATTGATCAAGTTTGCCCATTCTTCAACAGTTGACTGGTACCTTGTACCTTCAGACATCCACACTATCCTTCCATCTGGATAGAAATGAGCAGTGGAGTAGAATTGCATGATTAGCTCATCATTCCATTTGGTGAGCTTCTGTCCAACGAACTTGTCAACTCCACAAGCTTTGAAGCTGTCATGTACACCTGGAAAGTGATCTTCATTCTCTTTAATATATTCCCAATCAACCCATCTCATATCACAGACAATTGGCTTCTTGTCAAGCAGAATGGTCTCATAAAAATCTTGTTGTTCTTTGGTGTGGAACCTATAGTCCACAGCAGTTCTCCTTCTCACAGCATATGGATCAGATTGTCTCTAAAGTCTCAATCCTGCATCCTTTCTGATGTTCATGTCCTCTGCCACTAGATGAGTGTCATTGTGGTCTGGAATCTTTGGTTTAAGCTTTCTGAGCACTTGGGCTTTAGCATCTTCTTCTTCATCCATTTTAGGCACTGGGCCTTGTTCTTCTCCTTAGCAGGAATGTTTCTGGTGCTTCTCTTGGGTGTAGACTTGGTGGCTTGAGCAGTAGCTTTGGGAGCAGGTTTGGGCTTAGAAGTAGCAGCCCCTGACTTGATTGCATCTCCCATAAGCTTTTGTGACTTGGGTGCCGGTGCAGCATCCTCTTCCTCTTCATCATTACACTACAAAAAAAAGACACATCCGTGACATTTTGGGCCGAACGAATTTTTTTCTGTCATACATATGGCACTTCTATGACCATAATTGTGACAGAGCCCGGTATCATCATAGATGTGGTGGGCTCCTACTTCTATGACAAAAAATCATGATGGAAAATGGGCTTTTCGTCCTGGGCGGGCCGGAGACGCAGCTGCATGACATTCTTTGGGCCGTCCATGACGGAAAAAACCATGGTAGAAGCGAGGGGGAGGAAAATTTCGGGGAGTTGCCGGTTACGGTGGGAGGTCAGGGGCTGAGCGATGCGCGCTTTCTCACGCGTCTTGCTGCGTGTCGCGAGGTATTGGCTCTAACCGAACCCGAAGCGGCGTTGGGCTCTAATCGAACACGGCGATTGCCTTTGCAGAACTCTGCGTTACTCAACCCGAGCGATCGACCGATGGCTGTTAACTTAACTCGATGGAGCGATTCGCCGCTCATCGCGCTAATCGAAGCCGATCGATCTGCCTCTGGGATGAGCGATGGCGTTGCGGGGGTTGGATGAATAGTGGCGGTGGCATTGCCTCGGATGAACAGAACCCGTGGTGTGGAGGGCTGGATGAGCGATAGATAGTGGAGGGTGGCCGTGGAGGGTGGTTGAATAGGACCCGTGGTGTGGAGGGCTGGATGAGCAGTGAGCGGTGGAGGGTAGTTGAAAAGTAGCCGGTGGAGTAGCGCGCGGTGGAGGCTGGATGAACAGGAGCCCGTGGAGGCTGGAGGAGGTCGACGGTAGCCCGTGGAGGCCGGAGGAGGTCGACGGTGGAGATGAACAGTATCCCGTGGAGTCCCGTTTTGCGGTACGCCACACCCCTCCCGATGAACAGGACCCCGTTTCGACCGTAGCGCTCCAACACAAGTCCGTTTAAATCCGTTTTGCGGTCGCCACACCCTCCCGATCAACAGGGACCCCGTTTCAACCGTAGGAGGTCCGTTTAAATGCTGCTTTTGCGATCGTCACACCCCTCCCGATCAACAGGACCCCCGTTTCGACTATAGTGTTGGAAATATGCCCTAGAGGCAATAATAAAAGTATTATTATATTTCCTTGTTCATGATAATTGTCTTTTACTCATGCTATAACTGTATTATCCGGAAATCGTAATACACGTGTGAATACATAGACCACAATATGTCCCTAGTAAGCCTCTAGTTGACTAGCTCGTTGTGATCAACAGATAGTGATGGTTTCCTGGCTATGGACATTGGATGTCGTTGATAACGGGATCACATCATTAGGAGAATGATGTGATGGACAAGACAATCCTAAGCATAGCACAAAGATCGTGTAGTTCGTTTGCTAGAGCTTTTCCAATGTCAAGTATCTCTTCTTAGACCATGAGATCATGTAACTCCGGATACCGTAGGAGTGCTTTGGGTGTATCAAACGTCACAACGTAATCGGGTGACTATAAAGGTGCACTACAGTATCTCCGAAGTGTCTTTTGGGTTGACACGGATCGAGATCGGGATTTGTCACTCCGTAAACGTAGAGGTATCTCTGGGCCCACTCTGTAGGACATCATCATAATGTGCACAATGTGACCAAGGGGTTGATCACGGGATGATGTGTTACGGAACGAGTAAAGAGACTTGCCGGTAACGAGATTGAACAAGGTATCGGTATACCGACGATCGAATCTCGGGCAAGTTCGTGGTTCATCCGATGAGATCATCGTGGAACATGTGGGAGCCAACATGGGTATCCAGATCCCGCTGTTGGTTATTGACCGGAGAACGTCTCGGTCATGTCTACATGTCTCCCGAACCCGTAGGGTCTACACACTTAAGGTTCGATGGCGCTAGGGTTATAAAGGAAGTTTGTATGTGGTTACCGAATGTTGTTCGAGTCCCTGATGAGATCCCGAACGTCACGAGGAGTTCGGAATGGTCCGGAGGTAAAGATTTATATATGGGAAGTCTGTTTTGGTCACCGAAAAGTTTGGGTTTTATCGATAACGTCTGGGACCACCGGAGGGTCCCGGGTCCACCAAGTGGGGCCACCAACCCCGGAGGGCTGCATGGGCCATGTGTGGGAGGAACCAGCCCGGTGGTCTGGTGCGCCCCACAAGGGCCCAAGGCGCGAGGAGAGTGGGAGGGGCAAACCCAGGCGGATGGGCCCTAAGGCCCACCCCAGCGCCTCCTCTCTCTCCCCTCGGCCGCCACCCAGATGGGATCTGCGGGCTGCCGCCACCCCGGGAGGAACCCTAGAGGCGCAGCCCCTCCCTCCCCTATAAATACTTGAGGTCTGGGGCTGCCCAACACATGAGAACTTCTCCTCTTGGCACAGCCCTACCTCTCTCCCTTCTCCTCATATCTCGCGGTGCTTGGCGAAGCCCTGCTAGACTACCACGCTCCTCCATCACCACCACGCCGTTGTGCTGCTGCTGGATGGAGTCTTCCTCAACCTCTCCCTCTCTCCTTGCTGGATCAAGGCGTGGGAAACGTCACCGGGCTGTATGTGTGTTGAACGCGGAGGTGCCGTCTGTTCGGCACTAGGATCTCCGGTGATTTGGATCACGACGAGTACGACTCCTTCAACCCCGTTCTCTTGAACGCTTCCGCTTAGCAATCTACAAGGGTATGTAGATGCACTCTCCTTCCCCTCGTTGCTGATTTCTCCATAGATAGATCTTGGTGACACGTAGGAAAATTTTGAATTTCTACTACGTTCCCCAACAATGGCATCATGAGCTAGGTCTATTGCGTAGATTCTTTGCACGAATAGAACATAAAGTAGTTGTGGGCGTTGATTTTGTTCAATATGCTTACCGTTACTAGTCCAATCTTGTTTCGACGGTATTGTGGGATGAAGCGGCCCGGACCGACCTTACGTACTCTTCGTGAGACAGGTTCCACCGATTGACATGCACTTGGTGCATAAGGTGGCTAGCGGTGCCGCCTCTCCACTTTAGTCGGAACGGATTCGATGAAAAGGGTCCTTATGAAGGGTAAATAGCAATTGACATATCACATTGTGGTTTTGCGTAGGTAAGAAACGTTCTTGCTACAAACCCATAGAAGCCACGTAAAACATGCAAACAACAATTAGAGGATGTCTAACTTGTTTTTGCAGGGTATGCTATGTGATGTGATATGGCCAAGAAGAATGTGATGAATGATATGTGATGTATGAGATTGATCATGTTCTTGTAATAGGAATCACGACTTGCATGTCGATGAGTATGACAACCGGCAGGAGCCATAGGAGTTGTCTTTATTTATTGTATGACCTGCGTGTCATTGAACAACGCCATGTAATTACTTTACTTTATTGCTAACCGGTAGCCATAGTAGTAGAAGTAATAAGTTGGCGAGACAACTTCATGGAGACATGATGATGGAGATCATGATGATGGAGATCATGGTGTCATGCCGGTGATGATGATGATCATGGAGCCCCGAAGATGGAGATCAAAAGGAGCAAAATGATATTGGCCATATCATGTTACTATTTGATTGCATGTGATGTTTATCATGTTTATGCATCTTGTTTACTTAGAACGACGGTAGTAAATAAGATGATCCCTTACAAAATTTCAAGAAGTGTTCTCCCCTAACGTGCACCGTTGCTAAAGTTAAATCGCTTCTAAGCACCACGTGATGATCGGGTGTGATGGATTCTTACGTTCACATACGACGGGTGTAAGACAGATTTACACACGCGAAACACTTAGGGTTAACTTGATGAGCCTAGCATGTACAGACATGGCCTCGGAACACAGAGACCGAAAGGTCGAGCATGAGTCGTATAGTAGATACGATCAACATGAAGATGTTCACCGATGATGACTAGTCCGTCTCACGTGATGATCGGACACGGCCTTGTTGACTCGGATCATGTAATCACTTAGATGACGGAGGGATGTCTATCGAGTGGGAGTTCATAAGATGAACTTAATTATCCTGAACATAGTCAAAAGATCTTTGCAAATTATGTCGTAAGCTCACGCTTTAGTTCCACTATTTAGATATGTTCCTAGAGAAAATATAGTTGAAAGTTGACATGGCGATTATGCGGACGAGAAAGCTTATGTCCTTAATGCACCGCTCGATGTGCTAAACCCCAAACATCGTTTGTGGATGTTGCGAACATCGGACATACACGTTTTGATAACTACGTGATAGTTCAGTTAAACGGTTTAGAGTTGAGGCACCAAAGACGTTTTCGAAACATAGCGGAACATATGAGATGTTTTCGAGGGCTGAAATTGGGATTTCAGGCTCGTGCCCACGTCAAGAGGTATAAGACCTCTGACGATTTTCTTAGCCTGCAAACGAAGGGAGAAAAGCTTAATCGTTGAGCTTGTGCTCAGATTGTCTGAGTGCAACAATCACTTGAATCGAGTGGGAGTTGATCTTCCAGATGAGATAGTCATGTTTCTCCAAAGTCATTGCCACCAAGCTGCTAGAGCTTCGTGATGAACTATAACATATCAGGGATAGATATGATTATCTTTGAGGTTTTCACGATGTTTGACACCGCGAAAGTAGAAATCAAGAAGAAGCGTCAATTGTTGATGGTTGGTGAAACCACTAGGTTCAAGAAGGGCAAGGGCAAGAAGGGATACTTCATGAAACGGCAAATCAGCTGCTGCTCCAGTGAAGAAACCCAAGGTTGAACCCAAACCCGAGACTAAGTGCTTCTGTAATAAAGGGAAGAACCACTGGAGCGGAATTACCCTAGATACTTGGTAGATGAGAAGGCTGGCAAGATCGATAGAAGTATATTGGATATACATTATGTTAATGTGTACTTTACTAGTACTCCTGGTAGCACCAGGGTATTAGATACCGGTTCGGTTGCTAAGTGTTAGTGACTCGAAATAAAAGGCTACGGAATAAACGGAGACTAGCTAAAGGTGAGCTGACGATATGTGTTGGAAGTGTTTCCAGGTTGATGTGATCAAGCATCACACGCTCCCTCTACCATCGAGATTTGTTGTTTGCGTTGAGCATAGACATGATTGGATTATGTCTATCGCAATACGGTTATTCATTTAAGGAGAATAATGGTTACTATTTATTTGAATAATACCTTCAATGGTCTTGCACCTAAAGGAATGGTTTATTGAATCTCGATCGTAGTGATACACATTTTCATGCCAAAAGATATAAGATAGTAATGATAGTACCACTTACTTGTGGCACTGCCATGTAAGTCATATTGGTATAAAACACATGAAGAAGCTCCATATTGATGGATCTTTGGACTCACTCGTTTTTGAAAAGTTTGAGACATGCGAACCATGTCTATTGGTGTATACGCATGAAGAAACTCCATGCAGATGGATCATTTCGACTCACTTGATTTTGAATCACTTGAGATATGCAAATCATACCACATGGGCAAGATGACTGAAAAGCCTCGTTTTTAGTAAGATGGAACAAGATAGCAACTTGTTGGAAGTAACACATTTTGATGTGTGCAGGCATGCAGTGAATATCGTTATGTTCTTACTTCACAGATGATTCGAGTAGATGTAGAGTATATTTACTTGATGGAACACAAGTCTGAATTATTGAATGGTTCAAGTAATTTTAGAGTGAAGTTGAAGATCATCGTGACAAGAGGATGAAATGTCTATGATATGATCATAGAGATGAGTATCTGAGTTACGAGCTTTGACACGCAATTAAGACATTGTGGAAATTGTTTCACAATTAATACCGCCTGGAACACCATAGTTTGATGGTGTGTCCGAACATCATAGTTGCACCCTATTGGATATGGTGCGTACCATGATGTCTCTTATCAAATTACCACTATCGTTTATGGGTTAGGCATTAGAGACAACCACATTCACTTTAAAATAGGGCACCACGTAATTCTGTTGAGATGACACCGTATGAACTATGGTTTAGAGAAACCTAAGCTGTCATTTCTTAAAGGTTTGGGGCTGCGACGCTTATGTGGAAAAGTTTCAGGTTGATAAGCTCGAACCCAAAGCGGATAAAATGCATCTCATAGGACACCCAAAACCGTTGGGTATACCTCCTAATTCAGATCCAAAAGCAATAGGGATTATTTCTTGAATCGGGTCCTTTCTCAAGGAAAGGTTTGTCTCGAAAATTGAGTGGGAGGATGGTGGAGACTTGATGAGGTTATTGAACCGTCACTTCAACAAGTATGTAGCAGGGCACAGGAAGTTGTTCCTGTGGCACCTACACCAATTGAAGTAGAAGCTTATGATAGTGATCATGAAACTTCGGATCAAGTCACTACCGTACCTCGTAGGGTGACAAGGATGCGTACTACTTTAGAGTGGTACAGTAATCTTGTCTTGAAGGTCATGTTGCTAGACAATAATGAACCTACGAGCTATGGAGAAGCGATGGTGGGCCCATATTCCGACAAATGGTTAGAAGCCATGAAATCCGAGATAGGATCCATGTATCAAGAACAAAGCATGGACTTTGGTGGACTTGCTCGATGATCGGCAAGCCATTGAGATAAATGGATCTTTAAGAAGAAGACGGACGTGGACGGCAATGTCACCGTCTATGAAGCTCGACTTGTGGCGAAGAGTTTTTTTTCACAAGTTCAAGGAGTTGACTACGATGAGATTTTCTCATCCGTAGCGATGCTTAAGTCCGTCGGAATCATGTTAGCATTAGCTGCATTTATGAAATCTGGCAGATGGATGTCAAAACGAGTTTCCTTACCGGTTTTCGGAAAGGTTGTATGTGATCTGATCGAAAGTTTTTGTCGATCCTAAGGATGCTAAAAGGTATGTTGGCTCCAGCGATCCTTCTAAGGACTGGAGTAAGCATCTCGGAGTTGGAATATGTACTTTGATAAGATGATCAAAGATTTTGGGTTTATACAAATTTATGAGAAACTTGTATTTCCAAAGAAGTGAGTGGGAGCACTATAGAATTTCTGATGAGTATATGTTATTGACATATTGTTGATAAGAAATGATGTAGAATTTCTGGAATGCATATAGGGTTATTTGAAAAGTGTTTTTCAATGGAAAACCTAGATTAAGCTACTTGAACATTGAGCATCAAGATCTATAAATATAGATCAAAAACGCTTAATGGTACTTTCAAAATGAGCACATACCTTGACATGATCTTGAAGGGGTTCAAGAAGGATCAGTCAAAGAAGGAGTTCTTGCCTGAGTTGTAAGGTATGAAGTTAAAACTTAAAGCTCGACCACGGCAGAAGAAAGAGGAAGGACGAAGGTCGTCCCCTATGCTTTTGTCATAGGCTCTATACGGTATGCCATGCTGAGTACCACACCTGAAGTGTGCCTTGCCACATGTCTGGCAAGAGGGTACAAAGGTGATCAAGGAGTGGATCACCGGACAGCGGTCAAAATTGTCCTTGGAGTAAATAAGGACATGTTTCTCGATTATGGAGGTGATAAAGAGTTCGGCGTAAAGGGTTACGTTGATGCAAGCTTTAGCACCTATCCGAGTGACTCTGAGTAGCAAACCGGATACGTATAGTGGAGCAACCATTTGGAATAGATCCAAGTGGAGCGTGGAAGCAGCATTTACAATATGACCCAGAGATTTGCGAAGTACATACGGATCTGAAAGTTGCAGACCCGTTGACTAAAACCTCTCTTGCAAGCAAAACATGATCAAACCCCAGAACTCATTGAGTCTTAATCACATGATGATGTGAACTAGTTTAGTGACACTAGTAAACTCTTTGGATGTTGGTCACATGGCGATGTGACCTGTGAGTGTTAATCACATGGCGATTATTGACTCTAGTGCAAGTGGGAGACTGTTGGAAATATGCCCTAGAGGCAATAATAAAAGTATTATTATATTTCCTTGTTCAAGATAATTGTCTTTTATTCATGCTACAACTGTATTATCCAGAAATCGTAATACACGTGTGAATACATAGACCACAATATGTCCCTAGTAAGCCTCTAGTTGACTAGCTCGTTGTGATCAATAGATAGTCATGGTTTCCTGACTATGGACATTGGATGTCGTTGATAACGGGATCACATCATTAGGAGAATGATGTGATGGACAAGACCCAATCCTAAGCATAGCACAAAGATCGTGTAGTTCGTTTGCTAGAGCTTTTCCAATGTCAAGTATCTCTTCCTTAGACCATGAGATCGTGTAACTCCCAGATACCGTAGGAGTGCTTTGGGTGTATCAAACGCGTCTGGCGAATCGGGTGACTATAAAGGTGCACTACAGGTATCTCCGAAAGTGTCTTTTGGGTTGACACGGATCGAGACTGGGATTTGTCACTCCGTGTAAACGTAGAGGTATCTCTGGGCCCACTCGGTAGGACATCATCATAATGTGCACAATGTGACCAAGGGGTTGATCACGGGATGATGTGTTACGGAACGAGTAAAGAGACTTGCCGGTAACGAGATTGAACAAGGTATCGGTATACCGACGATCAAATCTCGGGCAAGTATAATACCGCTAGACAAAGGGAATTGTATACGGGATCAATTGAGTCCTTGACGTCGTGGTTCATCCGATGAGATCATCGTGGAACATGTGGGAGCCAACATGGGTATCTAGATCCCGCTGTTGGTTATTGACCGGAGAACGTCTCGGTCATGTCTACATGTCTCCCGAACCCGTAGGGTCTACACACTTAAGGTTCGATGACGCTAGGGTTATAAAGGAAGTTTGTATGTGGTTACCAAATGTTGTTCGGAGTCCCGGATGAGATCCCGGACGTCACGAGGAGTTTCGGAATGGTTTGGAGGTAAAGATTTATATATGGGAAGTCCTGTTTTGTCACCGAAAAAGTTTCGGGTTTTATCGGTAACGTCTGGGACCACGGGAGGGTCGAGGGTCCACCAAGTGGGGCCACCAACCCGGAGGGCTGCATGGGCCATGTGTGGGAGGAACCAGCCCAGGTGGGCTAGTCCCCCCACAAGGGGCCCAAGGCGCAGGGGAGAGTGGGAGGGGGCAAACCCTAGGGCAGATGGGCCCTAAGGCCCACCCCACGCGCGCCTCCCCTCTCTCCCCCTCTGGCCGCCACCCAGATGGGATCTGCGGGCTGCCGCCACCCCTGGGGAGGGAACCCTAGAGGGGGCGCATCCCCCTCCCCTCCCCCTATAAATACTTGAGGTCCGGGGCTGCCCAACACATGAGAACTTCACCTCTTGGCACAGCCCTACCTCTCTCCCTTCTCCTCATATCTCGCGGTGCTTGGCGAAGCCCTGCTAGACTACCACCCTCCTCCATAACCACCACGCCGTTGTGCTGCTGCTGGATGGAGTCTTCCTCAACCTCTCCCTCTCTCCTTGCTGGATCAAGGCGTGGGAGACGTCACCGGGCTGTACGTGTGTTGAACGCGGAGGTGCCGTCTGTTCGGCACTAGGATCTCCAGTGATTTGGATCACGACGAGTACGACTCCTTCAACCCCGTTCTCTTGAACGCTTCTGCTTAGCGATCTACAAGGGTATGTAGATGCACTCTCCTTCCCCTTGTTGCTGATTTCTCCATAGATAAATCTTGGTGACACGTAGGAAAATTTTGAATTTCTACTACGTTCCCCAACATGTAGGAGGTCCGTTTCCTCCGTTGTGCGGTACGCCAGACCCCTCCCGATGAACAGGATCCCATTTCGAACGTGGCCGGTCGAACACAAGGCCGTTTCCTCCGTTGTGCGGTACGCCAAGCCTCGTTTCCATCACCTGTTCCGTCCAAGCCCTCCCGATGAACACGACCATGCATTCCATTCCGACCCAGCCGGTTGGCTCCCCATGAACACGACGACGATGCCGTTTCTCCATTCCGACCCAGACATGTACACGAGCCCTCGCCGTACGTATGCGCGAGTAGGTGTTCGAGACCCCGCCCGTATGTACACATACATGGCCGTATTTTCTTTCTTGCACCCTGGCCGATGTAAATACGTGTACATGCTACGTGCGCGCCTCTACTACGACACGTGCCCGCCTCTATATCCACCAGTACATATTTACATACACGTTCGCGACCAGAATGACAACGCTACGTACGCTTCGACCAGGTGGGTACCGACTGTCAGGCACTTCCTTGCGTGCGAAAATGTAGCTGGTGGGTCCCAGCAGTCAGAGGGGCGAATCGTTTTTTTGCCCGGACGCACTTCCTTTGTGTGCGAAGATGTAGCTGGTGGGCCCCAGCAGTCAGGGGGGCGAATCGTTTTTTTGCCCGGACGCACTTCCTTGCATGCGAAGATGTAGCTGGTGGGTCCCAGCAGTCAGGGGGTGAATTGTTTTTTTTTGCTCGAACGCACTTCCTTGCGTGCGAAGATGTAGCTGGTGGGTCCCAGCAGTCAGGGGGAAACGTTTTTTTCACGAAATATGGTGGCCCGTCCGGTGGGTCCCTGCTGTCAGGAGGAGGAATCATTATTTTGCGCGTAATAAGGACACTTCCTTGCTGCGGCCGTGGACCCAGCTGTCAACCTCTCCACGTACAGTCCACGTCCGATGGAAGTCGTTCCTTGACCATGTTGACCACGCCGCGCTGAGAGCACCACGGCGGTGGACAACGGCGAGGCCTAGGAAGGGGACGACTTGGAGCCGGGGAAGACGCAGTAGTGGATGCCCATGCGAAGAGGAGTACGAGGGTTCACTGGTTTGGCTGCGGTGTGAGGCTGCTGTCGCCGCAGAATAACAGGGGGTGTGGGTGAGTAGAGGGATGGCCTGGACAGCGGTGGGAATAGTAGGGGGCGGTGAGGCCTCCGCGGCATCACAACCGGCCACGGGACGCAGGAGCACGCGGCACGACCGGCGCTGGTTTGGGCGGCTGGAGCAAGAAAGACCAGAGGTTGAAGAAGCACTACGGCCGTTGGATGAACATCGTACGGTAACAGGAGCTAGAATCGTTCATATTGACTAAGTTGACAAAGCCCTCCGTCCCCGTCAACTTGGTAGGCCCACAAGTCAGCCTCCCACTATGCTGGGTTCCAGCTGGCAGGGGGAGTATTCATTTTTTTATGCGTAATAAGGAGGCACTTCCTTGCGTGTGAAGATAGCTGGTGGGTCCGACATGTCAGCTGGGGGCACGTTTTTTTTGCGAAATACAGAGGCCATTCCGGTGGGTCCCAGATGTCAGGTGGAGGAATAATTATTTTGTGCGTAATAAGGAGGCAGTTCCTTGCTGCAGTCGTGGACCCAACTGTCAGCCTCTCCACGTACAGTCCCCGTCCAATGGAAGCCGTTCCCTTACCACGTTGACCACGCCGCGCCGAGAGCACCAGGGCAGTGGACGACGGCGAGGCCTAGGAAGGGAATGACACGGAGGCAGGGAAGACTCGGCAGTTGTTTCTCACGCGGAGGGGAGTACGACTGTACGAGGGTTTACTGGTTCGTCTGCCCTCGCCGGACAGCAGGTGTGGCCGTGTGGGTGAGTAGAGGGATGGCTAGGCCAGCGATGGGACTACGATGGAGCGGTGAGGCCTGCACGGCAGCACAATCGGCCGCGGGGAGGAGGGAGCAGGCAGTCCCGCCAGCGCTTGTTTGAGCGGCTGGAGCAGGAATAGCAGAGATTGAAGAAGAACGACGGCCGTTGGATGGACATCGTACGGTCACTGGAGCTAGAATCGTTCATATTGACTAAGTTGACAAAGCCCTCTGTCCCCGTCAACTTAGTAGGCCCTCAAGTCAGCCTCCCACCATGGTGGGTCCCGCTAGCGGAGGAGTATTCATTTTTACATGCGTAATAAGGAGGCACTTCCGGTGGGTCGAGGCGACAATGGGGAACGTTTTTTCGCGAAATCGGTGGTCCGTCCGGTGGGTCCCAGCATCGAGGCAAAGCGTTTTTGTGAAATCGGTGGCCCGTCCGGTGGGTCACAGCAGCGGGGGGAAACATTTTTCCGCGAAATACTGGTGGCCCGTCCGATGGGTCCCTACTGTCAGGTGGAGGAATAATTATTTTGCGCGTAATAAGGAGGCACTTCCTTGCGGCTGCCGTGGACCCAGCTGTCAGCCTCTCCACGTCTGATATTCTTCCGATGGAATTGATCGTTGACCACATTGACCACGTCGCGCCGAGAGCAACAGGCGGTGGATGACGACGAGGCCTAGGAAGGGGCGACACGGATCCGTGGAAGACGCGGCGGTGATGCCCACGTGGAGAGGAGTACGAGGTTCACCGGTTCGGTGCGCGGTGTGAGGCTGCCGTCGCCATAGAATAACAGGGGAGTGGGTGAGTGGAGGGATGGCCCGGCAGCGGTGGGAGTAGTATGGGGCGGTGAGGCCTCCGCGGCAAAGACAACCGCCACGGGAGGCAGGAGCATGCGGCACGACCGGCGCTGCTTTGGGCGGCTGGGGCAAGAAGACCAGAGGTTGAAGAAGCACTACGGCCGTTGGATGGACATCGTTGACCACGCCGCGCCGAGAGCACCAGGGCGGTGGACGACGGCAAGGCCTACGAAGGGAACGACACGGAGCCGGCAAAGACACGGCAGTGGCTGCCCACGCGGTGGAGAGTACGAGGGTTGACTGGTTCGGCTGCCGTCGCTAGAAAATAACAGGAGGTGTGGGTGAGTAGAGGGATAGACAGGCCAGGGATGCGACTATGATGGGGCCGTGAGGCCTGCCCGGTAGCACTGCCGGCCACGGGAGGCGGGAGCAGGCGGTTCAGACGGCGCTGGTTTGGGCGGCTGGGGCAGGAAGATCAGAGACTGAAGAAGCACGATTGTCGTTAGATCGACATCTAACGGTCTGACGCTGGTAGAGTCGATTGTTGACTAAGTTTCTTTTTTAAGAAACCTTGTGTACGCATGAACTTAGTAGGCCCACAAGTCAGCCTCCAAATCTGTGGCAGACAACATAAAGCCCATTTGCTATTTTTTATAATTTGCAGCCCATTTGCTATTTTTTATAATTTGCAGCCCATTTGCTAATTCTTAAGTAATTTATTACAGCCCATTTTCTGCCCAGGACCACGGTCAAAAAGTTCAACCTTATTTTGCATATTTCGGTGGAGTCCAAATTATTGTAATCCCGAAATGATAAACATTTTTTTAAGAACTTATTGATTTGTCAAAAAAATCATTTTGTTTTTGTAAGCAAATAAGAGATGGGACAATTGAGTTGGTTTAAGGGGAAACCAGTGGTAAAAAAATCAACGCTGGGTGGGAAAAAACAACAAAAATAAGGATGTAAATATGAAAAGGGAATTTTATGTGTTTTCAATATAATGATACGTGTATATGAACTAGTAAAACTATATGTAGGGATTAGAAAACGGATGTAGGACATGCGTTTCAAGAGGAAAATAGAACTGGGTTGTGTGTTTGATTCAGTAAAAAAAACTACCTGCGGATGTTGTAAGACAAAATATAACTAACGCTGGCGGGCCAGAGGCCAGTAGATACCTGCTGGATCTTTGTGCCCCGTTGTCGTCATGGGTTGGGCCTATTAAAAACAAAACCAACCTTGGGCAGTCTACAGCCCAGTTGAAACTTGCTCGACCTGAAAAAACAATATACATGCTCAATAAACGAGAGAATTCTGCAAGCACGGACTGATAACTGGGATGCAGCATGGATATTTTTTTTATCGTGATAATAAGTGCATGCACTTGTTTCGAAAAAACTGCAGAACTGGGAATTCGAACGGCGGGTGCTTATGCTACCCATCAAATAAAAATTAGGTGCCTGAGAATTCGTTTCGAAACAAATGATTTAGCTTTATATCCACGTCGACCCTCGGCATGATGGTTGGAAGCAAATGCAAGTTCATACCAAAAGATCGTTAACAATAATACCAACTTGCGGACGACAAGGTAGTACAACTACCAATACCAAACTACTAACTTATAATCTTTTTACTCCTGGCCCTAGTGTTCGTCTGGTAGAAAATCTTGCAGAGGACCAGCTCCTGCTCCTTCTCTTGCTCCAGGTCCCCAAGGTGGTACTGGTGCATCACCCAGTTGGTCCTCTGCTGGTGAAGTTCTTGTTGGTGTGCAGCACGAACATTTCTGTCGCCCGTCTGCGGCCATTGACCATCACAGCAAGGTATTGCGGTCTTGTGCCACATCGCGTGCATGCCGCACTCGATCAGATCTTGCGACGCGTCCACGTGCCCTTTTGAATGCCCTGAATTGCTACTGGAAGAAATGCTTCCTTAGGCCACTCGATGTGACACTGCGCAGATTGTGGAATCAGGTTTTAGTGTACCTAGTTGGCATTTTCATAACATCTTTGGCATGTTGCAGTCACTTGTTTCACTTTTTATTAACTGTCAAATTGTAACTGTTTCACCAGGTCTGCGTCTAAAAAGAAAAATAGAGCTATAAACAAAGGAATATGTTTGTGCAAGTAGACGGCCGATGGGTGTCTTACCTGGAAGTTTCTCAGGTTGGGTGTAGCATATGCCGTGCTCGCTATTGATACGTCTCCAACGTATCTATAATTTTTGATTGGTCCATGCTACTTTATCTACTATTTTGGACTATATTGAGCTTTATTTTCCAATTTTATATTATTTTTGCGACTAACCTATTAACCAGAGGCCCAACCCAGAATTGCTGTTTTTTGCCTATTTCAGTGTTTCAAAGAAACGGAATATCAAACGGAGTCCAAACGGAATGAAACCTTCGGAAACGTGATTTTCTCACCGAACGTGATCCAGGAGACTTGGACCCTACGCCAAGGCACAGAAGAGGCGGTCACGAGGGTGGGGGGCGCCCCCTCCTAGGGCGCGCCCCCCTGCCTCGTGGGCCCCCTGTTGCTCCATCGACGTACTCCTTCCTCCTATATATACCTCGCACCCCCAACGATCGTAAGGGGCCCAAAACCTAATTCCACCGCCACAACTTCCTGTATCCACGAGATCCCATCTTGGGGCCTGTTCCGGAGCTCCGCCGGAGGGGGCATCAACCATGGAGGGCTTGTAAATCAACAGCATAGCCCCTCCGATGAAGTGTGAGTGGTTTACTTCAGACCTTCGGGTCCATAGCTAGTAGCTAGATGGCTTCTTCTCTCTTTTTGGATCTCAATACAATGTTCTCCCCCTCTCTCATGGAGATCTATTCAATGTAATCTTCTTTTTGCGGTGTGTTTGCTGAGACCGATGAATTGTGGGTTTATGATCCAGCTTATCTATGAATAATATTTGAATCTTCTCTGAATTCTTTTATGTATGATTGGTTATCTTTGCAAGTCTCTTCGAATTATCCGTTTGGTTTGGCCAACTAGATTGGTAGTTCTTGCAATGGGAGAAGTGCTTAGCTTTGGGTTCAATCTTGCGGTGTCCTTTCCCAGTGACAGAAGGGGCAGCAAGGCACATATTGTATTGTTGCCATCGAGGATAACAAGATGGTTTTTTTATCATATTGCATGAATTTGTCCCTCTATGTCATGTCATCTTGCTTAAGGCGTTACTCTGTTTTTAACTTAATACTCTAGATGCATGCTGGATAGCGGTTGATGAGTGGAGTAATAGTAGTAGATGCAGAATCATTTCGATCTACTTGTCTTGGACGTGATGCCTATATACATGATCATACCTATAACTATGCTCAATTCTGTCAATTGCTCAACAGTAATTTGTTCACCCACCGTAGAATATCTATGCTCTTGAGAGAAGCCACTAGTGAAACCTATGGCCCCCGGGTCTATTCTCATCTTATCAATCTCCATTACTTTAATACTTGTTCTGTTTTTACTTTGCCTTTTACTTTTCACTTTGCATCTATATACCAAAAAAATTATTTATCATCTCTATCAGATCTCACTCTCGTAGGTGACCGTGAAGGGATTGACAACCCCTAATCGCGTTGGTTGCGAGGAGATATTGTTTTGTGTAGGTACGAGGGACTTCTGCGTGGCCTCCTACTGGACTGATACCTTTGTTCTCAAAAACTGAGGGAAATACTTACGCTACTTTGCTGCATCATCCTCTCCTCTTCGGGGAAATCCAACGCAGTGCTCAAGAGGTAGCAAGAAGAATTTCTGGCGCCGTTGCCGGGGAGGCTCACGCAAGAGCAAGTCAACCATACCAAGTACCCATCACAATCCCTATCTCTCGCATTACATTATTTTCCATTTGCCTCTCGTTTTCCTCTCCCCCACTTCACCCTTGCCGTTTTATTCGCCCTCTCTTTCCCAATCTCCTCCTCTTTTTTCCCTTGCCTTTTCCTCGTCCGTTTGTTTGCTCGTGTGTTAGTTTGCTTGCTTGTCGTCATGACTAGTTTCATATCTTCTCCGTTATCTCCCGAGAATGAAGTTCTAAATTTTAAGCAAAGGGAGGGAGAAAATCTAAAAGACGCTTGGTATAGAATTTACAATGCTCAAATTAGATCTACCAGGAAGCAATCTACTTCAGTTCTTCTTCTTAATTTTTACGTAGGTGCTAATCCTTGGTATAGATATATCTTTGATACCATTACCGGAGGGAATTTCTTGGGTAGCCATACTTTTGATTCTTATAATTCTTTAATAGATTTATTTGGCTCACCACCTCTTTTGATTAATGGAACTATGTTAACTTTGGAGCATGTTATGCAAAGACTTGAAATTATTGAGAATAAAGTTGCTACCATTGAATCAATTGAAAATCTTGACAAAAAGATCCACAATCAAATTACCCAATATGGATCTAAGGTAGGAATGACTTTGAAAAATATTAAAGAAAAAGAACCCATAGTTAATGAGAAAATAAACCTAGATTCCACAAGAATGGATAAACTTGAGGGTATCATTACCAACTTGGGAACTTCTTTTTCTTCCGTACAAAACACTCCAAGTTCGTCTACTAAAAATACTAAGCTTATTTATGTTCCTAAGAATAAGGGTGAATCATCTAGCAAGGAAACTGCGGATCTTAAATCTATAAGTGTTCATCCCAATCTTTTTACCATCATTAAGGAACCATTTGCTATAAATGAATTTTTCGATCTTTTGCCTGAAAATTTGACAATTACTAGAAAGAAAGAAAATTCTAAAGGAGGTAGATGCCTCATTTAAGAATTGCCTACCAAAGATGGCAATACCTAGATCTATCCTCGCTTTTATGCCTAGCTAGGGGCGTTAAACGATAGCACTTGTTGGGAGGCAACCCAATTTTTTTTGCTTATATTTAGGAATGAATAATCCATCTAGCCTCTGTTTAGATGTGGTTTTATCTTTTAATTAGTGTTTGTGCCAAGTAGAACCTATAGGATAACCTAAGATGATAGTTGATTTGATTCTGCTGAAAACAGAAACTTTGCGCGCACGAATATAATTTTGTTAAATCACAGGAACGTGCTTTTGCGTTGATTCTTTTTGCTGCTGTTTGTCCAGGAGTTCCTATTTTGGTAGGATTTTTAGAGTTCCAGAAGTTTGCGTTGGTTACAGATTGCTCTGCATCGTTACTGCTTTTGACAGATTCTGTTTTGCGTGTGTTGTTTGCTTATTTTGATGAATCTATGGTTAGTAAAATAGTTTATGAACCATAGAGAAGTTGGAATACAGTAGGTTTAACACCAATATAAATAAAGAATGAGTTTATTACAGTACATTAAAGTAGTCTTTTGTTTCCTTTCTCTAACGGAGCTCACGAGATTTCTATTGAGTTTTTTGTTGTGAAGTTTTCAAGTTTTGGGTGAATTCTTTTGATCGATTATGGAACAAGGAGTGGCAAGAGCCTAAGCTTGGGGATGCCCATGGCACCCCCAGGATAATCCAAGGACACCAAAAAGTCAAAGCTTGGGGATGCCCCCTCTTTTGTCTACTTCCATCGGTAATTTACTTGGAGCTATATTTTTATTCACCACATGATATGTGTTTTGCTTGGAGCATCTTGTATTATTTGCGTCTTTGCTTGTTAGTTTACCACAATCATCCTTGCTGTACACACCTTTGAGAGAGCCATGCACAAATTGGAATTTGCTAGAATACTCTATGTGCTTCACTTATATCTTTTGAGCTTGATAGTTTTGCTCATAGTGCTTCACTTATATCTTTTGAGCGTGATAAATTTTTCTCTAGTGCTTCAGTTAGATCTTTTAGAGCACGGTGGTGGATTAGTTTTAAAGAAACTATTGATCTCTCATGCTTCACTTAGATTATTTTGAGAGTCGTTAATAGCATGGTAGTTTGCTTAATATTAATATACTTGGTATTCAAGATATGTGAAACTTTCTTTTGAGTGCGTTGAATACTAAGATAAGTTTGATGCTTGACACTTGTTTTGAGATATGGAGGTGACAATATCAAAGTCATGCTAGTTGAGTAGTTGTGAATTTGAGAAATGCTTGTGTTGAAGTTTGCAAGTCCCGTAGCATGCATGTATGGTTAAAGTTTTGTAACAAATTTGAAACATGAAGTGTACCTGGCTTGTGCATCCTTATGAGTGGCGGTCGGGGACTAGCGATGGTCTTTTCCTACCAATCTATCCCCCTAGGAGCATGCGCGTAGTACTTGATTTTTGATGACTTCTAAAATTTTGAAATAAGTATATGAGTTCTTTGACTAATGTTGAGTCCATGGATTATACGCACTTTTTCCTTTCCGCCTTTGCTAGCCTCTTCGGTACCGTGCATTGCCCTTTCTATCCTTGAGAGTTGGTGCAAACTTCGCCAGTGCATCCAAACCCCGTGATATGATACGCTCTATCACACATAAACCTCCTTATATCTTCCTCAAACCAGCCACCATACCTACCTATTATGGCATTTCCATAGCCATTCCGAGATATATTTGAAGGAAATATGCCCTAGAGGCAATAATAAAGTTATTATTTATTTCCTTATATCATGATAAATGTTTATTATTCATGCTAGAATTGTATTAACCGGAAACATGATACATGTGTGAATACATAGACAAACAAATAGTCACTAGTATGCCTCTACTTGACTAGCTCATTAATCAAAGATGGTTATGTTTCCTAACCATTGACATGTGTTGTCATTTGATTAATGAGATCACATCATTAGGAGAATGATATGATTGACATGACCCATCCCGTTAGCTTAGCACTTGATCGTTTAGTATTCTGCTATTGCTTCCTTCATGACTTATACATATTCCTCAGAACTATGAGGATTGTGTAACTCCTGCTTACGGAAGAACACTTTGGTACTACCAAACGTCACAACGAATCGGGTGATTATAAAGGAGTACTACAGGTGTTTCCAAGGTACATGTTGAGTTAGCATAATTGAGATTAGGTTTTGTCACTCCGATTGTCGGAGAGGTATCTCTGGGCCCTCTCGGTAATACTCATCACCCAAGCCTTGCAAGCATGTAACTAATAAGTTAGTTATGAGATGAAGTATTACGGAACGAGTAAAGAGACTTGCGATAACGAGATTGAACTAGGTATTGGATACCGACGATCAAATCTCGGGCAAGTAACATACCGATGACAAAGGGAATAACGATGTTGTTATGCGGTTTGACCGATAAAGATCTTCAGAGAATATGTAGGAACCAATATGGGCATCCAGATCCCGCTATTGGTTATTGACCGAGACGTGTCTCGGTCATGTCTACATTGTTCTCGAACCGTAGGGTCCGCACGCTTAAGGTTTCATGATGCTTATATTATGAGTTTATGTATTTTGATGTACCGTTTGTTCGAGTCCCGGATGTGATCACGGACATGACGAGGAGTCTCGAAATGGTCGAGACATAAAGATTGATATATTGGACGGATATATTTGGACACCGAAAGGTTCGGAGAAGTTTGGAGCTACCGGAGGTTACTGAACCCCCGGGAGGTATATGGGCCTTATTGGGCCCATATAGGAAAGGAGAAGGAACAAGGGAGGCGCGCCCTCCAGCCCAATCCGACTGGGGAGGGGCCGCCCCTCTTTCCTTTCTCCTTCCCCCCTCTTCCTATTACTACTACTAGTACTTATTCCTAATACTAGTACTCTTTCCTTCCTCCTCCAAATAAGATATGGAAAAAGGGGGGAAACCTACTTGGAGTAGGTTTCCGCCTCCTCTATGGCGCGCCCCCCTTGGGCCGGCCTCCTCCTCCCTCCCTCCTTTATATACGGGGGTAAGGGGGCACCCTAGAACACACAAGTTGATCATTGAGATCGTTCCTTAGCCGTGTGCGGTGCCCCCCTCCATGATATTACACCTCGGTCATATTGTAGCGGTGCTTAGGCGAAGCCTGCGACAGAGAACATCAAGATCGCCACCACGCCGTCGTCTTGACGGAACTCCCCTCGGTGCCTCTCGCTGGATCGGAGATCGAGGGTGCGCCATCGAGCTGTACGCGTGTCAAGAACTCGGAGGTGCCGAGTAACGGTGATGGATCGGTTGAACCGGGAAGACGTACGACTACTTCCACTACGCTGTGTCAACGCTTCGCTTCGGTCTCACGAGGGCGTAGACAACACTCTCCCCTCGTTGCTATATCATCACCATGATCTTGCGTGTGCGTAGGAAATTTTTTGAAATTACTGCGTTCCCCAACAGTGGCATCCGAGCCTAGGTTTTTATGGTTTGATGTTATATGCACGAGTAGAACACAAGTGAGTTGTGGACGATACAAGTCATACTGCCTACCAGCATGTCATACTTTGGTTCAGCGGTATTGTTGGATGAAGCGGCCCGGACCGACATTACGCGTACGCTTACGCGAGACTGGTTTTACCGCCGTGCTTTGCACACAGGTGACTAGCGGTGTCTGCTTTCTCCAACTTTAGTTGAACCGAGTGTGCTACGCCCGTCCTTGTGAAGGTTAAAACGGAGTCTATTTGACAAACTATCGTTGTGGTTTTGATGCGTAGGTGAGATTGGTTCTTGCTTAAGCCCGTAGCAACCACATAAAATTTGCAACAACAAAGTAGAGGACGTCTAACTTGTTTTTGCAGGGCATGTTGTGATGTGATATGGCCAAGATATGATGCTATATTTTATTGTATGAGATGATCATATTTTGTAACCAAAGTTATCGGCAACTGGCAGGAGCCATATGGTTGTCGCTTTATTGTATGAAATGCAAACGCCCTGTAATTGCTTTACTTTATCACTAAGCGGTAGCGATAGTCGTTGAAGCAATAGATAGCGTAAACGACAACGATGCTACGATGGAGATCAAGGTGTCGCGCCGGTGACGATGGTGATCACGACGGTGCTTCGAAGATGGAGATCACAAGCACAAGATGATGATGGCCATATCATATCACTTATATTGATTGCATGTGATGTTTATCCTTTATGCATCTTATCTTGCTTTGACTGACGGTAGCATTTTAAGATGATCTCTCACTAATTATCAAGAAGTGTTCTCCCTGATTATGCACCGTTGCAAAAGTTCTTCGTGCTGAGACACCACGTGATGATCGGGTGTGATAGGCTCTACGCTCAAATACAACGGTGCAAAACAGTTGCACACGCGAATACTCGAGTTATACTTGACGAGCCTAGCATATACAGATATGGCCTCGAACACGGAGACCGAAAGGTCGAGCGTGAATCATATAGTAGATATGATCAACATAGAGATGTTCACCATTGAAACTACTCCATCTCACGTGATGATTGGACATGGTTTAGTTGATTTGGATCACGTGATCACTTAGATGACTTGAGAGATGTCTGTCTAAGTGGGAGTTCTTAAGTAATATGATTAATTGAATTAAATTTATCATGAACTTAGTACCTGATAGTATTTTAATTGTCTATGTTTGTTTGTAGATAGATGGCTCGTGCTGTTGTTCCGTTGAATTTTAATGCATTCCTTGAGAAAGCAAAGTTGAAAGATGATGGTAGCAATTACACGGACTGGGTCCGTAATCGAGATTATCCTCATTGCTGCACGTAAGAGTTATGTCCCGGAAGCACCGCTGGGTGCCGAACTGCTTCTGATGCAACCGACGATGTTAAGAACGTCTGCGAGAGCAAAGCTGATGACTACTCTATAGTTTAGTGTGCCATGCTTTACGGCTTAGAACCGGGTCTTCAACGACGTTTTGAACGTCGTGGAGCATATGAGATGTTCCAGGAGTTGAAGTTAATATTTCAAGCAAATGCCCGGATTGAGAGATATGAAGTCTCCAATAAGTTCTACAGCAGAAAGATGGAGGAGAACAGTTCTGTCAGTGAGCATATACTCAAAATGTCTGGGTATAATAATCACTTGATTCAACTGGGAGTTAATCTTCCGGATGATAGCGTCATTGACAGAATTCTCCAATCACTTCCACCAAGCTACAAGAGCTTTGTGATGAACTATAATATGCAAGGGATGAACAAGACTATTCCCGAGCTCTTTGCGATCTTTGAAAGCATGGAGGTAGAAATCAAGAAGGAGCATCATGTGTTGATGGTCAACAAGACCACTAGTTTCAAGAAGAAGGGCAAAGGGAAGATGTTGGGGATATTACCACTAGGTGTAAACCGGCCAGCTTGGGCCGAGTTAACTCCATTAGTGGTACAAGCAGAGAAAGGCCCAAGGCCTATAGTTGGTTTAGAACTTGTAGCTGTAAACCGGCCTGATGTATAACTTGTATTGTAAGTTAGGAATAGAGAGATACCAACCGGGATACGAGTATGAACCGGTTGGGACTCTATGAACCGACGGGCGTCACTCGTGTATATATGGGGACGACCGGCGGACGCTTCAAGGACGATAACCACAACTCGAGCCTAGGCAAAGCTTGTTTGCTCCTAGCCATCGAGATTACATCAATTCCATCACAACTAGACGTGGGCTTTACCTTCATCGAAGGGGCGAACTAGTATAAATCCTGGTGTCTTTGTGTCCGCTTTAACCCTTCAAGTAAACCCGTGGCGATGGCTCCACGACTAAGTCCTTACGCTAGGACATCTGCCGTGACAAATCCATCGATAGTTGGCGCCACCGTGGGCTATCGCACGATGGTTTGACGAACTTGGAGGGCAAGCTCAAAGGACTCGAAGGCTACGTCGTGGGCGGATGACCAAGAGTCGTCGCGGCCGGATCTACATCGACGACGCCGGATGGGGTCCTGAGGCCGATTCAATCGAGTACGGATACCGGGTCCCCTTCGGCGGCATACACGTTTTCATCGGCAAGATCGGGGAGCCTGGGCCTGAGCCGGACATCTGCACCGACCTCGTCGAAACGGCTCAGCGTGTGCGACCTGCCCAGGTTGAACCGGCCGTGAAGCATGTCTTCGTTGGAGTCATCCACAGAGGACACGATGCCGGTTCAGAACATGGTAGTGAGACCGTCGTTTATTCCGGCGACGAATCTTCAACAGGAGAGACCGAGTCATTGTACCAGCCGCGGGCGATATGATCGAGGGCTGTTCCGATGGCGGCGATATTCGGACCCCGAGCCAGTTCAACCGGGTTGGGATATTCATGGCCGGTACGCAGGCAGCGAACCACTCTTCAACCGCAGCAGCGATGCTTTCCGGATCAGCAACGGTAGCGGCAGCAGGGGCAGGAGGCCCGGTGCGCCCGCCGGTTCAAGTTCTATCAGATCTGTTTGATGCACTAGCTGCGCTTATGGCGGAGGACAACCCGGTGGATCAGGAGGCTCATAATGCAGAAATTGCGAAGGTGAAACAGCAGATCACGCAAGCCAAAGCGGATCTAGCGTCGGAGAAGGAGCGCATGGCCGCAGAGCGGGCCGCTCTGGACGCCCAGGCTTACAAACTCATGCTTGACCAGAAAAGCGCCGCAGAGGTGTTGAAGCGGAAGTATAGATCACGCCGCCATTAGGATTTGATCCTAGAAATCTATTTCGCACCGGGAGCGGACCCGATAATCCGCCCGGACAGGGAGGTAAACCGGATTGAGGCACCGGGAGCAGGGCGATCGTCCAACCACGCCGATGGAGCCTCCTCGGCAGAACATGGCGGTTCCTCCACCGGCATGCATACACCCCAGTGTCATTATTCTAATCCTATGGACAACCTTGTTGCGGCCGCCGCACGATTGGAGGCTATCCTATCGAAGGAGATTCCCCAAGCAGTTGAGACACGCCGGTTAAGGAGCTTCTCGGATCTGCGCTGATTCAGCAGGAGGCGTATTCATACAGCCGTGATCGGATTCATTCTACGCCCCATCCAAGCCGGAGCTATAGCAGGCGTATGGATGAACCGGCCATATCAAGCAACGCGCGGGACCGTGAGGCGGCCCGAGGCAATCACCAGATGGGTGGCATTCGTGATGCTCAGGAGGTGGTGGACCGGGCCCGGGCACGCAGGGAGGCCGAGTTAGCAGCACAGGATGACGCGGGTCAACATACACCGGTTCGCCCTACCACCTTCGCCGGACCAGGAGCCGCATCCGCTTTAGGGGTGCCCTGTTTGATCCCCGCTTTACGCAATGTGCGCCTGCCTAAAGACTTTAAGGGTCCACGCAAGGTGCCGAATTACACCGCTGATCTGTCCCCTGAAGCGTGGGTTGAAAGTTATTAGATGGCCATGGAGATGCTAGATGTCGATGAGACCGCATGTGCAAAGTACTTCACCATGATGCTGGAAGGCACGGCTCGTACTTGGTTGAAGAGCTTACCGCCCAATTCTATCAGCTCATGGGCCCAGTTACGGGCTCGGTTTATTCAGAACTTCAAGGATACGTGTAAGCAGCCCAAGTCCATAGTAGACCTGGCGGCTTGTGTCCAGGAGGAAGGGGAGTCAACAACCCGTTGGGTACGCCGTGTTTCCGAGATTTTGCACTCCTCTGACAGGATCAACGCTGACTCTGCGATCTTAACATTAGAAGGCAACTGCCGGTTTGAGCCTTTAAAATTAAAATTGGGGCGCATGAAGCGGTTCTATAATGACATGGGAACCCTCATGGCCGCTTTGGTGAAGTATGCTGATTCAGACAGTACCAAGGATCCCGAGGCTGATGATGATGAAGCGGGAAGGGAAAGAAGAACGGCAACTCAAGGGGCAGCGGACAAACCGGCAGGTCATGGAAAGCGGAGGCAAGCGCAAGGCGATGGCAACCCGGATTTCGTAGCCAACACTAATGCACAGAGACGAGAGGCAGCGGCCTTGAGAGGCAAGGCGAATCGGGGTCAAAATCCTAATACGAGCCGTTTGAATTACTTATTGAATCAACCTTGCCCCAAGCACGGGACGAAGGAGTTGAAGGAAATATGCCCTAGAGGCAATAATAAAGTTATTATTTATTTCCTTATTTCATGATAAATGTTTATTATTCATGCTAGAATTGTATTAACCGGAAACATAATACATGTGTGAATACATAGACAAACAGAGTGTCACTAGTATGCCTCTACTAGACTAGCTTGTTAATCAAAGATGGTTAAGTTTCCTAACCATAGACAAAGGAGTTGTTATTTGATTAACAAGGTCACATCATTAGTTGAATGATCGATTGACATGACCCATTCCATTAGCTTAGCACCCGATCGTTTAGTATGTTGCTATTGCTTTTATCCATGACTTATACATGTTCCTATAACTATGAGATTATGCAACTCCGTTTACGGAGGAACACTTTGGGTGCTACCAAACGTCACAACGAATCGGGTGATTATAAAGGAGTACTACAGTGTCTCCAAAGGCGATGTTGGGTTGGCGATTTCGAGATTAGGTTTTGTCACTCCGATAGTCGGAGAGGTATCTCTGGGCCCTCTCGGTAATACACATCACTTAAGCCTTGCAAGCATTACAACTAATGAGTTAGCTGTGAGATGATGTATTACGAGCGAGTAAAGAGACTTGCGTAACGAGATTGAACTAGGTATTGGATACCGACGATCGAATCTCGCAAGTAACATACCGATGACAAAGGAACAACGTATGTTGTTATGCGGTCTGACCGATAAAGATCTTCGTAGAATATGTAGGAGCCAATATGGGCATCCAGGTCCCGCTATTGGTTATTGACCGGAGACGTGTCTCGGTCATGTCTACATTGTTCTCGAACCGTAGGGTCCGCACGCTTAAGGTTTCGATGACGGTTATATTATGAGTTTGTGTATTTTGATGTACAGAAGAAGTTCGGAGTCCCGGATGTGATCACGGACATGACGAGGAGTCTCGAAATGGTCGAGACATAAAGATTGATATATTGGACGGCTATATTCAGACACCGGAAAGGTTCCGCAAGTTTCCGGAGAAAACCGGAGTGCCGGAGGGGTTACCGGAACCCCCCCGGGGAAGTTATGGGCCTTAGTGGGCCAAGAGGGGAGAGAGAGGGCCGCACCAGGAGGTGGCGCCCCCCCAGGGGAGTCCAAATAGGACAAGGAGGGGGGGCGCGGCCCCCCTTTCCCTCTCCCTCTCCCTCTCCTTCCTTCCCCCTTCCTCCTTCCTAGTTGGACTAGGAAAGGGGAGTCCTACTCCCACTAGGAGGAGGACTCCCCCCCCTGGCGCGCCTCCTAGGGCCGGCCGGCCCTCCCCCTTGCTCCTTTATATACGGGGGCAAGGGGGCACCCTAGAACACACAAGTTGATCCTTGAGATCGTTCCTTAGCCGTGTGCGGTGCCCCCCTCCACCATAATCCACCTCGGTCATATCGTAGCGGTGCTTAGGCGAAGCCCTGCGTCGGTAGAACATCAAGATCGTCACCACGCCGTCGTGCTGACGGAACTCTCCCTCCCCGAAGCTCTGCTGGATTGGAGCCCGAGGAGCGTCACCGAGCTGTACGTGTGTCAAGAACTTCGGGCGCCGGAGTAACGGCGCTGGATCGGTTGGATCGCGAGGAGAACGATGACTACTTCCTCTACGTTGTGATCGCTTCCGCTTCGGTCTCGAGGGTGCGTAGACAACACTCTCCCCTCTCGTTGCTATGCATCACCATGATCTTGCGTGTGCGTGAGGAAATTTTTGAAATTACTACGTTCCCCAACAGTGGCATCCGAGCCTAGGTTTTATGGTTTGATGTTTTGCACGAGTAGAACACAAGTGAGTTGTGGGCGATACAAGTCATACTACCTACCAATGTCATATTTTGGTTCAGCGGTATTGTGAGATGAAGCGGCCCGGACCGACATTACGCCAGACGCTTCGCGAGACTGGTTTCACCGTTCGAGCACTCGTGCTTAAAGGTGACCGGCGGGTGTCTGTCTCTCTCACTTTAGTTGAACCGAGTATGGCTACGCCCGGTCCTTGAGAAGGTTAAAAGCGAGTCTATTTTACGAAGTATCGTTGTGGTTTTGATGCGAGGTGAGATTGGTTCTTGCTTAAGCCCGTAGCAGCCACGTAAAATTTGCAACAACAAAGTAGAGGACGTCTAACTTGTTTTTGCAGGGCATGTTGTGATGTGATATGGTCAAGACGTGATGCTATATTTTATTGTATGAGATGATCATGTTTTGTAACCGGTTATCGGCAATGGCTGGAGCCATATGGTTGTCGCTTTATTGTATGAAATGCAACGCATCAGTAATTGCTTTACTTTATCACTAAGCGGTAGCGATAGTCGTAGAAGCAATAGATGGCGTAAACGACAACGATGCTACGATGGAGATCAAGGTGTCGCTTCGGTGACGATGGTGATCATGATGGTGCTTCGGAGATGGAGATCACAAGCACAAGAAGATGATGGCCATATCATATCACTTAAAGTGATTGCATGTGATGTTTATCCTTTATGCATCTTATCTTGCTTTGATTGACGGTAGCATTTTAAGATGATCTCTCACTAAAAATTATCAAGTAGTGTTCTCCACGAGTATGCACCGTTGCCAAAGTTCGTCGTGTCGAGACACCACGTGATGATCGGGTGTGATAAGCTCTCGTCCATCTACAACGGGTGCAAGCCAGTTTTGCACACGAGAATACTCAGTTATACTTGACGAGCCTAGCATATGCAGATATGGCCTCGGAACACGGAGACCGAAAGGTCGAGCGTGAATCATATAGTAGATATGATCAACATAAGATGTTCACCATTGAAAACTACTCCATCTCACGTGATGATCGGTTATGGTTTAGTTGATTTGGATCACGTGATCACTTAGATGACTAGAGATGTCTGCCTAAGTGGGAGTTCTTAAGTAATATGATTAATTGAACTTAAATTTATCATGAACTTAGTACTGATAGTATCTTGCTTGTCTATGTTTGTTTGTAGATAGATGGCTCGTCTTTGTTGTTCCGTTGAATTTTAATGCGTTCCTTGAGAAAGCAAAGTTGAAATATGATGGTAGCAATTACACGGATCGGGTCCGTAACTCGAGGATTATCCTCATTGCTGCACGTAAGAGTTACGCCCCGGATGCACCGCTAGGTGCGAACTCTTCTTGATGTAACCGACGACGTTAAGAACGTCTGGCGAGCAAAGCTGATGACTACTCTATAGTTCAATGTGCCATGCTTTACGGCTTAGAACCGGGACTTCAACGACGTTTTGAGCGTCATGGAGCATATGAGATGTTCCAAGAGTTGAAGTTGATATTCAACAGAATGCCCGGATTGAGAGATATGAAGTCTCCAATAAGTTCTATAGCTGCAAGATGGAGGAGAATAGTTACATCGGTGAGCACATACTCGTAATGTCCGGGTATTACAATCACTTGACTCAACCGGGAGTTAATCTTCCGGATGATTGTGTCATTGATGTAATTCTTCAATCACTGCCACCAAGCTACAAAGGCTTCGTGATGAACTATAATATGCAAGGGTTAGTAAAGACTATACCGAGCTCTTCGCAATGCTAAAGGCTGCGGAGGTAGAAATCAAGAAGGAGCATCAAGTGTTGATGGTCAATAAGACCACTAGTTTCAAAAAGAAAGGCAAAGGGAAGAAGAAGGGAACTTCAAGAAGAACAACAAGCAAGTTGCTGCTCAGAGAAGAAACCCAAGTCTGGACCTAAACCTGAAATCGAGTGCTTCTACCGCAAGGTAGTCGTCACTGGAAGCGGAACTGCCCCAAGTATTTGGCGGATAAGAAGGATGGCAAGGTGAACAAAGGTATATGTGATATACATGTTATTGATGTGTACCTTACTAGAGCTCGTAGTAGCACTGGTATTTGATATGGTTACTTGCTAATATTTGCAACTCAAACAGGGACTACTGATTAGCGATCACCGCAAAGGACGAGGTGACGATGCGCGTGGGAAATGGTTCCAAAGTCGATGTGATCGCGATCGGCACGCTACCTCTACATCTACCTTCGGGATTAGTTTTAGACCTAAATAATTGTTATTTGGTGCTGCGTTGAGCATGAACATTATATCTGGATCTTGTTTGATGCGAGACGGTTATTCATTTAAATCGAGAGAATAATGGTTGTTCTATTTATATGAGTAATATCTTTTATGGTCATGCACCCTTGAAGAGTGGTCTATTTTGATGAATCTCGATAGTAGTGATACACATATTCATAATGTTGAAGCCAAAAGATGCAGAGTTGATAATGATAGTGCAACTTATTTGTGGCACCGCCGCTTAGGTCATATCGGTATAAAGCGCATGAAGAAACTCCATCTTGATGGACTTTTGGAGTCACTTGATTATGAATCACTTGGCACTTATGAACCGTGCCTCATGGGCAAGATGACTAAAACCCGTTCTCGGACTATGGAGAGAGCAACAGATTTGTTGGAAATCATACATACGATGTATGTGGTCCGATGAATGTTGAGGCTCGTGGCGGATATCGTTATTTTCTCACCTTCACGAGATGATTTAAGCGAGATATGGGTATATCTACTTAATGAAACATAAGTCTGAAACATTTGAAAAGTTCAAAGAATTTCAGAGTGAAGTTGAAAATCATCGTCATAAGAAAATTAAGTTTCTACGATCTGATCGTGGAGGTGAATATTTGAGTTACGAGTTTGGTCTACATTTGAAACAATGCGGAATAGTTTAAGAACTCATGCCACCCGAACACCACAACGTAATGGTGTGTCCGAACATCGTGATCGCACTTTACTAGATATGGTGCGATCTATGATGTCTCTTACAGATTTACCGCTATCGTTTTGGGGTTATGCTCTTGAGACGGCTGCATTCACACTGAATAGAACACCGTCAAAATCCGTTGAGATGACACCTTATGAACTATGGTTTAGCAAGAAACCAAAGTTGTCGTTTCTTAAAGTTTGGGGATGCGATGCTTATGTGAAAAAGCTTCAACCCGATAAGCTCGAACCCAAATCGGAGAAATGTGTCTTCATAGGATACCCAAAGGAGACAGTTGGGTACACCTTCTATCACAGATCCGAAGGCAAGACATTTGTTGCTAAGAATGGATCCTTTCTAGAGAAGGAGTTTCTCTCAAAAGAAGTGAGTGGGAGGAAAGTAGAACTTGATGAGGTAATCGTACCTTCTCCCTTATTGGAAAGTAGTTTATCGCAGAAACGGTTTCGAGACATCTACACCAAATAGTGAGGAAGTTGATGATGTTGATCATGAAACTTCAGATCAAGTTACTACGAACCTCGTAGATCAACCAGTAAGATCCGCACTGAGTGGTACGGTAATCTTGTTCGGAAGTCATGCTACTAGATCATGATGAACCTACGAACTATGAAGAAGCGATGGTGAGCCCAGATTCCATAAAATGGCTTGAGGCCATGAAATCTGAGATGGGATCCATGTATGAAAACAAAGTGTGGACTTTGGTTGACTTTCCCGAGGGTCGACAAGCAATAGAAAACAAGTGGATCTTCAAGAAGAAGACCGACGACGGTAA
The DNA here is from genome assembly GCA_021437245.1 of Aegilops speltoides. Taxonomy (NCBI): domain Eukaryota; kingdom Viridiplantae; phylum Streptophyta; class Magnoliopsida; order Poales; family Poaceae; genus Aegilops; species Aegilops speltoides. Next base: position 565,890,977 of record CM038142.1, on the reverse strand, counting down.
TATTATCGTTTACAAAGCTCGACTTGTCGCAAAGGGTTTTCGACAAGTTCAAGGGATTGACTACGATGAGACCTTCTCACCCGTGGCGATGCTTAAGTCTGTCCGAATCATGTTAGCAATTGCGCATTTTATGATTATGAAATTTGGCAAATGGATGTAAAGACTGCATTCTGAATGGATTTACGGAAGAAAAGTTGTATATGATGCAACCAGAAGTTTTATCGATCCAAAGGAGCTAACAAAGTGTGCAAGCTCCAATGATCCATTTATGGACTGGTGCAAGCATCTCGGAGTTGGAATAAACGCTTTGATAGTGTGATCAAAGCATTTGGGTTTCTGAGACTTTTGGAGAAGCCTCAGATTTACAAGAAAGTGAGTGGGAGCTCAGAGCATTTCGATATTATATGTAGATGACATATTACTAATCGGAAATGATATAGAATTTCTGGATAGCATAAAGGGATACTTGAATAAGAGTTTTTCAATGAAGGACCTCGGTGAAGCTGCTTACATATTGGGCATCAAAATCTATAGAGATAGATCAAGGCGCTTAATTGGACTTTCACAAAGCACATACCTTGACAAAATTTTGAAGAAGTTCAAAATGGATCAAGCAAAGAAAGGGTTCTTGCCTCGTGTTACAAGGTGTGAAGTTGAGTAAGACTCAATGCCCGACCACCACGAAGATAGAGAGAAATGAAAGATGTTCCTATGCTTCAGCCATAGGCTCTATCATGTATGCAATGTTGTGTACCGGACCTGATGTGTGCCTTGCTATAAGCTTAGCAGGAGGTACCAAAGTAATCCAGAGTGGATCATCGACAGCGGTCAAGAACATCCCAAATACCCGAAAAGTACTAAGGATATGTTTCTCGTATATGGAGGTGACAAAGAGCTCATCGTAAATGGTTACGTTGATGCAAGCTTTGACACTGATCCGGACGATTCTAAATCGCAAACCGGATACGTATTTACACCAGACGGAGGAGCTGTCAGTTGGTGCAGTTCTAAACAAAGCGTCGTAGCGGGATCTACATGTGAAGCGGAGTACATAGCAGCTTCGGAAGCAGCTAATGAAGGAGTCTGGATGAAGGAGTTCATATCCGATCTAGGTGTCATACCTAGTGCATCGGGTCCAATGAAAATCTTTTGTGACAATACTGGAGCAATTGCTTTAGCGAAGGAATCCAGATTTCACAAGAGAACCAAACACATCAAGAGACGCTTCAATTCCATCCGGGACTTGGTCCAGGTGGGAGACATAGAGATTTGCAAGATACATACGGATCTGAATGTAGCAGACCTGTTGACTAAGCCTCTTCCACGAGCAAAACATGATCAACACCAAGACTCCATAGGTGTTAGAATCATTACTATGTAATCTAGATTATTGACTCTAGTGCAAGTGGGAGATCAAGGAAATATGCCCTAGAGGCAATAATAAAGTTATTATTTATTTCCTTATTTCATGATAAATGTTTATTATTCATGCTAGAATTGTATTAACCGGAAACATAATACATGTGTGAATACATAGACAAACAGAGTGTCACTAGTATGCCTCTACTAGACTAGCTTGTTAATCAAAGATGGTTAAGTTTCCTAACCATAGACAAAGGAGTTGTTATTTGATTAACAAGGTCACATCATTAGTTGAATGATCGATTGACATGACCCATTCCATTAGCTTAGCACCCGATCGTTTAGTATGTTGCTATTGCTTTTATCCATGACTTATACATGTTCCTATAACTATGAGATTATGCAACTCCGTTTACGGAGGAACACTTTGGTGCTACCAAACGTCACAACGTAATCGGGTGATTATAAAGGAGTACTACAGGTGTCTCCAAAGGCGGATGTTGGGTTGGCGTATTTGAGATTAGGTTTTGTCACTCCGATTGTCGGAGAGGTATCTCTGGGCCCTCTCGGTAATACACATCACTTAAGCCTTGCAAGCATTACAACTAATGAGTTAGCTGTGAGATGATGTATTACGAGCGAGTAAAGAGACTTGCCGTAACGAGATTGAACTAGGTATTGGATACCGACGATCGAATCTCGGGCAAGTAACATATCGATGACAAAGGAACAACGATGTTGTTATGCGGTCTGACCGATAAAGATCTTCGTAGAATATGTAGGAGCCAATATGGGCATCCAGGTCCGCTATTGGTTATTGACCGGAGACGTGTCTCGGTCATGTCTACATTGTTCTCGAACCGTAGGGTCCGCACGCTTAAGGTTTCAATGACGGTTATATTATGAGTTTGTGTATTTTGATGTACGAAGAAGTTCGAGTCCGGATGTGATCACGGACATGACGAGGAGTCTCGAAATGGTCGAGACATAAAGATTGATATATTGGACGGCTATATTCGGACACGGAAAGGTTCCGCAAGTTTCGGAGAAAACGGAGTCTTGGGAGGGGTTACCGGAACCCCGGGAAGTTATGGGCCTTAGTGGGCCAAGAGGGAGAGAGAGGGCCGCACCAGGAGGTGGCGCCTCAGGGAGTCCAAATAGGACAAGGAGGGGGGCGCCCCCTTCCTCTCCCTCTCCTCTCCTTCCTTCCCCTTCCTCCTTCCTAGTTGGACTAGGAAAGGGAGTCCTACTCCCACTAGGAGGAGGACTCCCCCCCTGGCGCGCCTCCTAGGGCCGGCCGCCCTCCCCTTGCTCCTTTATATCACGGGGCAGGGGCACCCTAGAACACACAAGTTGATCCTTGAGATCGTTCCTTAGCCGTGTCGGTGCCCCCTCCACCATAATCCACCTCGGTCATATCGTGGCGGTGCTTAGGCGAAGCCTGCGTCGATAGAACATCAAGATCGCCACCACGCCGTCGTCTTGACGAACTCTCCTCCCCGAAGCTCTGCTGGATTGGAGCCCGAGGAGCGTCACCGAGCTGTACGTGTGTCAAGAACTCGGAGGCGCCGAAGTAACGGCGCTGGGATCGGTTGGATCGCGAGGAGAACGTACGACTACTTCCTCTACGTTGTGATCGCTTCCGCTTCGGTCTACGAGGGTACGTAGACAACACTCTCCCCTCTCGTTGCTATGCATCACCATGATCTTGCGTGTGCGTGGGAAATTTTTGAAATTACTCGTTCCCCAACAAAGGCATCCGAGCCTAGGTTTTTATGGTTTGATGTTTTGCACGAGTAGAACACAAGTGAGTTGTGGGCGATACAAGTCATACTACCTACCAGATGTCATATTTTGGTTCAGCGGTATTGTGAGATGAAGCGGCCGGACCGACATTACGCGACGCTTACGCGAGACTGGTTTCACCGTTCTGAGCACTCGTGCTTAAAGGTGACCGGCGGGTGTCTGTCTCTCTCACTTTAGTTGAACCGAGTATGGCTACGCCCGTCCTTGAGAAGGTTAAACGCGAGTCTATTTTACTGAAGTATCGTTGTGGTTTTGATGCGTGGTGAGATTGGTTCTTGCTTAAGCCCGTAGCAGCCACGTAAAATTTGCAACAACAAAGTAGAGGACGTCTAACTTGTTTTTGCAGGCATGTTGTGATGTGATATGGTCAAGACGTGATGCTATATTTTATTGTATGAGATGATCATGTTTTGTAACCGGTTATCGGCAATCGGCTGGAGCCATATGGTTGTCGCTTATTGTATGAAATGCAACGCCTCTGTAATTGCTTTACTTTATCACTAAGCGGTAGCGATAGTCGAGAAGCAATAGATGGCGTAACGACAACGATGCTACGATGGAGATCAAGGTGTCGCGCGGTGACGATGGTGATCATGATGGTGCTTCAGAGATGGAGATCACAAGCACAAGAAGATGATGGCCATATCATATCACTTATATTGATTGCATGTGATGTTTATCCTTTATGCATCTTATCTTGCTTTGATTGACGGTAGCATTTTAAGATGATCTCTCACTAAAATTATCAAGTAGTGTTCTCCCTGAGTATGCACCGCTTGCCAAAGTTAAATCGTGCCGAGACACCACGTGATGATCGGGTGTGATAAGCTCTCGTCCATCTACAACGGGTGCAAGCCAGTTTTGCACACGCAGAATACTCAGGTTATACTTGACGAGCCTAGCATATGCAGATATGGCCTCGGAACACGGAGACCGAAAGGTCGAGCGTGAATCATATAGTAGATATGATCAACATAAGATGTTCACCATTGAAAACTACTCCATCTCACGTGATGATCGGTTATGGTTTAGTTGATTTGGATCACGTGATCACTTAGATGACTAGAGAGATGTCTGTCTAAGTGGGAGTTCTTAAGTAATATGATTAATTGAACTTAAATTTATCATGAACTTAGTACCTGATAGTATCTTGCTTGTATATGTTTGTTTGTAGATAGATGGCTTGTGCTGTTGTTCCGTTGAATTTTAATGCATTCCTTGAGAAAGCAAAGTTGAAATATGATGGTAGCAATTACACGGATGGGTCCGTAACTCGAGGATTATCCTCATTGCTGCACGTAAGAGTTACGCCTGGATGCACCGCTAGGTGCCAGACTCTTCTTGATGCAACCGACGACGTTAAGAACGTCTGGCGAGCAAAGCTGATGACTACTCTATAGTTCGATGTGCCATGCTTTACGGCTTAGAACCGGGACTTCAACGACGTTTTGAACGTCATGGAGCATATGAGATGTTCCAGAGTTGAAGTTGATATTCCAACAGAATGCCCGGATTGAGAGATATGAAGTCTCCAATAAGTTCTATAGCTGCAAAATGGAGGAGAATAGTTACATCGGTGAGCACATACTCGTAATGTCCGGGTATTACAATCACTTGACTCAACCGGGAGTTAATCTTCCGGATGATTGTGTCATTGATGTAATTCTTCAATCACCGCCACCAAGCTACAAAGGCTTCGTGATGAACTATAATATGCAAGGGTTAGTAAAGACTATACAGAGCTCTTCGCAATGCTAAAGGCTGCGGAGGTAGAAATCAAGAAGGAGCATCAAGTGTTGATGGTCAATAAGACCACTAGTTTCAAAAAGAAAGGCAAAGGGAAGAAGAAGGGAACTTCAAGAAGAACAACAAGCAAGTTGCTGCTCAGAGAAGAAACCCAAGTCGGACCTAAACCTGAAATCGAGTGCTTCTTCACCAAGCGATCGTCACCGAAGCGGAACTGCCCCAAGTATTTGGCGGATAAGAAGGATGGAAAGGTGAACAAAGGTATATGTGATATACATGTTATTGATGTGTACCTTACTAGAGCTCGTAGTAGCACTGGGTATTTGATATCGGTTCATTGCTAATATTTGCAACTCAAACAGGGACTACGATTGCTTAACACCGGCAAAGGACGAGGTGACGATGCGCGTGGGAAATGGTTCCAAAGTCGATGTGATCGCAATCGGCACGCTACCTCTACATCTACCTTGGGATTAGTTTTAGACCTAAATAATTGTTATTTGGTGCTGCGTTGAGCATGAACATTATATCTGGATCTTGTTTGATGCGAGACGGTTATTCATTTAAATCGAGAGAATAATGGTTGTTCTATTTATATGAGTAATATCTTTTATGGTCATGCACCCTTGAAGAGTGGTCTATTTTGATGAATCTCGATAGTAGTGATACACATATTCATAATGTTGAAGCCAAAAGATGCAGAGTTGATAATGATAGTGCAACTTATTTGTGGCAATTGCCGTTTAGGTCATATCGGTATAAAGCGCATGAAGAAACTCCATACCGATGGACTTTTGGAGTCACTTGATTATGAATCACTTGGCACTTATGAACCGTGCCTCATGGGCAAGATGACTAAAACCCGTTCTCGGCACTATGGAGAGAGCAACAGATTTGTTGGAAATCATACATACGTATGTATGTGGTCCGATGAATGTTGAGGCTCGTGGCGGATATCGTTATTTTCTCACCTTCACAGATGATTTAAGCAGATATGGGTATATCTACTTAATGAAACATAAGTCTGAAACATTTGAAAAGTTCAAAGAATTTCAGAGTGAAGTTGAAAATCATCGTAATAAGAAAATTAAGTTTCTACGATCTGATCGTGGAGGTGAATATTTGAGTTACGAGTTTGGTCTACATTTGAAACAATGCGGAATAGTTTCGCAACTCATGCCACCCGGAACACCACAACGTAATGGTGTGTCCGAACATCGTAATCGCACTTTACTAGATATGGTGCGATCTATGATGTCTCTTACAGATTTACCGCTATCGTTTTGGGGTTATGCTCTTGAGACGGCTGCATTCACACTGAATAGAACACCGTCAAAATCCGTTGAGATGACACCTTATGAACTATGGTTTAGCAAGAAACCAAAGTTGTCGTTTCTTAAAGTTTGGGGATGCGATGCTTATGTGAAAAAGCTTCAACCTGATAAGCTCGAACCCAAATCGGAGAAATGTGTCTTCATAGGATACCCAAAGGAGACAGTTGGGTACACCTTCTATCACAGATCCGAAGGCAAGACATTTGTTGCCAAGAATGGATCCTTTCTAGAGAAGGAGTTTCTCTCGAAAGAAGTGAGTGGGAGGAAAGTAGAACTTGATGAGGTAATCTGTACCTTCTCCCTTATTGGAAAGTAGTTTATCGCAGAAACGGTTTACGAGACATCTACACCAAATAGTGAGGAAGTTGATGATGTTGATCATGAAACTTCAGATCAAGTTACTCTGTAACCTCGTAGATCAACCAGAGTAAGATCCGCACTGAGTGGTACGGTAATCTTGTTCGGAAGTCATGCTACTAGATCATGATGAACCTACGAACTATGAAGAAGCGATGGTGAGCCCAGATTCCATAAAATGGCTTGAGGCCATGAAATCTGAGATGGGATCCATGTATGAAAACAAAGTGTGGACTTTGGTTGACTTGCCCGAGGGTCGGCAAGCAATAGAAAACAAGTGGATCTTCAAGAAGAAGACCGACGCGACGGTAATATTATCGTTTACAAAGCTCGACTTATCGCAAAGGGTTTCGACAAGTTCAAGGGATTGACTACGATGAGACCTTCTCACCGTGGCGATGCTTAAGTCTGTCCGAATCATGTTAGCAATTGCGCATTTTATGATTATGAAATTTGGCAAATGGATGTAAAGACTGCATTCTGAATGGATTTACGGAAGAAAAGTTGTATATGATGCAACCGAAGGTTTTATCGATCCAAAGGAGCTAACAAAGTGTGCAAGCTCCAATGATCCATTTATGGACTGGTGCAAGCATCTCGAGTTGGAATAAACGCTTTGATAGTGTGATCAAAGCATTTGGGTTTCTCTGAGACTTTTGGAGAAGCTCAGTATTTACAAGAAAGTGAGTGGGAGCTCAGTAGCATTTCGATATTATATGTAGATGACATATTACTAATCGGAAATGATATAGAATTCTGGATAGCATAAAGGGATACTTGAATAAGAGTTTTTCAATGAAGGACCTCGGTGAAGCTGCTTACATATTGGGCATCAAAATCTATAGAGATAGATCAAGACGCTTAATTGGACTTTCACAAAGCACATACCTTGACAAAATTTTGAAGAAGTTCAAAATGGATCAAGCAAAGAAAGGGTTCTTGCCTGTGTTACAAGGTGTGAAGTTGAGTAAGACTCAATGCCCGACCATCGCAGAAGATAGAGAGAAAATGAAAGATGTTCCCTATGCTTCAGCCATAGGCTCTATCATGTATGCAATGTTGTGTACCAGACCTGATGTGTGCCTTGCTATAAGCTTAGCAGGGAGGTACCAAAGTAATCCAGGAGTGGATCACTGGACAGCGGTCAAGAACATCCTGAAATACCTGAAAAGGACTAAGGATATGTTTCTCGTATATGGAGGTGACAAAGAGCTCATCGTAAATGGTTACGTTGATGCAAGCTTTGACACTGATCCGGACGATTCTAAATCACAAACCGGATACGTATTTACACTAAACGGAGGAGCTGTCAGTTGGTGCAGTTCTAAACAAAGCGTCGTAGCGGGATCTACATGTGAAGCGGAGTACATAGCAGCTTCAGAAGCAGCTAATGAAGGAGTCTGGATGAAGGAGTTCATATCCGATCTAGGTGTCATACCTAGTGCATCGGGTCCAATGAAAATCTTTTGTGACAATACTGGAGCAATTGCTTTAGCGAAGGAATCCAGATTTCACAAGAGAACCAAACACATCAAGAGACGCTTCAATTCCATCCGGACTTGGTCCGTGGGAGACATAGAGATTTGCAAGATACATACGGATCTGAATGTAGCAGACCCGTTGACTAAGCCTCTTCCACGAGCAAAACATGATCAGCACCAAGACTCCATAGGTGTTAGAATCATTACTATGTAATCTAGATTATTGACTCTAGTGCAAGTGGGAGATCAAGGAAATATGCCCTAGAGGCAATAATATAGTTATTATTTATTTCCTTATTTCATGATAAATGTTTATTATTCATGCTATAATTGTATTAACCGGAAACATAATACATGTGTGAATACATAGACAAACAGAGTGTCACTAGTATGCCTCTACTAGACTAGCTTGTTAATCAAAGATGGTTAAGTTTCCTAACCATAGACAAAGGAGTTGTTATTTGATTAACAAGGTCACATCATTAGTTGAATGATCTGATTGACATGACCCATTCCATTAGCTTAGCACCCGATCGTTTAGTATGTTGCTATTGCTTTTATCCATGACTTATACATGTTCCTATAACTATGAGATTATGCAACTCCGTTTACGGAGGAACACTTTGGTGCTACCAAACGTCACAACGTGAATCGGGTGATTATAAAGGAGTACTACAGTGTCTCCAAAGGCGATGTTGGGTTGGCGATTTGAGATTAGGTTTTGTCACTCCGATAGTCGGAGAGGTATCTCTGGGCCCTCTCGGTAATACACATCACTTAAGCCTTGCAAGCATTACAACTAATGAGTTAGCTGTGAGATGATGTATTACGAGCGAGTAAAGAGACTTGCCGGTAACGAGATTGAACTAGGTATTGGATACCGACGATCGAATCTCGGGCAAGTAACATACCGATGACAAAGGAAACAACGTATGTAGTTATGCGGTCTGACCGATAAAGATCTTTGTAGAATATGTAGGAGCCAATATGGGCATCCGGTCCCGCTATTGGTTATTGACCGAGACGTGTCTCGGTCATGTCTACATTGTTCTCGAACCGTAGGGTCCGCATGCTTAAGGTTTCGATGACGGTTATATTATGAGTTTGTGTATTTTGATGTACCGAAGAAGTTCGAGTCCCTGATGTGATCACGGACATGACGAGGAGTCTCAAATGGTCGATACATAAAGATTGATATATTGGACGGCTATATTCGACACGAAAGGTTCCGGAAGTTTCCGGAGAAAACCGAGTGCCGAGGGGTTACCGAACCCCGGGGAAGTTATGGGCCTTAGTGGGCCAAGAGGGAGAGAGGGCCGCACCAGAGGTGGCGCCCCAGGGAGTCCGAATAGGACAAGGAGGGGGCGCGCCCCTTCCCTCTCCTCTCCCTCTCCTTCCTTCCCCTTCCTCCTTCCTAGTTGGACTAGGAAAGGGAGTCCTACTCCCACTAGGAGGAGGACTCCCCCTTGGCGCGCCTCCTAGGGCCGGCCGGCCCTCCCCTTGCTCCTTTATATACGGGGCAGGGGGCACCCTAGAACACACAAGTTGATCCTTGAGATCGTTCCTTAGCCGTGTGCGGTGCCCCCTCCACCATAATCCACCTCGGTCATATCGTGGCGGTGCTTAGGCGAAGCCTGCGTCGATAGAACATCAAGATCGTCACCACGCCGTCGTCTTGTGGAACTCTCCCTCCCAGCTCTGCTGGATTGGAGCCCGAGGAGCGCCATCGAGCTGTCGTGTGTCAAGAACTCGGGGCGCCGGAGTAACGGCGCTTGGATCGGTTGGATCGCGAGGAGAACGTCGACTACTTCCTCTACGTTGTGGTCGCTTCGCTTGGTCTCACGAGGGTACGAGACAACACTCTCCCCTCTCGTTGCTATGCATCACCATGATCTTGCGTGTGCGTAGGAAAATTTTTGAAATTACTACGTTCCGCAACAGGAGTCCCCATCGAACCATCTCTGGAAAGACTGTTATATTATGCAGGAGTTTAAAAACTCCAATGCTTTCCGGTATGACCAGGGGTCAGGTGGCGGTTCAGGATCCGGTTTCCACGGGCCGGGTCACGATGGAGCTTCCGGTTCAGGTCTTAATCAAGGCAGTCACAATAGTCAGAATAATCAGGGTGGCCAGCAGCAGCAACAGCAGTCGGGTTATCAGAACCAACCAAAGCAGTTGAATAGTGGGCAGTATCATGTTTTCACAACTAGCTTGGACAAGCGCGATCGGAAGCTTCACAAGCGAGCAGTCAACTCTGTTGAACCGGCCTTGCCGCGTTATTTACGCTGGTCGGAGCAGCCTATCGTGTGGAGCAGAGAGGACCATCCCCCCCGGGTGGATAATCCGGGTCAGCTGGCATTGGTGGTAGACCCTCAGGTGGGGGGCTATAAGTTCACTAAGGTAATTATGGATGGAGGAAGCAGTATTAATATATTATATTATGAAACTTTCCGTCGCATGGGTCTAACAGACAAGGATCTCGCACCGTCAATACGGTGTTCCATGGCGTAGTACCGTGCAAATCTGCTTATCCTGTTGGTAAGATAGCCCCGATGTGGCTTTTGGAGACGAGCACGATTCCCGCTCTGAAAAGCTAACTTTTGAAGTAGTAAAAATCCGGAGTCCATATCATGCTTTGTTTGGGCGGCCGGCTTATGCTAAGTTCATGGCACGACCTTGTTATATCTACTTGCAGCTCAAAATGCCGGGTTACAAGGGAACGATAACGGTGCATGGAAGCCGCCGAGTTGCTTTGGAATGTGAGGAAGGTGATGCAGCTTATGTAAAGGCGGTCTGTGCCACGGAGGAGTTAAAGTTCTATAAGGACAACGTTGATCCGGCGGATATGACCCCTTTAAAGAAGCCAACTACAGAGCATGAATCGGATCTGAAGTTTAAATCGGCAGCTGAGACCAAGCTTGTTGACTTCGTGCCAGGCGATTCGTCCAAGCAGTTCACTGTCAGTGCCAACCTGGATCCCAAATAGGAAAGCACGCTCATCGAGTTCATCCGTGAGAACCGGGATATCTTTGCATGGAAGCCATCTGACATGCCAGGTGTACCGAGGGAACTCGCTGAGCACACACTTAATGTGGATCCTAAGTATAAAGCGGTGAAATAGTTCCTCCGCCGGTTTAACGAAGAAAGGCGCAAAGCCATTGGAGAGGAAGTAGCCAGGCTTTTGGCGGCTGGCTTTATCATTGAGGTGTTTCATCCAGAGTGGCTTGCTAATCCGGTGCTGGTCCTTAAGAAAAATGGCACCTGGCGTATGTGTGTGGACTACACAGATCTTAACAAAGCCCGCCCAAAGAGATCCTTTTGCCCTCCCCCGCATTGATCAGATTATTGATGCCACGGCAGGATGTGAGCGTTTAAGTTTTTTGGATGCGTACTCTGGATATCATCATATCAAAATGGCGGTTAAGGACCAGGAGAAAACAGCATTTATAACTCCCTTTGGAGCCTTCTGCTATGTATCTATGCCTTTTGGGCTCAAAAGCGCCCAGGCTACTTATCAGCGGTGTGTACAGAATTGCCTGCATACACAGATCGGCCGCAATGTGCATGCTTATGTTGATGATATTGTGGTGAAATCAAGACAAAAGGAGACACTGGTGGATTTATTTGAAGGAAACCTTCGACAACTTATGCATTTACAAGATGATGCTTAATCCGCCAAGTCGTTTTTGGTGTTCCGGCAGCAAGTTATTGGGGTTTCTGGTGTCTAACAGAGGAATTGAGGCTAATCCGGAGAAAATTAAAGCTATTACTTCCTTGGCTAAACCAAAGTGTATCAATGATGTTCAGCGTCTGGCGGGCAGAATCGCTGCGTTGAGCCGGTTTATCAGCCGCCTCGGAGAGAAGGCCATCCCCTTATACCAGATGCTGAGGAAAACAAATAATTTAAATGAGTCCGGCTGCTGACGAAGCATTTGAGGATCTAAAGCGGCAATTGGCCAAACCGCCTGTTCTTGCGGCTCCGGTTGACAAGGAGCCGCTGTTGTTATATGTGGCAGCCAATGCTCGAGCAGTAAGCGTGGCCATTGTGGTGGAGCGCAAGGAGGCAGGCAAGGAGTATCCGGTTCAACGGCCGGTTTATTATATCAGTGAGGTGCTTATTGAGTCCAAGCAAAGGTATCCGCATTGGCAGAAGCTAGTCTATGGTGTTTTTATGGCGACCGAAACTCAAGCAATATTTCCAAGGGCACCCTATCACGATGGTTAGTTCAGCTCCTTTGGGTGATATCATACTGTAACCGGAGGCGATCGCGGATTGCCAAATGGGCCATAGAGCTTGGGCGCATGGACTAAAGTATATACCACGCATCGCAGTGAAGTCTCAAGCACTTGTTGATTTCATTAATGACCGGACGGGTTACAAGCACCGTAAGAGAAGCCGGATCACACATATTGGACTATTCATTTCGATTGATCCGAGCAGTTGGAAGGCTCGGGGCTGAGTCGTTTTAACTTCCCCACGAGGTGATAAGTTTTGTTACGTTCTCCGCTTAATGTTCCTTGTACTAATAATGCAGCTGAGTCTGAAGCCTTGCTCCATGGCCTCCGGATGGCTAAGGAGATGAACTTAAGCGGGTTAAGTGCTTTGGTGACTCGGACCGTGGCTCGGCAAGTATCGGCACTTGGGACTCTAAGGACCCACTTATGGCCGCATATCGTCGAGAAGTGGATAATATTGCAGGTTGCTTCAAGGGTTATCAAGTGGATCATGTGGATCGCCGGAAGAACGAAGCGGCGGACGCTTTAAGCCGGTTGGGTTCTCAGCGTAAACCGGTCCCGCCTAATGTCTTTTTGGACGTCTTGCACAACCCGTCAGTCCAGCTCCCTGGTGAAGCGGATTTGGCTATTCCCGATCCGGAGGCTCAGTTGGTGGCAGCATTACATGCTATTCCGGATTGGACGATTCCTTTTCTTGCGTATATGACTCGAGGGGAGTTGCCAGAAGATGAGATTCTGGCCAGACAGATAATCCGGCGCTCCAAATCTATGACGATTCTTAATGGTGAGTTGCATCATTGCAGTGTATCAGGGGCGTTTCAACGTTGCGTTTCCCCTGAGGAAGGCTGTGAAATTTTAAGAGAAATCCATGAAGGAGATTGTGGACATCACGCCGGTTCAAAGTCCCTGGTAGCAAAGGCGTTTTGTCACGGATTTTACTGGTTGACCGCACACGCTGATGCGGAGGACTTGGTTAAACGGTGTGATGGATGTCAGAAATTTTCAAGGCATGCGCATGTACCGGCGCAAGAGTTGAGGATGATCCCAATAACGTGGCCGTTTGCAACTTGGGGGCTAGATATGGTCGGGCCATTTAAACGATCCAAGGATAAGAAAACCCACCTGTTGGTGGCAGTGGACAAATTTACCAGGTGGGTTGAAGCGGAGCCTGTCAGCAAGTGTGATGCGGCAACAGCGGTGCAGTTCATCAAGAAGGTAGTTTTCCGGTTTGGCTTTCCACACAGTATCATTACTGACAATGGCACTAATTTATCCAAGGGTGCTATGAAAGAGTTCTGTGAACGTGAGCACATCCGACTTGATGTATCGTCAGTGGCTCATCCCCAGTCCAACGGGCAGGCAGAACGAGCTATATAATCAAGAGATCTTACGAGGCATAAAACCTCGGCTTATGGTTCCGTTACAACGAACACCATGGTGCTGGGTTGAAGAGCTACCATCGGTGCTATGGAGTATCAATACTACACCAAACCGGTCCACTGGATATACACCGTTTTTCATAGTCTACGGAGCAGAGGCAGTCCTTCCCAGTGATATCCGGCACGATTCGCCCCGTGTAGCGGCTTATGTTGAAGCGGACAACGAGACGGCACGGCAGGACGCTTTGGATCTATTGGATGAAGAGCGTGATATGGCAGCTGCTCGTTCGGCGATTTACCAGCAAGATCTTCGTCGTTATCACAGCCGCCGGGTTAAAACCAGAACCTTTCAAGAAGGAGATCTGGTGCTTCGCCTCATCCAAGACCAGACAGACATGCACAAGTTATCCCCGCCTTGGGAAGGACCTTTTGTGGTCAGCAAGAATCTACACAACGGATCATACTATCTGATTGATATTCGAGAGTGTCAAGACTCGCGTACATCAGAGGAGGAGACCAACAGGCCGTGGAATATAGCTCATCTTCGGTCTTACTATACTTGAGTCATCGGCTCAGTTTATGTACATATCATGACAATGTATATATTATCTTCGATATAATAAAAACCGGAGCCTCAGCTAAAGCGGGGTCTCTGTCTCTCTTATCATGCGTGGTTACATGGGGTGCTTCTGTTTTAAAGCGGCCTCGGTTTACCCCTTGACATTTGTTTTTATCACTTGGGGGCTTGGTCGTGTACGAACCAATGCAACACCTCTTGATAGGCGAAAGCCACCAGATCATTTGGGGACACGGTCACGTCTGAACCGGTCACGCCTCTTGGTCGGCCAATAGGGCGAGAGTCATTTGGGGGCTTGGTCGAACCCGAACCAATGTCATGCCACTTGGCCGGCGTACTCGCCAAGAGTCTTTTGGGGACCTGGCCGACTTGCACCATCGCTACGCCTTCGGGGAGCTTGGTTGCGTCTGACCATGGTAATGCCATCTGACCAGCTCAGTAAAGTTTTTCTTTTGCAACGAGTTTTTGCCTTTGTTGCCATATTTTTCAATAATTGGTATTCGATTTTTTGTGGTGTTTTTAACCCGACAAACGTTTTTATCCGGTTCAACTGTCAGTTACACATTGACATGATACAGTTTAATCTTACGCCGGAGTTTTATCTGCCCGGTTTACTTTCTTCCTGTTAATCATCATTGAATAACAAGGGGGCTTGTGCTGATTCAGCACGGTTTATATGGGAGTTATTCTCTCCCCAGACGGTCATGGTTTTTAAGGCCTCCGCTTCAAGTTTGGCTACGCCAGCTTCATGCCCAAATACGGCAGGTATTTGTATCACATACTTATTGGATTTTTGATATATATAGATATATATATATATATATATATATATATATATATATATATATATATATATATATATATATTGAATACCATAAACCGGCTGGCGGTATCACCGCCACCGAGGTTCAACTTTTTCTGGTTGCAGGAAATACGAATCAAACAAAAGTTTCACTTCTTATGCACGAAGGCATATTCAGGCGGAAAGTTTTAAACTAAAGTTATTACAAGGCAACACGGTGCCCAAGTGAGATCATTGTTCTTTGGGTAAACCGCCAATGACAGATATTTAAACCGGCCACCGGTTCAAGCCTGCTCTTCATCTTCCGCCGCTTCAGCCTCTTCGTCTCTACCCATTGGCTGGAAATCAACAGTGGTCCAGTCGATTCCCATTAGCGCTTGGAAAACAGCCTCTTCGTGGATCAGAGAAGACGGTTCAATATCAGGAGCGTAAGTATGCTTACGGACTAGAGGGATCAGATTTTCCGCTTCAAAAGTTGGGGCAGGCACTCGCTTGTTTTGGTCATTGTATTGCGCTTGGTAATGCTCCAAATCGGCTTCTTCGGCCAACTGACAAGCTAGCGGGCGTACTGCACGGTTTATAGCCCGTAAATCCTCTTCATTGAAATCAGAGCCATCTTCTTTCACACCGATAGCCTTGAGCTGCTTCCACAGATCAAAGTCTGGTACCCATGCCTTGGCTCGGATCAAGGCGTTGATAGCTCCGGTTCCAGCGGCAGATTTTTTCACCTCTTCAATCCGGGCAGGAAGCATGGACAGCTGGTTCAGAGTATCTTGAATCAAGGAAGGTGCCGGGTTGTTATGTGATGCTGTGGTGATGATGCGCTGGGCTCCGGTATACAACTATTCTACCAAGGTATAGACAGCCTTCAATTTCTTCCGCACATCATTTCCTAAGTGCCCAATGCGTGTGCCTACAACGATGCGGTTAGTTTCAAACCGAGTAATGATACAGCAGGTGCAACACATCACAACTGCTCAAAAGAAGCTTACCAAAGATTGCTGCAAATATAGAATGTACTTGCCGCTTCTGGTTTGTCGATCATCTACCACGGTTTAAGGGCAGCTTGCATTTTCTCGCCCATTTGATCAAATTGGCCTTCTCGGTGGCCCAAATTACCGTTTTCTTTCTTCAAGCTTTCCTTCACTTGTTCAGCAGCGTTCAAAGCACTGGTTAACTCTTTCTTGGCCTTCTCTGTTTTGCTCTTTGGGTTTTCAAAGCCGCTTGTAAATCGGCAATCCGGTCATCTTTGATTTTCACCTCACTGTGTATTGATAGTACGCTCAGCCGAAATTAAGATAGTCAAAGTCCCAACCACACAACACAGTTATATGCTTGGCACTTGGGGGCAAATGTACCTTTGATTTTTACATTATTACTAGATGACAAAGTCCCAAGCTCAATACAAGTATTCAACTTGGCACTTGGGGGCTAATGGCTATTCGATCTAGCAATGTTTCTAAAGGCAGTTTTTATTGAAGTACCGGTTTAAATATGCACAGTTCAACCGGCCCCTGGAGCTATGCAGGTAGATTTCAAAGTTGGTAAGGAATATAGTCAAGTCCCGGTTTGACCAAGATTACAAACCGGCCCCTGGGGGCTACAAGAACTGATATACTGGCGGTAAGGAAAGGAGTGAGTTACCTCAAACTTGTCCCTCATTAACTTGACCAGGCCAGCTTCATAGTCCCGGCTAGTATAAAGCCGGTTCAAATAGCCAGAATGAAGGTCTTGGGCACTTAAAGCAGCATATGTTTCCAGTTCAACATCCCATTTTCCTTTGTTCAAGGTGGAAACATCTTCTTTCACAGTGTGCCTGGTTAAGGTTGTAGGATTCCCCGGTTCAGAGCGGCCCATACCAGTAATCACAACGTCATCATCTTTCGACTCGACGGATTGTGTGGGCACGGCCGTTTTAGTAGCAGGACTGCGAGGTTTCTCGAACCGAACGGTGCTGGCAGGTGGATCAGCAGAGATTGAAGTATTGACAGGCCTCTCTTCAGGAATAACCTCCTCTTGAACCGGAGGATCGTTGGGAATATCTTCAGAGGCAAAATTTTCAAGATCCGGCGCTCTCTCATGATCTGAGGCGGCAGCTTCTTCAGCTGTTTTTTCCAAGCGGGCCTTCTTGCTGGGTTTCGGTTTGGTTCTAAAGAGACAAAGAGTCAGGAAAAAGGCATATCCATTACAGAATATATCAGAAAGCATATGGCCGGTTTGACTTACCCGGTGGCTATCTTCAACGGTGGTAGCTGAGTGGCTGAGGATTCGCCAGAGGATGAATGGGAAGTAACCTGATAATCGGAGTCGGACGGATTAAGAGGTTGACGGAAGAAACCCGCTTTGGAATTTAAAGCAATAAAAAGGTCGGAAACCTCGGAGCGGCGCTTTCGAACCGGGCTGTTTGGTAAACCGGCAGAGGTAACTACCTGACCACTGTGCCGGGTTGTGCGGCGAGCTTCATGTTGCTGTGTCTTCATAAGAAATTTGGGATCCAAATAAGCAAGAGGGTGAGAAAAATTAACTTTCCGGTTTGCCTGGCGAAATTTTGGTAAAGGCAAATTTGCTGAATCGGAAGAGAATAGTTACCTCAATAATCCTGCGTTGTTTGGCTTCAAAGATCATCATCGACAAGCATCATCATCAATAAGGCGGTAAAAAGCAAGCCAAGAGAATCAAGTTCGGATTCCCCACATCATCGCCAATGGCGGGTCGATGAAGCGGTGGTCTTTCTCTTATGGGCTGATTTCTTGACAATTTTGTTTTGGGCGGGTTGGCCGCCCTGCTTTATCCGCTTTGTCTTGTGAAAGTTTCTTGCTCCAAAACGGATTATCACCCTGGATCAGAAGTAACTAAATGATTGGGTACATGCAGCAGTAACAGGTTTAATAATGAAGCAACTAGAAACTTCTGCGCAGTGGTTTGTTGGTGGTGCGATGAGGAGCTAGACCAGTTTGAGCACAGAGGTGCTCCGGTTCATTCAGCATCCTTTTTACCGAGTCCGTAACTTCATCATCAGAAAGTTCGAGTTTTGTCGGAGTGGGTCGTCGACGCTGCCAGTATACTGACACATCAAACCGGAACGCCGGCTCAGAGGCAGTATACCCCATGATAACCAGCAGCGTGCAAGATCAATTCCAGTCAAACCATTGGCCATAAAGGCTCGGAGCTTGGACAGTTGCGGGGCATATTTGCTTCTATCTTTGGCGCTTAATCTTTGAGGAAACGGATGAGTATTGCTTAGCCGCTCTGGACGAAAGCCAGGTAAGGGATTTTCATCTTCAGGAGAAGTGTCCTTGCAATAAAACCAAGTCGCATTCCACTCTTTGGGGTGAGTATGGAGTTTGACGTGGGGATAGGTGATCTCTTTCCTCTTTTGAATAGCCATACCACCCAATTCCGTATTGGGGCCGTCGGTGAATTCAGTGCGACGGTTTAGGTGGAAGAGGTCTCTAAACAGTTCAACAGAAGGTTCCTCTTGCAGATATACTTTAGATAGTACTTGAAAGTGGCATAAATTGGTGACGGAGTTAGGGCCAATGTCCTGGGGACGGAGCTGAAAATTGGCCAACACATCCCGGTAAAATTTTGAACCGGGCGGTTTGAAGCCCCGGGCCAGGTGATCTGCAAAGACCACAACTTCTCCTTCCTGGGGTGTGGGAGGACATTCCTCTCCAGGGACCCTCCAGTGGACCGTATCTTTGTCATCTAAAGCGCCAATCAAGACCAGATCATTCAACTGCGACTCGGTGACGTGAGAAGGAACCCAGTTGCATTCATACACTTGTTTGGCCATGATAAGATCTACAAAAGTAATTGATCCGGTTCAAGAGCGTGCTTGTTACAAAGTGATTGATCTAAGTTATGATAAACCGGAGGTAGTGTCTATAAATCGGTTTCTTGGGATATGATATCAGATGGGCTCTGGCGGTTCAACAAGGGGACTAATGGTGTACCTGTGCCGGTTTAGCAGTTTTTTCTTATGGCGAGTTAAACCGCCTAATCTAGGCTTTGGAAATAATTGAAGCTATGGTTAGTTTGCAGAAACAAGTTTCACAAAGATCCCATGATAGCTACGGATCAAACGCAGGTTTACAGAAAACAGAAAATATTTCACGGAAGTGAAGCAGAAACGGAAGTGGATTATGAGGCAGATATGTATGCAGAAGATCCATGGGTTTAAGATGAGAAAGTACAGCGGATGCGTAGGAATCATTATTAACACAGTACAGATTCACAGTGTGGTTCAAAGTTAAAAGGATAAACGGAAACGCACGAAGAACACGGTATGAAGCTGGAACCCTAAAAACAGATCTAAGGCAAGAAGGGGAAAGAAGCTCACCGGGAACGGAGAAGTCGCGGAAAGAGGCCGCAGTATTCTGGTACGATCAGGTCGATGCAGCGGCCCAGGACAAGGCAGAGGTCGACGACGATGGTGGAGCTCCAGGAGCAGCGGCGCGAGGAAGACGAAGAAGAGGAGACGAAGGGAGGAAAGAAATGACCTTTCGGTCCTATTTATAAGGCAGCCTGGCTAGGTCAAGCGCGTGGATCCAGGAACTGCTATTAAAGAAGGCGTTATAAAGGATCAAATTTCAGGATGACGTCATGCCGGTTTACAGTGACCAGAAGTAATGACGACATGGCGGTTTACTAGATAATAGAAGATGTCCAAGATACAAGCTTTGTGAAGGATTGACATGAACTGTTTCAAATCAATCTGGGGCCTAATGTTGGGGATATTACCACTAGGTGTAAACCGGCCAGCTTGGGCCGAGTTAACTCCATTAGTGGTACAAGCAGAGAAAGGACCAAGGCCTATAGTCGGTTTAGAACTTGTAGCCGTAAACCGGCCTGATGTATAACTTGTATTGTAAGTTAGGAATAGAGAGATACCAACCGGGATACGAGTATGAACCGGTTGGGACTCTATGAACCGACGGCGTCACACTGTATATATGGGGACGACCCGGCGACGGTTCAAGGACAGACAACCACAACTCGAGCCTAGGCGAAGCTTGTTTGCTCCCTAGCCATCGAGATTACATCAATTCCATCACAACTAGACGTAGGCTTTTACCTTCATCGAAGGGGGCGAACTAGTATAAATCCTTGTGTCTTTGTGTCCGCTTTAACCCCTTCAAGTAAACCCGTGGCGATGGCTCCACGACTAAGTCCTTACGCTAGGACATCTGCCGTGACAAATCCACGACAGAAGAAGAAGGGGAACTTCAAAAAGAACAGCAAACAAGTTGCTGCTCAAGAGAAGAAACCCAAGTCTGGACCTAAGCCTGAAACTGAGTGCTTCTACCGCAAGCGGATCGACACTTTGGAAGCGGAACTGCCCCAAGTATTTGGCGGATAAGAAGGATGGCAAAGTGAACAAAGGTATATGTGATATACATGTTATTGATGTGTACCTTACTAATGCTCGCAGTAGCACCTGGGTATTTGATACTGGTTCTGTTGCTAACATTTGCAACTCGAAACAGGGACTACGGATTAAGCGAAGATTAGCTAAGGACGAGGTGACGATGCGCGTGGGAAATGGTTCCAAAGTCGATGTGATCGCGGTCGGCACGCTACCTCTACATCTACCATCGGGATTAGTTTTAGACCTCAATAATTGTTATTTGGTGCTAGCGTTGAGCATGAACATTATATCTGGATCTTGTTTAATGCGAGACGGTTATTCATTTAAATCAGAGAATAATGGTTGTTCTATTTATATGAGTAATATCTTTTATGGTCATGCACCCTTGAAGAGTGGTCTATTTTTATTAAATCTCGATAGTAGTGATACACATGTTCATAATGTTGAAGAGAAAAGATGCAGAGTTGATAATGATAGTGCAACATATTTGTGGCACTGCCGTTTAGGTCATATCGGTGTAAAACGCATGAAGAAACTCCATACTGATGGACTTCTGGAATCACTTGATTATGAATCACTTGGTACTTGCGAACCGTGCCTCATGGGCAAGATGACCAAAACACCGTTCTCCGGTTCTATGGAGAGAGCAACAGATTTGTTGGAAATCATACATACAGATGTATGTGGCCCAATGAATGTTGAGGCTCGTGGCGGATATCGTTATTTTCTCACCTTCACAGATGATTTGAGCAGATATGGGTATATCTACTTAATGAAGAACAAATCTGAAACATTTGAAAAGTTCAAAGAATTTCAGAGTGAAGTAGAAAATCATCGTAACAAGAAAATAAAATTTCTACAATCTGATCGTGGAGGAGAATATTTGAGTTACGAGTTTGGTTTACATTTGAAACAATGTGGAATAGTTTCGCAACTCACGCCACCTGGAACACCACAACGAAATGGTGTGTCCGAACGTCGTAATCGTACTTTACTTGATATGGTGCGATCTATGATGTCTCTTACCGATTTACCGCTATCATTTTGGGGTTATGCTTTAGAGACGGCCGCATTCACGTTAAATAGGGCACCATCAAAATCCGTTGAGACGACACCTTATGAACTATGGTTTGGCAAGAAACCAAAGTTGTCATTTCTCAAAGTTTGGGGCTGCGATGCTTATGTGAAGAAACTTCAACCAGATAAGCTCGAACCCAAATCGGAAAAATGTGTCTTCATAGGATACCCAAAAGAGACTATTGGGTACACCTTCTATCACAGATCTGAGGGCAAGATTTTCATTGCTAAATTCGGATCCTTTCTAGAGAAGGAGTTTCTCTCGAAAGAAGTGAGTGGGAGGAAAGTAGAGCTTGATGAGATAACTGTATCTACTCCCTTATTGGAAAGTAGTTCATCACAAGAACTGGTTCCTGTGACAACTACACCAATTAGTGAGGAAGCTAATGATATTGATCATGAAACTTCGATCAAGTTTCTCTCAACCTCGTGGTCTACTAGTAAGATCCGCACTGAGTGGTACGGAAATCCTATTCGGAAGTCATGTTACTTGAACATGATGAACCTACGAACTATGAGGAAGCGATGATGAGCCCAGATTCCGCAAAATGGCTAGAGGCCATGAAATCTGAGATAGGATCCATGTATGAAAACAAAGCATGGACTTCGGTTGACTTGCCCGATGATCGGCAAGCCATTGAGAATAAATGGATCTTTAAGAAGAAGACTGACGCTGATGGTAATGTTACTGTCTACAAAGCTCGATTTGTTGCGAAAGGTTTTTGACAAGTTCAAGGGGTTGACTACGATGAGACTTTCTCACCCGTAGCGATGCTAAAGTCTGTCCGAATCATGTTGGCTATTGCTGCATTTCATGATTATGAAATTTGGCAAATGGATGTCAAGACTGCATTCTTGAATAGATTTCTAGAAGAAGAGTTGTATATGATGCAGCCTGAAGGTTTTGTTGATCCAAAAAGTGCTGACAAAGTGTGCAAACTCCAGCGTTCCATTTATGGACTGGTGCAAGCATCTCAGAGTTGGAATAAACGCTTTGACAGTGTGATCAAAGCATATGGTTTTATACAGACTTTTGGAGAAGCTCAGTATTTACAAGAAAGTGAGTGGGAGCTCTGTAGCATTTCTAGTTTTATATGTTGATGACATATTATTAATTGGAAATGATATAGAATTTCTGGATAGCATAAAGGGATACTTGAATAAAAGTTTTTCGATGAAAGACCTCGGTGAAGCTGCTTACATATTGGGCATCAAGATCTATAGAGATAGATCAAGACGCTTAATAGGACTTTCACAAAGCACATACCTTGACAAAATTTTGAAAAAGTTCAAAATGGATCGTGCAAAGAAAGGATTCTTGCACGTACTACAAGGTGTGAAGTTGAGTCAAACTCAATGCCCGACCACGGCAGAAGATAGAGAGAAATGAAAGATGTTCCTATGCTTCAGCCATAGGCTCTATCATGTATGCAATGCTGTGTATCGACCGACGTATGCTTAGCAATAAGCTTGGCGGTAGGTACCAAAGTAATCCAGAGGGATCATCGGGACAGCGGTCAAGAACATCCCGAAATACCTAAAAAGGACTAAGGATATGTTTCTCGTATATGGAGGTGACAAAGAGCTAGTCGTAAATGGTTACGTCGATGCAAGCTTTGACAATCGATCCGCACGATTCTAAATCGCAAACCGGATACGTGTTTATATTAAACGGTGGAGCTGTAAGTTGGTGCAGTTCAAAACAAAGCGTCAGAAGGGGATCTACATGTGAAGCGGAGTACATAGCTGCTTCAAGCGGCGAATGAAGGAGTCTGGATGAAGGAGTTCATTTCGATCTAGGTATCATACCTAGTGCATCGGGACCAATGAAGATCTTCTGTGACAATATTGGTGCAATTGCCTTGGCAAAGGAATCCAGATTTCACAAGAGGACCAAGCACATCAAGAGACGCCTCAATTCCATTCGGGACCAAGTCCAAGTGGGAGACATAGAGATTTGCAAGATACATATGGATCTGAATGTTGCGCACCCATTGACTAAGCCTCTCTCACGAAAGCAAAACATGATCAACACCAAGACTCCATGGGTGTTAGAATCATTACTTGTGTAATCTAGATTATTGACTCTAGTGCAAGTGGGAGACTGAAGGAAATATGCCCTAGAGGCAATAATAAAGTTATTATTTATTTCCTTATATCATGATGAATGTTTATTATTCATGCTAGAATTGTATTAACCGGAAACATGATACATGTGTCAATACATAGACAAACAAATAGTCACTAGTATGCCTCTACTTGACTAGCTCATTAATCAAAGATGGTTATGTTTCCTAACCATTGACATGTGTTGTCATTTGATTAATGAGATCACATCATTAGGAGAATGATATGATTGACATGACCCATCCCGTTAGCTTAGCACTTGATCGTTTAGTATTCTGCTATTGCTTCCTTCATGACTTATACATATTCCTCAGAACTATGAGGATTGTGTAACTCCGCCACCGGAAGAACACTTTGGTACTACCAAACGTCACAACGAATCGGGTGATTATAAAGGAGTACTACAGTGTGTTCCGAAGGTACATGTTGAGTTAGCATAATTCGAGATTAGGTTTTGTCACTCCGATTGTCGGAGAGGTATCTCTGGGCCCTCTCGGTAATACTCATCACCCAAGCCTTGCAAGCATGTAACTAATAAGTTAGTTATGAGATGAAGTATTACGGAACGAGTAAAGAGACTTGCCGGTAACGAGATTGAACTAGGTATTGGATACCGACGATCAAATCTCGGGCAAGTAACATACCGATGACAAAGGGAATAACGTATGTTGTTATGCGGTTTGACCGATAAAGATCTTCGTAGAACATGTAGGAACCAATATGGGCATCCAGGTCCCGCTATTGGTTATTGACCGAGACGGTCTCGCCATGTCTACATTGTTCTCGAACCGTAGGGTCCGCACGCTTAAGGTTTCATAGCGCTTATATTATGAGTTTATGTATTTTGATGTACGAAGTTTGTTCGAGTCCCGGATGTGATCACGGACATGACGAGGAGTCTCAAATGGTCGAGACATAAAGATTGATATATTGGACGGATATATTTGGACACCGGAAAGGTTCCGGAGAAGTTTGGAGCTACCGGAGGTTACCGAACCCCCGGAGGTATATGGGCCTTATTGGGCCCATATAGGAAGAAGGAGAAGGAATAAGGGGGGCGCCCCAGCCCAATCCAATTGGGGAGGGGCCGCCCCTTCCTTTCTCCTTCCCCTCTTCCTATTACTACTACAAGTACTTATTCCTAATACTAGTACTCTTTCCTTCCTCCTCCAAATAAGATATGGAAAAAGGGGGGAAACCTACTTGGAGTAGGTTTCCCCCTCCTCTATGGCGCGCCCCCCTTGGGCCGGCCTCCTCCTCCCTCCCTCCTTTATATACGGGGGTAAGGGGGCACCCTAGAACACACAAGTTGATCATTGAGATCGTTCCTTAGCCGTGTGCGGTGCCCCCCTCAACGATATTACACCTCGGTCATATTGTAGCGGTGCTTAGGCGAAGCCCTGCGACAGGAGAGCATCAAGATCGTCACCACGCCGTCGTGCTGACGGAACTCCCCCTCGGTGCCTCTGCTGGATCGGAGATCGAGGGTGCGTCATCGAGCTGTACGCGTGTCAAGAACTCGGAGGTGCCGGAGTAACGGTGCCTGGATCGGTTGAACCGGGAAGACGTACGACTACTTCCACTACGCTGTGTCAACGCTTCCGCTTCGGTCTACGAGGGAACGTAGACAACACTCTCCCCTCGTTGCTATATCATCACCATGATCTTGCGTGTGCGTAGGAAATTTTTTGAAATTACTGCGTTCCCCAACAATATTGCCATGCAACTTTCCACCGTTCTGTTCATCATCATCATGACATACATTACTTTTGTCATATTGCCATTGCATGATCATGTAGTTGACATCGTATTGTGGCAAAGCCACCATGCATTATTTTTCATACATGTCACTCTTGATTCATTGCACCATCCCGGTACACCGCCGGAGGCATTCATATAGAGTCATATCTTGTTCTAAGTTTCGAGTTGTAATCCTTATGTTGTAATCAATAGAAGTGTGATGATCATCATTATTAGAGCATTGCCCAAAAAGAAAAAGAAAAATAAAAAAAAAGGCCAAAAGAAAAAAAGAAAGGCCCAAAAAAATAAAAATAAAATAAAAATGGCAATGCTACTATCTCTTTTTCTACACTTGTGCTTCAAAGTAGCACCTTGTTCTTCATATAGTGAAGTCTCATATATTGTGCTTCAAAGTAGCACCTTGTTCTTCATGTAGTGAGTCTCATAAGTTGTCTTTTTATACTAGTGGGAATTTTTCATTATAGAACTTGGCTTGTATATTCCTACGATGGGCTTCCTCAAATGCCCTAGGTCTTCATGAGCAAGCGAGTTGGATGCGCACCCACTAGTTTTCTTTTGTTGAGCATTCATAGCTCTAGTGCATCCGTTGCATGGCAATCCCTACTCCTCATGTTGACATCAATTAATGGGCATCTCCATAGCTCGTTGATTATCCTCGTCAATGTGAGACTTTCTCCTTTTTTGTCTTCTCCACACAATCCCCATCATCATATTCTATTCCACCCATAGTGTTATATCCATGGCTCACGCTCATGTATTGCGTGAAGGTTGAAAAAGTTTGAGATTATTTAAGTATGAAATAATTTCTTGGCTTGTCATCGGGGGTATAGAAGTTGGGAACATCTTTATGTGACAAAAATGAAGCATAGCCTAACTATATGATTTTGTAGGGATGAACCTTCTTTTGCCATGCTATTTTGAGAAGACATGATTGCTTTGATTAGTATGCTTGAAGTATTATTATTTTTATGTCAATATGAACTTTTGTCTTGAATCTTTCGGATCTGAATATTATACCACAATTAAGAAGATTTACATTGAAATTATGCCAAAGTATCACTCCGCATCAAAAATTCTCCTTTTATCATTTACCTACTCGAGGACGAGCAGAATTAAGCTTAGATGCCTCGATCGTCTCCAACGTATCTATAATTTTTGATTGCTCCATGCTACTTTATCTACTGTTTTGGACTATATTGGGCTTTATTTTCCACTTTTATATTATTTTGGGACTAACCTATTAACCAGAGGCCCAGCCCAGAATTGCTGTTTTTTGCCTATTTCAGTGTTTCGAAGAAACGGAATATCAAACGGAGTCCAAACGGAATGAAACCTTCGGAAACGTGATTTTCTCACCGAACGTGATCCAGGAGACTTGGACCCTACGCCAAGGCACAGAAGAGGCGGTCACGAGGGTGGGGGCGCCCCTCCTAGGGCGCGCCCCCTACCTCGTGGGCCCCCTGTTGCTCCACCGACGTACTCCTTCCTCCTATATATACCTACGTACCCCCAAACGATCAGAAGGGGAGCCAAAATACCTAATTCCACCGCCGCAACTTCCTGTATCCACGAGATCCCATCTTGGGGCCTGTTCCGGAGCTCCGTCCACTACTAGAAAAAGGGCTATAGATGGGATTGACACTAATGGCGCACCAGACAAGTGGTGCGCCATTAGTATATACTAATGGCGCACCACCTTCTGATACGCCATTAGTGTTGAAACTACTAATGGCGCACCTGGCCCAAGGTGCGCCATTAGTATCAAATTTATTTTTGAACTAGTGCGCCTGTCCAAACATACTAATGGCGAATCCAGACGAAGTGCGCCATTACTAGTTGTAACTAGTAATGGCGCACCTGTCAGAAAGTGCGCCACTAATGTTGTTTTTTTTATTTTTTATTCCTTTTTTTGCAAAACTACTAATGGCGCACTGTCCCACGGGGTGCCATTACTAGTTTAAACTAGTAATGGCGCACCGTGGGACAGTGCACCATTAGTATGTTTTTTTTTTTGCAAAACTACTAATGGCGCACCACCAGAGGGTGTGCCATTAGTAACCTGGATTACTAATGGCGCATTTATGGTTGGTGCGCCATTAGTAAGTGGGCAGCAACAAGATATTTTGGACAGCCTCTCCTCCCACACTCACTTTCTCCCCACTTCATTCTCTCCACCGCCTCCTCCTTGTCCCGGGGCCTCCTCTTTTTCACCTCATTTCCACCATAGATTCATTCAAATTAAGTGGTTAAATTACCTTGTTTTGATAGGTAAGTAAGGGGGGGAAGCTATATTTATGTTGTTCTCCCTACAACAATGTGCACATGCACTTTTTATGGCCTAGCTAGATCTATGTATGTTCGTGGTGTTGCATATGTTTGTGGTGTTGCATATGTGTTTGTGTTTGGACGTGTACCGGTATTTGAAATGCGATAGTTGCCAATATTTTGCCGGAATGTTGATTCATTTCCGTTTCGGCGAGAATTTTGGCATTAAGCATTCTTTTTGGTCCTATTTTTAGGGAAAGTCATGCCAAATTTTTCTTGGTTCTAAAATATCGCTTTTGCTCTACCCATGAGCGACCATGGTTCGCACGATGACCGAAGGCATCGTGAATAGGTTTTTGAGGTCCGCGAAGGCCGAGATGCTTCAAAAGAACGAGAAGGAGATAAGATGTCCGTGTCGAAGATGCAAGCTGAAGAGCGTTATTGCGGACCCGGATTCCGGGCAGGTGCGGGACCACCTGCTCTTGCGTGGTTTCGTGGATGGCTATTGGTGGCAAGGTGATGAAGATGACTACGAAGTCGTCCATGGGGGGCGGGCAAGAAATGAGGAAGGGCAGCAAGACAACCACCGCGGCTCGGGCGGGCGAGAAGACGAAGAATCCCCAGGAGATGATCACGACGGTGATGCTGTACACAGTCATCATGTAGAAGATGCAGGACATGATGATGATGCCGGCGGAGCAGACAACGCTGGACCATCGATGGGCTGGGTGCAGGACCCTCATATTCAAGAGCTGCTTCTCAAGCAGACGGATAACGCAAGAGCTGCCGCCCGAGAGAAACCCAAGATGGATCAACTTGAGTTAGATGCGGTTACTCCATTGTATGAAGGATGCAGGCCCGAGGATACCCGCCTGAAAGTAACGCTCATGGCTCTGGAGATGAAGGTAAAACACAAAATGACCGACACATGCTTCGACGAGAACATGTCATTCTGGCACGAACGTCTTCCCAAGGGGAACAAGTGCCCGACCAGTTTGGAGGAGGCGAAGAAAATCATGTGTCCTCTGGATTTACCGCACGTGAAATACCATGTGTGCATGAACAATTGCATCATTTATCGGACGAGCACGCGAGTCTACCATATGTCCGTGTGTGGCGCCACTCGATACAAGAAGAGGAAGAAAGCTCCTCGAAAAGTGGTGTGGTACTTTCCGATCACTCCTCGTCTGCAGCGGTATTTCGCGGACCCTAAGGTAGCAAAGCTCCTGCGTTGGCACGCCGGATAGGGAGGAGAAGAAGCGAAAGATGACGCAAATGATCCGGAGATAGATAAAAAAGACAAGATGCTGAGTCACCCTAAGGATGCGAGCCAGTGGCAAGCGTTGAACTTCGAATACCCAGAATTTGCGAACAATCCAAGGAACATCGTGCTGGGCACGAGCACCGGTGGAGTCAATCCGTTTGGCAGCCAGAGAAGCACACATAGCACCTGGCCTGTGTTTGTGTGGATGTACAACCTTCCCCCCTGGTTGTGCATGAAGAGGAAGTACATTCACATGAGTATGCTAATTGAAGGCCCGAAACAACCAGGGAACGACATCAATCTGTATCTGGGGCTGCTGAAAGAGGAGCTTGACACACTGTGGAAAATGCCAGCCAATACGTGGGACGCCGCAGAGAAAGAATATTTCCCTATGAGAGCCGCACTACTCAGGACGGTGCACGACTATCTCAGTTACGGATATCTCGCGGGGCAGGTAGTCCACGGATTTTCTAGATGCGTAAGGTGCATGGATGACACAACGTATCGCCAGCTAGATAGAGATCCCGGGTCTTCAAAAACCGTGTTCATGGGACATCGAAGGTGGCTTCGCGACGATGACCCGTGGAGGAAACGCAAGGATCTGTTCGATGGTGAAACCGAACCCCGAAAACGCCCATGTACGAGGAGCGGCGAGGAAATAGACAAGTTGTTGAAAAATTGGAAAGACTGCCCACTGCCGGGAAAGAAGCAAAAGGCGCCAGAGCCGGGAAAGAAGTGAAAGGCGCCAGAGCCGCTGCTGAAGGTATGGAAAACGAGGTCTATTTTCTGGGACTTGCCGTACTGGAAGATCCACCGTGTGCCTCACAGCCTTGATGTCATGCATATCACGAAGAACGTGTGCGAGAGTCTGCTTGGTACCCTGCTCAACATGCCAGAGAGGACCAAAGATGGGCCGAAAGCAAGGGCAGACTCGAAATCAATGGGCATCAGGCAGGAGCTTCACGCTAATGATGATGATGATGATGATAATGATGATGATGATGATGATGTGAAGCAGGACACAGAAAGTCGTTGCAAAGGCAAAAGGCCAAGAAGACCGAAATGACTACCCTCCGCGTGCTTCACTCTAAGTCGAGGAGATCGAGTAGTTTTCACCTGCCTCCTAGGAGTAAAACTTCCTTACGGTTACGCTGGGAAGATAAGCGAGATACCTAGACCCAGCGAAGCGAAGTTCGATGGAATGAAGTCTCACGACCGCCACGTCGGTCGATGACGCAGATACTTCTAGTTGCAATCCATTGGGATCATGGACGCGCACGTCTGTGAAATGCTATTTGGCCTATGCAACTTTTTCAACGTCTCGGAAGTCGATTGGCGTGAGGCAACTCAGAAGGCTACAGGAAGAGATCGTGGTGATACTATGCGAGCTTGAGATGTACTTCCGCCCGCATTCTTCGACGTTATGGTGCATCTGCTAGTCCATATAGTGGAGGATATCATCCAACTCGGGCCGACGCTCTGCACAAAGATGATGCCGCTCGAAAGGATGAATGGTGTCATCAAAGGATACATTCGCAACATGTCACGCCCGGAGGGAAGTATAGCCAGGGCTTCGACCAAAGAGTGCATCTCCTACTGCACGAATTATCTAGGCATCGAGAACCCCGTTGGTCTGCCCGTCGACAGGCACCTCGGCACCGTGAGGGTCGCCGCGAAATGCATGTCGACTTAGAGGGTCGACTCGCCGACTTTGAAAGAGCAAACCTAGTCGCGCAACAACACATAGACATGGTCGATCCTTGGGTGGTAGAGCACAAAACCTTTATTAAGAAGACGTACAATGACCGAGGCCAATAGAGGACGAACGGAGATATAATCAAAGAGCACAACTCATGTTTCACGCGTTGGTTCAAGCAGAAGCTTCTCTCGTACCCTTTACATGAGGATTCTTCCGCGGAAGAACAACTCATATTCGCCTTGTCACAGGGCGCCGAGCACAACCTGATGACATATGAGGCGTACGATATCAACGGCTACACATTCTACACCGAGGCCAAGGACATGAAGAGCGATGGTTATCAGAACTCCGGGGTAACGATGGAATCCTACACCGGTAATGACAAGGACAGATACTACGAAAGGATCGAGGAGATCTGGGAGCTGAGCTACGCTGGAGAGAAGGTCCCGATATTCCGTGTCAAATGGGCGAAGAGCGTCCTAAAAGAAGACCGGTATTTCACAACCATGGTTATACCCGAAGCCAAACCCAAGACCGCGGGCGCAAACGTCACCGCGAAAAATGAGCCATGGGTACTGGCTTCTCAAGTTGACCAATGCTTCTTCATTACCGACCCGTCAAAGCCCAGTCGTGTTGTCGTGAGGAGAGGCAAAAGGAAGATCATCGGAATGGATGGAGTAGCCAATGAGCAAGACTTCGACAAGTACGGCGACCCGAGGATCGAACATGACGACGATGATGAAGTAGCGGCATACACCACAAGAAGAAGCAGGACCACCCTACCTAAAGGACGTCCGTTCCACAGAAGAACTCCATTTGCGAAAAAGAAGGGCAAGAAGATTGTGAACAGATAGCTAGCTAAGATCGATTGTATTTAAATCGTAGCCTTCATTTCTCGATTGTATTTCATGGGCACTTTTTGAACTATCATGAATATTTTCAAATTTCATGGACACTCGATCTCGATCCCCCTCCATGTCGATCGCTATCCCACCTCGCCAGATCCGGTCCCCCTCACCGCCGAGCACCCCCCGGTCCACCAGCCGCCACCCGACCCCCGCACCTCGATTCCCCTACTCAACCGCCACGACCCCCCCGCCTCCCCTACTTAACCGCCGCCCGACCCCCGCACCTCCCTACTCAACCGCCGCCGCCGACCCCCGCACCTCCCTACTCAACCGCCGCGCCGCCCGCACCCACCTCCCTACTCAACCGCCGCCGACCCCCGCACCCCACTTCCCACCTCCCCGCTCCACCGCATTACTGTTTCATGATATTTTAAAAAAAATTATTAATGTCTTATAAAAAAATATTACTGTTATGATTTAAACAAGTTTGAACATATTTAAACACAAATAAGTATCAAACAGCATTTTAAATGAAAAAAAATTGTGGAGCCTGGGAATCGAACCCAGGACCTCCTGGTGTGAGAATTGGCTGCTGACCAGTCAAGCTAGTAGAGGAAGTTGATGTGGATCAGGTCAGGTGGAATATAACCTGTTGGCTCGAGCAGAAAAAAAAATTACTAATGGCGCACTAGGGTGAGGTGCGCCATTAGTGTGGATGTACTTATGGCGCACCGAGGGGTGGTGCGCCATTAGTATTGTGCCGCCCCCATCCATAGTTCCTCCCCGGCGCGGCCCACCTCTCTCCCTCGCCCTCGATCCCCTCTCTCTCCTCGCCCTCGCCCTCGATCCCCTTCCCCGACGCTGCTGCCCCGCCGCCTCGACGCCGCCCCAACGCCGCTGCCCCGCCGCCTCGACGCCACCCACGCCGCTGCCCGCCGCCTTGATGCCACCCAGCGACTGCCCGCCGCCTCGCGCCGCCGCAGCGCCGCCTCGACGCCGCCTCGACACCGCTGCCCGCCGCCTCGACGCCGCCCAGCGCCGCTGCCCGCCGCCTCGCCGCCCGACGCCCCGACACCGCCTCGACGCCTCGACACCGCCCCGACGCCGCCTCGGCGCCTCGGCCACTCCTGGTGAGTTCCGGCCCTTTCATCCAAGGAGGAGAAGGTGCTGCTGCTGTGGATCCTTCTTGTACCTCCCGTCTCCATCTAGCTGACCCTCGTGTCGTCTCTGCTCTGCAGGTAGAGCGCGTCGGCGAGTGACCAGGACGAGGACGACGCCGGGAGAGGAGGGCCACGTCGCCTCGGCTCTGACTGGTGGTGCTTCAGCCTCGGCTACAGCAAACATAGGTGAGTCCCCCACCCCCTTCTATTCTTCCTCCTCTCTGGTCCTCTATCAGTAGCTTTTGCAGTAGTTCTTGCATCGAATATGTATTCCTGTTCAAATACAGAAGCAACACCCGGCGAGTACACAAACAATTTAAACACTTGACTGAATTTAAACACTTGCAGTAGTACTTTGACGAGGCTCTGCTTGATCAACTGGAGCTTAAACACTTGCAGTAGTTATATATATGCAGAAACACTGACATGTAGTGAAGATCAGACTGGTTACATCTGGCACTGCTGATTAGTTTTCTAAAGGCGTCATCATTGGTTCATACATAGAAAGATACATTATTCATTAGCTGAGATTCTCGGCGAGAGAGACAAGTGCATTGTGCAAAGTCTTGAGTGTCTTGTGTAAATAAGTTATGGTAGAAATCAAAATAGAATATTTCACAAACATAGCTTAACAATTTGTAGTCGGTAGATATAACTATGCAAATGGTATAACTGGGCTTGATACTCGAACCAACAAACAACCACCTCTTGGCAAAACACAAGTAGATAGATTTAGCGAGGCAAAGGGTATCATTTTCATACCATACTTTGTAGCATTCTTCTTTAACAACATTTAGTCAGTGCCTCATGCACCACGTTGATCACATGTTAAACAGGACTAATAACTGGTTCATGAGCAAGTTAACATGCCTGCATACCGTCTATGTCACGAGTGAAAACTGAGCTCAAATTCTATATTTCTATTGATCAAGCAGAGGTTTTGAGCAAGACAAAAAGAAAATCGAGTGTTTTGTCTGCAACTCAAGTTCCCAATGAGCTTATCCATCTGAATCTAGTTGTAACAGAATGAATGCAAATATTATTCAAGACTAGGGAGAGTAAGATGGCATATTAACAAAATATTCCGCACTCTTTGCATAATGTGCTGCTAAGCAGTCAAACCAGAAATACTTCCCACATAGATGTCTCGCTAATAGCTAGTAGCATGATGGCTGGACTTGCTAACTTGCAATTGCTCGCATCTAATTTGAAACATCAATGAAAATTGAAAAAAATTACTCTTAATTAGCTCTTAATTTTGTGGTTTGCAAGCTAGACTTTGCTCTTAATTTTGTGAATGCTACTCATGCGTTCTTACTTCACATCTGTATGCCCATGCAATGATTTGCTTTGTTGTGATGGAGGCTTTTTTGCCTTGTCCACCGAGAGGTTCTTGAGTTTGCTGGAATGTCGATTAACTTCCGTTCCAAAGAATTTGGTACTCCATATGTCCTATTTTCAGCAAAGGTCATGCTGAAATTTTCAGTGAATTTTAGCATGACTTTGCTAAAAATAGGACATATGGGGTACTTGTGACTAATGATGAAAGCTTAGGCTTTTAGGGTGCCTCGGCGTCGAAAAAACCTCAATGATAAAAGCTTAGCTTTTAGGATGCCTCGGTGTCGACAAACCCTAAAAAATAACCAACTTTTGACCAAACTTTGTTCCTATTTAGAGAGAAACATGGCCAACAACGATGAGGCCGGGGATTCGGGCGGCAAGGCATTCTGGGAGCTGTCCCAGGAGATGGAGGACCAACCTCAGTTGTATGAGGACGCCGCCTTCCCACCGATCCCGAGACCACCGATGGTACCGCCGAGGATGACCCCGATGCCACCACCGATGGTGCTGCGAGGATGCCACCATCGATGATGGCGGCGCACGCACGATGGCAGCCAACCAAGAGGCAACGGAAGGATCGGCGCCCGATCGTGCTCCTCACCCTAAAGGAGGAAGTTCTTGAAGTGGACTCCAACAGAATCCAACGGCGCCTCGCGAATAGTCAAGGGTACTCGCTTGGATCGGGTGCATTCTCCGAGCACCGCCTCGATCAACATCGAGAACCTGAGGCATCCTGACCGAGGGAATTTGTGCAACCTCCTCTTCACGAAGCTGCACGAACGATACAAGTTCCCCGCTGAATTTGCAAACACAAGCCTCAAAGGGAATATAGTGAACAATGCTGCCCTCACGAAGATGGCGTAGTAGGCATACCCAGTTTTCGCGGCCAAGGTGCCAGAGGGCAAGGGCTTTGTGGATAACTCCATCGGGCGTACGATTGTCCTGCGTTTTGATGACATCCACGCTATGTTGAACCTTCATCTGCTGCACTACACCTTCGTTCGGCTATTTTTGCTGAGTATGGAGATGCGCATCATTCGCGACAAGACCCCGGACATCGTGATAGTCGACCCCTTCTACATGCGAGCCAAGATCTTGGGCAGCGCTGGGGACCGGCAAGTCGCGAGTTCTTACCTCGAAGGCGTCATTCTGGCAAACCAAGATAAGGATAACTTCCTCGTGCCTTACTTTCCCGAGTAAGTCCTCCCCTCAACCGGCCCGTAACATATGAATTCTTAGATTTCGATCGTTTTTCTTTTAACATTCCGTGTTTTCTGCAGTGACACACATTGCACGCTCATCCTCCTAAGCCCCAAATATTCCAAGGCCACGATTTCACCCGCACCGTCGATCGAACGTAGACTACACAAATGTCAAGAAGGTTCTTGATGATGTTCTCCCTGGCTACGCCAAATCTGGAGGCACCTTCACCAAGCCTATTCGTAAGTACGGCAAGCACGTGTTCTCCCACAATACGACATTCTGCTGCGTCAAGCAGCCGCCTGGCGGTCAGAAGGGTGCCTACTACGCCATCCATCACATGCGGGCGATCGTACGGGACCATCATCAACTTCTGCTACCGAGTAAACTCAAAGATTGGGCAAAGAGCGTGTCGGCAATCCAGGACGCGGACCTCCGACAAGAATTCTTTCGCATCCGGTCGGAGTTTGCGGAAATCATCCATCAAGATGTCCTTCGTACCTCGGGGCAGTCCTACCTCAACAATCAACCGTCCAACAGTGACATCGACACAATGCTACAAATGCAGGCTGACAACGACCGTTATTTCATGACTCCCACGATAGACGGCGGCTTCATCCACGCTCTGGTCCCTTGAGTCGAGTCGAAAGCAGTGATGCTGTGTCTAGTTCTAAAACATCGATTGGCTCATGTTGTAATTAAACTTTAAAGAACTTGTACTATGTCTCTTTGGTTTCGAGAGTCGTTCAACTTAGATGTAATCGATGCTATTAATGTCTTGCTTTTCTCTTCCGGTCGTTCTGTTGCATACTTATATATTGCTTATGTATTGTCTGTGAATTGGTACTAACGTTTCGTTTGGCTAGTGCATAGCGATGCCGACATATGTGTTGTACAAGGGTAAGGTTCCCCGAGTCTCTGACGATCGGGAGGAGTGTCGGAGACAGGTTCACCGATTCAGCGGTAACAGTTACAAAGGGTACACCACTAGGGCCGAGGCCGAATCTAGATACGCCCGCTATCTAGCGGGAGAGGGGAGGGAGCGTTGGAGGAACCGGATGAAGACGAGTTTCATCGTGATGACCGCAGCTCTCTTCTATGTGATGGTAGTTTAGATGATCGATATCAACTTGTAATGTGAAGACAAACTCGCTACTCGCGGTCTCAAGACTTGTAATATAATGTTCTATCTTTGTTCGGTCATTTCAATTCGGAGACTAATATGATGAATTTTATTCGAAGACTAATATGATGAATTGTATTCAAAGACTAATCTTCTATTGTATTCGATGAATCTGTTGTTGATGTGTGCTGTCTATATTTTGTCCAATTATACATTTTGTAACCTGTGCAAAAAACAGAAAATAAAAAATAAAAAAAACCTAATATTCATATTAATGGCGCATCACATCATAGTGCGCCATTAGTATGACAAAGTATACTAATGGCGCATCACTAAACAATGCGCCATTAGTATGCCGAGGTTACTAATGGCGCATCTTGTTGTTGTGCGCCATTAGTATGCCAGAACACCTGGGTATACATGGCCCCTGGGAGGCATACTAATGGCGCACTTATGTATACACTAATGGCGCATCAGAGGTGCGTCATTAGTATATCAGATACTAATGGCGCACCAGGGAGTGCGCCATTAGTAAAATATACTAATGGCATGGCACTAATGGCGCACCACTAATGCGCCATTAATGGCCAAATTAGGTGCGCCATTAGTAGGCCTTTTCCTAGTAGTGATCGAAGGGGGCATCAACCATGGAGGGCTTGTACATCAACACCATAGCCCCTCCGATGAAATGTGAGTAGTTTACTTCAGACCTTCGGGTCCATAGCTAGTAGCTAGATGGCTTCTTCTCTCTTTTTGGATCTCAATACAATGTTCTACCCCTCTCTCGTGGAGATCTATTCGATGTAATCTTCTTTTTGCGGTGTGTTTGTTGAGACCGATGAATTGTGGGTTTATGACCCAGCTTATCTATGAATAATATTTGAATCTTCTCTGAATTCTTTTATGTATGATTGGTTATCTTAGCAAGTCTCTTCGAATTATCCGTTTGGTTTGGCCAACTAGATTGGTAGTTCTTGCAATGGGAGAAGTGCTTAGCTTGGGTTCAATCTTGCGGTATCCTTTCCCAAAGGATGTATAAGGGCAGCAAGGCACGATTGTATTATTGCCATCGAGGATAACAAGATGGGGTTTTTATCATATTGCATGAATTTATCCCTCTACATCATGTCATCTTGCTTAAGGCGTTACTCTGTTTTTAACTTAATACTCTAGATGCATGCTGGATAGCGGTCGATGAGTGGAGTAATAGTAGTAGATGCAGAATCGTTTCGGTCTACTTGTCTTGGACGTGATGCCTATATACATGATCATACCTAGATATACTCATAACTATGCTCAATTCTGTCAATTGCTCAACAGTAATTTGTCCACCCACCGTAGAATATCTATGCTGTTGAGAGAAGCCACTAGTGAAAACTATGGCCCCCGGGTCTATTCTCATCATATCAATCTCCATTACTTTAATACTTGTTTTGTTTTTTTACTTTGCCTTTTACTTTTCACTTTGCATCTATATACCAAAAATATTATTTATCATCTCTATCAGATCTCACTCTCGTAAGTGACCGTGAAGGGATTGACAATCCCTAATTGCGTTGCTTGCGAGGAGCTATCGTTTTGTGTAGGTACGAGGGACTTGTGTGTGGCCTCCTACTGGATTGATACCTTGGTTCTCAAAAACTGAGGGAAATACTTACGCTACTTTGCTGCATCATCCTCTCCTCTTCGGGGAAATCCAACATAGTGCTCAAGAGGCAGCAGCTGTCGATGGTTGGTATGAACAAATCGATGAGAGATTGAAATCTCGCACTGTCAGCACTCACTTTGGCCTCAAGGTGCTCGATCATCTCCTGATCCGTGGGATCGAACTTGACGCCAGCCGGCAGCACCGGCCAATCCTTCTTCGACATGCATCGGTAATTCCAGTTATATGGTACTCAATGTATGATCAATCGACTGTTTTAAGTGAATGATGAAAGATTTTGACAGATAAGTGGTACTCCAAATCTAAAGTCCAGAATACCCGAACACGCCGCCGGGATTCTTGTGTCACCTCACGCGCAGCATGTTGTCACGTCAATTCAATGTGTGTACATGGTGAATAATTTGACCTACGTATACTAGTACTGCTACTGTACTACTCACTAGTCGTATTTAGTGTAACAATTTATACATAGGTTTAACTAACAAGTACGCACTTGAAGCCTAACTGAGATATATGTATATATATGGCTTCTGCACAGCATCTCCATCATCATTATCGGACATCCTATGCAGGTGAGTTAGGATGCACTTGATCCCGTGAAGGTATCTATCCTTCAAACCGGAGGAGTGCTTCAAACTAACAACAGACATAATATCCAACAAAAGAGGGTCGTCTTTGCAGCAGCAGTAATACATGGCTCGATCTAGATATCAGCACGAATCAAGTTGTGCATATTTGTTGTTGGCATGAACCACATCGCCGCATGTCGGGTTTGCAAAAGCCATCCATCGCATGGAAGCTTGATGCCTTTCACACACTAAAGATTACCTATCAACAAGCTGTGTCAACGAATCTCTGGATATGTTGATTCATGAAACCCATGGTATGATGTGTAAACACAGGCCCCCCTCGTGAATGGAAGTTGCATAGCACAGTAATCATCGCAGGTGATATGATCGATGATTGGTTGGATAATCGGATAATTGAGCCCGAGGAACAAGGAGTGGTTGCCGAGGCTATATAAACCCGCCTCCAGTTGAATACGCCTGGCCCAATGGAGCTGGGATCTTTCTCGAACACGAAGCAGCCATAGCCATCAATGTCACGAACGCCCCATGCATTGTACTGCATGTGGTTTGATGTAATGGTTTTGTCAATTTGGTACGTGCGAATGCGCATCAAATGACCGCCGTCAGCTAAACGAGCGATAAACCAGCACCGATCGGCTGGTATGATTCCAGGTCCTAGAATCATGAAGGCCAGCGCATTTGCGTCTGCTGCAACAATTCAAATTGGAGACCAAAAGGACAAAAATAAACAATCATGTTCAGAATATGTGTGGAATTAAGATTATTATAACAGTGACACATATATATCATAGACAGAGAATTGCAATGCCGTGGTCATAATCATACCCCAAGTTAAAAAAATAAGCCAATGGCTTTCATATTCTAGCAACATGTCATGGTTCAAACATCATGTAACAATGAGAGGAAAACAGCTATGACAGCGCCTACTCATATTCTACCATAGCACTTACTACTACTATTCTCATATCAACTCTAAGCAATAACATGCGTTGTTAGAAAAATCTTGTAAATGAGAGTAACATATAGCAATCATGATGTTATGATCATAATATGTATTCTAACAATCATTAGATGCCAATTGTTCTCATATCAACTCTAACAATAACATGTGTGGTCATAAAAATCTAGGAAATGAGAGGAACATATAGCAATGATGTGGTTATAGACATGCTATGCGTTCTAAATTTGTAACAAATGAACATGTAGTCGTATTCATAAGGTAAAGATGAGATGAGAAAGAACAATTACACGACGATAGATTCCACCAGTATAGGCAGCCAATTTGTGTGTCAACCGCGTAAACAATGCCATCATGCACTATAGCATCAGACAGAAATGTTGCCTCCAAAGGATTGATGATGAGCCATATCCATGTATGGCGACCGGATTCTAGATAGACTAATCCCATGTTGAACAAGGCAATGAGCTTGTAATCCATGTAGTCTTTTGATGGTGTGGGCACTTCGCAGATTACAACTTTCTGCAAATAGAGGTCGAGCAAAAAGCTTGACGCGTCTCGTGCGTAGTAGGCAGGAGTGTTCGGCGGGCCGCGAGGCTCGATGTTGGCGGTATCCAACGATGGAAGGGTGATCTCTCGCTGGGTGTAGATATCCACGAGACGCCATAGACTACCGGTGTGGTGGATGAGGATGATCCAGTTGGCCTTCATGCCCGCCTAGTAGTGGCCGCGCATGAAGGATAGGTGGACGGGTAGTGGTAGCATGTCGAGGGGCACCACGGCAACCTCCGTAGGATCGTCAAGTCGGTGTCTGGGCCACCTGCGAGGATCGGGCATCAGCAAGCAGGGTGTCTTGAAAAGAGCCGACCGGTTGCAGACGAGTAGACGGTACAAAGACACCGAGCATGCGGCCAGACGGACGGTGCTGAGTAGGTCCATACGACTACAGATCTGCTCCAAGAGAACATCGGGGAGGGAATTCCAATCGTGGCTCTGCGTGTCAGTCGGTTCTGCCATTGGGGTTTTTGGTGCCTGCGAGCCAGCGGGGAAGTGGATTCGGGCGGACGAGCGAAGAAGCTTCTCGTGGTGTGGCGAAAGCAAAGGAGCGGGGATATGGTACGCGCGAGCTACCAAGGAAGATGGCGCGGGCGGGCGAGCAGTGAGCGGGGGTAAATGCATGGTGTGTGGCCGACGATGGGGATGAGAGGAGGAAGAAGAAGAGAGGAGGAAGAAGAGTGGAAGATGGGGAAGAAAGTGCATTAAATCTCAATTCTACTAGTACTACTACCAGGATATAGGCACCATCCTTCGGAGTGTAAATAGTTATACCGATGACATGTGGGTCTACCACAAGAGGGCCCATATGTCAGTTAATGGAGGATAGAGGTGCGTAGGCGTATTTGCGGAAGCGTGCTCTACTGGCAAACATGATGGCAGTACTGGGTAACGTTGATTTAGTAACACCAACACGCTGGTTCAGCTTATTAATTACGTGTCCCATCTGCTGCAGCGTGTATTGTCACTTCACTGCGAAGACTAGTTGAATAGTTCTCTCTGACCGAGATGGGGAATGATGGATCGCGAGGACTTCCTTTCTACAGTATCCCTATGCATCTACGCTCACTTCACTCATTTTGCTCCGTACCTAGTCACTTGTTGAAATCTGTAGAAAGACAAATACTCCGTATTTGGGAGCAGAGGGAGGCTTTTACTCTGTAGTATTTGGGAACGGAGGGAGTATCACCATATGGAGGGAACAGAGGAAGCTTGAAATATGAACATGTCAATGGGAGGGAGTAAGCCCCATGCATGCAACATGCAACACTCACACGTACTCCACATGGATGCACGCAACACTCACGCACCCATGCGGCATACAACACATGACGCAACACACACGCTCACGCTCAAGTGCTCAACCTACTCCCTATGTCCGTGAAAAGACTGTACATTTAGAGATTTACACATTGACCAGGGTATAATTAACGCCCAAAAGTAGCAGACTCATGTGTGCATGTGACCATTGAGATAAGAAGATTAAATGAAGGCCGTTGCATGCTGTAATTAAGGATAGACATGTATCCTATACCTACAGCACAAGTTGGTGCATTAGTCAATCAATATCGATTTAGATTAAAGGCTAAATGCATTGGAAGTGTAGATGTACATCATGTACTACTATACTCTTTGTTTTATATCTGATGTACACTCTTTGTTGGAAGACCGAGGGAGGACACATGCATGCACTCACATACACAGCCAGGGCGGTTCGGGCGCAAGGGTTGGACTCGTATCGCGCCTGCGTAAAGTTTTGTTTAACTGATTTCTTTGCTCTGCCAACTGACAGGTGGGACCCAGAAACCAGGGGACAATTTAACCAGTCAACAAATTGCCACGTTGACTATGTGGCCGGTCAGTAGGGTGCAATACGGTGCTCTACGATGAGCTAGTGATCATATAATCGACGCAAAACTATATATAGTGACCGTAAAGAGCGTATTGTTACATACGTTGACCGCCAGTGTATTTTTCTCGTTTCAAATTAAGCCATATTAATCGGAAAGGACGCAGTATAGACTACTACTAGTACTAGTACTGCTTTGATGCGTCCCGTCAACTTGCCGAACGAGGAGAAGCTTGCTTACTACACCTCTCCCTCACCCACGCGCGTGGTGGTTCGTAGGACGAGGAGAGGGTTTTGACTACAACGCCCTCTCCCTCTTCCTCTCCCTCGCCCTCGCCCTCGCCCTCGCGGTGGACGTGCAGCAGCTCAATCGGTGTCAGATTGCCAGAAGCATATTGTACTGTAGTATCATCATTGTTGGACCTTCCGAAGAGGCGAAGAGGCAAGTGCAAGGTTCACACGAGTACGAACTGTTGAACCTCCCGAAGAGGCAAAGAGCCAAGTGTAAGGTTTTATAGGAGTTGTCGTCCTAGTAGGAGTGTACTACAACTATAGCGAACGATGCTACTGTATGATGCCGCCACGTCACGTATATCCAAAGCTGTGCCACCTTTTTTTCTCAAAGAGCATGTTGGAGCCCGTGCAACAACCACACAAGTTGCACGTACACATAACACATTTACTAATAATAAATTCTAAAGGACAAATGCCAGTATGCCACACAAGTTCATCTCCAATTCATGTGATAAATTTGTGCACGACTAGTCTACATATATTCACAGCGCTACCGTTCACAATTACCATACTCCACTTACACGTTATAGATGGGCTACATGCATGTCCTCCTCCAGGTTCCAGTCCCAGGTGTTCTTCATGGATGGCACGATCCATAGCGGTGGGCAACGGGAATCATTGTCGCAGCTTTCTAGTCCGGTTCCACACGATGGAGACTCATCCAAGCTGAAGCGGCATAAATCAGGGATAGCGTTTCCAACATGTCGTTCATCCGGCGGTGCGCACTGAAGACACAACCATGCTTCAAGAACGGCAGGCCTTCCGTGTCGTGGACGGAAGGTGGCATCCGCTTCACAAAGGGGTAGCTGTCCCCGATGAAAAGCGAGTACTCTATAAGAGTGTTCCTCGGCATCCACGTAGCATCACAGGGGTCGAACTCGGCACCGTTCATCTGGTACATGCGGCATCCCAGATCTGGACACATGGTGACATACATAGTCAAGGTCCATGCATAATAATGTTGTGCTCAAATATGGCGGTCAGTAATACTGTGCAGCAAATAGTACTACTCCGATATAGAGGAAGTAAAATAACTGGCTTATTATATATAGCCACTCTTGGCTACATGGATGAGATAGTAAGACATGGAAAAACAAAAATGGTGGCAGCTAGTGGGTTCAAGTCTTCAAAGGCCTAGCAAGCTATACGCGTCCTCCAAGGTAAAAAGTACTCCTACTAGTAGTACTAAGTATACTACTAGTACAACAATGAAAGAGAAGGCGAGAGGGTAAAAAATGGAATACCTGGGTAGATGGTGACGGTCCGATCGTGGTAGATTGGGTGACCATGTTGCACATTGATGACCCACAAGTATAGGGGATCTATCGCAGTCCTTTCGATAAGTAAGAGTGTCGAGCCCAACGAGGAGCAGAAGGAAATGATAAGCGGTTTTCAGTAAGGTTTTCTCTGCAAGCACTGAAATAGTAGGTGATAGATAGTTTTGTGATAAGATAAATAGTAATGAGCAAAAAGTAAATAAAGTGCAGCAAGGCGGCCCAATCCTTTATGTAGCAAAGGATAAGCCTGGACAAATTCTAATACTGAAGAAGGAGCTCCCGAGGACACATTGGGAATTATCGTCAAGCTAGT
Source organism: Aegilops speltoides (assembly GCA_021437245.1). NCBI lineage: Eukaryota > Viridiplantae > Streptophyta > Magnoliopsida > Poales > Poaceae > Aegilops > Aegilops speltoides. Next base: position 565,847,159 of record CM038142.1, on the reverse strand, counting down.
TTTCATCACGTTCATAAGATTCGCGTTCGGTACTTTGATAATTTGATATGTGGGTGGATCGGCACTTGGGTACTGCCCTAACATGGACAAGCATCCCACTTATGATTAACCCCTATTGCAAGCACCCGCAACTACAAAAGGAGTATTAAGGTAAACCTAACCACAGCATTAAAAATATGGGTCCATATCAACCCCTAACGAAGCAACGCATAAACTAGGGTTTAAGCTTCTATCACTCTAGCAACCCATCATCTACTTATTACTTCCCCATGCCTTCCTCTAGGCCCAAATAATGGTGAAGTGTCATGTAGTCGACATTCACATAACATCACTAGAGGAAAGACAACATACATCTCATCAAAATGTCGAACGAATACCAAATTCACATGACTACTAATAGCAAGACTTCACCCATGTCCTCAGGAACAAACGTAACTACTCACAAAGCATATTCATGTTCATAATCAGAGGGGTAATAATATGCATAAAGGATTTGAACATATGATCTTCCACCAAGTAAACCAAATAGCATCAACTACAAGGAGTAATCAACACTACTAGCAACCCACAGGTACCAATTTGTGGTTTTGATACAAGATTGGATACAAGAGATGAACTAGGGTTTTGAGAGGAGATGGTGTTGGTGAAGATGTTGATGGAGATTGACCCCCTCCCGATGAGAGGATCGTTGGTGATGATTTCCCCCTCCTGGAGGGAAGTGTCCCCGGCAGAACAGCTCCGCCAGAGCCCTAGATTGATTCCGCCAAGGTTCCGCCTCGTGGCGGCGGAGTTTCGTCCCGTAAGCTTGCCCACGATTTTTTCCAGGACAAAGCCCTTCATATAGCGAAGATGGACGCGGAGGCCCACCAGGGGCCCAGGAGATAGGGGCAGCGCCATGCATGGGGGCGCCTGCCTCCTAGACAGGTGTGGGCCCCTGGCCTATTTCTTTGCTCATAAATTCTTATAAAATCCAAAAAGTTGTTTCGTGGAGTTTCGTGATTTTTGAGTTGTGCAAAATAGGTTTCAACGTTTGCTCCTTTTCGGCCTGAATTCCAGTTGCCGGCATTCCCCTCTTCATGGTAAACCTTGTAAAATAAGAGAGAATAGCCATAAGTATTGAGATATAATGTGTAATAACATCCCATAATGCAATAAATATTGATATAAAAGCATGATGCAAAATGGACGTATCAACTCCCCCAAGCTTAGACCTCACTTGTCCTCAAGCGGAAGCCGAAATCGAGAAATATGTCCACATGTTTAGAGATAGAGGTGTCGATAAAAATAAAACACAGACAGGAGGGCATCATGATCATTATAATAACAGCAATATATATGGATTTTGTCATATGATTTCCTATGTTCAAGTAATAAGCAATTCACAATGTCAAGTACGGTTCAAAATCTTCATTGGGAACTAAAAAACTATAATCTCGGTCATTGAAGCTATTGCAATTTATCGTAACATCAGAAAGAGTCAATAATAGAGTTTTTCAACAAGCCCACATACTCAACTATCTCGTAGTCTCCTATGATTGTTAACACTCACGCAATACTTGTGGTTATAGAGTTTCAGTCGGACACTGAGAAATATAGGGGCTTATCGTGTGCCTCCCAATGTATTCACCTTTAGGTGATGTCAACAATAATAGCCTATGCCAACTTACATCCAATTGGATATATGTGTCATGATCTTTCAAACACGAGGAGCTTGCCAAAGGATAAAAAATAAAAAGGGAAAGGTGGGAATCACCTTGACTCAAGCATAAAGTAAAAACATAAAGTAAAAGATAGGCCATTCGCAGAGGGAAGCAGAGGTTGTCATGCGTGTTTAGGGTTGATGCATAAAATCTTAGTGCAAAAGAACATCACTTTATATTGCCCCTTGTATGTGGACCTTTATTATGCAGTCCGTCATTTTTATTACTTCCACAACAATTTCGTACAAAGTTTATTTTCTCTGCACTAATAAGTCATACATATTTAGAGAGCAATTTTTATTGCTTGCACCGATGACAACTTACTTGAGGGATCTTACTCAATCCATAGGTAGGTATGGTGGACTCTCATGGCAAAACTGGGTTTAAGGATATTTGGAAGCACAAGTAGTATCTCTACTTGGTGCAAGGAATTTGGCTAGCACGAGGGGGAAAGGCAAGCTCAACATGTTTGGAAGGTCAATGACAATATACTTTAACTGAGATGTCGGAAAACATAAACCATTACGTTGTCTTCCTTATCCAACATCAACTCTTTTAGCATGTCATACTTAATGAGTGCTTCACAATCATAAAAGATGTCCAAGATAATATATTTATATGTGAACCCCTCTTTCCTTATCACTTCCTATTAATTGCAACGATGACCAAGGCTACGTTCATCAACTCTCAACAATTTTTACGCATCATACTTTCTATGTGTGAAGTTATCATGATCCATAATCAATATGAACTCTTTTATTCTTTCTACTTTCTCAAGATCATAGTAACATAGAAAAGCCCTTGACTCAACACTAATCTTTATTATAGATAGCACACGGACTCGATTACAAAAAGAGATCACAAAGCAAAACTCAAAACTACTTGATATCAAAACTTCAATCTACTAGATCAAGATACTACTAAAAGGATCGAACTAAATAAAGTGGTAAAGATAGGAGTGTGATGGTGATACGATACCGGGGCACCTCCCCCAAACTTGGCAGTTGCCAAGGGGAGTGCCCATACCCATGCGGGGCACCTCCCCCAAATTGGCAGTTGCCAAGGGGAGTGCCCATACCCATGTGATTATTTCTCCTTCTTCACGGTTGGTGTTATGATCTTCTTGGCGATGATGCCCTTCAGGATACAGTTCTCCTCCTCGAGCTTATTGACTTGTTGTTTGAGGCCCATATTTTCTTTACGGAGCTTGCCCGTGATGGACAAAGCTCCTTTTACCCAAGGATGCTGCATAGCTTCTAGAGAACAAGTGAAACTCTTTTTCATATTTTCATAAGAAAGAAATCTAGAGTTGGAAGGAGTGACCGAAGTAGGGACAGCCAGGCTAGGTAGTTCCCTCGTAGTGAATTCTGCTTGGAGACGAGAGGTAACTTCTTGATCTTCCTCCATGGCATCTATCCATTTCAAATCAGCCTCCATCTCATCCTCCGTTGATGGTCCAAAGTGATAGGCATCGCTAGTTGCTCCAGGACCTGGCATTGGGTGAGACACCCAGCTCTCCCCAACTGATTCCTGAGAAGACATCTTGCTTTATTCTACAACAGGAACAGCTCAAAACGAAAACAGAGGATATTTGTGTGATACGGTGGTCAAAACCTTCGGGAGTATATATAATGAATTTTTACCGACCAAAATACGTAGCATACAAGAAAACGGAGTCCGGGAGGCACACGAGGTGCCCACGAGACAGGGGCGCGCCCTCTGGGGGCGCGCCTCCTCTCGTGGGAGCCTCGTGTCCCTTTCGGACTACTTCTTTCTTCCTAAAATTCTTAAATAATCCAAAACAGATAAAAATTGCCATTAGAGTTGTTTGGGAGTCGGTTTACTTACCGTACCATGTACATATGCCTTTTCGGAGTCTGGAACGTTCTGGAAAGTGTCTCTTATGTATTCCTCAAGGGTTATGGTTTCAACAATATTAGTTTCAACATTGATAGGATTACCTGAAATATAATGTTTAATTCTTTGACCGTTTACCACCCTCGGATTTGTGCCTTCGAAGTTGTTGATTTTTATAGCACCAGAACGATAGACCTCCTCGATAACGTAGGGACCTTCCCATTTTGAGAGAAGTTTTCCTGCAAAAAATCTTAAACGAGAGTTGAATAATAACACATAATCTCCTACGTTAAACTCACGCTTTTGTATCCTCTTATCATGCCAGCGTTTGACTTTTTCTTTGAAAAGCTTGGCATTCTCATATGCTTGGGTTCTCCATTCATCAAGTGAGCTAATATCAAATAACTTTTTCTCATTGGCAAGTTTTAAGTCATAATTGAGCTCTTTAATGGCCCAATATGCCTTATGTTCAAGTTCAAGAGGTAAATGAGATGCTTTTCCATAAACCATCTTATAAGGAGACATACCCATAGGATTTTTGTATGCAGTTCTATAGGCCCATAATGCATCACCAAGTTTTTTGGACCAATTCTTTTTAGATCTATTCACAGTCTTTTGCAAAATTAATATGAGCTCTCTATTACTCAACTCTACCTGACCACTACTAGACTGCGGATGATAAGGAGATGCTATTCCATGATTGACATCATACTTAGCGAGCATCTTACGGAAAGCACCATGCATAAAGTGTGAACCACCATCAGTCATAAGATATCTAGGGACTCCAAACCTCAGAAAAATAAGTTCTTTAAGCATTTTAATAGAAGTGTTATGATCAGCACTACTAGTTGGAATAGCTTCTACCCACTTAGTAATGTAATCAACAGCAACTAAAATATGTGTATAACCATTGGAGGCAGGAAAAGGTCCCATATAATCGAAGCCCCAAACATCAAACGGTTCAATAATAAGAGAATAATTCATAGGCATTTCTTGACGTCTACTAATGTTACCTATTCTTTGACATTCATCACAAGATAAGACAAACTTACAAGCATCTTTGAAGAGAGTAGGCCAATGAAAACCAGATTGTAGTACCTTGTCTGCAGTTCTATCTCCAGCGTGATGTCCTTCATAGGATTCAGAGTGACACTTGCGTAGGATTTGTTCCTGTTCATGCTCAGGCACACAACGTCTAATAATACCATCTACTCCTTCTTTATAAGATGTGGATCATCCCAGAAGTAATGTCTTAAATCATAAAGGAACTTTTTCTTTTGCTGGTATGTGAAACTAGGCAGTATATATTTAGAAACAATGTAATTAGCATAATTAGCATACCAAGGAGCAGTACGAGAAGCATTGACAACCGCTAATTGTTCATTAGGAAAGCTATCATTAATAGGCAGTGGGTCATCAAGAACATTCCCTAGCCTAGACAAGTTGTCTGCAACGGGGTTCTCAGCTCCCTTTCTATCAATAATATGCAAGTCAAATTCTTGGAGCAAGAGAACCCACCTAATGAGTCTAGGCTTAGCATCTTTCTTTTCCATAAGATATTTAATAGCAGCATGATCAGTGTGAACAGTAACTTTGGAATCAATAATATAAGGTCTAAACTTATCACATGCAAACACAACTGCTAAGAACTCTTTTTCAGTAGTAGCATAATTTCTCTGGGCAATATCAAGAGTCTTACTAGCATACTGGATAACATTCAATTTCTTATCGACTCTTTGCCCTAAAAGAGCACCTACAGCATAATCACTAGCATCGCACATAATTTCAAAAGGTAAATTCCAATCAGGTGGCTGAACAATAGGTGCAGTGATCAAAGCTTTCTTAAGTGTTTCAAATGCTTCTACACAATCATCATCAAAGACAAAAGGAATATCTTTTTTCCATAAATTAGTCAGAGGCCTAGAGATTTTGGAAAAGTCCTTAATGAACCTCCTATAAAAACCGGCATGACCAAGGAAACTTTTTATACCTTTTATGTCCTTGGGGTATGGCATCTTTTCAATAGCATCAACTTTGGCTTTATCAACTTCAATACCTCTCTCGGAGATCTTGTGCCCCAAGACAATGCCTTCATTAACCATAAAGTGACACTTTTCCCAATTCAGGACGAGACTAGTGTCTACGCATCTCTGCAAAACTCGATCAAGGTTGCTCAAACAATCATCAAAAGAGGATCCATAGACAGAGAAGTCATCCATGAATACCTCACAAATCTTTTCACAAAAAACAGAAAATATAGCCATCATGCATCTTTGAAAGGTAGCAAGTGCATTACATAAACCAAAAGGCATATGTCTATAAGCAAAGGTACCAAAAGGGCAAGTAAAAGTAGTTTTAGATTGATCCCCGGCTGATACAGGTATCTGTGAGAAACCAGAATAACCATCTAGAAAGCCAAAATGTGTGTGTTTGGATAGCCTTTCTATCATTTGATCAATAAAAAGTAAAGGGTAATGATCTTTCTTAGTAGCTTTATTTAACTTACGAAAATCAATTACCATCCTATAACCTGTAATAATTCTTTGTGGGATCAATTCATCTTTATCATTAGGAACAATGGTAATACCTCCCTTTTTAGGGAAACAATGGACAGGGCTTACACATTCACTATCAGCAACGGGATAAATAATACCTGCCTCAAGGAGCTTTAGTATCTCATTTCTTACCACTTCATTCATTTTGGGATTTAATCGTCTTTGAGGATCTCTAACTGGTTTGGCATCTTTCTCCACTAAAATTTTGTGTTGACATAATGTGGGACTAATGCCCTTAAGATCGTCCAGAGTATATCCAATAGCAGCTCTGTGCTTCTTCAGAGTTTTCAATAATCTTTCTTCTTCTTTCTCTGAAAGGTTAGCACTAATAATAACAGGATATATTTCTTTTCATCAAGATAAGCATACTTAAGATTATCGTAATGGTTTGAGTTCAAACACGGATCACCCTTGGGTGGAGGAGGATCCCAAGAATTTCAATGGGAAGGTTATGTTTCAGCATAGGTTCTTGTTTAAGGAACACTTCATCTATTTCTTCCCTTTCCTTCATAAACATATCGTTTTCGTGGTCTAGCAAATATTGTTCTAACGGATCAGTTGGAGGAACAACAATGGAAGCAAGACCAATAATTTCATCCTTACTAGGCAGTTCCCTTTCACGAGGTTGTCTACTAAACTTAGCGAAATTAAACTCATGAGACATACCATCTATGCCAACAGTTACAATATTCTTTTCACAATTAATCTTAGCACTAGCAGTATTCAAGAAGGGTCTACCAAAAATAATGGGACAAAAATCATCTTGTGGGGAACCAAGAACAAGAAAATCCGCAGGGTATTTAATCTTCCCACGCAAGACTTCAACATCTCTAACAATCCCAATAGGTTTAATGGTGTCCCTATTAGCAAGCTTAATAGTAACATCAATGTCTTCTAATTCAACAGGTGCAATGTCGTGCATAATTTCTTTATAAAGGTCATAAGGTATCGCACTAGCACTAGCACCCATATCACATAAGCCATGATAACAATGGTCTCCTATTTTAAAAGAAATAACAGGCGTGCCTACAACAGGTCTACGTGTTTTAGTATCGGATCTAGCAATATTAGCAGTTTCACCCAAGAAAGAGATAACATGCCCATCTAAGCCCTCATCCAAGAGATCTTTAACCATAGCAATACTAGGTTCAACATTAATTTGCTCAGGAGGTGTATAAGTCCTAGTATTACTCTTACGAACAACAGTCGAAGCTTTAACATGATCTTTTATCCTAACAGGAAAAGGAGGTTTTTCAACATAAGTAGTAGGAATAATAGGAACACTATATGTAATAGTCTTCTCTTCGACTGTAATAGGTTCAACTACTTTCACTTCAACAGGAGGATTATATTTAAACCACTTCTCTTTAGGGAGATCAACGTGAGTAGCAAAAGTTTCACAAAAAGTAGCTACTATCTCAGAGTCAAGTCCATACTTAGAGCTAAATCCATGGAAAGCATCGGTATCCATAAAAGATTTAACACAATCAAACTTAGGTGTCATACCTGACTCCTTACCATTGTCGGAACCCCAATCTTCAGAGTTGCGTTTGATTCTTTCCAATAAGTCCCATTTGAAATCAATAGTCTTCAGCATATAGGAACCGGCACAGGAAGTATCGAGCAAGTTGCGATTATCAAGAGAAAGCCGAGCATAAAAATTCTGAATAATCATTTCCCGAGAGAGCTCATGATTGGGGCATGAATATAACATTGACTTAAGCCTCCCCCAAGCTTGAGCGATGCTTTCTCCTTCGCGAGGCCAGAAATTATATATGTAATTACGATCACGATGAACAAGATGCATAGGATAGAACTTCTGGTGAAATTCCAACTTCAACCGCTTATAATTCCAAGATCTCGTATCATCACATAACCTATACCATGTCATTGCATCTCCCTTCAAAGATAAAGGGAAGACCTTCCTTTTGACAACATCATCGGGAATACCTGCAAGCTTAAATAATCCACAAACTTCATTCACAAAGATAAGGTGTAAGTCGGGATGCAATGTTCGGTCTCCTGCAAAAGGATTAGCTAGCAGTTTTGCTATCATACCCGAAGGAATCTCAAAGTGAATATTTTCATAAAGTTCAATAGGTTGAGGAGCATCTCTTTGCTCTTCTGGTTGGGGTGAAGATACCCCAAACAAGCCCCTCAAAGGATTAAGTTCCATAGTGAAAAGTAACAGAAAATTTCGGCACACTATATAAATGTTTCCTTACCAAGTTCCACTCACCAAGAGCGCTACGCTCCCCGGCAACGGCGCCAGAAAAGAGTCTTGATGACCCACAAGTATAGGGGATCTATCGTAGTCCTTTCGATAAGTAAGAGTGTCGAACCCAACGAGGAGCAGAAGGAAATGATAAGCGGTTTTCAGCAAGGTTTTCTCTGTAAGCACTGAAATAGTATGTGATAGATAGTTTTGTGATAAGATAAATAGTAACGAGCAAAAAGTAAATAAAGTAAATAAAGTGCAGCAAGGTGGCCCAATCCTTTATGTAGCAAAGGATAAGCCTGGACAAATTCTAATAATGAAGAAGGATCTCCCGAGGACACATTGGGAATTATCATCAAGCTAGTTTTCATCACGTTCATAAGATTCGCGTTCGGTACTTTGATAATTTGATATGTGGGTGGACCGGCACTTGGGTACTGCCCTAACATGGACAAGCATCCCACTTATGATTAACCCCTATTGCAAGCATCCGCAACTACAAAAGGAGTATTAAGGTAAACCTAACCACAGCATTAAACATATGGGTCCATATCAACCCCTAACGAAGCAACGCATAAACTAGGGTTTAAGCTTCTGTCACTCTAGCAACCCATCATCTACTTATTACTTCCCCATGCCTTCCTCTAGGCCCAAATAATGGTGAAGTGTCATGTAGTCGACGTTCACATAACACCACTAGAGGAAAGACAACATACATCTCATCAAAATATCGAACGAATACCAAATTCACATGACTACTAATAGCAAGACTTCACCCATGTCCTCAGGAACAAACGTAACTACTCACAAAGCATATTCATGTTCATAATCAGAGGGGTAATAATATACATAAAGGATCTGAACATATGATCTTCCACCAAGTAAACCAAATAGCATCAACTACAAGGAGTAATCAACACTACTAGCAACCCACGGGTACCAATTTGTGGTTTTGATACAAGATTGGATACAAGAGATGAACTAGGGTTTTGAGAGGAGATGGTGTTGGTGAAGATGTTGATGGAGATTGACCCCCTCCCGATGAGAGGATCGTTGGTGATGATTTCCCCCTCCCGGAGGGAAGTGTCCCCGGCAGAACAGTTCCGCCAGAGCCCTAGATTGATTCCGCCAAGGTTCCGCCTCGTGGTGGTGGAGTTTCGTCCCGTAAGCTTGCCCACGATTTTTTCTAGGACAAAACCCTTCATATAGCAGAAGATGGACGTCGGAGGCCCACCAGGGGGCCCAGGAGATAGGGGGCCGCGCCATACGGGGGCACCCCCCTGTCTCTCGGACAGGGTGTGGTCCCCCTGGCCTATTTCTTTTGCTCATAAATTCTTATAAAATCCAAAAAGTTGTTTCGTGGAGTTTCAGGATTTTTGGAGTTGTGCAGAATAGGTTTCCAACGTTTGCTCCTTTTCCAGCAAGAATTCCAGCTGTCGGCATTCCCCCTCTTCATGGTAAACCTTGTAAAATAAGAGAGAATAGCCAGAAGTATTGAGATATAATGTGTAATAACAGCCCATAATGCAATAAATATTGATATAAAAGCATGATGCAAAATGGACGTATCACACATCAGTGGTACCATGGGTAACGACTGCTAAGATAGTTGATCCCAATATGCCAAAGTCAGCTACAAGGTTCTAGGTTAGACCGAATCGCGGATGCAAATGCACATCCAAGATCGGCGATCTTATTTTGATCGGGGGACGACTGGTCCCTGCAAAACAATGGAGTACCGTTAGGGATGCAAATGATGGTTTGTGCATTCCGTTTGTAATCTCCCATACCGTAGGATGGCAACCAGATGAAACAAGTCCCCTGGTTTGTCACCGCGAAGATGCGGCCTAGATGGCGCACGGCGTCTTCGAATGTGTAGGGGTACAAATCTGCCGCCGCCAACATGCGCCAGCCTCTTCCATTACTGCGTCCTGCATTGATGGCAATCCTTATGTCGAACACCACGATGAGATAGTAATCGTCGTAGCCACGTCGCTTTGTCGGCGGGGTCCACAATTGCTATCTTCTTCAATCTCATGTAGGCATCATCATACGTATTCAAGCCCAGCCAGTCCGGAAGGCCGATCCCAATGGTGGAGAAGGGGTCTACCAGAACGGCCGCACTGCTGTGGATGTTGTGCAAAATGATGGTGGTATCCGGCAGGAGGTATGCAAGCCAATCTTCGTTGGCACCGACCCAGACCTATATATAAGACGGTGGGCAGCGAAGAAATTACGGGATGGAAATGGAATAACTAAGTACTACATGATCAAACTCCATTACTGACCTGCTCATGGGACAAAATCCGACTACCTCTCAACGTCGGCAACTCTAGCGGAGTCAACGTGCAACCAAGGCCAGGGAGCGGTGGACTGTTCGAAGGATTGTCCCATAGAAGAACCTTCTCCTCGAGGACGCACGGAATACCATCAAGCATGGCCTTTTCCCAAGCCTATTTAAGCAGCGTCTTGAAAAAGTTGGTGCAGGAAGCACCGAGTCTTGCGGCGGTGAGGACGTCGGAGCGGTGTGCGATTTCTCCCAGAGGATTGTCGTCCAAGGTCTCCTAGCCCCGACGATGAGGAGAACCGCCTGGCGAATCCATGGGAGCAGCGACGAACTGCCTTCTCTTCGGGGGGAGGGGAACTGGCGAGGAGGAGATAAGAGCGTAGTAACCACAGGGCCTCGTCCCTTCCAACTGTAGATCGTTCCTCAGCGAAGGGGTTAGGCTATTATTTACTACTAGTACTAGCATTATGGAACGTTATGGGATTGCATTATACTATAAATAATAGCACTAGTAAGAAATTTTTGGCACTAGGTAGTAGTTTTTGGCGTGGATTAAGAAATTTTGGGTATGTTTTTGCCATTTTTTGTACACGCCAACTAGTGTCAAAAAACGTCTTACAATATGTGACGGAGGAGTACGTGCTTGCATCTTTGCAGCGATACCAAGACTACTTTTCTCAACTAGTAGTGCGATGTACTGTACTTCTAGTCTAGTCTAGTATAGTGCACCAGTTTTGAACTCTTGAATCTCAGGGCCAAGGAGCTATAGTTGGAAGTGGAGGGTACTACTGTTCTCTAGAACCATCGTTGTACTATCAATGCAGGGCAAGTACACCTGCGGTAGTGGCCTAGTGGGTACTCTCGGTGCTATATTCAGCCGCTCCTCTCACGTAGGAGTAGATGGCCTACTCAGCCGCTCCTCTCACGCACACACACTAGCAGCCTGTTTATCGTGACGATTCATCATGGTCTCAAGGGGCGTAACATTTGAGTTATTTGATACAGTGAGACTAGGCTTTTTGCTTCCATTTGTGGAGGTGTAATGGATCTCATCAAACTTTGTTAGTAGTTCCTTCTATATGAATGAGATGAAGCAAAGCTTTTTCCTCCGTTTCCAAAAATACACGTCAAGAGGAATTTCTTTTATAGTAGAGCCAATAATGGAGTGAAGTCCATGCGTGCAACGACACAAGCTACAGAGTGTAGTAGTAGTACAACACTTTACATACAGAGCCATATTGCATAGTTCCAATGCCCCGCCAGGCTTTTCCGGCTCCTCGGGCTTAATTTGGAGGCGCTAGTTTAAATATGCTACTAGCTGATGAGGAAGCTGCAAGCGAGGTGCGGCTAGGGTGAGCACGCGAGCCACGGGATGCTGGGAAGGAAAACCCATTCACGTGGCTAGGCTGTCCAGTGCACCCAGATTGTGGGGCCGCACGTCCGTTTGACTTCAAAACTCAAACTACCCGTGTAAAATATTGGCTCACAGCGAACTGTAGTAGTACTATTTAAAGAAAAAGGCCGCCGTCTGTTCGGCCGGGATCGAACCCACAAAACGAGGTATACACTCCCGCGACCACTAGTAGTACCCGTTGGAGTACAACGCAACCTAGAATCGCCTTTTGTCGCTAGTAGTACGTACATTGTTCCTTACAAGAAACCTTTAATAATGCAAGAAACCACTAAAATGCCAAGAAACTACTACCACTTGCATACGTTGCAGACTTAAGATAAGACTACCTTATCAACCATTGTACATGCTCTTACCAACCAAAATCCTCGAGTGACCTCCTACCTCCGGCCCGTCCACCTAGTCATCCTCGGCCATGGGACGCAGCTACCGCCGCCGGCAGAAGGCGAGGTCAAAACTGCCGGCGGTGCGGAGCCCATGCTGCGGCAGCCCAGATGCCAGCTCAGTCCGGCGCTCGCGGCTGCTAGCTAGCCAAGATAGCTCCGTCCAGCTGCTTGTCTGCAAGGTTTGCTAGCTAGATTGGCACGGCAGCGCGGCGGCTTGCTCGCGCGCGCCGCGCTCAGGCCAGCCATCTGACTCGAGCGTAGGCCAACGCGGCGGCTTGCTCGCTCGTGAGTCACGCTCGAGCCAGCCTGCCAACCCGTGCGGAGGCCAGCGCGGCGTCCGGCCCGTCTGGCGAAGCGTCGACCAACTCGCTCATCACCGGCGCCACCGACGAACATGCATCAGTACTGTTTGAAGTAATGTTCAGGAAAAATAATGATTTGAGGGGGAATAACAGGACAGAAGGTCAGATGTGGGTCCCTCGTGTCAATGGTCAAACAAAATGTGTTGGTTTAAGCTGCCTTGTCAGCACGGACATGTGGGCCAACCCAGTCATAAATGGGTTTAAACGAACCTAATCGGTAGGAGTACTAGGTAGTAGTTTTTGGCATGGATTAAGAAATTTTGGGTATGTTTTTGCTATTTTTTGTACAATAGATTCTTCCTAGGGCTGGTTGAAACTAGTAGTTTTTTGTTAAATACTCTACATATTGTAAGTAGGGGTCAAACTTAAGCTTTGGAAGCCAATAAGCAAGGCTAGTTACATAGTGCATATCTGTACATGTTGAAAGTAAATATCAACCATGAGTGACTAATATCTTGATGGAAAACTCGAAACTATGGAATACTAGGAAAAAAATGCATGGTTGGAAATACTAGCAATATTCATGTCCGTTGCAACGAATCATAATTAGAATAATACTTATTCACAAACTTGGTACAAAACACTCTAATTTTGATATACATATGTGACTAGAGATATATTATGTTTCAATTATAATATATTCCTTGGGCTGTTTTGGTGAGGTCAGGGAGGGATGTGGTTGGTTTTAAGATACTAATTATGGGTTTTTCTGCAAATTGGTAGACAAGTGGGATGTTGGTGAGAAAAGGCAACAACTTACCTCACAATCATTAGATGTAGATCTAATGGTCAGAAACGACGGATGGCAGACACACCAGCATCAACAACTTAGTCTTGTGTAGGAGTACTAGCAAGATCCCTGCATTGCACGGAACATCAAGATGCATTTTTTTTATAAAAACACTTGTTGTGATTGACCCTTGCGGGAGTAATCCCATGTGTAAAAACTAATGATATCTCGAGAAATATGAGATAAGGTGAAGAGGAGTGGGGTGTGGTGGTGGTTGGTGGTCGGACTGAGCGGAGGCATGGGGATTGATGACGCCGGCAGCGGCCATCAGGACAGTTTGTTCCAGAGGCTTCCTTTCTTAATTGCTCAAAAATGAGGTTTGTTGGAGATAAGGATGAACGAGGGAAGGCCTTGTCTGCAAATGTGGAGAGGGGTGCGGGTATCTTTTAGTTTAATTTCCATCCATCAGATATAGATCGGACGGTCTATATTGCAAGATGGCACACGTACCATCATCACCAACTCGGTTTTTTATAAAAGAAGAAATATAAGTATGGAGATACAAACATATTATTGATACTTGCTTCCGTAAACTAGCATCTACATTCTATTCAACGCCTCGTCATGTGGGGCCTTAGCACAATGACTTCTCGACTGTGTAAAACAAAGATTTTCCCGTCGCCGACAAGGAGGGGGTGACGGAGGCGCGCTTTTTGGCTTGCTCTAGTCCTAGTAGTCATACTAGGTGGTCTAAGCACGTGTAGATTTATTCTTTTTCACGTCTCGTGTTCGCCGTACTGCCACGACTGTTGATGAGTAGACGGTAAGTTATTCACGGGGAAACCCTTGTTGAGCGTGTTTGAGAGAGAGAGAGAGTGTGTATGTGTGTGTGTGCGTGTGCGATATGTTAGAGACTGAGGCAATGATAACAGATTCTTTGTGTCTATGTGTGTGGAGGATAGAGAGAGACATGTACATGGGGCTTTGTGTTGTGTAACATGGAGACACATATACATAATTAGAGAGTGAGTGTGAGAGATACACATGCGGACATGGGGAGAGATGAGGATCCAGATAAATGGGTGTTTGTGCGTGTCTGTGTGTGTTTGTGCACGCGTTTGTGTGTGACAGGGAGAGAGTGTATGTGGAGTAGAGAGACCACTGATGATGTAAACCTAGTATAAGGGAAGGGGAATGGTGTGACATGTGTAGTAGCGAGATAGCACAAAGGGCGGGGAGCAGACTATTTGGAAGAGACATCGAGTGTGTGTGGGAGAGGGGTGAGAGAGAGAGAGCTAGCAGACTATTTGAGAGAGAGAGAGAGAGAGAGAGAGAGAGAGAGAGAGAGAGAGAGAGAGAGAGAGAGAGAGAGAGAGAGAGAGAGAGAGAGAGAGAGAGAGAGAGAGAGAGAGAGAGGGAGGGAGAGGGGGCGAGAGGGGTCGTTTGTGTCCATGAATGGCGTATAGATAGAGACAATGTTGATGTTGTCCGATATTGGCCTATGAATGGAGTCGCAAGGGAAGCGAGTCATCATGTGTGTGATAGGGACTTCATGAGAGATCTGGTCTAGAGAACAATGTGCGAAATCAAGAACGATTATACATTAGGGAGCTATGCAAAGAGTCACGACATATATGTATACAGGGAAGGAGCTGGGGCGGGTCCGCATGTGGGAGAGATAGAAAGAGGAGAGTGGTGCACAAGGAGACAAAGTGTGCTTGTTTGCAGTGGGAGTGGTGTGTGAGGTGAGTGCGCGAGAACCACATAACTAGGGAGATAGACGTTTGGGGGCGACGTTTTGTGTGTATGGGCAATATACACTCTACATAGTGTGTGTGTGCTTGGGTGAGAGAGATAGCGGGAGACCTAGAGAGTGAGGGAAGAGATGTGTGCATGCCCGATAGACAAAGTGATAGAGACCTATGTTGGGGTCCGGACTTTCTAAGAGAGAGGGGTGTTAATGTGCTCGTGTGTTGGTGTCTAAGGGAGAGAACGACTTCTCTATGTGTGTGTGTGTGTGGTGGGGTGGGGGGGTTGACTTCAGATAAAGAGTGAGTTGTCTATATTTGAGGGACTTTAGCGTAATTGAGATATTGTGCACTCATGGTTGATCAATTTGTTTCACAGTTTGTACTATGAGATAACGATACTTTTGAACATGCGTGATATACCTTGATGTACCAGAATTACAAACCTAAGATTGAAATTTTGGAATTTGACTCCATCATTAGCTTTTGTAATTCATTTAAACGGAGGTACATTTTCTAAGCCGGGATTTCGTGATTTCAAATTCATATATCAAACCTAGACATATACACATACGGGCATGTTCAAACTTTATAATCATTCACTTTACTCATACACATACACATTTTTGCTTTTGTCATCATATTTAGGATAAACACATTTGGAATTTCATTTGAATTGGACCGTATGATGGTATTTTCTTGTAGTAGCTCAATGATCCATATTTGAATTGACTGGACAATCTAAGTTTCGAGTTGGAGACATTGATTTTCAAAACTTGCACATTTTTTTGCGTGCAAAACAAACAAATTGTCGGCCATGATATCATAGTCGGTCGTACGAGAGCAGAATACTTATAATTTTAGGAGCCAAAAGCTTTCAAAATTCCCGCTCACATCGAAATATCACGCGCCTGAAAGTTTACCCCTGCGATATTCCTGTTTTACCCCTGCCACATGAACAGAAAAGGGCTGCTTTGGTAACTCCATTGTTTTCCCCTCTTTGCCCCCAACGTTCTTCCCCAGAGCCCCTTCCCTTCCCCTCCCCGACGCCCCCAACCACGGAAAGCCGCAGAATCTAGTCTTCCGCCGCAGCGGTGGACCTCACACCCCGCCGGATCTACCTTCCGCACCTTGGAACCCCCAACTGCCAACTCACCACTTCACCGGAGCAGCTTCAGCGACTGGCTGGTCCACCGCTCCAGATCTCCTTGACCGCCATCATGGTCCACTACACCGGATCTGCTTAACCGGCGCCCTTGTCCACCACAGCATAGGCCCTTCACTGACTCCCTTGTCCGCCCCTTCGCTGGCCCTTCATACAAGCCCTCGTCCGCATACAACGCGCCCGCCAAAGCCTTCGTCCACTGCACCGGACCCGCTCCATGGACGCCATATTCAACTCCACCGGCCCTGCTTTACCGACGCCGCAGCCTCATCAGGTTATTTCGATTTGTACTCCTTCGGTTTTTCTCTTTATCGTGCAACTGTTCACTTACCACAGATGAGCTTTCTTGTATGTCGACAGGCGCCGCAACCGTAGCACCGGAGCCGCTTCAGCGACGGCGACAGCCGGCCCAAACTCAACCGCAACACGAGCACCATCGACGATCCTTAGCTATCAAGTATGACAACGATACCCATACGCCGAAAATCAGGTACTATTATCCAACGGCGGCGCCTCGCTTCACTTTCCTAGCATAAGCACCGCACCTTTGAATTTCTTCAGGGCATCATTCAGTTTTTCATGAGACGCGTTATTCTGCTTGCACCTGTAGGGCCATACTGCTGGCAGTGAACATGTTACATGTGATAAATTACATACCCGTGCACATATAGTTAATATGCTTTAGTTTTGTTCTGATGCCACCTGTTGGTTCCATCAGACTGCTTAATGTTCTCTATGCTTAATTACACATCAGCAAACTAGCATGTGGTTCTGCTGCTTTTTGTTTGTTTTACCCCACATTTTCTGATGCTAGCTATTACATCACTGCTCCGAGCATCTGTTGATTACTTGTTTGTGAGTTCTTGATCTTCCCAAGTTGCATGACTAATCTTATGCTTCTATTAATTATGGAGCTGCCAACCCCATCAAGCAAAATATTTGTTCTTTTGGGGCTAGCACCTCGAACAAGCATAAAAATAGAGGGAAGCAGATATATTGTCATGTATGCACACACCCTTCTTTCATTGTTTAGATGAACCATTGATGATCAATTCGGACCAGTGCATGCGATTAAAATTAATTTTACCTAAATAGATGGTGCAGAATAAACTACAACAACTAGATTTGCAACCACGGGATGCTGACGATATTTTCAAAGAACATTGCAACAGCAACATATGGTAAGCCAATGTGTTTTAGTACATGTAAAATGTAATGCGAGTGGGCTGCTTTCTTGGCTTGTGACCTCAACATGTAATCCTACCGAATTACAAATAGTTCAGCTGTCTGCTTTGCTGTATTGCTTGATTCGAATGCTTGTTTGTTGTTACGCTATACCTGAGTTGGCCAATATGGCAGCAGTGCCTGTAGTACTATCGTAAATAAATGCATGCCTATTTCATTTGAGTCCTTAACTTTTCCTCTCAACTTCATCACAAGATTGTCTTCGTAGTTTATATGAGGTCACACTGTTAAGTGCTTTCTCAGATTATTTCAACTGCTTAGATGCCTTGACAACTTAAATATAACGGTTGCACACTCCCTTTCAACTAGGGATGTCAACTGGGTCCCGTTTAATCCCGATTAAAGTCCACTAGTGGTATGATAGTTCAAAAGAGTTTTTGTTTTTGAGGAAAATGAACTAGGAGGTAGCAAAACTAACTAGATGGGATGGCGGATGTCGTTTATTTGCCACTTACATCCCTAGTTTCATCTTACCATTTTAATTTCTTTTCGGCTGATGTTGCTTCGAACCATTTAAATATAGTTTGCCATGCTCGGCAATAATTCGTCCGTCGTTTACCATGTAAGCTTACTGCCTGGATCATACGATAACTATCTCTTACTTATGTCCAGCGGAAACCTTTCAGGATACCGTTCACACTAGGACACAATGTACAACCCCAGAATCTATTTATGGAAGCAGTGCACCATCCATGTTACCAGATGGTAGCAGTTCGAGAGCAACACCGCGGAGAGCGATCGAGCACGATATTATAGTGCTTCAGACTCTACTAGAGGCAGAAAGAGATGGTCTGGCTGCCATGAATGAGGTAATCTTTATCTTGAGGCTGGAAATTACGGAATTAGCGGCACGCATTATGCAAGCAACCCAAGAATTGGAGGAAGTAAGAATGTTGCATTTGAAGACGGATGAGGTCCTGTTGTTTCTGCTATCTGAAGCCCAAGGTAATCCCGGTTCTTCTTTAAATACCAGTTGAAATTGTCATTAGATTATTGTACTTGCATGTTGTGTCATGTCTCTGAATGGATTATGTTGCAAGACCCCCTATGTTGTCCGGAATTCCATGTTGCCCATGTGTTGTAATGATCCAAATTTTTTAGGCGACGTAATCCTCAGTACTTGTATGATTGACATAAGGTGAACTGTTTTTCGTGTGAGCATATTGTATTGGATGAAATAACTGTTTGAATCAGAGTGTATCCAACCTACTGAATTCGAAGATCACGCCTTTTCTAAATCATAATCATATATAAAGGTGGAATAAATCTTTGTTGTGGTGTTGAAGAAATAAATAACAAAACGTATAATTATCTGTGGATATTCGTGTCGAATACAAATTGGATTTGAATTTAGTTTGCGGGTCCCGTGGCAAACGTGAATGCTAATTCTCCCAAGTTTTGAACGAAGCGGCTAAACACCCACTATAATTTGTGGGCTGCCCGAAGCAAGTGTTTGCGAGATGGAAATTACTATCTAACCCTGACACTTGACATCCTTATCGACCGGATTTACACTGCTGTCGATAGGGGTAGACTAGTAACTTCAATCAGACGTGACACGACGGCCTCTGAGCCCATTCAGACACGTTGGGCGCCAAACGTGGGCGGCAAAACACATTTGATTCAAGCTCGTCCGAAAGACATGTGTCTCTTCCTCCATTTCCCCATTCATACACGGTGGGCAGCAAAACAAACTCTCCTCGTCCAAAATCAATGTAGGCTAATATTTTAAATAGGGGCAGATGTGTAACTTCCATCAGACGTGACACAACCGCCCTACCTGTCAGCCCCGTTCATACACCGTGGGCGCCAACCGTGGGCGGCAAAACACCCTCTCCTCGCCCGAAATAGTTACCAGCAAATATTTGGGAGATGCGAGATTACCGTCCTATCCCCAACCGACGTGATGTCCGAAATTTTAAACGAGGGATAAGTTCATAACTTTCCCCCATTTCAGAGAAGCGCGTCCCAAAGTTTGAGATCCCCCCTCCCGTCCATTTCCCCATTCATACACCGTCGGCGGCACGACAACCTCCGCACTGCGGCCAGCCTCCTCCGTCCGCCACCCCATCCTCCACCTTACCGGAGCCGATACACCTACCCCGTCGTCCACTACAAGAGATGGACGTCTCTCATCCACGGCGCTGGACCATGATCCTTTCATCGCCTCCTCTCGCTTCATCGGCGTCGTCGTCCACCTTGCCGTTGCCACTCCTACGACCGCCTCGTCCACGGCAACAGGATATATCCCCCGACCCGGCCGTCTGCCGTCTAAAGTCTTCTTCCCCGCCGCCAACAGCCATCGCACCCGCAGCACCCTCAACGTATCAGCATAGGCCTACACGGCGTCGCAAGAGAGGTGGTACTCTTCCATATGTGCTTAAGTTATTGATCTCACCCGGAAAATAGATCGTAATTTGTTTACTGTACTTTTCTTGTCCGTACCAAATTGTAGTGGCAAGTTGAAAGCAAACATTGGTTGCGAAGTAGCTTTGTCCGGTTTGCACCTTCAGATCCGCTATGGCACGAGCACTATACTCATAAAGCTTATGGTTTCCCCCCTTTATATTCACTACCATCATCGTAGGTGCTTCGTGTCGTGCTAGCACTGCTCCTCAAGACCTCAACCCAAAGCTTACGTGTTGAAATACGAATCTGATATGATGCTCATATCACTAAAATAGAGAACGTTTAATTGGTCACCTAATGTTCCTATATTTGTTTCGAAAAGCATGTGCGCCACCCACTGGTCTAGCTAGTTCCACTTTCCTGATTTTTCTCTTGATGCTTAGGGTTTTCCCCTTTTATCTACTCTACTATGATCTGCGTAGGTGCTTTTTGTCGTACTAGCATTACTCTACCCTTCAAGCTAAACAACACAACACTCAGAATTCGAAAGCTTAGTTGTTCAAATATGATTGTGATATGATACTGATATTAGTTAACCGACACATTTAATTGGTTAGCTAAAGGTCCCACTTGAGTTTCCAAATGCATGTCGCGACATATAGAGAGACAGCATAATTGCATTTCTTTGTCACTTGTTGGCCATACTTTCTTGTCCATACCAAATCTTAGTTGTTATTTCAAAGCAAACATCGGTTGCTAACTACCCTTTGCGCGGTTTGCGGCTTCAGATTTGCCATCCCACTGCCACGATCAACACTGTACTCATCATGCTTATGTTTTCCCCATTTTATGATGACCACAATCAGCCTACATGGTTCGTGTCGTAATAGCACTGGTCCACCCATCGAGCTAAACAAGCTTAGTTGTACAAATTCATATCTGATATTATTGCTGATATTAGTAAAACTGAGAGATGTTTAATTGGTGAGCTAAATGTTCCTACTTTAGTTTCAAAATGCATGTGAGCCACATATGGAGAGACCGGAAAGAATAGTATTTCTCTGTGCGCTCTGGTTCATCATGGGTGGCCAACCGACATTGTATTGAAAGACTTGTAATATCTTCAATTTGCTTGCTCTTCTACTCTTCTTTAAGATGATACTCTTCTCTTGCGGTCGACTGGTCAGGTTGAATTTGTTCTCCCTTAGTATATTTTGAATCTGTCAGGTCAGGTCGACTTGTTCTTCTTTACTATATGTTGAAGCTATCATCTGCGAAGTGTCATCACTTCTGGAGCTCTCATATTTTGAGTAGTAGGCCACATTATATTAATGCACACAACAAATTACAACATGCATGGCATCTTTTAAAAGAATTGCAGAGATAGCACAAAGGGGTTTACAGGGAGGCAGTATTGGATTAAAATCACTTCTGCATTACAAAGAAAATCTCACTTGTTTTTATGTTTTCATGCATGTCAGATATTGAACATTATCAAAATGAATATGAGAATGGGCGCACGAGAGGAATATTGCGGAACAATCCACTAGCTAACAAACTTGGCATGGTGGAGGATGGCCTATCTTATTCACCCATCAAGGTGCTTGCTCTAGCTTTGCAAAGTTGTATTGGTCGCACATATTTTGCATCTAACCTCTTGCATTACTTCTACTTTGTTACACCATCTGCTTAGTTTAAGCATCATATATGATTATATGCCATACCTATTCCATGTGTCGTCACACTATGTTTTTCCAGCCAAATGTTGTTCTTTCGTAATAGATGTCCAAAAGGAAGAGGGTGAGTGCAGATCCTCAAAGAGTACAAACTAGGTATTTGGAAAAGGTAGTGATACCTGTTAAATCAAATAGATCAGCAGCCACAGAAAACACAGGCCCAACTGTAGCACACTTTACCCCTACTCCAGAGGACAAACCCCTATTAGAACTGCTGGGAGCCAGCGTCAGGTACTGTCTATGATATCAATTCAAAATTTGAACTCCTAAATTTCTGCTTGTGCCTTACCTTCTCTCCTGTATGAAAACTAATTTCAAATGAATCTCCTTGCTCAAAGGATCATACGATCTCAAAACAATAATGGGCTCTGCATTGCTCTCATCAGTACATCTCAACCTTTTGCCTTGTAACGCTGTACTTAATTAATTGCTATTTGATTATGTATCATCAGTCTGCACCTGAGCTTCATTATCCTCTGTTTCTTCTAATATTATTTGATCTATATTTACTCTTTGCAAAATGTAGAATAATGGCAACGCTTATAAAGAATTTTCTTTGGGGAATTTATTGAATTATCCTTCCATCAACATGGAGAAGGGCTTTGTCCAGCCCGTGTTAACATGTAATGTAAGTTCATCCTTCTCAAGCCTTCAAACTTTGTTCTAGTATAGATTTGGATAGGCATCATTTCCTCCACTGCTGTTTGCTCTGCTGTTTACATCTGATTAGATGTTTGCAACAACTACCAGTTTCAAATTGTAGTTGTAAAAACATGTTCCTTATGCAGAATAGATCCATTTATTTGCTTATATAATTGTGAAACCTGTTACGTGTCTCCTTGTTTCTCTTTCAAAGTCGTATCTCTTACGCCAGGCAGAACTTTAGGGAAGATAGTGAGCCAAACCATCTTGTGGACAGCGAGATGACCCCAAGGTCCTGTCTTGATGAAGACAGTGAGTTGAAGCTACTCACCAGCAGGTGTGAGACAACCTCTATGCAGTCGCTGCCTCAATCAGTTCGACTTCTTCAGTCTCAACTTAAAGCGGAAAGGCTTGCTTCAACTCAGCTCCGACTTGAAGTCAAAGATGCAATGAAGATGTCAAAGGACTACCGTGCGCACCATCAAGCCTTAAATCTAGTGTTGATGTAAATAGTTTATTTTCTTTCCTTTCCTTTGGGGGTCGAGAAGACCATATTGAAAATGCTTAGTGGCTCTCATATGCATGATTGTTTATTTAACTTAGAGCCCATATTACCCTGTATTCTCTCTTGAGTTGAATGCTTGCAGATTCCAACTTAGTCCAATGCACGTGCACTATTATTATTATACACATCGTTCGGTCGTGCAAGAGAAAGGCAATAATGACGATATATGATGGACTGATTGATATGAGAAAAAGCTAGTATGAACTCAACCTCTCTTGTTTTTGTAAATATGATGAGTTCATCGTTTCTGATTCAGCTTATTATGAAGTAAACATATTTGCAATGACATCTAGAGATTATAGTTGCTTGTGCCATGCTTGATTAGCTATGAGTTATAATGGTTTACCTTGCATGCCAACATGCTATTAGAATGGTTATGATGTGGTATGATGGGATGGTATCCTCCTTTGAATGAATTGAGTGACTCGACTTGGCACATGTTCATGCATGTAGTTGAAACAAATCAACATAGCCTTCATGATATTTATGTTCATGGTAGATTATATCCTACTCATGCTTGTATTCGGTGTAAATTAATTTTAATGCATGCTCATGACTGTTGTCGCTCTCTCAGTTGGTCGCTTCCCAGTCTTTTGCTAGCCTTCACCTGTACTAAGCGGGAATACTGCTTGTGCATCCAAACTCCATAAACCCCAAAGTTATTCCAATGAGTCCACCATACCTTCCTATATGCGGTATTTACCTGCCATTCCAAGTAAATTTGTATGTGCCAAACTCCAAACCTTCAAATGAAATTCTGTTTTGTGTGCTCGAGCAGCTCATGTTCAACTAGGGCTGCCTATATCTTCCATGCTAGGTGGGTTATTCTCAAGAGGAGTGGACTCCGCTCCCCATTCACGAGAAAAGGGCCGGTAACCGGGATGCCCAGTCCCATGATCCAAAAAGATCAAAGAAAATCAAAATTATCAAACAAAACTCCCCCAGGGTTGTTGTTAGTTGGAGGCACTCGTTCTTTCGAGCAAGCCATGGATTGATGCTTATTGGTGGTTGGGGGAGTATAAACCTTTACCATTCTGTTTGGGAACTGCCTATAATGCATGTAGTATGGAAGATACAGCCATCTCATAGTTGTTGTGTTGACAGTAAAAGTATGCCGCTCAAAATGTTATTCAATCTCTATTTTAAAATCGAGCTCTGGCACCTCTACAAATCCCTGCTTCCCTCTGCGAAGGGCCTATCTATTTATTTTTATGTTGAGTCATCACCTTCTTATTAAAAAGCACCCGCTGGAGAGCACACTGTCATTTGCATTCATTATTATTGGCTTATATTGGGTATGACTTGACTGGATCTCTTTTACCATGAATTACAATATTTTAGTCAGTTCTTGATCTTTAAAGGTGCTCTGCATTTATGTTTTGCGGTCTTAGAAAGGGCTAGTGAGATACCATTTTGTTATAGCATGTTATGATTGTTTTGAGAAAGTGTTGGCATCCGAGTTTTATTATTATGGCTCGCTAGTTGATTATGCTATTGATATGAGTAATTGTGAGACCTATGTGTTATTGTGAGTATGGTTAGTTCATAATATTTGCTGAAACCTGAATGATGGCTTTGCATGTTTACAACAACAAGAGCAAACATAGTTTGTAAAAGTTTTTCTTTATCACTTTTAGTTTATCAACTGAATTGCTTGAGGACAAGCAAAGGTTTAAGCTTGGGGGAGTTGATACGTCTCCAACGTATCTACTTTTCCAAACACTTTCACTAGTAGAAAAAGGGCCTATAGTCCCGGTTCATAAGGGCCTTTAGTCCCGGTTCTAGAACTGGGACTAAAGGGTCGTTACTAAAGCCTCCCCTTTAGTCCCGGTTCTTACACGAATCGGGACTAAAGGCCCTCCATGTGGCCGCTACCTGGAGGTCCACCTTTAGTCCCGGTTGGTAACACCAACCGGTACTAAAGGAAAAAAAATTGAAAAAAAAAATCAAATTTTTTTGAGTTTTTTATTTTCGAATTTCTGAATTATTTTAACCTCTAATCTCTAATCACCCCTCATCACTACTCAATTTAACCTCTAATCTCTAATCACCCCTCATAATCCCAAATCATCTAACTTCCCGGACGGTCACCCATTCTCTCACTACTCCAGCCTAAGCACGCTTAACATCCGGGTTCTATTCTCCCTCGTTTCCAAGTCTGCACTTGTTGTTTTCCTCACAATAGTAAGATGTTAATCCTATTAACCCTCAGGAATTTAGCTTGAGCATGAAGTCACACATTTCACTGTTTGAGTTTGAAACTATTGTTCTAAAAAACAATAATTATTTAGTAACACTAATATTTCTTGAATAAGTAGTTTGACCATAGTTTGACCACAGTTTGACCAGATTTGACCAAAATTCAAAAAACTGAAATAATTATTTAGTAACACTAATATTTTTTGAATAAGTAGTTTGACCATTGTTTGACCACAGTTTGACCAGATTTGACCAAAATTCAAAAAAAAACAGAAATAATTATTTAGTAACACTAATATTCTTGAATAATTATTTAGTAACACTAACACTTCTTGAATAAGTAGTTTGACCAGATTTAAAAAAATTCAAAAAAACTGAAATTTGAGCATAACTTTTTTCCTTTTAGAATTTGAGGATTCTAAAAATTTGCAAATAGGCCGTAGGCCGTCAAAACCGGATGTGGATTTTCGTGCTGAACATTTTGATATATTATACTTTTTTTCTGACATCGTATGCAAAAGTTATAGCCGTTTTACATTTTCCCTGCACTTTTTGCAAAACATGTCCAAATTTAAGTTTTTAAATTTCCGTAACTAGTACATGTAGTAACATAACTACATTTGGAAGGATTTTAATTTTTGAAGTTTTTATCATTTTGTTTTGCTTTTTACAAAACTGCAAAGGCGATCCACAGGGGGTAGAGTTTGAAAATGGGACCTTTAGTACCGGTTCGTGGCACGAACCGGTACTAAAGGTCTCAACCCCATTAGTACCGGTTCGTGCCACGAACCGGTACTAATGGGCATCGCACCCTTTAGTACCGGTTTGTGGCACCAACCGGGACTAAAGGTCCCATTTGAACCGGGAGTAATGCCTGTACGGTGCCCTCGCCGCACGAACCGGGACTAATGCTCACATTAGTCCCGGTTCGTAACGCAACCGGGATTAATGCTCTTTTCTGGCCAAACGAAAGCCCTATTTTGTACTAGTGTTTTGCTCTTGTTTTGGACTCTAACTTGCATGATTCGAATGAAACTAACCCGGACTGATGTTGTTTTCAGCAGAACTGCCATGATGTTGTTGTATGTGTAGAAAAAAAAGTTCTCGAAATGTCCTGGAAATCCACGGAGGCACTTTTTCAAAAATATAAAGAATACTGGCGAAAGAATCAACACCAGGGGGCCCACACCCTGTCCACGAGGGTGGGGGCGCGCCCCCTCCCCCTGGGCATGCCCCCTGTCTCGTGGGCCCCCTGGACCTCCACCGACCTCAACTCCAACTCTATATATTCACGTTCGGGGAGAAAAAAATCAGAGAGAAAGTTTCATCGCGTTTTACAATACGGAGCCGCCGCCAAGCCCTAATCTCTCTAGGGAGGGATGATCTGGAGTCCGTTCAGGGCTCCGGAGAGGGGGATCCGTCGCCGTCGTCATCATCAACCATCATCCATCACCAATTTCATGATGCTCACCGCCGTGCGTGAGTAATTTCATCGTAGGCTTGCTGGATGGTGATGAATTGGACGAGATTTACCATGTAATCAAGTTAGTTTTGTTAGGGTTTGATCCCTAGTATCCACTATGTTCTGATATTGATGTTGCTATGACTTTGCTATGCTTAATGCTTGTCACTAGGGCCCGAGTGCCATGATTTCAGATCTGAACCTATTATGTTTTCATGAATATATGTGTATTCTTGATCCTATCTTGCAAGTCTATAGTCACCTATTATGTGTTATGATCCGACAATCCCGAAGTGACAATAATCGGGATACTTCTCGGTGATGACCGTAGTTTGAGGAGTTCATGTATTCACTATGTGTTAATGCTTTGTTCCGGTTCTCTATTAAAGGAGGCCTTAATATCCCTTAGTTTCCGCTAGGACCCCGCTGCCACAGGAGGGTAGGACAAAAGATGTCATGCAAGTTCTTTTCCATAAGCACGTATGACTATTTACAGAATACATGCCTACATTACATTGATGAACTGGAGCTAGTTCTATATCACCCTATGTTATAGCTATTACATGAGGAATCGCATCCAGCACAATTATCCATCACTGATCCATTGCCTACGAGCTTTTCACATCGTGTGCTTTGCTTATTTACTTTTCTGTTGCTATTGTTACAACTACTACAAAACCCAAAAATATTACTTTCGCTACCGTTACCTTTATTATCATACTACTTTGCTACTAAATACTTTGCTGCAGATAATAAGTTATCCATGTGTGGTTGAATTGACAACTCAACTGCTAATACTCAAGAATATTCTTTGGCTCCCATTATGTCGAATCAATAAATTTGGGTTGAATAATTTACCCTCAAAAGCTGTTGCGATCCCCTACACTTGTGGGTTATCAGATATCGATAGAATTGAAAACAGGGATGAAGTGTGTGGCTGCATGATCGATAAAGAGTGCCATTGAATTTGTGTCTGCCCACGTCAAAGATACAGGGCGGCTGGCCTACTGGAATTTGAGAGGGCAGAGGTGCAGTTTTTCTCCGTGGCATGGATACCTATCTACAATGTTCGACTATCGGTGTGTGTGCGTGGGGGGGGGGGCAGAGACCGATCGACAAGTATATGTGTGGGGAAGGAGAGAGACCTAGCTATGTATTGAGGGAGATCGATCGACATCCATGGATATGTGTAGCAAAGGAATAAGGTTGGGAAAAAGACAAAGGTAGAGCGTCAGAGGATTGGTGGTGGAGTGGCGTCTCACAAATGGTGGGAGAGGCCTGCTAGACAAACGGAGGGTATGAGTGCAATATCAATAAGAGAGGGCGGGGGATGTCTGTCTGTCTATGCACGTGCGTGTGAGAGACGGGTCGGGAGGTATTCAAGGATGATGAGGGGAGAAGATATGGTTGTGGTAAGCATACGTAACTACATAGGAAGATCAACCATCGTGTGTCCGAGAAAAGTAGAGACATAACTAGCGAGGTAAGTGTATCGGTGCTTGGTGAAAACGAATTATAGTCGACCTGGCTATATGTAGGGAGATCAGTTCATATACACGCCTACATGTATTAGAAGCAAATATGGTCCAGACAGGCAGACAGGGGGAGAGGGTGTGGCTAGGAGGTGGTGCGAGAGGCCTACCATGTCGAGGGGGGAGGAGTGTGCGAGTATGTGATCAATGAAAAGAGGGGGGAGTGTGCACCTGCATGGAATCATATTGGACATAGGGAGGCATGGACGGTGAGAAGAGAAGAGGGGAAGTATATATGTGTTTGTTGTAGGCACACTTGGCTAGAGAGGTATATCGACCGGTGTGTGCCGAAAAGAAGGAGCCGGGGGCCTACACACACCGCTGGTGGACGACCTAAAGAGAAATAATGAACGTGCACGATGGAGGGGACGCTAAGGGTGGGTGAGAGGGGGCGGGCATGTGCATGCACGATAGAAAGTTTGCGCTAGCTAGCTACAAATAGAAGAGGATCGTGAAGGTGTAAAACACGAACAAAGATCATAATTCATTATAAAAAAAGTGGATACGGATACTTGAAGAAGATATCATAATGTAGAACATTGATTATAATTTGGGCTAACGTGTGGCTTTTGCAACTCAAGTCTAAATACTTGTCGTAATGTAGGGGGCGGGGCACTATACTTTGTGTGATAAACACGGTGTACGTATGGAACATGGTTTAGATTATGAATATATAGTTAGTACATCAAATGTACTATTATTTGGAATCAACATCAAGTGTATTCAAAAAATGGAATTCGAGTTCATGTAGTACACATAGTTCATATCTATCTCTATAGTAATCATGTGGTGTGTTATTAAGGTAATACATGAATGATGGTTGAAGTTGGCAACAATCATGATTGTAGATTCTTATTGAAATAGATAAACGAATTCATATTTAGTTCAAATTGAGTGGTAGTATAGACATTTGGAATGCACTAAAATGTTGGTATGAGTAGGTTACATGCATTATATAGCAAGCGAAAAAGTTTAATCGGACATAACATGGATTCATACTCCCTCCTTCGATCTATATAGGGCGTAATGAGATTTTTAAGACCGCCTTTGACTATTGACAAGATTAATAGTATATGACATGCACAATGTGAAAATTATATCATTGAAAGAACCTTTCACAGACGAATTTAACGTGTGCTTTGTGTAAGTTGCATGACATATATTATTGCTCTAATATTTGGTCAAAGTTAGCATCGAAAAACGCATTAGGCCCTATATAGATGGAAGGAGGGAGTAGCTTTGAATAGCATTTGTATAGTAAAACGGGGCAAGACTCTCTCTTTGTGTGGTGTGAATAGTTTTATTTTTTTTGTTTTCTTTTTGGTTGAGAGAAGTGCAAATTGATTTGGTACGTACAAGTACAATATTACTACACGTTAGGCTTGTCCCTAAAATACCCGCGTCTTGTTATATCTCGAAAATTCAGATATCGTGCTCCCAAAACTGGCGCCTTCACAACCCGCGCCTTGCTATCTCGAAATACAACGCGCGCGAAAACTCCCTCCAGCTGCCAAATCCCGACACGTGAAATCCCCCTTCTAACCCTGAGTCAAAAGGGTGGCTAGTTCAAATCGATGGGGGTACTTTTGTAACACACGCTACATTTTGGACAAGCGCGTCACTAGGTCATGCTTCACCACCTCCCATCGCCCCCTTTTCGCCATTCGAAATCCCAGGCCGCCATAACCTCTCCGCTCCAGCAGCGAAACCCCACCCTCCTCCATCCGCCACCTCACTGCTGCCCAGCTGGAGCCTCTTCCCCGACGACGTCGTCCACCGCAACAGCTCGATGTCCCTCGTCCACCTCCCCGGATGAGGATCCGTCATCCATCTTGTCGTCCCGCCGATTCAGCCGCCCCGTCCTCCACCTCCAAGGAGCTGCTCCGATGATCACCTCGTCTGTCGCGGCTTCTCCATCCCCATAGCGCTGCCTTAATCCGCTCCACCGAAACCGCAACATCCTCACCGACTCCTCGGACAAAGCCGAGGCCTACTCGGTGCCACCAAAGAGGTTGTACACTCATCGCATCGCACCTTCTCCTTAACTCGACCTCCTGGCGACGATGGTGCTCCATCCCGCAACCCCATTGTCGGTGTACTAAGGTAGGGGTACCTCAGTACCCCAACTTGTGCACGGGCAGCCGCAGCTCCCCGCAGCCGGATCTGCCAAATGCTTGCCGAAGACCATTCTTTCTCCATATCAAGCCATTCAAGAACAAAGTGTACAAGACAGAGGATAGAGACCCCGGCAAGAGGAGCTTGCCGGGAGGGCCGTTCCAGGCTAGAAGATCACATCACAAAATACACGCCTCGACGCTGCATGCGTCCCGGCGAAGGCCCGGGGGGACGGCAAGTTACAGAGCCCGACAAGCCCTCGGGTCCAGCAAGGTCAAGACCCCGGCAAGGCGCTTGCCGGAGGAGCTGCGCTGTGTGCCCATGCTCCAGCTCATCGGCCCACGCGTCGCCCTGGGGCCTCTCCAGGGACGCGTGGCGGGTGGCTGCGCAACCAGAGGGACACGGTGGCATTTCACGGTGATAGATCCATCGCCGTGGCAGACGGAGACGCAAGGGCGGGAGCTTTTGGAGTCGACGGTGACGGGCATTTAATGCTCTTGTCCCCCACTGTCAAAGTAGGTAGAAACCACTGTTCGAGCACTGTAGCTCCACTGTTCCCGCACTGTTCCAACTACCACCCTTTTTACGCTTTTACCCCTTTCTCCTACGTTGACACCTGTCGGTGACCCCTTGTGCTATAAAAGGAGGCCCGTGGGCAACGAGGAAGGGGTTCGGATCCTTGGCAACTTTCGCGCTAGGGGTTCGACTCGTTCGAGTCCACCACATACTCACGCCGTACTCTCGAGCTAGATCAATAACAACACAAAGCAGCAGAGGAGTTTTATCTCCGGAGAGCTCGAAGCTGGGTAAAAAGCCCAGCCCCGCGCCCTCGCCTCGATCTGCTCTCCGTGCATCCTCCGCCCTCGTGCGCTTTATCTGAAGGGGCCTCCCCGGCCCCATAGGTGCTCGCGGCGGCAACCGTCCGCCCCGACATCTCTGGCGCGCCAGGTAGGGGGAGTCGAGGTTGTGCGGACCTGATCCGGCGTCGGCGTAGCCGCGTTCTTCATCAACCTCTCCAGCTTCTTCAGCAATCGCGCCATGGCCCCGAAGAAGAAGGCTTCGGGGGTTGCGGGCCCGTCTGCGTCCCATCCGCCGCCACCGGAGCCTGCGGTGGGCGGTGGAGACGCAGTCGGAAGGGTGGTCGCCGGCGAGGGCACTCGCGGCGCCACCAAATCCAAGGACAAGACGGATGGCCGCGCCTCTGTCTCTGTGGACACGCCGCGTCCATCTCAGCACACGGTGACCCAGCAGCGCCGTACCACGGGAGGTGGTATCCGCCTGCTGGGACAAGGACACGCCGGGGGCTCGCGAGATGTTCCGGACCCCCGTCCGGAAACAAGCAAGGCGAAGGCGCCAGAGCAGGACCTTGCTCCCCCTAACACTGCTAGGAGCCCTAGCATGTCCCGCTCCTCGCACCACTTGCCCTCGCTCCCCTCTACTCCGGCAGAAGCGCTCGCGAGGGCACAATTGCTCCTCGACTTCCCTCCAGCGGCGGACAAAGCCGACGACTGGAGGGCTACCATCCAGGATCTGATCGCCTTCGCCAACAACGACCCTCCTCCGCGGCAAGCTGAGAAGCCGAAGGCCGATGGCGACAAGGCCGCCGGGGGTGCAACCACCGTGCACTCCCCTTTGCAGAAGGCGCCGCCCCGCCAGAACAACGCCGACGACGGCTCCATAGCGTCGTCGGATCCGCGGACTCGTCGGGATCAACGCCAGGTCCTTGACGACCGGCGACGAGAAGACGCTCGGACGCCATCGAGCACCGCCGAGAAGCTCGGCGACAATCGGACCAGAGAGCTGGAGACGTTGTCGACGCGTGCACGCCCGGCGAACCAGGTGACTTGCCGTACGCGGCAGGTTGCCCCGCGTTCACCCGCGAGCTGCGGCGCGTCCAGTGGCCCAGCAGGAAGAATTTCAAGCCTGATGTACCGGAGAAGTACGACGGCAAGACGCACCCCTCAGAATTCCTCAGCGTCTACACCATCGCAGTGCAGGCCACCGGGGCGCGACGAAAGATTCAGCGAATTACTTCCGCTTGTGCTCGGGCGAGCGTTCGTTCTTGGCTTATGCACTTGCGGAAGGCTCCATTTCCTCTGGACAGACCTTTGCCATCGGTTTGTTGGCGCCTTCATCGGCGACCACAAACCCCACGGCCAGAGAGCGATCTCCACATTTTGGCCCGAAGGAAGGAGAATCCTGCGCAAATATATCCAACGCTTCAGCCGTGTGCAGCACAACATCCTCGATGTCCACCTCGCCGCGGTTATCGGCGCGTTCCACGAACGTCGCGTAACCGCCGCATGCGTGAAGAGATGGCGATGACCAAGATTCGAGATGTCGTGAGCTCTATGCTCTGGCTGATAAATGCGCCGCGTAAGAGGAAGGAGGAGGCTCCCGGGGAGGATGTTGGGCGCAGGAGAAGCGACAATGACAACGCCGCCCGGCAAAGAAGAGACGGCGGCGAACAATCGAAAGAAGAACAAGGGTGAGGTGCTTGCCGTCGAAAAGTCCGCAAGGAGGCTCCGCCAAGCAAACACAGGTTAGCAGCTCCGCAAGGAGCCTGCTCTATGTGACAGCCGACAAGCGGGACGGCCCGGCAAGCGATCTTGCAAGATCCACCGCACCAAGGGCCACGATCTCCTGGCGCAACGCGTAGATGATCTCGTCGAGCAGCAAAAAGCTGAGTACGAGAGCGCGACAAGGAGAAGGCCCAAGGTGGCGGAGGAGAACTGAGTAGGAAGCGGCCATTCAATGGCGGGGAGGACGCTTCGCCGTGCCAAGCGGCGACAAGGTGGTCGACCTTCCGGGGCGCGACGACGAAGAGGAAGACGGCAGCGAAGACATGGAGGATGAGGATAACAGCGAGCAGGAGTTCGAAGGCCACGGAGGTCCTGTCGTGCGTCGACGGAGGCGCTCTCTGCACGCCTCCTACCGCCAGCTGAAGCAATGGGTGCGTGAGGTGAATGCAGCAGAGCCGCCCGTGGAGTCGCGCAGGCTCCTCAAATGGTCCGGCACGCCCATCATTTTTGATCTTGAGGACCACCCTGACCGCACAACCGCGGTCGGGTGCTTGCCAATGCTGGTCTCACCCACCATCCGCAACCTCAAGGTCACCAAAATGTTGGTGGACGGCGGGGCCGGGCTGAACCTGATCTCCTCTGCTGTGATCAAGAAACTCCAGATTCCAGATGGCGAACTCGAAGAGACCGGTCCTTTTCCAAGGAATCAACCCGGGGCGGAGCAAGCCCAAGGGAAAAATCATCTTGCCAGTGACCTTTGGCGGGGAGCTCAATTTCAGGACTGAGCGCATTACTTTTGACGTCGCCGACATCCCGTTGCCATACAATGGGATACTCGGCCGTCCTGCCCTTGCCAAGTTCATGGCGGCCTCCCACTATGCTTACAACGTGCTCAAGATGCCGGGGCCGATAAGCGTCATCACTGTCCACGGCGACAAGAAGGATGCGCTTATCTGCGCCGACAAGATCTATCGGGATGCGGCAGTTGCAACCGACAAGGATACACTCGCCGCTAAATCTCCCGGGGGGAAGAAGGCGAAGACCAAGTCCGGCAAGCGCCCTGGGACCCACTCCGGCAACCGCACCTCTTCGGAGCACTGCGCTGCCGATGAGGACGTCCCGGTGAGCTCCACCGGCAAGAGCAGGAAAGGAATGGCCGCTCCGCCGGCAACCAAAAAGGTGTCCGCCAAGGAGGACGGCACTGGTGGTACCTTCACCATCAGCGCCACCCTTGACAGCAAATAGGAAAGCGCGCTCGTCGCCTTCCTGCGGGCGAATGTCGATGTGTTTGCATGGCAACCATCCGACATCCCCGGTGTTCCCAGGAAGGTGATCGAGCACAAGCTTGCTGTCTGCCCTCATGCGCGACCCATCAAGCAAAAAGTGAGGAAGCAAGCCGTTGAGCGCCAAGAATTCATCAACGAAGAAATCAAGAAACTTGAAGCGGCTGGCCTAGTTAGAGGTGTGATCCATCCGACATGGTTAGCAAACCCAGTCGTCGTGCGCAAGGCCAACGGGAAATGGAGGCTGTGTATAGACTTCACCGATGTGAATAAAGCATGTCCCAAGGATCCATTCCCCTTGCCGCGCATTGACCAGATTGTCGACTCCACTGCCGGATGTGAGCTGCTTTGCTTTCTTGATGCATACTCAGGCTATCACCAGATCTTTATGGCCAAAGAGGATGAAGAGAATACTGCATTTATCACTCCATGTGGCACTTACTGCTTTATACGCATGCCATTTGGACTGAAGAATGCAGGATCAACATTTGCCAGGGTAGTGTATACCGCTTTTGAGCCACAGATTCACAGGAATGTAGAAGCTTACATGGATGATATCATGGTGAAGAGCAAGAGCAAGGATACCCTGATTCAAGATTTGGAAGAGACATTTCAAAATCTGCGCAAGATACAGCTCAAGCTGAACCCCGAGAAGTGCGTCTTTGGGGTCCCCTCCGGCAAACTTCTCGGGTTCTTCGTGTCACAGAGGGGGATTGAAGCCAACCCCGACAAGATTAAAGCCATTGAGCAAATCGAAGCACCGAAGCGAGTCAAGGATGTCAGAAGGCTTGCAGGTTGTGTGGCTGCCCTCAGTAGGTTCATTTCAAAGTCTGCAGAGCGTGCCCTACCTTTCTTCAAGATCTTGAAGAAGGCAGGTCCCATGAAGTGGACTCCGGAAGCGGAGGCAGCGCTGCAAGATTTGAAACGATACCTATCCTCCACCCCAATACTTGTCGCGCCTAGACCACAGGAGAAGTTGCTGCTATACCTAGCAGCAACCAACCAAGTGGTTAGTGCTGCGTTAGTAGCGGAGAGGGAGCCCGACGAGGAGGCTACGCCACCAGCAAGCGAGGCCAGCGACAAGCAGGGGGCTGCTCCGGCAAGCTCTGGCCCCGACAAGGACAGCTCTGCGCAGGAATGGGACGAGGTGCAGAAGAAGATGGTGCAGCGCCCAGTGTATTTCGTGAGCTCCCTTCTCCAGGGGGCTAGATCAAGATACTCTGGTGTGCAAAAGCTGCTTTTCGGCCTCCTTATGGCCTCGAGGAAGCTATGCCATTACTTCCAAGCACACGAGATAACAGTGATCACTCGCTTTCCGCTGAAGAGGATATTACACAATCCAGAAGCAACAGGCAGGATTGTTGAGTGGGCGCTGGAGCTGTCGAGCTTTGGACTCAAATTTGAGAGTACTTCGACCATACAGAGCCGAGCTTTGGCAGAATTCATAGCGGAATGGACCCCAACGCCCGATGAAGAAGTCCAAGAAACAAGTGCACCCGTGCAAGAAGCAACAAGCGAATGGGTAATGTACTTTGATGGTGCCTTCTCGCTGCAAGGCGCCGGTGCTGGCGTGGTACTCATCGCGCCCACCGGAGAACACCTCAAGTATGTTGTCCAGATGCACTTCCCAAGAGAACAAGCGACAAACAACACCGCCGAATCGAGGTTTGCTCGCCGCCCTCGTAGTGCGGCCAACTTGGGATCGGGAAGTTGATTGTGCGGGGGGACTCACAGTTGGTGGTCCGGCAAGTTAACAAGAGCTATCAGAGCCCTTTGATGGAAGCTTATGTAGATGAAGTGAGGAAGCTCGAGGAGCGCTTCGAAGGTCTGCAGATGGAGCATGTCCCGAGAGCTCAGAATGAAATCGCGGATGGCCTTTCAAAGTGTGCCTCGATGAAGTTACCTGTGGAACCAGGGGCCTTCTTACTCAAGCTGACTCAACCATCCGTCACGCCATCAATTGGACAACCCAAGAAAAGAAAGTTGGTCTCCGGCGACTACTTGCCGGCGGATCTCCCTGGGACCGCCGCCAAGGTCCCCAAGATCAACGACCGGGACACTGTGGAACAGTTTGCTCATGCAGATCCTCGAATCTGCCCAGTTAAGGCGAGTGTTCC
This sequence comes from Aegilops speltoides, assembly GCA_021437245.1. NCBI lineage: Eukaryota > Viridiplantae > Streptophyta > Magnoliopsida > Poales > Poaceae > Aegilops > Aegilops speltoides. Next base: position 565,810,973 of record CM038142.1, on the reverse strand, counting down.
CGACAAGCTTTGCCCCGGCAAGCTTGCCGGGGGACCTTCAGCTTCGACTGAGCCAGAGATCCTTGCCATAGAAGCTGAGGTTCCCATAGCGGCCCTCATGCATTTGATCCTTGCCGTTGAGCCCCGAGCTCCGGCATGGGCGAAGCAGATCGTCCGTTTTACGCAAACCGGAGAACTTCCGAGGACCCAGAGGAAATGGAAAGGGTAACCCGACAATCAAGTATATACCAGTTAAGTGGATAACGAGCTGTGCTGTATGAGGCTCAGCGGTGTCGATGAAGTGCATCTCCGGGAAGATGGATGAAGCGCTAGCGAGATACACGGAGGCATATGTGGCCACCACATTGGCGCAAGAGCACTTGCCGGGAAAGCTTTCCGGCAAGGTTTCTTTTGGCAAGAAGCCCTCCAAGATGCGACTGCACTAGTAACCAAGTGTGAAGCGTGCCAGTTCCATGCGAAGCAAATTCATCAACCAGCTCAAGCTCTCCAAACAATCCCTTTATCCTGGCCCTTCTCGGTCTGGGGGCTCGATATCCTCGGCCCCTTCCCCCGTCTTGTCGGGGCTTTGAGTACTTATGCGTAGCGATCGACAAGTTCACAAAGTGGCGGAGGTGGAGCCAGGAGAAAGGTGACAACCTGATCGGCGATCAAGTTCTTGGATCGATTGTGTGCCGTTTGGGATCCCTAACAGGATTATCACCGACAACGGTACACAGTTCAAAGTCGCGCCTTCATGCGATCGTCCAAGACCTTGGCACCAAGGTGCTGCCGCTTCATTGCTCACCCGAGGAGCAACGGTCAAGCGGAGAGGGCCAATCTGAAGTGCTGCGCGGACTCAAGACAAGAACTTTCGACGGGCTGCACAAGTGCGGAAGAAATTGGATAGAGGAGCTGCGGCGCTTTTGGTCAATCGAACGACACCAAATCGAGCCACCGGACAGACGCCTTTGCTCTAGTCTATGGAGCGAAGCAGTTCTCCCCACGTAACTCGTGTACGGATCTCCTCGAGTGCTCGCTTATGATGAGCTCGAGCAAGAACAATTGCGGCAAGACGACGATTGTTCCTTGAGGAGGGACGCCTCGTTGCTCTTTAGACGAGCTGCTCGATACCAGCAAGCTTTGCGCCGCTACCATAGCCGCAAGGTCAAAGCCGAGTCTCGAGGAAGGCGACCTTGTTCTTGGCGTGTTCAGTCCGCCAAGAATTCCAACAAGTTGACGCCGAAGTGGGAAGGCCCTTATCGGGTGAGACAAGTCACGAGGCCTGGCGCTGTCCGCCTCGAGACCGAAGAAGGCCTACCAGTGAGCAACTCCTGGAATATAGAGCACCTTCGCAAGTTTCACCCGTAAGGCGCGGTTGCCGTGATCCGCTCCGGCAACCACCTTTTGTACAAGCCTTGCCGCTGTTGCATGTAACCCTTTGTACAAAGCCGGGCGCAGATCCCGTGCATCAGTAAAGTTTCTGTGTTTTGCGCTAGTTGCCTTTTCCCATGCTTTTCTTTGCCATTTGCATGTGTTATTTGGCATCTTTTGTGAAACGCGCATATCCGGCAAGCAATAGTACGCCGAAAGGCCGATTGTTTGTTCTCCCTTCTTTTTCCTTGCCCCTTAAGCGAAAGAAACGTTCCTCGCGCACAAGTTTGCCGGGGGGGAAGGAAATGGAGGATGAGCCAAATACCGTTCAAGAAAGCTTGCCGGAGGACACACAGATCGCGAAGGCTAAGCTATCAGAATTTAAGCAGCTAAAATTTTTAAGTTTTTAGTTGCCTTCCTTGAACAGCCACACTTTGTATGGAAAACCTGTGCTCGGAGGAACCTACCCATGGATAGCCGTACCCTTATCTTGTTTTCGAGCACGCTCAACGATCTAAGTGAGCTACGACAAGTGTCGCGCCCTTGTTTCGTTTTTCGAGTTTGCTCAGCAAGCTAAGTGTGTTGCGACTAGCCGCGGCAAGGTTGCTTGCCGGTAAGACTCTGGCCAGCAAGCTGCTTGAGTTCACACTCGGCACTTTCAAGCAAAGGCCCCTTGCCGGCAAGTCTCCTAGAAGCATAAGGTTGAAGCATACGAAGTAGAGGATCAAAACAAGGGAGATAACACTTCACGTATTGATCAAAATAAAAATAGTATCTGACAAGAAATAACTTGTCGTGGTGACTAATGAGTCTGCAGCATCCTATGCAGCAACAAGGAGAAATAAAGATAAAGGAGGCCTAGTCTACACGGTCGCCCTCCACCCTGGAGACCTTGTTCACTTTGGCGATGATGTGGGCGACCTGCTCCTTCAGAGCCTCCATATTCGCGTCGGCCGGCAAGCTGCGAAGAACGTTGGTAAGGTTGATACCGGGATTGCGGTATACGATCTTCGTCGACCGCGCCCATGGTCCCGTGCACAGCCGTGAGTCTCCTCGGCGAGCTGCGCAGGATCTTCTTCCGCATGATTGGCAAGAGCCGCGCGATCCCCCTGAAGAAGAGGCTGAGCTTGGCACTATGAGCGAGGTTTGGATCAGGGGAGTAGATGAGGTGTTCCAGCTTCAGCGCCAGCAGCTCCTGGTCAATGGCGGACGCTGAAGATACCAAGTCCTCGGTCCATATCTCAACAATACGACGGAAGTCCTCGGCTGCTTTGTTGGCGCTGATCACCAAGGTTCGCTCCTCGCGGAGCTCCTCCTTCAGCCTGGTTTCCCGATCTCGGGCAGCGTCGAGCGAGTCCTTCAGCGCGGAGACTTGTAGCTCAAGACCCTCAATGGAGTCCTTGGCGGCCTTCAACTCGTCGCCTTGCTTGGAAAGACGCGCCTGGAGCTCTGAGTTGGTATGGGCGTCCTTCTCGCGCTCCCTGATGAGCACGATGGCCTTCTCCTCGCTCGCCTTCAGCAGCTGCGCGACCCTCGCGGCAAGCTCCTCCTTGGCGGTCTCCGCTGCAGCATGGCGCTTTTCTTCTTGGTTCCTCGCCGAGGGCCCGTTCCCGAGCGACAAGGTCTTCCTCGTGAGAATCGAGGGTGACCTTCCGCTGGATAAGTTCTCCTTCTCGCCGGGACAGCTCCACCCCGGCAAGCCGTTGCTGCTCTTCGGCCTCGGCCTTCTCCAGCAACCACTCCTCATACTCCCCGGCGAGTCGCTCGCGCCTCTCCTCCACCTCGCGGAGAGCAGCCTGGTTGGCGGCGCTGAGCTCCGCCGCGCGCTTCTCCATCTCCTCGGCGGCCTTAGCGGCGAGGGCTTCCCGGGAAGTGAGCTTCGCCTGCCTGGTCCGGTAAAGGGCCAGGAGCTGGTGAAGCAGCTTCTCCTCCTCGGGCCCGCCGCTCCCGCCGGGCCCCTCGACAATCTTCAAGCCCAGGAGGCGGGACCTCCCCATCAAAAGCCTCGCCTTCCGCGGGAGCCCGTGACGAAGAACCCCACGGCATCTGGATAAAGACGCCGTTGGGGGCTTCCAGGTAGTAGCCGGGCTGCTCCTCTCCGGCGGAGGGGTTAACGACTGGCGTGGCACCCGATGCCCCCGCCGCCTCCGGGTCGGCGGTGCGGTCACCGTCCCCTTCCCGGGCCGCTGCGTCCGCAGCCGGGGCGATCTCTGGCGCGTCTGGCCCGGCGGCTCCTGCCGTATTCTCGGCGCCAGGAACGTCACCGCCGCTGCCCCGCACGCCCTCCTCATCGACGACGACTTCCGTCTCCATCTGCTCGGGGGAAGGAGGATCTAGAAGAAGAAGAAAAGGCCAAAAGAAGTTCAAGCAAATATCCGAAAAGAGACGACGCCAAAAGGACGAAATTTCAGAGCCTACCTTGGAGAACGTCGTCAGCGGCGGGCTCTCTCGCCGGGGAATTCTCCCTTGGCGGAGTGGCCGCCCTCGCCGGGCTGCTCGCTCTTGGCGGAGTACTCGCCCTTGGCGGGGTACCCGCTCTTGGCGGGACGCTCTCCCTTGCCGGGGAGTTCGGCCTTGGCGGGGACGGCGGAACCTGCGGCTCCTCGGGGGCGGCCTCCGGGCGCTCCTGCAGCTGTGGCTCCGCCTCTGCGCAAGCCAAGACCACAAACATCAAAGCATTAATACAAGACCGAAGATCTTCAAACACGCCCGGCGAGCGAAAATGCAGAACCCAAGACTTACGTTGGGGGCTGCGCCGGGGGCTGCTCCTCGGGGCAGCGCTCGGGTCCGGCAAGCTTGGGTCCGGCGCATCCCCGACCGCCGCGTCGGGCGAGTCGTCCGCGACTTCAACCACGGGCACCTTGGTTTTCTTCGCCGCCCGCTCGGTCAAGGTCCTGAAATCAACATAAGAAACAAGGTTGGCCTCAACAATAGCCAAGGCGAAATTAGAAAAGATGAAGATCTCGGACACTTACTCCTGTTCCTCCTCATCGTCTTCGCTCAAGGCGGAGAAATCATACTCCACCTGGGGCGCGTCGGTGCGAGGGGCGGGAGGTGAAGGCTCCCTCGGGCGCTTGGCGGTCCTCGGAGCTGGGGGCTGTGAAGACCCGGCCCCTGTGGCAGCCGAGGCCCGAGAAGCGGGCGGAACCGCCGCCCCGCTCCGAGAAGACCCCTGTCCACATGGCATCGGCCTGCGGGGCGCCTCTGCCGTGGCCCGCGCACGGGCCGTCTCCGCCGTGGCGGTGCGCCGTCGCCCTCGGCGCAGCTTGGCTTCCCCGGGAAGCTTGCGCTGCCCGGCGAGCTGGAAGTTGCCGGGGAGCTGGCGCCTTCGCTTCCGTCGCCGCCTTGCGGAGGCGCTTCAATGGGGAGCGCCTAGGACTCGCTCGGGGCGGGGAGGTCTCCGACGACGAAGAGAGGTCATCGGCGTAAAGATCCGCGGACCCGCCAACGTCCTCGGCGGCCGCAGCATCCTCCTCCTCCTCCTCGCCGGCTGGCTCGCCGGACCCAGCATCCTGCGCTGCAACCCCTTTCCCTCTGGCGTCTCCGCTCCCTTCGGCGCCTCTGCTACCTCCAGCAGCGCCGCCTCTTGCCGCGGCCTCGGCCGCGATCCCTGGGATCCCGGAGTGCCTCAGGGAGGAGATCCCGGCAAGTGCGTCGGGAGGAAGCTTTAGCAGCCTGCAGATCTCCGCCTCCTCCGCTCGGCAGGACTCATCCGCAGCCTCTGCTTCGTCGGGAGTATACCCAAAATTCCCTGCCGCTGCGGCTGCGGCGGCCTCTTCAGCCCGAGAAGCCATGTACGCAATCTCCTGGTCCGTGGTGTCCCGTGTCAGCCACGGGTCTCGCCCTTGTTCTCGCCACTTCACGGAGGTTGTCGAAGAAGTTGAGGATGTCGATGACTCGGGCGGGATCCACGCGGCGCTCAAGCCGCGCGAATCGCCTGCGGGCATCATGGCGAGGAGGCTATCGGGCTGTCTGCTGCAGAGGGCACCACTCCCGGGAAGTCTGAACCACTCCGGATGGGCCCGGTCGTGTTGAAGAGCTCCGGACCATCCCCTCGGCTCCAGCGTCGTGAAGTTGTAGTTCAGCCCGGGCGCATCTCATGATATCCCCGCGCCCCGTACTCCCAGCCGGCCTCTTCTGTCTTGGAGAGGGCGATGCAACAAGCGGAGAAAATCTGCGCCAACCTGCGACAGACAATTTTGCGCTTCGGGCGAAGGATCCGGACGAGGGCGACATTGAGCTTGACGTCTTCGGATCTAGCTTCGCTCCAATCCCTGCCACGCCACGATGGGAGTTGTCGCGGCGCGGTGAAGTGCTGCGGCTCGTCTTCAACGATCAACACCGGTCGGCACGCCCTCCTCCCACTTGCCGCGGAGCTCCCGGCAATCGTCTCCCTCAAGTTCAGAGCGAAAAACCCATGAAATCCCTCCGGAGAGGGGGCGCCTGCTCTGCTCGGGAGTAAAGAAGTGCCTAAACAGCGCTACGTTTGGGTATATCCCTATGAAGTTTTCGCACATATGTGCGAAAACCGCCATTGTGAGGATGGCGTTGGGGGTGAAATCGAGGAGGTGGAAGCCGTATGTATGCATGATGTCGCAGAAAAAATCAGAAAAAGGGGGGCAAAGGCCGCAGTGGAAGAAGGCTGCGAAGAAATAGTACCCGCCAGGATATTCGTCCATGGTGGCGGCCGGATGAGCTCTGGTCCGAGGATGCGCATTGGTCTTCTTGGCCCGTAACAAGTAATACTTGCTCGAGTTCCAGCGCGAGCGAGCGGCGGGAAGATCGACGCTTCGCTTCCGCATCGGGGCAAGTTTAAATGCCTGCTCGGACCTCTCCTTCTTGGCTTTCTCCGCCTTCCCCTTCTCGGCTTTCGGAGCCATGGCGGAGGCGGCGAGAGAAGGAGAACGAAGAGCCCGGCGGCACCGCAGTCGCAGGAGACGGCAGAAGGGATGCGGAGGCGGAACGCGAAGGGGATTTCTGAAGAAGGAGGAAGATGCAATGAAAGTGGAGGAGGGGAACTGCGCCTGCTCCCTCTGATTTTATGGGGAAGTGGGAGGGGGTGGGCGTTCCGCTCTCCTCATTTAAGAACGTGGGCACGTCCCATCCCACGACGCCGCAATCGACGCGTGCATTTACGGGAGGGGCGGCGGCAGATGCAGAAGCAGATTTGGCGCGCCGTGGGCCGCGTGTGCCCGTGCACTGTTTTGGGCCTGGCCCAACAGCGCTCGGCACCGTGTGTGGCCCAGGCCCGGGGGCTCCTGTCGGTGTACTAAGGTAGGGGTACCTCAGTACCCCAACTTGTGCACGGGCAGCCGCAGCTCCCCGCAGCCGGATCTGCCACATGCTTGCCGAAGACCATTCTTTCTCCATATCAAGCCATTCAAGAACAAAGTGTACAAGACAGAGGATAGAGACCCCGGCAAGAGGAGCTTGCCGGAGGGCCGCCGAGTGCTAGAAGATCACATCACAAAATACACCTCGACGCTGCATGCGTCCCGCGAAAACCGGGGACGGCAAGTTCTGAGCCCGACAAGCCCTCGGTCCGGCAAGGTCAAGACCCGGCAAGGCGCTTGCGGAGGAGCTGCGCTGTGTGCCCATGCTCCAGCTCATCGCCCACGCGTCGCCTCAGGGCCTCTCCGAGGACGCTGCGTGGCGGGTGGCTCGCAACCAGAGGGACACGGTGGCATTTCACGGTGATAGATCCATCGCCGTGGCGACGGAGACGCAAGGGCGGGAGCTTTTGGGTCGACGGTGACGGGCATTTAATGCTCTTGTCCCCATCACAAAGTAGGTAGAAACCACTGCTCGAAACCTTCGTAGCTCCACTGTTCCCGACTGCTCCAACTACCACCCTTTTACGCTTTTACCCCTTTCTCCTCGTTGACACTGTCGGTGACCCTTGTGCTATAAAAGGAGGCCCGTGGGCAACGAGGAAGGGTTCGGATCCTGGCAACTTTCGCTAGGGGTTCACTCGCTTGAGTCCACCACATACTCACGCCGTACTCTCGAGCTAGATCAATAACAACACAAAGCAGCAGAGGAGTTTTATCTCTCGGAGAGCTCGGCTGGGTAAAAGCCCAGCGCCGCGCCCTCGCCTCGATCTGCTCTCCGTGCATCCTCCGCCTCGTGCACTTTGCTCGAAAGGCCTCCCGGCCCCATAGGTGCTCGCGGCGGCAACCGTCCGCCCCGACACCCATGGAGCGGCTACCTTGAAGCCGGCGCCGCAGGCGACATCTCCATGGCGGCTCCCCCCTAGTGCGAGGCCCCTTCGGCGGCGGCGGCCATACCAGCCGGATCTGCTGCTGCTGCTTCGACTCTCGCACGCTCGCTCGCGCTACTGCTGCTGCTCCGGCTCTCGCTCGATCGCTCGCTTGCTCGCCCAGCTGCTGCTGCTGCTCTCCCCCTCGCTCGTGCTGCTGCTCTGATCCGATTTAACCACACTTCAGTCGACTGAATCGACTTTTGGGTCAGTCAATTTTCAGGGATTGGGGGGGGCTCGCCGGAGTTAAGGAAGAACCACCCGCGGCGGGGATGGGGGCTCGCGGAGAGGTACCCCACTATCTATCTTAGGGTTCGAGGTGGGGGCACGGGGCTAGAAGGCTGGCCGGGTGGCGGTGGGGAGTTGTTTGGCGGCGGCGGCGGCTGGGGGCCGACAGTTCGGCCGGTGGTGGTGGCGGCTCGAGGGTGCAGTTGAAGATGAACTGCGGGCCCTCCCTAAACTACATGTCAAGTGCCTCTCTGCTACCATTGCGTTCGGCCGAACGGAGCATCTGATTCCACATAAAATTTCAGTTTTGTGATTAAGTTGAGTCAGCAGTTTTACCTCATCTGTTGTAGTCGGTGGTTTTGGTGATGTAAAGTTTACATCTATTTTACATCATCTATTGGAGATGCTATTAGAATCCCACTTGAGATTGACGATGCCTGCCTTGTCTTGCTTCACCTTGGCGTCTTCTGCTCACCGTAGCTGCTCCAACGACAGAATGATCCATCACAATATAGCAGTGCCCTGGACGTTGTCTACAAATTCCTCAGATCTTCCTCCACACCTCCAACAGCCACCTCTGCCTCAACTGCTTCAACGACCAACCCAATGATGCTGAGGTCGACACGGCTATGGCAAAGAGGCTGTACACTTGTTGCATCACTTATTACTATACATTCATGTCAATCCATTAGGGCTATTTTGGTTCAACGGAAAAAAATAGCAATAGGGAATTTTCCAATGGCACTCTACTATTCAATTATTCATGCATTTTGTTGAAAGGAATGAAGCAAAACATCCACCTAGACCTACTTTTCAAAATCCTATGCATGAAAACAAGACCAAGTGCATTAGGGCCAGAATAACATTCTAACTGTACATGCTTTCATATGGTTTCACTTTATTTTGGCCATGTTTCTTTGCATTCCTCTGCTCTTCCAATTCCTGTAAACCAAACACCCAAGTTGACAGAAATCCTATGTTTACAAATGCTCTGTTTACCATGTACATTCCTATCCTATTCTGGTGTTTTTCCTATCCCTACGTTTTAAGAATCATGCAAGCCAAATGAGCCCTTACAGAATTACTTTAGTTACAGGTACGTGTCGAAGGGAACTTTGTGTGGTTTGTCCTGCTCCTGTCGCGACGTCGTCCACCTCACCTGAGTTGTTCCATCGATAGAAGCATCCACCAAACCAGACATAACAACTCCTGGCCGTCTTTCGCCCCCTCAGGTCTCCTTCCCTGCCGCCGGCACCCACCGAAATGGCATCACCATCATCGACTTAGCAGATGAACCTGAGGAGTACACGGGTCCACAAGAGAGGTCGCACTCTTTGTTTCTGCTTGTGTTATGCATTGCTTAAACTTACCAGCTACTTTATCGTCCTGTTCAGCTCTTGGACTCCCAAGTCAGGTCCAAATTAATGTTCAAACTTGAGTTCTAAATTAGTTGTGGGGCACATATCGATGCAGCAATGAATAGTATGTCTGTCTAATATTTGGTTCACCTACGGTATGCCTATGTTGTTCATCTTGGGTGGGAAACAAATAGTAAAGCAATCATCATTTGTCTTTTTATTAATTTAAAGCAATCATCACCGCTATCATTATTTTTGGATCCATCCACCGGTTGTTACCATCACTCTAAATTTCTACATGCTCTTCTTACATAATCTCACCATATTTTTTTCAGATGCATGTCGATATTGTACAGTCATCTTGAACATGTAGAGAAAAAGAGAAGAGTTTTGCGCGGCAATACAATGTCATGCAGACATTGCTCCATGGTGGGTTCAATGGCAAACCCTCCCCACCCCTCTCCAGATTGACCACACTTCAGTCGACTAAATCGACTTTTGGGTCAGTCAATTTTCAGGGATTGGGGGGGCCTCGCCGGAGTTAAGGAAGAACCACCCGCGGCGGGGATGGGGGCTCGCCGGAGAGGTACCCCACTATCTATCTTAGGGTTCAGGGTGGGGGCGGGGGCTAGAAGGCTGGCCGGGTGGCGGTGGGGAGTTGTTTGAGGGCGGGCGGCTGGGGCCGACGGTTTGGCCGGTGGTGGTGGCGGCTCGAGGGTGCAGTTGAAGATGAATCTGCGGGCCCTCCCTAAACTACATGTCAAGTGCCTCTCTGCTACCATTGCGTTCGGTTTAACGGTAGCAGTATCAGATTCCACAAGAAATTTCAGTTTTGATGATTAAGTTCAGAGTCAGCAGTTTTACCTCATCTGTTGTAGTCGGTGGTTTTTGGTGATGTAAATTTTACATCTATTTTACATCATCTATTGGAGATGCTATTAGAATCCCACTTGAGATTGACGATGCATGTCTTGTCTTGCTTCACCTTGACGTCTTCTGGCTCACCGAGCTGCTCCAACGATGTAACGATCCATCACAATATAGCAGTGCCCTGGACGTTGTCTACAGATTCCTCAGATCTTCCTCCACACCTCCGACAGCCACCTCTGCCTCAACTGCTTCAACGACCAACCCAATGATGCTGAGGTCGACACGGCTATGGCAAAGAGGCTGTACACTTGTTGCATCACTTATTACTATACATTCATGTCAATCCATTAGGGCTATTTTGGTTCAACGGAAAAACATAGCAATAGGGAATTTTCCAATGGCACTCTACTATTCAATTATTCATGCATTTTGTTGAAAGGAATGAAGCAAAACATCCACCTAGACCTACTTTTCAAAATCCTATGCATGAAAACAAGACCAAGTGCATTAGGGCCAGAATAACATTCTAACTGTACATGCTTTCATATGGTTTCACTTTATTTTGGCCATGTTTCTTTGCATTCCTCTGCTCTTCCAATTCACGTAAACCAAACACCCAAGTTGATGTAAATCCTATGTTTACAAATGCTCTTTACCATGTACATTCCTATCCTATTCGGAGTTTTTCCTATCCCTACGTTTTAAGAATCATGCAAGCCAAATGAGCCCTTACGAAATTACTTTAGTTACAAATGCGTGTCGAAGGAACTTTGTGTGGTTTGTCCTGCTCTGTCATGACGTCGTCCACCTCACCCGAGTTGTTCCATCGATAGAAGCATCCACCAAACCGGACATAACAACTCTGGCCGTCTTTAGCCCCTCGTGTCTCCTTCCTGCCATGGCACCCACCGAAATGGCATCACCATCATCGACTTAGCAGATGAACACGAGGAGTACAGGTCCACAAGAGAGGTCGCACTCTTTGTTTACCTTGTGTTATGCATTGCTTAAACTTACCACTACTTTATCGTCTGTTCAGCTCTTGGACTCCCAAGTCAGTCCAAATTAATGTTCAAACTTGAGTTCTAAATTAGTTGTGGGGCACATATCGATGCAGCAATGAGTAGTATGTCAGTCTAATATTTGGTTCACCTACGGTATGCCTATGTTGTTCATCTTGGGTGGGAAACAAATAGTAAAGCAATCATCATTTGTCTTTTATTAATTTAAAGCAATCATCACCGCTATCATTATTTTTGGATCCATCCACCGGTTGTTACCATCACTCTAAATTTCTACATGCTCTTCTTACATAATCTCACCATATTTTTTTCAGTATGCATGTCGATATTGTACACAGTCATGCTGAACATGTAGAGAAAAAGAGAAGAGTTTTGCGCGGCAATACAATGTCATGCAGACATTGCTCCATGGTGGGTTCAATGGCAAACCCTCCCCACCCCTCTCCAGATTGACCACACTTCAGTCGACTGAATCGACTTTTGGGTCAGTCAATTTTCAGGGATTGGGGGTCCTCGCCGGAGTTAAGGAAGAACCACCCGCGGCGGGGATGGGGGCTCGCCGGAGAGGTACCCCACTATCTATCTTAGGGTTCAGGGTGGGGACGGGGGCTAGAAGGCTGGCAGGGTGGCGGTGGGGAGTTGTTTGAGGCGGCGAGGGGCGGCTGGGGCCGACAGTTCGGCCGGTGGTGGCTTATGGCTCGGGGGTGCAGTTGAAGATGAACTGCGGGCCCTCCTAAACTACATGTCAAGTGCCTCTCTGCTACCATTGCGTTCGGTTTGACAAGAGCATTCAGATTCCACAGTAAATTTCAGTTTTGACAGTTAAGTTCAGAGTCAACAGTTTTACCTCATCTATTGTAGTCAGGTGGTTTTTGGTGATGTAAATTTTACATCTATTTTACATCATCTATTGGAGATGCTATTAGAATCCCACTTGAGATTGACGATGCATGTCTTGTGCTGCTTCAGCCTTGACGTCTTACGGCTCACCAGAGCTGCTCCAACGACAGAACGATCCATCACAATATAGCAGTGCCCTGGACGTTGTCTACAGATTCCTCAGATCTTCCTCCACACCTCCGACAGCCACCTCTGCCTCAACTGCTTCAACGACCAACCCAATGATGCTGAGGTCGACACGGCTATGGCAAAGAGGCTGTACACTTGTTGCATCACTTATTACTATACATTCATGTCAATCCATTAGGGCTATTTTGGTTCAACGGAAAAACATAGCAATAGGGAATTTTCCAATGGCACTCTACTATTCAATTATTCATGCATTTTGTTGAAAGGAATGAAGCAAAACATCCACCTAGACCTACTTTTCAAAATCCTATGCATGAAAACAAGACCAAGTGCATTAGGGCCAGAATAACATTCTAACTGTACATGCTTTCATATGGTTTCACTTTATTTTGGCCATGTTTCTTTGCATTCCTCTGCTCTTCCAATTCCTGTAAACCAAACACCCAAGTTGATAGAAATCCTATGTTTACAAATGCTCTGTTTACCATGTACATTCCTATCCTATTCTGGTGTTTTTCCTATCCCTACGTTTTAAGAATCATGCAAGCCAAATGAGCCCTTACAGAATTACTTTAGTTACAGGTACGTGTCAAAGGGAACTTTGTGTGGTTTGTCCTGCTCCTGTCGCGACGTCGTCCACCTCACCTGAGTTGTTCCATCGATAGAAGCATCCACCAAACCAGACATAACAACTCATGGCCGTCTTTCGCCCCCTCAGGTCTCCTTCCCTGCCGCCGGCACCCACCGAAATGGCATCACCATCATCGACTTAGCAGATGAACCTGAGGAGTACACGGGTCCACAAGAGAGGTCGCACTCTTTGTTTCTGCTTGTGTTATGCATTGCTTAAACTTACCAGCTACTTTATCGTCCTGTTCAGCTCTTGGACTCCCAAGTCAGGTCCAAATTAATGTTCAAACTTGAGTTCTAAATTAGTTGTGGGGCACATATCGATGCAGCAATGAATAGTATGTCTGTCTAATATTTGGTTCACCTACGGTATGCCTATGTTGTTCATCTTGGGTGGGAAACAAATAGTAAAGCAATCATCATTTGTCTTTTTATTAATTTAAAGCAATCATCAGCCTGCTATCATTATTTTTGGATCCATCCACTGGTTGTTACCATCACTCTAAATTTCTACATGCTCTTCTTACATAATCTCACCATATTTTTTTCGTATGCATGTCAGATATTGTACACAGTCATGCTGAACATGTAGAGAAAAAGAGAAGAGTTTTGCGCGGCAATACAATGTCATGCAGACATTGCTCCATGGTGGGTTCAATGGCAAACCCTCCCCACCCCTCTCCAGATTGTAATCCAGAGGAAGATATCTATTCTGAGGCGGATTCAAACGCCGCCGGCCACTCCTATTTACCCCCCAAGGTGTTTGCTCTACCTTGGCATGATGATGTTAGTCATATCATGCATATGTTGCCTTGCAGTGCCTACTTTTGACATCATATATGTCATCTGCTTAGTTTAGACATGTTCTATAATGTCACATGTTTAGTTTCTATATCATATATGGGAATTATGCAGTCTCATGTCTTTTAGCCAGCCATAATATATGTGAAATGTGCAATGCCATCCTGTTTAACCAGGCATCATATATTTGAATGATATCTTGCCCATCCTTTTCTTCATTACATTTCCATTTGTCGACAATGTTTGTACATTAAACTACTCTTCCTGTGAATCAGCCATTTGGGTGGGAGATGGAAAAATCTGGAGGAAAACAAGGCCTTGAGAGCGCATGTGCTACTGTCAAGCAGATCTCTTGTTGGGTCCCGATAGCTCCTCAAAGATGGATTCAGAGACAGATAACCAGTCCTATTCCCCCACTGAGGTGTATACTCTAACTTGGCACGGTTATACTGCTCATATCATGCATATGGTGTCTTGCATTGCATAGTTTAGACATCATATACACAATATTCAACACCATGTTCTTAGTTCAGACATCATATGGAATGCCCTCTGTTTAGCATATAAATCACATATGTGAATTAAATGATGCGATCATGATTACTTAGATGACATGTAGGTGAATTATGTCATGCGATCTTGTTTAGTTATTCATCATATCTTTGAATTATGTTATGCTATGCTATCCAGTTTAGATAGACATCATATATGTGAAATTATGTCATGCTATCCGTTTTAGTTAAACAATATACATGTCAACTATTTCATGCCCTCTTTTTTCCACACTATCTATTGCATCTGTCTCTCATATAATGTGTGTACATTCAACTATGTTTCCTATTTATCAGTCAATTGAATTGGAGCGGGTGATGCCACTATCTAGCGGACTAAAAACACGGTCTTCAAATAAAACAGTGCTACCTCTTGGTGGAGATAGCACCCCGGTTGTACATGCACAAGAACCAGCCCTACCACACATAACCCAAACTCTCGCAGATTGTACCCCTACTGCGATGGACAGAGAACCAGCTTCACCCAATCTAACCCCAACCTCAGCCGATAGAATAACCCAGTTCCTGTTGACACATCACCATCTCCACCACAGGGCTCCCAAACAAGAGCAGTTAGTAAGGCAGCTCCAGTGCCCAAAGGGCCAGTACTATCACGGCGAACCCCAACTCCACCAGTTAGTATGCCTATTCTTGTGGAGGAAGCACAACCAGCTAGTCGTAGTTTAGCATCTATCGCATTTGATGTTGTTAAATTGTATGTGTGTATCTTCCCATTTTGGAAACATTATACTGAAGATGAAGGAAAATGCCAGTTGCAGGTGTTTGTCCAGGAGTTATGTGTAAGTAATGTTATTCATGGCAATTACTTTGCTTCGTCCCATACATCCTACCTCATGATGGTTATAATACAGCAAATTTTCCCATTTTTCTCTATAGAGAAGGACCGATTTGGAAACTCAGGATGAGGTAACCTGTGCTAATACCTCTGCTATCTTCAAGAATGCTTGGTGGCAGTATCGGAATTACCTGAAGAAAACATACTTCACCGGCAAAGAAACTCATCAAATTCCCTTACATTCTCCTGAGACACATTTACTGTACGATGACTGGGAACGCCTTGTTCTGTACTGATCCCAAACCAAGAATGTGGTAAGGTCTATGAGCTCATTTTCTATTTTTAAGTATTATATTCTTGCGTCTTACTGTACTATGTTCATGTAGAACAAGTGCCTAAACCTGAAGAACAACTATTCTAATTTAAGACTCCATTGCTATCATAGTTCAAAAAAGCGCTAGGTGTTAATTGTGTGTTTTGCCACCGCCTTGCGCTTTACTGACCAAAGTGCATGCTTATGCGCAGTTATGCACAGATTAAGCGTAGTTATGCGCAATGCATTTTGCCAACACCTAGAGCCTAGGCGCGCTTAAGCGCTCGCTTAGGCCCGCCTTTTTTAACTATGATTGCTTTGCTCTTGTATCACTGTATTTACTCATACAAACTTATTTTTAAATTGAAGGATCTAATCATAACTCCAATGGCACAGCAGGTATGTTCACACATGTTTCTTTAACAGGTTTGCTCTTATCAATAGCTCTGTTGATTTCAATTTCAATTGTGTATATAGTTGACTTTCATATCATGCACATTACTAGCATCACAACAGATCCAATAGTGTTGTTGTACATGTAGACCTGTGGTACCCATCTCAAATCTTGTTGTGCCGTGTAGTTTCCCACGCTTTGTATTCTTTCACTGCTGCTTTGTCTTGAACTGATATGATTTGAACCGTGTCTCTATTTTGATTTGGCAAGACAATGCAGTGACCATAGGACATAGATATATGTTTGTTTGATGCTTTTAGTATGTACTAGTACTTGGCAATAGAAGACTTGGTAGTTTAATCATGTCCACCTTACTAATGAATTGGTTCTCCCGAAATGAGTTTCATATACTAGTACATGCTAAACTTGTTATGTGTCTGCTTGTTTCTTCTTTTAGAATGCTGACAGAATATTGGGGAAGAGTGCCTTATTAAGCAATGGTAAAGGAAGTAATGCAGATAAGGTTCAGGATAGTGACACATCCTTGTTGGTCTCCAACAAAGTTGATAAAACAGCTAAGGAAGACTATCTTGAAGACAGCGAGACAACCCCAAAGTCCTGTCTTGGTTTAGTGTTCGAGTTACTGGCCACTACCGCTCGCACAAGTTCCGTTTTTTGAGTCTCAACTACAAGCTGAAAGACATCGATCAGCTGTGGTGCGACAAGAAGCAGAAGGACTGCGAAAGTCCCTGGAGCATTCAGATGCATACTTTCTGGTGCAACAGCAAGCGTTGGAGGATTTTAGCGCCAAACAGGACAAAGCTAATAAGCTTGCTAAGCTTATTGCCGACATAGTGGATACCGGATAATGTTTCTTGAGCTCTTCTGAAGTTGCTTCAGTTATGCTCTTGTTTTGCTGCCGCGTTTATTTGCACTGGTGGCCAATTTTGACGGCCAGTGTATGTAATATGCTATTTTGTTCCCTATATTTGCACTGGTGGCGAACTTTGATGCCCAGTGGATGTAATATGTGTAATAGCGTTTCATAGTCAAAAATAATAATATGTGTAATAGCGGTAATAGGCTAGCGTTAATTGCTTGCTTATTTATTTCCTTATTGTCTTGTTTAGTTGTTTGCTTGTAGTCACTGCAGTTCTTTTTCTGTGTTTTTCTAGTGGCCACAATAGCCTATTTTTGGTAACTAGGCCAAAATAATCATGGCAACACACAGACTGTTGTAACCATGGGCCTCCTGCAGGCCGTATGATCCATGGGCCTTCTTCCGGCCGTAGGATCCATTGGCCTTCTATACGGGCCGTAGGATCCATTGGCCTTCTATACGGGCCTTAGGATTCATGGGCCTTCTACGAGCCGTAGGATCCATGGGCCTTCTACGGGCCGTACGATCCATGGGCCTTCTACGGGCCGTATGATCCATGGGCCTCATACGGGTCGTAGGATCCATGGGCCTCATATGGGTCGTAGGATCCATGGGCCATCTATGGGGCGTGTCATCATTTCGCCAATCATGGGCCGTACTATTCGTGGACCATAACGGGCCGTTAATAGGCCGTATTTTATAACTCTATGAAAACAGCCGAACGGTTTTTTTTTACATGAAAACGGCCCAATGTATTAACGGTCCACAAACGGGACGACTGTAACGATGGGCTGAATTTGGCCCACAAGCAGAAAATGACAGTAACGGGCCGTATGTAACCGAATGCTGCAAATGAGCCCAAGCACTACAAGAAATATGTCAACTTGTGACCACCACTATTAGTCCTTTGAAGGTCACAAATTTCCATTTGCGACCTTTTGTGACCAAAAACAGAAGGTCAAAAGTGGCGTCATAAACTAACTATAGCGACCTTTCTTACGGAATGGTCAAGACGTTCTGACCAAAATAGTCCCATTGTGGCGTTTTGGTCACTAGCAACCTCCCGAGCCACGTAGGCATCCAACGTGGCGATCCGACGTGGCACAAGATTCAGCCGGTCCAATTCGATTTTCTACATGGGCCGAGCCCAACAATTCGGCCTTTTATCAGATATTTTCTCTATTAATTTTCTCTAGCTACATGGGCTGGCCCAACAATTTAGCCTTTTTATTTTGGGCCATGGCCTTTTTAGGACCATTTCATTAAGCCTATTTTTCTCGGTTTTTCGAAATGCACAAGGTTCTCGATCCACTATAGTTTGGGCATAACCTTTTAGAGCCCAAATATTATTTTGTCAAGTAGAACATATAGTATTTTTCATTCACAGATTTCAATTTACACATTTGAACAACAAAATATCAATAAATCTTTCTATTAACTGATTAAATCCAAAGATCATCCAACAAATCTCGACAAGAGCAAATACACGTATGCACGTCCAACTTCCACATACAATCAAAAACAGATACACAAGCCAGCTTAATTCCTACAAGGCCATGACGGTGGTATCTACGATGTGCGGGAGAAACGTTCAGGACATCCTCTTCCTCTTCTTGTCACCTGCGTTCTTGAGCTGCAAGAGGACACAACACCATTAAGCACAGTTGGTCAGACCATATTGACAGGAATCACAAATGTTGGCACCCAGTGTATACTATGTAAGTGCTGGTATATTTTTACTAGAAAAACCATCACTGCATGTGTGATACCGATGTACACAAGTGACAGGAATCACAAATGTTGCTACCGATGTACACAAGTGTGCACATACACAACATGCTGCATGCATACGCTCGCATGCCAAGATAAAGTCTGCATCTCGATGCTTTTCATTGCTGATCGAGAGATTGTAATATTTTAATAATCCACTACATGCGCCACATAGCTACTCCTACCTAGGTAGCTATATGTAGGTGTACTAGCAGCCAGCCCAAAGGCGAGTTGATCAACAATTCAACATACACTAGCTAGCCAACAAGCTCTTGCTAAGTCCTATCCTAGCAGCAACAACGACTTTTGTTTGTCATGCATTTAAAGAAATGCATGCATTTCGATAAATATAAATGTATGCATGCTGCCATTGGCCCGACCACACTAGAAGAAAAATGCTCGCAATGACGACCAGCGAGATAGATCGACCTAGGTGTGCGCTTCTTTCCGATCGCCAACTCTAATCGCCATCGACTTGCAAGCTTTACCTCGTGGTCACTATGCAAGAATGGCATGCGCACAAAAGGAAGAGAAGAAACCGAGCATACGGTTTCATGTCGAAGGATCGACATGCGGAAGAGGTCGAGCCATCGAGTGCAGGTACTCCTGCGCTTGGTGATGATGGCGGCGCCGAGAAGCACCCTAAAGCGATGGCGGTTCCGACAAACCTCATCACGAGGATGCTGGTCGATAAGAGCAACAGCAAGTTATGTCACCAACATAAATAGCAAGGATGAAAGCGAATGTGAGCATTGAGCAGCAACAAACTAGAACTATAGGTACATAAATAGCAAGTTATTGTCCAAGTAACAAAACAATCAGTCATATCAATTTTGTAGAACTGTAGGTACACAAATTCGAACCACCAACAAAAATGAAGGCCCAAAAGTCCATGCTCGGGCCCAAAGTTCAATAACAATAACCTGCACCACGTGGTCCAAACACCACCGCCAAGGGCCTGTACAATAGACTAATCTAGAAGCGAATTTGGCACCTACACAACCTAACTAATAATGCTTGCAAGAACAACCGCACAATGGTGGACAAGGACATATAATCAGCAGAAATCCAATAATCCAATCACGAGGCATTCACAAGCGATCGTGTCACACTCCCATGACATATGGTTTTGTTACCACAGGGTTTGCTCATAAACTATTCTCTATAAGACAGGGACATGTGCAGCAACAATAAAAGCAAATTCGTGTTTACCTTGGGTCAAAGTCTATGGGGAGCCCAATCAGAGGTCCAACCGAAGCCCCATCCAGAGGGGTCACATAGCTCTTTACGTCAGTATCAAAATTAACACATATTTTAATTATAGAAATAGAATCCTGAACACACCAGTAATAATCGACATCTGACTAGCAACGGCAAACAGATTCAGGCACAAGCAATTTTATAGCAGGATGAGAAATCTATGTGCAGAAATCATGAATGAAATTATAGTAGTAGCACAAAGGACCCTCACAGACATTTGTAATAGTACATAAAGGTAAATAGAGTTCCCAGCAGACAATGTATTCCAGTTATTAAACAAATGCTCACCAAGATAATCGATCAAAGGTGAACCAAACACAAGAATAATCCAAAGTGATACTAATAAGCAGCAGGAACCTCCCTACTTTTGTGATATAAAACTAATATCGCACCAATTTTGTACCAAGTTGTACATAATCAATGATGTACAACATGGGAATCTCCAACGTCGATTGTTAAAAATGTTCAACAACCTTTTAGTTAACTATAAGAGGGCTTGTAGGCTTTCCAAACTATTAATTGACAGAACCCAAAATTGTATAACAAGATCACGTTTTTATTATATGAAAAAAAGTTAACTAAAGCCAACAAAACAGTAAGGATCAGTGCAATATTAACGTTGACACGTTTACATATTGTGGATGTGGAGCTCGACATCATCAAGGAGCAGGGGTTAATAATGGACAGGTTTAATCTAGACATCTACTAGTTAAATCAGGTTGATTAGCGTCCGAGCTCTATATTGTTTACCACTCACTCAGACTCAGCTTGATTAGGTCTTCCTTGTCTAGTTCAAGCAAGACATGAGTTATTCTATTTTTGGCAACAAGTTTTGAGCTACTCGTATATACACAACAAACTAACACTGAACATTTTTCTACTCTGCTTAAAGCAAATACTACCATTCTGCTCAGGAATAAGTGATATGCTCACAACCTGAATTGCAGTATTGTCCTAACAGCAATCTTAAAGACACTTAATGCCTTATCGAGCCCCAAACTTAGAAGGGTAGCGCTGCAACAAGTAGTACATGCTTCCCAAAGACCAATCTCATCAAGAAGTGCCGGTCCTCACCTCATCAATCACTTGTGAGCTCAAGATCAACGAAAACAACCACGGGGCATGCTTCCCAAAGACCACTCTCATCAAGAAGGTGTTGACGCTGATGAAGGCGTCAGCAGCAGATGCCCTTGGCGTTGACCTTGAACCCCATCGCCAGATCCTGCTGCACTCCAGAAAGCAACACAACAATCACAATCCAGAAGCAAACCACACATAAAAAAGCCAATCTGGTCTATGCAACACTAGACTATACAGCGCTGCATCCAACGAGAAATGGCGGCCTACCTAGGTGGATGGAAATATAGTTAAACTAACAATCACAGATGCGGCTAGAGCTAATCGAATCACGAAACATTCCTTGCGGATGACATCCTAAACAGAGAAGTGGGTCATCGGACGGCGAAGTTCAGCGTGAATACCTTGACGTGGGTCATCGGAAGGATCTGGATGGGGAGCGGGGCTGGGAGGCTCACCATGGCTGCTTCTGCGGCGAGGGGTTTCCTACTTGCGCGGTCGTCGCTCTCCCTAGCGAGCTCGTCGCAGACTCCATGGCGCGCTCGTGTCACGCTTCGTGAGGCCGCCTCCTTCTCGAGCTGGCGGCGTGGGCGGCGAGCTGGTCGCATGCCCGCCACGCCTCCTTCTCCTCCACGCACTGTCGGATCCCCCGCGTTCATCGCCGACTCGTTACGCAGGGGCCGTTCGATCCGTCGAGCATTCCGTCGAACATCTTGAGTCGCGAGAACGCCGCAGCGGAATGGATGGGGAAGGGGAAAGGGGGGACTGACCCTAAGGAGGTCGTCGGCGGCGGCGGCGTGGAGGTCCTCCTCGGCGTGAAGATGCGGTCTGGGGCGGCGCGCAGTCCTCGGGCAGCGAGCTTGGCGTGGAGCGAGCGGTCGGGCATGGGGAGGCCGAGGGAGGCCTCGATGGAGCCGCGCACGTACTCCTCCGCGTCGCCGGGGAGCACGGGCCCGGCGGGTGGGGGCGGGGGACGGGGACGGGGAGGAGGGGAGGCGTCCTTGCCGTCGGCCGGCGCATGGGGAGCGGCGGGGAGTGCACTGGATCGGGGAAAGGAGGCTGGGAGAGGATTGGATCGAGGGAGGAGGTGGCGGCGGCTGCGAGGATGAGGTGAGTCAATGGGATCTGACCTAGGGTTTGGGCTGCGGGTGGGGGTATCTCTTTTTCATTTTATTTTCTATTTTTCTGTAGATAGATGGATGGATGGATGTGGGATGGAGAGATGGATGGATGCATGGATGGGCGCCATGTCATCGATCCGTGGGAAGAGTCTGATTGGTTCAAAAACCAATGATTTAAAAAGTGTCTAAGTACTAAAAATAGAGGATTTTCTGAAATAGCTATCAAAAATATTTTGCAAAATGGCACCACACAAATTTTCACTAGAGTTAGACCACATTTTATGGATAAGGACCAATTTCTATGCATTTCTGATCTTTCTAGCTATTTTTAATCATTCTCCGAGTACCAAAATGACTTTTTTGTGAAGGACCTACCATATATTTGTTGCAAAATTGTACCAAATCAATTTTCTAAAATACTAGGACATATTTAATGCACAATTGACCAAATGATTGGGTGTCAAAATTTTTGATCCACCTCTCATGAAAAAGACAAATTCCTGCTCATTCAGTAGGAAACGGGTCAAATTTGAACTGCAGCGTCCTCATTGTTTGTTATTTATTTTTTCCAAAAATCATTTCTAGGTACAAAAGTATCTATTTAATCAGAGAGACAACAAAATAATTCCAAGATTCAAGCACTAGCTAGGAACGGTCATTCCTGCCGTTTTGACCGCATTTTGAAACGGGCATAAAAAATTCAAAAAAAAAATCAAAAAATTGGGAAACCTTCACATTGTGTCATTATATGTGGCCAAGTTTCCAGGAAAAATAACAAACTTGTAATACGGCAATTATTTTAAAAAAGTGTTCTCAGAAATGAGCTATCATCTCTGAAGATTCACGGCTTTCAAGCCAAATGATCAATCTTATGGCCACATTCATTGCATAGTTTGTTCAAATGATCTCATATTGTGCACAAGGGTGCATATTGGAATGGCAAACAATGTTGCCTAAGGAAGTTTTTATTTTCATTGGACGAAAAAACCATTTTCCATTTTTCGAGTGCCCGAAAGGAGGTTTTTTTGTGAAGGAACTACCAAATAATTGTTGCAAAATTGGACCAAATCATTTTTATAAAATACTAGGCCATATTTAATGCACAATTGACAAAATGGTTGGGTGAAAAAAGTTTTGATCCACCATTGATGAAAAAGACAAATTATCGTCGATTCAGCTGAAAACGGGTCAAATTTGAATTGTAGCTGCCTCATAGTTTGCTCTTTATTCTTTCCAAAAATCATTTCTAGGTACATAGGTATCTATTTAATCATAGAAACACCAAAAAAATTCCAAGATTCAACCACTAGCTAGGACGGTCAAGCCCGCCGCTTTTGACCGCATATTAAAACGGGCATAAAAAATTCAAAAAAATCAAAAATTGGAAAACCTTCGCATTGTGTCATTATATGTGACCAAGTTTCCAGGAAAAATAATAAACTTGTAATACGGTAATTATTTTAAAAAAGTGTTCTCAGAAATGAGCTATCAAGTGTGAAGATTCATGGCTTTCAAGCCAAATGATCAATCTTATGGCCACATTCATGGCATAGTTTGTTCAAATGATCTCATATTGTGCACAAGGGTGCATATTGGAATAGCAAACAATGTTGCCTAAGGAAGTTTTCATTTTAGTTGGACGAAAAACCATTTTCCATTTTTCGAGTGCGAAAGGAGGTTTTTTGTGAAGGAACTACCAAATAATTGTTGCAAAATTGGACCAAATCATTTTTATAAAATACTAGGCCATATTTAATGCACAATTGACAAAATGGTTGGGTGAAAAAAGTTTTGATCCACCATTGATGAAAAAGACAAATTATCGTCGATTCAGCTGAAAACGGGTCAAATTTGAACTGTAGCTGCCTCATAGTTTGCTCTTTATTCTTTCCAAAAATCATTTCTAGGTACATAGGTATCTATTTAATCATAGAAACACCAAAAAAATTCCAAGATTCAACCACTAGCTAGGAACGGTCAAGCCCGCCGTTTTGATCGCATATTAAAACGGGCATAAAAAATTCAAAAAAAATCAAAAAAATTGGAAAACCTTCGCATTGTGTCATTATATGTGACCAAGTTTCCAGGAAAAATAATAAACTTGTAATACGGTAATTATTTTAAAAAAGTGTTCTCAGAAATGAGCTATCAAGTGTGAAGATTCATGGCTTTCAAGCCAAATGATCAATCTTATGGCCACATTCATGGCATAGTTTGTTCAAATGATCTCATATTGTGCACAAGGGTGCATATTGGAATAGCAAACAATGTTGCCTAAGGAAGTTTTCATTTTCGTTGGACGAAAAAACCATTTTCCATTTTTCGAGTGCCCGAAAGGAGGTTTTTTGTGAAGGAACTACCAAATAATTGTTGCAAAATTGGACCAAATCATTTTTATAAAATACTAGGCCATATTTAATGCACAATTGACAAAATGGTCTGGTGTAAAAAATTTTGATCCACCTCTCGTGAAAAAGACAAATTTCTGCGATTCATTTTTGAAGCGGGTCAAATTTGAACTGCAATGCCTCATAGTTTGCTATGTATTTTTCCAAAAATCATTTCTAGTTACATAAGGACCTATTTAATCATAAATACATGGTTTGGTGGCGATACGTCGAGGTTTGGGCGGTGGCCGAGGGCCCCAACTCTAGAGCGCGTAAACTCGCATGCCATGGCGTGGTCACCGCGTGACCGTGGTGTTGCCATGTGTTCTGGGCGGCCTAGGCATGTCTAGTGGGTTGGGAACTCCCCAGGTTGGTGCTAGGAAGAAAATTACAACATAAGATTCTCATGAGGAGACCAATCGATGCTCAAACATGAATTAGCGACCAAGTGTTTGATTAGTGGTGCGGAAATGTACATGAATAATGGGCGTGAGTTTTGGTGAGGATGATCAGTTACTAAGAAGACCGTTTTCACAAATTTTCAGCTCAAAGGAGGAGCCTAGGTGGTACTTGCTTTGCAAACCACCACACCGGACATAAATCTGAATGTTGAAGCTCGGCTCAAAATAATGAATGGATTGAGTGGCATTTGGTGGAGGATGGTTATTTGGGCATAGGAAAGCATCAGAGAAAATGGATACTATTTGGACATGCCAAAGTGGTACTTCCTTCACAAACTGTTACTCTGAACAAAATAGGAAAATGAATATTTTTGAATTATTTTTGAACTAGGCAAGGAAGGTTTTTACATATTTGACGAAGATATGACCCAAAGAATTTATGAGATTTTTTGGGAATTTTGGGAATGATAGAAATATAGGTTGCTTCACAACCTAGGGCAAAACGCCACATGGACATGACACATAGGCAAAAGCGATGAGGTGGCGCCTAGTCATAGCAACCCACCACAATTTACAAGGCTATGACCATCTATATTGGTCGTTAACAACTAGAAATAAGGCAATGGACTAGCACTATTTGCTTTGTGACCATTTCGTGTAAGGAAATTACGACCTTCGACCAAAATGGTGCAATGGTTCGAGGTTTGGAGCCCCTGAACGACTTTTGACCAATTGGTCTAAAATGGTCATAGATTTATGACCAATTCTTCGAGGGTCACTGACAGAAGGTCATAAGTTGACATATTTCTTGTAGTGAAGAATCAATGGGCCCTGAGAAGGCCGAAAGATAACTTGGGCTGGAAACGGCCCAATGGAATAACGGGACGTTAATGGGTATAAAGTGATACACTGTTCATTACGGGCCAGTTTCACCACGGGTTGTTAATGGGCCAAGAGTTACAAAGGGCCTCATATGGGCCGAAAGAATTCATGGGCCACACATGGGTCGGAAGTTAAAACATGCTCAAATCATATTGGACAGCCCAGATGAAGCTACTGGGCCTAATTTGGAGAGGTCGTAACGGGCCCTGGGTTAGCGGGCCGTAAATGGGCTATATGAGAACAGGCCGTTAACAAGCTTTCCATGGGCCGGCCCGCCACCTTTTGACCAAGTCAAACGGGACGGCCTTTTCACAGGAATGGGCCTCTGTTGGGCCGTGCCACGTGTCGCCGTATCATAGGCGCCTTCGGTCCAATGAGTGGATGACATCTGTCCCAACGGTGAGCCGACACGTGTTTCCTCCGGCCAATGATGATTTTACACGTGGAAAATCCCCATTGGTCGGGGCTGTTAACGGGTTATCGGATCCAAAACCGGACCCGATAGCTTAACGGTGTTCCGTTACGGTGGATGCCACGTGTCGGTCACCCTTGACAAAAGCACTTTTGTGCCGCGCGATTTATCGTCATGGAAGTGGACACTTCCATGATGATAATTTTGGTAATGTCATGGAACACTTCTACGACAGCACATTTATGACTATCTTGATTCTGTCATAAAATCGTCATGGATGTACATGCATGACAAAAAACGCGACCTACTGTGACAAACACGTATCATCACGGAAGTGTATTTTTTTGTAGTGCCTCCTTCGCCTATATATACTCTCGTAACCTGAAAACATCCAGGAGCACCACAAAAAACTATTTCCACCGTCGCAACCTTTTGTATCCGCAAGATCCCATCTTGGAGCCTTCGCCGACGCTCCGCCGGAGGGGGAGTCAACCATGGAGGGCCTCTACATCATCTCCAAGGCCTCTCCGATGAGTTGTGAGTAGTTTACCACAGACCTTCGGGTCCATATTTATTAGCTAGATGGCTTCTTCTCTCTCTCTCTTTGAATCTCAATACAAAGTTCTCCTCGATCTTCTTGGAGATCTATTCGATGTAACTCTTTTGCGGTGTGTTTGTCGAGATCCGATGAATTGTGGGTTTATGATCAAGTTTATCTATGAGAAATATTTGAATCTCCTCTGAATTTTTTTATGTATGATTGGTTATCTTTGCAATTCTCTTCGAATTATCAGTTTGGTTTGGCCTACTAGATTAATCTTTCTTGCAATGGGAGAAGTGCCTAGCTTTGGGTTCAATCTTGCGGTGTCCTTTCCTAGTGACAACAGGGGCAGCAAGGCACGTATTGTATTGTTGCCATCGAGGATAAAAAGATGGGCTTTATATCATATTGCTTGACTTTATCCCTCTACATCATGTCATCTTGCTTAATGCGTTACTCTGTTCTTATGAACTTAATACTCTAGATGCAGGCAGGAGTCGGTCGATGTGTGGAGTAATAGTAGTACATACAGAATCGTTTCGATCTACTTGTTGCGGGCGTGATGCCTATATACATGATCATGCCTAGATATTCTCATAACTATGCACTTTTCTATGAATTGCTCGACAGTAATTTGTTCACCCACCGTAATACTTATGCTATCTTGAGAGAAGCCAATAGTGAAACCTATGGCCCCCGGGTCTATCTTTTATCATATAAGTTTCCGATCTATCTTTATTTGCAATCTTTTACTTTCCAATCTATATCATAAAAATACCAAAAATATTTATCTTATCTTATTATCTCTATCAGATCTCACTTTCACAAGTTACCGTGAAGGGATTGACAACCCCTTTATCACGTTGGTTGCAAGGTTCTTGTTTGTTTGTGTAGGTACGAGGGACTTTTGAGGAGCCTCCTACTGGATTGATACCTTGGTTCTCAAAAACTGAGGGAAATACTTACGCTACTTTGTTGCATCACCCTTTCCTCTTCAAGGGAAAACCAACGCAGTGCTCAAGAGGTAGCAAGAAAGATTTCTGGCCCCGTTGCCGAGAAGGTCTTCGCTCAAGTAAAGACATACCAAGTACCCATCACAAACTCATCTCCCTCGCATTACATTATTTGCCATTTGCCTCACGTATTCCTCTCCTCCACTTCACCCTTGCCGTTTTATTGACCCTCTCTTTTCTGTTCGCCTCTCTTTTCGCTTGCCTCTTGTGTGCTTGTGTGTTGGATTGCTTGTCACGATGGCTCAAGATAATACTAAATTGTGTGACTTTTTCAATACCAATAATAATGATTTCCTTAGCACTCCAATTGCTCCTCTTAATGATGCTGAATCTTGTGAAATCAATGCTACTTTGTTGAATCTTGTTATGAAAGATCAATTCTCCGACCTTCCTAGTGAAGATCCCGCTACTCATCAAAACAACTTTGTTGATTTGTGTGATATGCAAAAGAAGAAAGATACAGATAATGATATTGTTAAATTGAAGTTATTTCCGTTTTCACTGAGAGACCATGCTAAAACTTGGTTTTCGTCCTTGCCTAAAAATAACATTGATTCATGGAATAAGTGCAAAGATGCTTTTATCTCTAAGTATTTTCCTCCCGCTAAGATCATCTCTCTTAGAAACGATATTATGAATTTTAAACAACTTGATCATGAGCATGTTGCCCAATCTTGGGAAAGAATGAAATTAATGATTTGTAATTGCCCTACACATGGTTTGAATTTATGGATGATCATACAAAAATTTTATGCCGGATTGAATTTTGCTTCTAGAAATCTTTTAGATTAATCATGGAGGCACTTTTATGGAAATCACTTTAGGAGAAGCTACTAAACTCCTTGATAATATTATGGTTAATTATTCTCAATGGCACACCAAAGATCTACTAGTAAAAAAGTTCATGCAATAGAAGAGATTAATGTTTTGAGTGGAAAGATGGATGAACTTATGAAATTGTTTGCTACCAAGAGTGCTCCTATTGATCCCAATGATATGCCTTTGTCTACTTTGATTGAGAATAATAATGAATCTACGGATGTGAATTTTGTTGGTAGGAATAATTTTGGTAACAACGCGTATAGAGGAAACTTTAATCCTAGGGCATTTCCTAGTAATTCTTCTAATAATTATGGTAATTCCTACGACAACTCTTATGGAAATTTTAATAAGATGCCCTCTGATTTTGAGAATAGTGTTAAAGAATTTATGTTCTCTCAAAATAATTTCAATGCTTTGCTTGAAGAAAAATTGCTTAAAGTTGATGAATTGGCTAGAAACATTGATAGACTTTCTCTTGATGTTGATTCTTTGAAACTTAGATCTATTCCACCTAAGCATGATATCAATGAGTCTCTCAAAGCCATGAGAATTTCCATTGATGAGTGCAAAGAAAGAACCGCTAGGATGCGTGCTAAGAAAGATTGCTTTGTAATAGCGCGTTCTTCTAGTTTCCATGAAAATAATGATGAAGATCTAAAAGTTATTGATATGTCCCCTATTAAATCTTTGTTTTGCAATATGAATCTTGATAATGATGGGACTGGAGATGAGTCAACTTTAGTTAAAAGGCGTCCCAATGATTTGGAGTATTTAGATCTGTATGCTAAATTTGGTAAAAGTGGGATTGGAGAGGTCAAAACTTTACTTAGCAATGAACCCACTATTTTGGATTACAAGGAATTTAATTATGATAATTGTTCTTTAATAGATTGTATTTCCTTGTTACAATCCGTGTTGAATTCTCCTCATGCTTATAGTCAAAATAAAGCTTTTACCAAACATATTGTTGATGCCTTGATGCAATATTATGAAGAAAAACTAGAATTGGAAGTTTCTATACCTAGAAAACTTTATGATGAGTGGGAACCCACTATTAAAATTAAAATTAAAGATCATGAATGCTATGCTTTGTGTGATTTGGGTGCTAGTGTTTCCACGATTCCGAAAACTTTATGTGATGTGCTAGGTTTCCACGAATTTAATGATTGCTCTTTAAACTTGCACCTTGCGGATTCCACTATTAAGAAACCTATGGGAAGGATTAATTATGTTCTTATTGTTGCAAATAGGAATTACGTGCCCGTAGATTTTATCGTTCTTGATATAGATTGCAATCTTTCATGTCCTATTATTCTTGATAGACCTTTCCTTAGAACGATTGGTGCAATTATTGATATGAAGGAAGGGAATATTAGATTCCAATTTCCATTAAGGAAAGGCATGGAACACTTTCCTAGGAAGAAAGTCAAATTACCTCCACTTATGAATTGAATGCCAAAGATGGCAATAATTAGATCTATTCTCGCTTTTATGCCTAGCTAGGGGCGTTAAACGATAGCGCTTGTTGGGAGGCAACCCAGTTTCATTTTTGTTCCTTGATTTTTGCTTCTGTTTAGTAATAAATAATTCATCTACCTTCTGTTTAGATGTGGTTTTATGTTTTAATTAGTGTTTGTGCCAAGTAGAACCAATAGGATACCCTACGGTGATAGTTAATTTGATTCTGCTGAAAAACAGAAATTTTTGCATGCACGAGAATAATTTTAATAAATCACAGGAACGTGATTTTGAGTTGATTGTTTTTTCAGTAGATCAATAGACAAATTTACAAGGACTTCCTATTTTGGTAGTAGTTTTAGAGTTCCAGAAGTACTCGAAAGTTATAGATTGCTACAGACTGTTCTGTTTTTGACAGATTCTGTTTTTTCGTGTGTTGTTTGCTTATTTTGATGAATCTATGGCTAGTATCGGGGGTATGAACCATAGAGAAGTTGGAATAAAGTAGGTTTAATACCAATATAAATAAAGAATGAGTTCATTACAGTACTTATGTGGTGGTTTTTCTTTCTTGCACTAACAGAGCTTATGAGATTTCATGTTGAGTTTTGTGTTGTGAAGTTTTCAAGTTTTGGGTAAAGAATTGATGGACTATGGAATAAGGAGTGGCAAGAGCCTAAGCCTGAGGATGCCCATGGCACCCCAAGATAATCCAAGGACAACCAAAATCCTAAGCTTGGGGATGCCCCGGAAGGCATCCCCTCTTTCGTCTTCGTCTATCGGTAACTTTACTTGGAGCTATATTTTTATTCACCACATGATATGTGTTTTGCTTGGAGCGTCTTGTATGATATTAGTCTTTGCTTTTTAATTTACCACAATCATCCTTGCTGTACACACCTTTTGGGAGAGACACACATGATTTAGAATTTATTAGAATACTCTATGTGCTTCACTTATATCTTTTGAGCTAGATAATTTTGCTCTAGTACTTCACTTATATCTTTTAGAGCACGGCGGTGTGGCTTTATTTTGTAGAAATTGTTGGTCTCTCATGCTTCACTTATATTATTTTGAGAGTCTTTTAGAACAGCATGGTATTTGCTATGGTTATAAAATTGGTCCTAGAATGATGGGCATAATAAAAACTATCATAGGAAGTGAATTGGATGCTATGATCAATTTGATGCTTAATAATTGTTTTGAGATATAAATGTGGTAATATTAGAGTCATGCTAGTTGGGTAATTGTGAATTTAAAGAATACTTGTGTTGAAGTTGGAAAGTCTCGTAGCATGCACATATGGTGAAAGTTGTGTAACAAATTTGTTGCATGGGGTGCTCTTTTGATTGCCTTCCTTATGTGTGGAGGTCGGGGGCGCACGATGGTTAACTCCTACCAACCTCCCCCCTAGGAGCATGCATAGTAGTACTTTGCTTCAAGGGCTAATTAAACTTTTGCAATAAGTATATGAGTTCTTTATGACTAATGTGAGTCCATGGATTATATGCACTCTTACCCTTCCATCATTTCTAGCCTCTTCGGTACTGTGCATTGCCCTTTCTCACCTTGAGAGTTTGTGCAAACTTCGTCGGTGCATCCAAACCCCGTGATACGATACGCTCTATCACACATAAACCTCCTTATATTTTCCTCAAAACAGCCACCATACCTACCTATTATGGCATTTCCATAGCCATTCCGAGATACATTGCCATGCAACTTTCCACCATTCCGTTCATCATGACTTTTCATCATTGTCATATTGCTTTTGCATGATCATGTAGTTGACATCGTATTTGTGGCAAAGCCACCTTCATAATTTTTCATACATGTCGCTCTTGATTCATTGCATATCCCGGTACACCGCCGGAGGCATTCATATAGAGTCATATTTTGTTCTAGTATCGAGTTGTAACCAATGAGTTGTAAATAAATAGAAGTGTGATGATCATCATTATTAGAGCATTGTCCCTTATAAAAAAAGAAAGGCCAAATAAAAAAAGGGGAAGGCCAATAAAAAAGAAAAAAAAAGAAAAGGCCAAATAAAAAAAAGAAAGGCCCCAAAAAAACAAAAAAGGGGACAATGTTACTATCTTTTTCCACACTTGTGCTTCAAAGTAGCACCATGTTCTTCATATAGAGAGTCTGTTATGTTGTCACTTTAATATACTAGTGGGAATTTTTCTTATAGAATGTGGCTTGCATATTCCAACGATGGGCTTCCTCAAAATGCCCTAGGTCTTCGTGAGCAAGCAAGTTGGATGCACACTCACTTAGTTTCTTTTGTTGAGCTTTCATACATTTATAGCTCTAGTGCATTTGTTGCATGGCAATCCCTACTCCTCATGTTGACATCAATTGATGGGCATCTCCATAGCCCGTTGATTAGCCTCGTCAATGTGAGACTTTCTCCTTTTTTTGTCTTCTCCACACAACCTCCATCATCATATTCTATTCCACCCATAGTGCTATATCCATGGCTCACGCTCATGTATTGCGTGAGAGTTGAAAAAGTCAAGCGTTAAAAGTATGAACCAATTGCTTGGCTGAAACCAGGGTTGTGCATGATGGGAGTATTTTGTGTGATGAAAATGAAACATAGCCTAACTATATGATTTTGTAGGGATGAACTTTCTTTAGCCATGTTATTTTGAGAAGACATGATTGCCTTGTTGGTATGCTTTAAGTATTACTATTTCTTATGTCAATATGAACTTTTTTTGAATCATTTGGATCTGAACATTCATGCCACAATAAAGAAAATTACATTGAGAAATATGCTAGGTAGCATTCCACATCAAAAATTCTGTTTTTATCATTTACCTACTCGAGGACGAGCAGGAATTAATCTTGGGGATGTTTGGTACGTCTCCAACGTAGCTATAATTTTTGATTGTTCCATGCTATTATATTACCTGTTTTGGATGTTTATGGGCTTTACTTTACAGTTTTATATCATTTTTGGGACTAACCTACTAACCAGAGGCCCAGCCCGAATTGTTGTTTTTTTGCCTATTTCAGTGTTTCGCAGAAAAGGAATATCAAATGGAGTCCAAAACGGAATGAAACCTTCGCGAGCGATCTTTTTGGAACAAACGCAATCCAGGAGACTTGGAGTGGACGTCAAGAAGCAGCTGAGGCGGCCACGAGGCAGGAGGGCGCGCCCTAGGGGGGTGGGCGCGCCCCCACCCTCGTGGGCCCCTCATGGCTCCCCTGACCTACCTCCTTCGCCTATATATACTCCTGTAACCTGAAAACATCCGGGAGCACCACGAAAAACTATTTCCACCGCCGCAACCTTCTGTATCCGTGAGATCCCATCTTGGAGCCTTCGTTGGTGCTCCGCCGGAGGGGGAATCGACCACAGAGGGCCTCTACATCATCTCCAAGGCCTCTCCGATGAGTTGTGAGTAGTTTACCACAGACCTTCAGGTCCATAGTTATTAGCTAGATGGCTTCTTCTCTCTCTTTGAATCTCAATACAAAGTTCTCCTCGATCTTCTTGGAGATCTATTCGATGTAACTCTTTTTGCGGTGTGTTTGTCGAGATCTGATGAATTGTGGGTTTATGATCAAGTTTATCTATGAGAAATATTTGAATCTCCTCTGAATTCTTTTATGTATGATTGGTTATCTTTGCAAGTCTCTTCGAATTATCAGTTTGATTTGGCCTACTAGATTGATCTTTCTTGCAATGGGAGAAGTGCTTAGCTTTGGGTTCAATCTTGTGGTGTCCTTTCCTAGTGACAGAAGGGGCAGCACGACACGCATTGTATTGTTGCCATCGAGGATAAAAAGATGGGGTTTATATCATATTGCTTGAGTTTATCCCTCTACATCATGTCATCTTGCTTAATGCGTTACTCTGTTCTTATGAACTTAATACTCTAGATGCAGGTAGGAGTCGGTCGATGTGTGGAGTAATAGTAATAGATGCAGAATCGTTTCGATCTATTTGTTGCCGACGTGATGCCTATATACATGATCATGCCTAGATATTCTCATAACTATGCACTTTTCTATCAATTGCTCGACAATAATTTGTTCACCCACCGTAATACTTATGCTATCTTGAGAGAAGCCACTAGTGAAACCTATGGCCCCCGGGTCTATCGTTTATCATATAAGTTTCCGATCTATCTTTATTCGCAATATTTTACTTTCTAATCTATATCATACAAATACCAAAATATTTATCTTATCTTATTATCTCTATCAGATCTCACTTTTGCAAGTTACCATGAAGGGATTGACAACCCCTTTATCGCGTTGCTTGCGAGGTTCTTGTTTGTTTGTGTAGGTATGAGGGACTTTTGAGGAGCCTCCTACTGGATTGATACCTTGGTTCTCAAAAACCGAGGGAAATACTTACGCTACTTTGCTGCATCACCCTTTCCTCTTCAAGGGAAAACCAACGCAGTGCTTAAGAGGTAGCAAGTCGCCCTCTTCTCGCTTATGATCACATGGAGAGTTCCTAGATCTGGAAGTCCCTCTACTCGATAAAACATGAGTTTCTCCTTGGGCTTAGCGTCCCCATTATTAGCAATGGAGAAAGGGTCCTCTTCTGTCCGGAGCCGTGGCTTGGTAGGTTTTCGCTTCGCGACGAGTCCCCTGATCTTTTTGTCATCTGCACGGACCTGATGCTTTTTGTTGCCTCGACTGCCCATAATGGGAGTTGGAGCATTTCGTTCCGACAAACCTTTTGCCCATAGAAGACTGTATCGTGGGCGTGTGGCCCTCCCGCCGGTGCTGTTGGGCACTTCCAACGTAATTTCCTAACACCTGGCCCTGCCGAGATTCCTCCTTGTTGGTTGGGCTTATCGTGTCCTCTGTCGTGCGCCGCCTCATGTGTGGACCACCCCTTTGTGAAAATCTCCCCTTCCGTTGAAGAACAATATGTTCATATGACAGCTTCTGTATGACCGCATCCTCCGGAGATGGACGTGGTAAGTGGCACGTGTCTCGTGGAGGGCTACATCTCCGAGTATGGGACTCATACTTTTTTCTACTGTCCCATTGCACGTTTCTTTTTTTTCTTGAGAATATTGCCATTGATTCATTCATCACAAGTTTGAGTACAACGCACTTGCAGAAAATTATCCGAGAAAATAGAAAAAAACAAGAAAGTTCCTAGGAATAATTGCTCTTGCCATCGCGATCACATGCCGTCGCTGGAGTTGAAGAAGTACCATTGCCAATTTGGGCTTTGTGAGCCGATTGAGAGGCTCGCCGTTGGCGAAGCTGAAGTCGCTGTGGTGCGTCGACCAGGGGACATCCCCGTACTCCCCGCATCCCGGAACAATTGCTTGCCGCTGACGTGGTCGAAGCACAGCACCGGTACCGTCATCCACGGACCACCATCCTAGATCTTGGACCATAGTCTTCCCATGCACATCAAAGGACACCAGATCTGCTACAACAGAGAAACACCAGAAGACAATCTCCCATGGATCCCTCGACCTCCACTAGTAGAAAACCACCAATCAGTCCCGGTTCGCAAGGGCCTTTAGTCCCGGTTCGGGAACCGGGACTAATGGGTCGTTACTAATACCTCAACCCATTAGTCCCGGTTCAAACACGAACCGGGACCAATGAGCTCTCCACGTGGCCTCAGTGCGCCGAGCCCAGTCGAGGCCTTTGGTCCCGGTTGGTGGCTCCAACCGGGACCAAAAGGCGTCCACGTGTCTGCATTCCATGGCCTGGTTTTTGTTTTTTTTGAAAGGAGGGGGTTGGGGGTTTTGGGGGTTTTGGGGGTTAATTTAGGTGTTTCGTTAGCTAGCTAATTAATAGAGAGAAGTGTCCTCTCTTAATTATGTTCGTGCTTGCTCGACGCTTCGTAGTATATATACATAAGTGATCGAGAGAACCATTCATCTGAAGTTCGTCATGCATACCGAGAGAAGTGATCGATCGACCTCTCCTTCTCGAGAGATTGGTCGAACAACAAGTTTCTTGGCTACATACATGTACAATCTATATAAGATCTCTTAATCACAAACCACTAGCATTTGAATTCAAGTTCCACATGGTATTCTCCGCTTTATGATGGCGTGTTCAAGAAAGAATCCTGCCAATTCCTCTTGAATTGCTTTCATGCGATCAGGTGGTAGGAGTTCATCCGCATCTGCCATGTCTAATTAATTTGAAGAAGGGGTTAATTAATACATATATATGAATGAAACTCAACAGAAATGATGGTGTAATAAAATGAAATTGCGAATATTATCGCTTCGCACTTCATATTGTCTTCTAGAGTAGCCCGCTTGTTTTTCAATGTCGCGTTGTGGATGAACTCGCACACGTAGTATCCACGTAAATCATTCCTTCCTCCTGCCACAAGCACTTTACGAGAAATAGAGGTCAATCAAACTGATAATGAAGCATTATATAAATGGCATTGATGAAAGTATAGCTATAGAATCAACGGAGATGCGCGCCATGAGTACTTACTTTGGTATGTATATCGCAGCTCCTTGGCGATCCCGAGCTTGTGCGGTGAACTGTTTCCAAACCCTGCAAGACAAAGAAAATATTTGTTATTACTTGAGATATCAGGAAATGAACAAAAAGTTGCCGATATGGTGCGATAATGATTGATTGAACTTACTTGCTGAGCATTTCACCATGTCCGCATAGGTGCTTTGGGATCTTTCCGTCTCGAGTCTAAGACGGTTACTAGTCCACGCTCAAGCTTAATCTCCGAAGAATATAGTGGAACCTGCACGCATGCATAACTCATCAATTACATTAACCTCGCTCGAGTAATAAGGAAAACCGAATATGCACACGACGTAACACTCACGGGCCGTGGTAAGGAAAGAGTATGGTATCTTTGTTTTGATTTTTGATCAATGATTGTAGCAAGTTGTCCTCGGCCTCTTGGCGTGCTTTTCAACCAGAAAAACATCTATGATATTTGTGTTAATGAACCCAATATCATAGATTTCATTTTTTTGCACTCGACGATCTTCAATCTGCATAATATATTGAGGATAATTAATTATAAATACATGCAATGAAAGAGCCGAGCTATATATAAAGACTAATGACGAAATAGTACTTACAGCAGTAGCAAAAGACCATTAATTTATCGAGGGCCTTTTGATTGAAGAACTCAAGAACTCCTCAAATGGAATAGACAACAGATCATTTGAAGCGAGGTCGTGCTCCTCTTTAATATTCAGATACAAAGTGTTCGTCCCCTCGGACTCTCTGCAGGTTTTCATGTACCAACTGTGGAATCTTCGCATCATTGTTGTCGAGACTTTTCATCTTTGACGAGAGGCTTCCGTACTAAAGATCTGAATAAGTCCACCTCCATGAAATCGGAAGTGCATCGTCGGCGGGTAATCTTCAAGATTGCCATAACCGCCACAGATCCCGGAGGATTAGACACATTCAGCGGGGGCACGATTGTCGTGCTTGTTCGCCGAGCTGGGCAATTTTTTCCCTTTGCCCGTTGTTCTTTTAACCTTTTATCGCTGATAGTAGTTCCCGACCGCTTGGCTTGGAGATATGTCTGCTCAGATGTCGCTCATAGTTGGTTCTCGGCGGAGACTTTGGTGGTTTCCTCGGGGCATTGAGAGTGCGCTTTGCTTTCACGGATCGACCTTCTCCTCCGGAGGTGGATGTATCTTTGCTTTAACCCTTCAAAGAACTCATTCACTTGGAGTCTGCACGATTGTATCGTTTTCCTCCTTGCTCCTCTCATACGGTAACTTCTCTACAGGCTTTAGAGGTGGACCGTATCTGTATTGCCTCTCTCTTCTTGTGCTGCTAGACGCCGGAGCAGACGGAGCGGCTGCGGCGTCTGTCTTCCTTCGTGCTTGCTTACGAGGCGGAGGAGAAGGACTACTGACGCGTCGGGAGCAGCGGGGGGGGGCGGGTCTCTTCCGCCCTTGCTTTGGCGGAGAAGGAGGAGGCAGAGTGCCGCCACGCCGGAGAAGGGGCGGAGTGCCGCCACGCGTGCCTGATCTTCACTCACGGAGGAGGAGGCGGTGGAGGAGGCGGAGTGCCGCCATGCGTGCCTGATCGTCACTCGCGGAGGAGGCGGTGGAGGAGGCGGAGTGCCCCGACTCACGGATGAGGAGGAGGAGGCGGGGCGTCCAGCCTCGAAGGTCGATGAGCTCCTTCCGCCATAGGCATGGAGTCTTGAGCGAACCCAGCCTAGTCTCCCCTTCACCGGTAGGGTGCTCAAGCCGAGGTCCTCAAATCCTCCGTTATTTCATCAACCATCACCTTAGCAAATCATACGGAATCGGTGGCGGTGATAAGTTGTGCGGGTCCACTAGGATAAACTTGGCCAACAGCCGCCTTGACCTTCAAATTCATGCATCGCGCCATAATGTGGCAATTTTGAGACTCGTGATACCATCCACGGATAGCTGGCGAGCCGTCAAGACATGCTCCGGTGAAGCAGCTCGGTGGAAGCAACGCCGCTTCTGCTGCCGAGATGGCGGGGTAGCCGGGAAGCTTCGCATGTCGTTTGTTGCGATCTGCCTTCTCGTTCCTCTTCTCGATCCTCTAGCCCCATTACCCTTCCAAGCGGCGCTTGCATTTGGTCATGCTCCACTTTCTTCCTCCTCTCGTGGGTTTTGTAACCCCTGCGTCCGGAAAACCAACCTTCCACGGAAGCGAGCTGGGCGTGCCTCGTGTCCGTCCGGGTGCTCGGGACTCCCAAGGGCCATTGTGAGCTCGTCCTTCTCCTGTTTGGAAGGAACCCTCATTGCTGCAGACATCAATATATTGTCGAAGTTTCTTGGTGGTGTTTGCGATTGCTCGTTCGTCCCATCGACACCGCTATTCACATAGGTCCAAGGTTCCGCCAGCCCGAAGAACCAAGTCCGCAACGCGATCGCCAGCAGATCGCCTCGGTTCGATCCCTTTTCAAGCAGATCATGCTCAGCCTTGGACCACTTAGGCGGGCTTTGAGGTAGCCACGACCCGTGCGATGGTGAAGCGTCTTCTTCGCAGCATTTTTCTTGTTTGTCTCCGACATCTTCTTACTCTTTTCCGATGTCATGTGGGCCACAAATGCGGGCGATGATCTTTGATCTTCTCATATTTGCCGATGAATTCTGGTGTCTCTTTTTCTTGACAAACTGGTTCAGCTCTTTCCTCCACCTCCTCATTAGGCCAGCCATCTTCTTAAGAGCACAAGACTTGATTAATTGCTCTTTAACGGCTTCTCCGGATCCTCCTCTGGCGGTAGGGTGAAATTTGCCTTCACTCATTCCAAAGATCTTCTTTACGCATATCATTGACATAAGACACCTCGGCGTCTTCATCCTTAGCAGCTTATACCATTCTTTGGATCTTGATCGGGATCTGTCCCTAACAAGAACCCCCTTGAGCGTAAAATGCCTTCTTTGTCGGTTGGGTTCAATCGGTTCGCCGTCGGTAGCGATTTCTATGATCTCAAACTTTTCATCCGAGCTCAACTTTTCTTGGGCCTCGTCTCCGTGCGAAGTTGTGCTCGATCCGAGGGCTAGAAATTATAAGGAAGAAAGACGACGATACTTAATATGTGTACATATACCAAAACAATGGATGCATCAATTAACTTGTCAAGACAGGCTTAACTAATATATATATACCTGGCGGACTCGGTTCGGTGACTCGGCTCAACACGGTCTCCTTCGTCTTGTACCTCCATTGTGTCACCGGAGCCATCATGAACATAGTCCTCCTCTTGTACCGCACTAATGAGTCGAAGCCATCATAATCATAGCCCTCTTCTTCATCCATCGACCAACGGTGTCGATGAGAAATGACGCAACATCATCACTTCCATTTGCGATTATTTCCCCAACATCGCTTCGCTTTCTTCGTCTCGGAGTGCTCCATAGTTTACGCAAATATTGACAACATGTCAATTATTATTCAACATCGTTTTCTCTCTAGGGTTTGGGTGTCCTCGAGAGTTTTGGTCGAGCGAGAGGGCCGAGGGGGTGCTGCAGTTGTATCTAGAGGGGTTAATTATATCGACAACGACGCGACATACATATACATATCGGGAGGGGTATCGGTACCACCCCTCGTGTTTAAGTTTCTTCTTTCTCCTTTCCTTTCTTTCTTCTTCTCCTCTTCTTTTCTTCTTCTCCCTCGAGAAAGGAAAATAATTAAGGAAAAGGAAGAAAAGAGGAAGAAGGAAGAAGGAAGAAGAAGAAGAAGTAAAAGAAGAAAAAAAGAGAGAAGAAGAAAGGAATAGAGGAGAAGAAGAAAAATAGAATTTCTCCTTTCTCCTCTATTCCTTTCTTCTTCTCCTCTTCTTTTCTTCTTTTTCCTCTTCTTATTTATTTCTCCTCTTCTTCCTCTCCTCTTTTCTCCTTTCTTCCTCTTCTTATTTTCCTTTTCCTCTCATTCTTTTAGTATTGCTTGTTTTAAAAAAATGTTCAAATAGAAAATTCCAAAAAAAACAAAGGTTTTGCCTAATGCATTGTTCATATGAATATACCAACATTTGCATATTCTACAATAATTAATATCAACAAAAAATCTGTGAACAGAAAAAAAACGAACTTTTCTAAAAATCTATCTTTTGCATATATATAGCCACATATGAACAGAGCCGCATATATACATACACATATATGAACAGAAAAAAAACTAATAAAAATGAAACATATACATAACATATATGAACATATATACATACACATACACATATATGCATTATATGAACAGAAAAAAAACTAATAAAATGAAACATATACATAACATATATGAACATATACATACACATACACATATATGCATTATATGAACAGAAAAAAACTAATAAAATGAAACATATACATAACATATATGAACATATACATACACATACACATATATGCATTATATGAACAGAAAAAAAAACTAATAAAATGAAACATATACATAACATATATGAACATATACATACACATACACATATATGCATTATATGAACAGAAAAAAAACTAAAATAATAAAATGAAAAAAAGCCTCGCCTGGCGGCGGCGGTGGCTCACAGCGTGGCGGAGCGCTGGGCGGCGACGGCGACGGCGACGGCGACGGGCGCGGGGACGGCGACGCAAGCGGAGCTCCGGCGGCGACAAGGCAGAGCTCAAGCGGCGATAACGGCGAAGCGCTCGGGGGGGAGGATAGCGACGACGACGGCGCGGCGACGGCGACGGCGACGGCAGCGGCGAGGCGGCGGCGGCGGCGGCGGGGGCAGCTGGCGGCGTCGATCGTTCGGCGTCGTCGGGCGATGTGGCGATGAATCGCAAAACGCAAAGTGCCACTTATATACAAAGCGCGTTGGTCGGTTGGTGGCACCAACCGTGACTAATGTAACCTTTAGTCCCGGTTGGAGCCACCAACCGGGACCAAAGCCTCAATTCGGCAGCCCAAAGGGCGGGAAGCTGCGACCTTTGGTCCCGTTGGTGGCTACAACCGGACTAAAGCCCAACCGGACCAAAGGCCCTCACGCCCCACGCCGGGGCCAAAGTTTAGTCCCACTCGCTAGTTGAGAGGGCGCAGATGGTTTATAAGCCCCACCGCCGCTCCCTCTTGAACTCCTTTGAACTGCAGCTTATGGGCCTACTTGCTCCTTCGTTGCTGTTGGACCTTCTGGGCCTTCAAGGGCCTGAATCTCGCCCAAATAGGGATACCGATCGTATTCAGCCGTGGCGGCCCAATGAGGTGGCATTTTTTTCTTGCTTTATTTAATTTATTTTGTTTCTACTTACAACAAAATACTTATTGTTGTTTTTTGTTTTGTTTTCTGCATTATTTATTTTCTTTTGTTTTTGCTCTATTTTTAAATCTTTTGCTTCTAGTTTTAGGAAAATTATAAACTTTCTGTTAGTGCCATTACTAATTTTCAAATTTGAAAACACTTTTTTTTTGTTTTCTTTCTTGCTTTATTTAATTTATTTTGTTTCTACTTACAACAAAATACTTATTGTTGTTTTTTTGTTTTGTTTTCTGCATTATTTATTTTCTTTTGTTTTTTGCTCTATTTTTTAAATCTTTTTGCTTCTAGTTTTAGGAAAATTATAAACTTTCTGTTAGTGCCATTACTAATTTTCAAATTTGAAAACACTTTTTTTTTGTTTTCTTTCTTGCTTTATTTAATTTATTTTGTTTCTACTTACAACAAAATACTTATTGTTGTTTTTTGTTTTGTTTTCTGCATTATTTATTTTCTTTTGTTTTTGCTCTATTTTTAAATCTTTTTGCTTCTAGTTTTAGGAAAATTATAAACTTTCTGTTAGTGCCATTACTAATTTTCAAATTTGAAAACACTTTTTTTGTTTTCTTTCTTGCTTTATTTAATTTATTTTGTTTCTACTTACAACAAAATACTTATTGTTGCTATTTTTAATTATTACGAGGGCGAACCATAAGACATTTCAAATGAACTCTGAAAAAGTTGAAAGTTGGCATGGTATCATAAATTGACCCACACATAGCATGTGCATGTACAAAACGAACAATGGTATCATACTCATCGCCATTACAATATAATGGTATCATAAGCGAACAATAGTTGCGGAGAAAGTCTTCACTTTTTCTTCGCTTGTGTCATTTGCTTATTGCGCCAGTAACCATGGATAATCTTCATCGTTTATCGGGATCTTTGGGGTCAGCCTTGACTTTAAAGGAGGAATTTCATGAAACTTTTCATAATCTTGAGACATGTCATCTTGTCCTCCACTCCCACGATGTCCCTTTTCTGAAAAAGAACTATGTGGCGCTTTGGCTCATCGTATGATGTATTTGCTTCCTTATCTTTTCTCTTTCTCGGTCTCTTGGACATGTCCTTCACATAGATAACCTGTGCCACATCATTGGCTAGGACGAACGGTTCGTCGGTGTACCCAAGATTTTTCAGATCCTTGTTGTCATTCCATCTTGTGGGTCTACATGCACCCCTATCTGACAGATTGACCCATTTGCACTTAAACAAAGGGACCTTAAAATCATGTCCGTAGTCAAGTTCCCATATGTCCACTATGTAACCATAATATGTGTCCTTTCCACTCTCGGTTGTTGCATCAAAGCGACACCGCTGTTTTGGTTGGTGCTCTTTTGATCTTGGTCAATCGTGTAAAATGTATTCCCATTTATCTCAGATCCTTTCCAAATCAATACGGTCAAAGATGGTCCCTGGATAACAAGTACAGCTCCTCACAAATAGTCTTGTCACCTCGACACGTGCTTCCAACCAAGCTGCTGAAAGTCTGATGTGTTCACATGTAATCCGATCGTCGCCTTTGCTCAAGGTGTTTGAAGCGCAGATGTTCTTGTGTTCATCGACATACGGGTCACCAAGGTAGAGTTCGTAGAAGCGTAGTGGGCTTGAGACCAAGAATATCCGTCCTGCATATTATTGAGTCCTTTCCAAGCGTGCCTTTTCGGTCCATCTCCCCTCATACCGCGATTTAGGGAGACCTATCTTCTTAAGGCCAGGAATGAAGTCAACACAAAACCCGATGACATCCTCTCGCTTGATGGCCCATGGAGATGCTTCCTTCGCCTAGCGCGTTACTGGACATATTTCTTTAGGACTCCCATGAACCTCTCAAAGGGGTACATATTGTGTAGAAATACGGGCCCGTAATGACAATCTCGTCAACTAGATGAACAAGAACGTCGTCATGATATTGAAGAAGGATGGTGGGAACACCAGCTCAAACCCGACAAGACATTGCACCACATCACTCCTTAGCCTTGGTATGGTTT
This sequence comes from Aegilops speltoides, assembly GCA_021437245.1. NCBI lineage: Eukaryota > Viridiplantae > Streptophyta > Magnoliopsida > Poales > Poaceae > Aegilops > Aegilops speltoides. The sequence continues at coordinate 565,767,632 of CM038142.1, read as the reverse complement.
CGGATCGATCACCTTCGAGATATTGCATTGAGGAATGCACATAGCTTCACAATGGCTAATCGGACGTTTTCGGTAGAAGCCCCTCAATGCAACCGGAAGCGATTGCGTCATAATCACGTGGCGATCATGAGACTTTAGGTTACAAACTTTTTCTCTGCATATTTATTATTCCTTTTATATTCGACGAAGCGCCACGGGACCTTCATACTAAGCGGGCATTCAAAGAAGATTTCCTTCTCTTCTTTGGTAAGAGCATAGTGACAGGACCTTCATCTTGCTTTGGAGGCATGCCGTCTTTTTTCGTGCAAACGCTGCAGGTCCTCTCGTGCCTCACCGTATCTTTTGTCTTCCCATACACGCCCAAGAAGCCTAGCAGGTTCACGCAAAGGTTCTTCGTCACGTGCATCACGTCGATCGAAGAGCGGACCTCTAGGTCTTTCCAATAGGGTAGGTCCCAAAATATAGATTTCTTCTTCCACATGGGTGCGTGTCCCTCAGCGTCACTCGGAACAGCTAGTCCGCCGGGACCCTTTCCAAAGATTACGTGTAAATCATTGACCATAGCACGTCGTGATCACCGATGCGCATGGCGGGCTTCTTCCGGTGATCTGCCTGCGCTTTGAAATGCTTGCCTTTCTTTCGACATTGATGGTTGGTCGGAAGAAATCGACGATGGCCCTGTACACATTCTTCCCGCAGCTTGCGGTATATACCATCGGTGTCAAGTAAGCGGTGCGTGCATGCGTGGTATCCCTTGTTTGTCGTCTCGAAGGTTCTTGAGAGCGGGCCAATCGTTGATGGTCACGAACAGCAACGCCTTTAGGTTAAATTCCTCCTGTTTGTGCTCATCCCACGTCGTACACCGTTTCCATTCCACAGTGTAAAAGTTCTTCAACTAATGGCCTTAGGTACACATCAATGTCATTGCCGGGTTGCTTAGGGCCTTGGATGAGAACGGCATCATAATGAACTTCCGCTTCATGCACATCCAAGGAGGAAGGTTATACATACATAGAGTCACGGGCGGTGCTGTGATTGCTGCTCTGCTCCCGAAAGGATTAATGCCATCCGCGCTTAAAGAAAACCATCGTTCCTTGGCTCACTTGCAAACTCATCCCAAGACTTTCTCTCGATTTTTCTCCATCATGACCCGTCGTGGGTGCTCTCAACTTCCGTCTTTCTTACGGTCCTCACTGTGCCATCGCATCAACTTGGCATGCTCTCCGTTTACGAGCAGACGTTTCAACCGTGGTATTATAGGAGCATACCACATCACCTTCGCAGAACCCTCTTCCGGGGGCTCGCCGTCAACATCACCAGGTCATCTCGTCGATCTTATACCGTAATGCACCGCATACCGGCATGCGTTCAGATCCTTATACGCACCATGTAGAGGATGCAATCATTAGGGCATGCATGTATCATTCGCACCTCCAATCCTAGAGGGCATCGACCTTCTTTGCTGCGTATGTCTTGTCGGGCAATTCATTATCCTTTGGAAGCTTCTTCTTCAATATTTTAAGTAGCTTCTCAAATCCTTTATCGAGCACAACATTCTCGCCTTCCACCGCAGCAATTCGATGACGGTACCTAGCTTTGTGTTGCCATCTTCGCAATTGGGGTACAACCCTTTTTGTGGTCCTCTAGCATGCGATCGAACTTCATCTTCTCTTTTGACTTTCGCATTGCGTCCTTGCATCGACAATGACCCGGCGGAGATCATCATCATCGGGCACATCATCCGGTTCCTCTTGATCTTCAGCAGCTTCTCCGTTGCAAAGATCATCGTGCACATCGTCTGGTTCCTCTTGATCTTCGGAGCATCATCGTATTCAGGGGCACATAGTTGTCATCGTACTCTTCTTCTTCGCCGTCTTCCATCATAACCCCTATTTCTCCGTGCCTCGTCCAAACATTATAGTGTGGCATGAAACCCTTGTAAAGCGGTGGGTGTGCAGGATTTTCCGGTCGAGTAAGACTTCAGTATTCCCACATATAGGGCATGGACAACACATAAAACCATTCTCGCTTGTTTGCCTCAGCCACTTCGAGAAAATTATGCACGCCCTTAATGTACTCGGAGGTGTGTCTTGAACCGTACATCCATTGCGGTTCATCTGTGTGCATTATATATAATTAAGTGTGTCAAAAATCATTAGAGATCATGAATAGATAATTAATTAAGTGACCAAATTAATAGAAGTTCATCATCACATTAAAACCAAAGTACATACATAGTTCTCATCTAACAACATAAAGCTCTGCGAGCATCTAAATTAATTAAACCATACACTGAAACTATGTAAAACATTTCAATGCGAAAACAAATGCGATCATAATCGCAACCAATGTAACAACCGATCCAACGACATAATGATACCAAGCCTCGGTATGAATGGCATATTTTCTAATCTTTCTAATCTTCAAGCGCATTGCATCCATCTTGATCTTGTGATCATCGGCGACATCCGCAACATGCAACTCCAATATCATCTTCTCCTCCTCAATTTTTCTAATTTTTCCTTCAACAAATTGTTTTCTTCTTCAACTAAATTTAACCTCTCGACAATAGGGTCGGTTGGAATTTCGGTTCAACAACCTCCTAGATGAATAAAATCTATGTCACGTTGGTCGGCATAATTGTCATAAATAATAAATGAACCAATAGTTATGAAAAGATAATATATACCACATCCGAATCATAGATGGGGCGAGGGCCGACGGGCGGATACCAAAACCATCGCACTATATAAGATGCAATAATAAAAGTAAGAAAATTATACAAGTATATATCTATCTAAACATACAAATAAGAATATTTTTCCTTTCGGAAAGAAGATAAGAACAAGAGGCTCACCACGGTGGTGCCGCCGATGAGATCGGTGCGGGTGATCGGCGACGTTGAAGACGGGATGGGGCGTGACGGACCGCTAAACCTAGACAAATATGGAGGAAAATGGAGCTTGGCGGTCGAGCTTGGAGAGGAGAAACCTTAAGTAGTGTGGCTCGGGCATTCCATCGAACACCTTGTGTGCATATGAGGTGAGCTAGAGCACCACCAAGCCCTCTCCCCTCGGCCAAAAAAGCAGAGCGGTGCTCGCTTCTTGCGCTGGGGGGGTATATAGGCACCACCATTGGTCCCGTTGGTCGCACTAACCGACTAAGGATTTTTTTTGGTCCCGGTTCGTGCCACGAACCGGGACGAAATGGTGTGGGCCAGAGCGGGGATCATTGGTCGGTTCATCCCACCAACCGGACCAAAGGTCGAGACGAACCGGGACCAATGGCCCACGTGGCCCGGCCGGCCCCCGGGGCTCACGAACCGGGTCCGATGCCCCCATTGGTCCCGGTTCTGGATTGAACCGGGACTAATGGGCTGGACCGGCCTGGATCATTGCCCCCTTTTCTACTAGTGCTCGCTGCCATGGCGCTGCCAAGATGGAGCCGGGAAAAAGTATTCCAACCGCCGAGGTCACTGCCATCCAGACCACGATGTGGGATACACTGATCCTAACCCTAACTGCATGACTCAGGCTGAGAACCGGGATCCCCTCCCCCATCCGTCACTGGAGCGGCGGAGGGGGAGAGAGCCCGTGGACTCGCCGGCGGAGGTAGAAGATTGGACACGGTCCTTTCACCACAAAGGGGAGAGGAAGGAACCGTCGACGTATAATATTGTAGTTTCTTTATGCATACATACTCCACGTAATTACCCTATTCTAAAACTGGGAAATGATTGATCCTCCATGTCGATCAAGTGAAATTCAGGCGGCCACTAACCACGACCACAATAAAACCCGGCGGCCGCCGCGGCTCCACCGAGGAGCAAGAAAGAAAAGAAAAAAAGCCCGGCCGCCGCGTCGCCAGCGGCCACCAGGAGCCACAACCAGCCCCGCTTGTCTCCTTCCTCCTCCTTGCGCCACTCCCACTGCCCCCAGAGACACGGGAGGCCCGACACATGATCACTTCCCGCCCGCCCGCCCAGCGCGCGATGAAAGGAAAATATCTCCTTCCTCGCCCCACCCCGCGGTAACAAATCCTCCTCCGGCGGCGGCAGGCTATGTCGCTTGTGTGGCGTCTCTGAGTCTGGGACCCATACTCTTTTTTCTACTATCCCATTGCACATTTGTTTGAACAATAACCACACATATCATTAACCATAGAGATTACATCACACAAACATGTGGAAATCACACGAGACATCTAGAAAAACTGATGACATGAAGCTTTGCACAAAGGACCCCGAAAATGGACAAAATACAACTTAACCCATGGATCCCACTGTGCCTCGCCATAATGTTCCTTGCCGGTCTCTGCTATTGCAGTAGCGCCACTGAAGATAGAGGGGATCAACCACCAAACCCTAAACTGGAGGAGCACCATCGTAGGCTATGCTGCTTTTCGAGCCGATGAAACAATCTGCCAGAATCGACAAGATCGAGTCTCTGTGGCGCGTCGACCGGGGATCGTCCCCGTGTCCGCCAGTTCCCTTCACCGCCGTCTTCACTCGATGCGGTCGAGGAAGAAAAGTGCCGCCGCAAGCCTTCAACATTGATGACCACTTCCAGACACCAAATCCTTCTGCTCTAGCCGACCACACCGTCATCCAGGAGAATGTCAGGAGCCAACCACCAAATACTAAGACTGCCGGATCCGAAACCGGCGACACAACCGAGCCGGCTGCTCCCCAGCGCTACAGATTGCAGGAACGCCGAGATGATGGAAGAACAACAAAACTTTATTCCTACGAGACGTCGTCCCGCCATTGAAGCGACGACGCCTCCGAGAAAACCTATGCCTGACCTACCTACACAGCGAAGCTAAAGTGCCCAGGTACCCTCCTCCTCTCGTCGCCGGAGCGGCGGACGGAGAAGGTGGGGACCCGCGGTAGCGCTGATGGAGGAAGGGGCAGAACTGTCTGTCTCCGAAATCGCCCGTCTCTCTCTCTCTCTTGGGGTTGAGAGGGAAGCACTGCAAAAGTTGGGAACTCGTTGCACGTTTCTTTATGCATACATACTCCACGTAATTACCCTTTTCTAAAACTGGGAAATGATTCATAGGTCTATCAAGTGAAGTTCAGGCGGCCATTAAGCACGACCACAAATAAAACCCGGCGGCCGCCGCGGCGCCTCCGAGGAGCAAGAAAGAAAAAAAAAAAGCCCGGCCGCCGCGTCGCCAGCGGCCACCAGGAGCCACAGCCAGCCTCGCCCCGCTTGTCTCCTTCCTCCCCGCGCCACTCCCACTGCCCCCAGAGACACGGGAGTCACGGCCCGACACCGCAGTCACTGCCCCGCCCCCGCGCCGCGGTGAAAGGAAAAATATCTCCTTCCTCGCCCCACCCCGCGGTAACAAATCCTCCTCCGGCGGCGGCGGTAGATCTCCCTCCTTCCTCCGCCTCCCCCCCTTCCCCCTTTTCGCGAAACCCCCGATTTATTCCCCACGAGCCCGGAGCGACACCAAATCCGCCTCTTCCTCCCCCTCCTTATCCCGCCGCCGCAATCCGTCCGGCCGACTGACCCCCGCCGCCGCCCCGCGGAGCGCTGTCAAGGTTGCTTTTTTATTCCTCTTCTTTCGTTCCGGGAACAGGTCGGCGGCCGGCCATGGCGGCGGAGGAGGCGAGCAGCAGCGGCGGCGGGGGCGGCGAGGAGGGGTCCGGCGCCGGCGGGTGGACGCGGGAGCAGGAGAAGGCGTTCGAGAACGCGCTGGCCACGGTGGACGAGGAGGAGGGGGAGGCCATGTGGGACAAGATAGCGGACGCCGTCGAGGGCAAGACGCCCGAGGAGGTCCGGCGGCACTACGAGCTGCTCGTGGAGGACGTGGACGGCATCGAGGCCGGCCGCGTGCCGCTGCTCGTCTACGCCGGCGACGGCGACGAGGGGGGCTCCGGCGGCGGGGCTGGGGGCAGCGGCGGGGGCGGGGGCGGGAAGAAGAGCGGCGGAGGAGGGGGAGGGCACGGGGAGAAGGGCTCGTCCAAGTCCGCCGAGCAGGAGCGCCGCAAGGGGATCGCCTGGACCGAGGACGAGCACAGGTTCGCTCCTGCCTCTTTGTTTTCCTTCCGTTGACCGAATAATTGAGTTGCTTGCTGCTCCGGATGGAGGATTAATTTGGTGTGATTGATTGATTGATTGATTGCTGAATTGACAGTTTTGTTAGAGAATCTGATCCGTGTAATGGTCCTATGATAGTATTAGGGAGCATGCTGGAAATCTGATGCTTGCATAGTTTACCTGCTCTCAGGGTACTGGTCTGTGAATGGAATCAATATAGCTTCCTGCCTGCTCTCATCGTATGGCAGTACATCAGTAGAGCTTCCTGTTGCGGCTTTGTGCGTATTTGGAAATTAGGGCTATGCTCTGCAAGCAACTTTATTGTCTGCACAGCGAAGCGAGCACATTTTGAGCTCCATTGTCTCACGTTAAATCCGTTCATCGAGCGATTTTGAGTGGTACTGCTTAGATGTTTGATTGATTAGTGGGTTGTGTTGGCTAGGAGGTAAAACATCGCTGCTAGTATTTGGTTGGCGATTCTGCTGACCCACTATTTAATTGTCGTAATGTGCTGAGTAATTTGGAAATTTGCTCTTTAAATGTGCTGCTGTTGCTTTCCATTTGCGACTGGACGCGTGTAGGTTTGACGGTTTGTCGTAGTTTATCCTGCTGGCTCCTGTAAATCTGCTCCTCTGCTCCCCCGCCTCTCTTACAGAAACCCCCCAATTTATTACCCTAAACCCGCAGCAATTCCAGCCCCCTCCCCCCTCTCCTCCCATATCTAGCTGCCGCAGTCCTGAGGAAGCTCTAACCCCTTATTGCCGCCCACCAAATCCTGTAGAGCTATCTGCTTTGGAAATTTGCTCTTTAAGTGTGCTGAATATATTTTGGATATTTGTTCTTTAAATGTGCTGCCGCCGCCGCCATTGCTCTTTAAATGTGCTGCTGGCGCCTGTAAATCCGCTCCTCTGCCCTCTCTCTCTTATCGAAACGCCCCTATTTATTAGCCTAAACCCGCACCAATTCCAGCCCCCCCTCTCCTTCTCCCATATCTTGCTGCTGCAATCCTGCGGAACCTCTGACCTCTACTGCCGCCCGGCAAATCCTATAGTGCTATCTAGTTTTTTTCTCTTTCTTCTTCGGGGCCGGGGAATATGTCGGCCATGGTGACTGAGGAGGGGTCCGGGTTCGGGTCCGGAGGGTGGATGTGCGAGCAGGACATGGTGTTCGAGAGTACGCTGGCGTTGGTGGATCTGGAGGAGGGCGAGGCTGTGTGGAACAACATGGCCGGCGTCGTTGAGGTGAAGAAGGGGTCCGGATCCGGGTCTGGGCCCGGAGGGTGGACGTGGGAGCAAAACAAAGCGTTTGAGAATGCTCTGGCGTTGGTGGATTTCGGGGAGGGTGAGGCAGTGTGGAACAAGATAGCTGATGCTGTTTGGGGGAAGACAGCCGAGGAGATCAAGCGGCACTATGAGCTGTTGGTGGCGGATGTGGATGCCATAGAGGCGGGCCGGGTGCCGCTGCCCGTGTACACTGACGGCGGGAGTCCTGAGGAGGGAGGCTCCGGCGGGAAGAAGGGCGGCGGTAGGGTACGAGGAGGACGCGGAGGGCATGGGCCGAAGGGGTCGTCCAAGTCTGTCGAGCACGAGGGCCGGAAGGGGATCCTCTGGACTGAGGATGAGCACAGGTTCGTGCCTCCAGTCTTTGTTTTATTGTCTGCAGAGGAGCGAGCACATGTTTCCTCCACTTTTTTTACCTTATATCTGTTCATCGAGCAATTGTGAGTTATATGTAGATGTTTGATTGATTGGGTTGCCTCGGAGCTAAAATATCACTACTATTTGACTGGCGATTCTGCTGATCCACTCGTGTAGTTGTAATGCCCTGAGTGTTTTGGAAATTTGCTCTTTTAGCTGTCCTCCTCCTGCTGCTACTGCTTTCTAATGGAGACTGGATGCGTGTAGGTTTGTCAATTTGTCGTATTTTGCAGATTAGGTCAAGTCTTGCATGGTTGTTCGTAGATTCAGTGCCTCTATTAGTGGATTAGATAAAGCATTGCATGATGGTTTTGAACTGGAATTTATGTAACGGAGCTGTTGTTGTTTTGTTAGTTTGGCAGTACCTATAACTATCATGTTTCGGATGCAATCCATTTATGATTACACAATCCTTGAGTAGTGACACAATCCTTGTGCAGTGACACAATCCTTGAGTAGTGAACTGCTTCCAAACATTGGTTAAATGTGTGGCTGTTGGAGTTGCATCCTTGAGCTGTACATTGTGTATGTTCTGACATTTTGTTGGACTAACTATACTTTAGTTTGTCACATGTTACCTTATGCACGAAAAATCTTTACTCAGATGTCAGAAACTCAGACTGTGCTTACTTATGGAAAAAGGGTTTTTGAAATGTGTTCTAGGTAAAACAGATTTAATTGTTTAAGTGAAGGAACACTTTGGACTATTTCTTCACACATTTATTTTCATTGTCTGGGTTGACTGATTTAGTAGATTTTCTCATGCTAGTTTGCTATCCTAAATATACTAAAATGTTAGAAATTAATCTCTTGTTTGATAGCTTATTGTGGCAAGTAAAACTCGACTTCCATTTAGTTGAATGAATAATTTCAGATATGGAACCTTATACAGTACATTTCTTTCCTTCTAAATGTGAATTCAAGTACATCATCAAGCATTTCACATTTGCTGTAGCACTACGTAATGGTGTACTTCTTTTAGAAGTTCTGCTCCTTGCTTCTGTAAATTCTACATATGGTTTCTCATCTGTTGGTGTATATATAGTACCTTTTGGGCAATGAATTATTCAGTGTTCTGTGCTAAAGCTTTCAACCCTGGAAGCGCATGTTCATTTAGGTATGTGCTAGAAGTACTCCACATATTTCTGTCAGTTGCCATTCTTATGAAATTCCAAAGTAAATGATCACAGTGGTAGTGATCGCTGTGATCATTTCAGTGGCTGAATGATAAAGATAATGTTTAAGGAGAAGCTAATTTCAGTATTGAATAGATTTAAATATTTAAGGAGGTGTGTTTGGTTGCAAACTGATGGATGATACTGCCTCCTCCAGGGTTCTCTTTACTAGTCACTGATCTATGCTATGACCTGATTCCAAACCTGCAGGTTGTTCCTTCTTGGACTTGAAAAGTATGGCAAAGGTGACTGGAGGAGCATCTCAAGGAACTTCGTCATCTCAAGGACGCCCACTCAGGTCGCCAGTCACGCCCAGAAGTACTTCATCCGCCTCAACTCGATGAACAGGGAGAGGCGGCGATCAAGCATACACGACATCACCAGCGTGAACGGAGAGGCATCAGCGGCTCAGGGCCCAATCACAGGCACAAATGGGCAGGCCGCAGTCCCCGGCAAGTCCCCCAAGCAATCCCCGCACCAGCCAGGGAACCTGCCCCCAGGCGTGGACGCCTTCGGCACCACCATCGGGCAGCCGGTGGGCGGCCCCCTTGTGTCCGCCGTCGGCACCCCGGTCACGCTCCCTGTCGCTGCCCCGCCTCACATGGGGTACGCCATGCACGCCCCGGTCCCAGGGACCGTGGTGCCCCGCGCTCCGATGTACCCGATGCCGCCCCCGCCGTCCCGTTGATGCCCCCCTGCTACAAAATAGACGTTGTTAAGCGATGCTGCTGGGCTTCCTGACAGACCAACTCAGAACCTTCTCCATGTTGTCCGGCCTTGCAGTGAAATGCTCTGTTATGTCTGAATAAAGGAATAACCTATAAACTCATGTACATTACAGATGGTGTTGTGGACGTTGCGGATTATATGTAATCGTGTCGCGTTTCGTCGTCATCGTTCGATGTTCGCATTCGGGTCAGGTGGATGGATACTGGGTGTGTTTCTGTTAGTGATCTGTGTGATGCAGGCACAGGGGAAGAGATACTTAGCAGTGTTACTTAGCAATGTATGAATTCGTTATTACATAGATTATCATCTGTGGTGTATCTTTGTAACGGTGAATCATCAAAGATTTGTTCAGGAACATTATCCCAGATCGTTCGAACTTTTTTTGCGGGCAAAATTTCAAATTTCACAGTTTGTCCCATCGATGCGTCACCACAGCTGTACTGATTTAATATGCACGACGATAAAGTGAAAACTGACATCTTTGGGCATTACTTAACGACGAAGCATCCATCCGTCCGTCCATCTGATCTGATCAACGGCCACTTCTCGCTCTTCGTGAGCGATGTCATTATTGATAAGCTCTATCTTTGCCAGCCTTGTGCAATTAATCAGTAGGGATTGGACGGCAAAGCTTGACCCGCAACCGAAGAAGAGAACAAAAAGGGGAGCGTGTATGGCCTCATGAGGCGTTGCCACTGCGGTGGGTGGGGCCACTGCTGGAGGAGACGCCGTGGGGACCACACCCCACGCGGCCGGCGCCGCGGCGGGGGCCACATTGTCATGAGGGCGGCGCGCGGCGGTGCACAGGTGTCATGGGGCCTGGGGCCGTGGGGACCACATCACGCGGGCGGCGCGCGGCGGGGACCACATGTCATGAGGGTGGCGCGCGGCGGTGGACAGGTGTCATGGGACCTGGGCTGTGGGGACACTTGTCACGCTGGCTGAGTCATGGGTTTATCATGAGTGGGTCCGCGGCGCAACAAACGAGGTGACTTTTAAATAGCGTGCATTAATAGTTTTATTTTTTGGAATATGTGCATATATGTCCATATGTAAAATAAGTATATGAATATGACTCCCTACAAGAACATATGCTTATGAGCCCCTATAAGATAAGTATATTAATATGGAACCATTGGTACAACATAGGGGGCAGTTGGGAAGATACCATTTGGGGTAGAAACTCCCTTGTTTCCTTTTAAGTAGATGGTAATTTTGTTCAACAGAGATGCCACGAGTATAGAATTCGTCATTCGAGACACTGACATATTCACGCCGCATGCTAGTGAAAATACACAATAAAGACTCGTTTATACGACGCTAATACACATGAAGTTGACTCTATGGATGCCCATGAGTTCGTTCGTGCGCACAAGTTTTTGGAATACAAAATAAGAATCGTCTTCACAATAAAAATAATAATAAGAAAACGTCGCAAGCTTTACACCAAAGACAATGGCGCACAGTGGTGGAGGGAGGGAGGGGACTGACACCCCCCCCCCCTTTTCAAAATGTCCGCACACTATCTAATACTAACTCTTTAAGTTCTATAAATGATTAGTGATGTTGCGTACTTCAGCTCCTCTTGCAAACATTACTGTTTGATACAAACTTACCATCAACTAAACCTTTGAGATAAAAAAATCCAAATTATGAAATGGGAGGGTATTATCCTCGGATAGAAATGTCATCACAATCTTATTTGGCGCCCGATACATGGCATATTCACGCGACACATTATCGGGTTATAGCAAGTAAGGGCGGAGAGAAGCCCCACACACATCGGGTCGTGGCCTGGGGCGTGATGCAGCGCCTAGGCTTTCGGAAGAGCCATTCAACGCCCTATAGCTACAGTACAGTGAAGCCGGTCCAGGGCCTGGCCCAATCCTACCTCCACCCCTGATAACAAGGGCCACATGTTGCGCCAATTATCACGCTAGGGGGAACCAAAAAATTCTTTCCTAACATTCTCGACTACAAATAATTAAAGCTCACAATCATAGTTCGATAGTTGGCGGCCCGGGGCGCGACGGCCTCATGGGCTTTCGGAAGCATTGTTCAATGCGCTGTAGCCACAGTATAGTGAAGCTAGTCTGGTCCCCGGCCCAATGCTACCTCCGCCCCAGATAGCAAGGGGTGATTATCAAGCTAGGGGGTACCGACAATTTCCTTCTTAACTTTCCGACCTACAAATTAAAGCTCACAACCAGAGTTCGATAACTGGCGGCCCTGGGCCGAGGCATCAAGTAGGCTTTCGGCAGCACAGTCCAATACCCTATAGCTACAACATAGTGAAGCCGGTCTGAGCCTTGGCCCAACCGAACCGCAACCCCAGATAGCAAGGGCCGATTATTAGGCTCGGGGGTACCGACAATTTCCTTCTTAACTTCCGACCTACAAATTAAAGCTCACAATCAGAGTCCGATAACTGGCGGCCCTGGGCCGAGGCATCAAGTAGGCTTTCGGCAGCACAGTTCAATACCCTATAGCTACAAATAGTGAAGCCGGTCTGAGCCCACCCCTTATAGCAAGGGGCACATGTAACGCCAATTATCACGCTACGCGGTACCGAAAATTTCTTCCCTTACATTTGAGCCTACGAATTAAAGTTCACAATTAGAGTTTGATAGTTGGCAGCCCGGGGCACAACAACCTTACAGGCTATTGGAAGCACTGGTCAATGCCCTGTAGCTACAATATAGTGAAGCCGGTCTGGAACCTGACCCAAATCCTACATCCACCCCTGATAGCAAGGGCCACATGTCACGGCAATTATCATGCTAGGGGGTACCGAAAATTTCTTTCCTAAGATTCCAACCTAGCTATGAACTAAAGCTCACAATCAGAGTTCGATAGTTGGCGGCCCGGGGCGCGACGGCCTCACGGGCTTTCGGAAGCACTGGTCAATGCCCCGCACTACAGTATAGTGAAGCTGGTCCAGAGCCTGGCCCAATCCTACCTCCGCCCCTGATAACAAGGGTCAATTATCACGCTAGGGGGTACCGACAATTTCTTTCTTAACATTTCGACCTGAATTAAATCTCACAATCATAGGCCGATAGCTGGCGGCCCGGGGGCGCGATGGCTGTACACAGGGCTTACAAAAGCATTGTTCAATGCCATGTAGCTACAGTATAGTGAAGCCGGTCCGGGCTCCCCCCCCCCTTGATAGCAAGGGCCACATATTATGCCAATTACTTTCCTAGGGGTACCCACAATTTCTTTTCTAACATTCCGGCCTACAAATCAAAGCTCACAATCAAAGTTCGGTAATTGGCGCCCAGTGGGCGCACGACTACCTTCACGAGTGCCCACATATCCATCCTTACCACTGAATCGAAGGGCGTGATCTTTTTCATTATAAAACATAAAATTTTGAAAAATCACGCAGTCGCTACATCATCAACAAAGTGGTGGTGCAATGGTGAGGAGAGGGAAGGGGGATCGGTGAGAGGCCACAACCCTTATACCTCTGCATTCGCAGCACAATACCCAATGCATAACTATTTAGTTGCTAACATTATTGATTCACAAGAGCTTTCAAGATAAAACCCCTGCCTACTTTTTGAAGCACTTTGAAATTTCCTCGGATAGAGATAGTCATCAGAATTGAATTTGACGACCGAAACACAACATATTCACGTGACTCCTTAGCGAGTCATATAGAAAGGCCCACATTTCACGCCGGTTATCACGTTCGAGGGGTGGCGAATATTTCTTTCCTAACATTCCGGGCTACGTATCAAAGCGCACAATTCGGGTTCAGTAGTTGGCGCCAGTGAGGGTGTGGCTACCCATCAAATTGAATTGAATCAAACCAAATCGAATTGGATCTTATAGATTGGAAATAATTTTTTGTCGTAAAAACATATAACTACAAAAATAGCGCAATCACTCCATCATCAAAACTGTGGCGGTACAATGGCGGGAAGAGAGGGAGGGACCAGGCGAGAGCCAACACCCCCCCCCCCCTATTCCTTAGGCGCGCAATACCTAGTACTCCGTAACTCTTTGGATTTAGAGAGAGATCCGATAATCTTCGCGCGCTTCGCCTTCCTTCAACGGTGCAGCACGATACCTAGCAATTCATAACTCTTTAGATTTAGAGAAAGATCCGATAATCTTCGCGCGTTTCGCCTTCCTTCAACGGTGGCCGCACGATACCTGGTCCTCCGTAACTCTTTAGATTTAGAGAAAGATCCGATAAACTTCGCGCGCTTCGCCTTCCTTCAACGGTGGCCCTACGATATATACCTGACAATTCGTAACTCTTCAGATGTAGAGAACGATCCGATAAACTTCGCGCGCTTCGCCTCCCTTCAACGGTGGCCGCACGATACCCGACAATTCGTAACCCTTTAGAATTAGAGAAAGGTCCGATAATCTTCGCGCGCTTCGCCTTCCTTTAATGGCGGCCGCACGATACCTGGCAATTCACAGCTCTTTAAATTTAGAGAAAGATCTGATAATCTTCGCGCGCTTCGATTTCTCCTACTCATGTTATTGCTTCACAAGACCTTGATTTTCACCATTTTGGTAGGTTTGAAATGCTCACATCTCACAAAACCCCTCAACATTTCCATTTTCGCACACCCATTTCCCTTGCTTCCCATGTTCCCATTGTGGCTCGGCCCCTACAGAAAAATCACCCCCAATCTCTCAATAATTAGCGAGCAGCACACGCCGCACGGCCCCCGCCTCTTCAAAAGGAACGGCCGCGGCCACCGTCTCTCGCTCATTGTCTTTCAGTGTACGCCCACACAGAACCGAACGCAAACACCCAGAGCGCACGGAGCACGAGGCTGCGCTAGCTGGCTACGACATGGCCGACGCGAACGGATCCTCCTCGCCGTCGCCGCAGCACTCCTCCGGCGGCGAGGCCGTGACCGGCGACTTCGTGGCGGTGCCGGACGCCGGGCCGCACGCGTCGTTCCAGGCGCTGCTCGCGTCCGTGGGCGGCCACGACCCGCACGGCGCCGTGGCGAACGTCCTGGCGCAGCGCCAGTACCAGGAGTTCGAGCAGCTGTTCGGGCCCCCCGTCCCGCTGATCCAGGCGCCGCCGCAGCCAATGCCCCTCCAGGTCCAGGCCCCCCCGCCGACCCCGCCGCCGCCGCACTGCGCCCAGTCCAACCTGCTGATGCCCGCCGGTGAGTATCTTGTTTTCTCTTTCTTTTCTGCATCGTCTTGGTGTGCCCTTTCGCCGTCGTCGCCGTCGCCGGCGCGATCGTTTTCTCCGTGATCTGTCCCTTCCCATCCCATGGCTTTCTTCCAGTTCCAGGCCGCGCGCTTAGGGTTTTGACGCGCCCGGATCTGCGCGCTGTGTCCCTGCTGCGCGCGCCGCCATGGACGTGCGCGAGATCCGCACATCGTTCTAGGTTTTCTGTCCTTCATCAGGACTGCAATCTTGGCCGCTCTCCGGCCGGGAGGAGCGGATCACTGAGGAAGATTGCAGCAGGAAGCGAGATTCTGCACAATCTACTTGCTAGATCAGGCCGGACTTTCCATTTGTAGCGTGTTAAATCACGCATTTCATCTTGTTAATTTAGGGCATACCTGCTAGTTCTTCCTTTCCTTTTCTTTTCCCTTGCGTTTTTTGTTGTTTAGTGTACTTTGGCCTTGATTAATGCTGTTTTTAAGGGATTAATGCTGTTTTTCCTTTGCTAATGATTTTCAGGGACGCACAACTACCAGCACTGGCAGCCGCCTGCCCCCCAGATGGGCGCCGCGGCGGCGCCGCGGCAGGCCCCGATGGGAGCAGGGGTTTTTGGGGACTGGACCATGTACAACGTCAACAGCACGTTCGTGTCTGTCGCCTGCGGTAGCAGCAGCAGCGTCCGCGGCAACAACAATGGCTACCATCAGAGCTCGAGGCTGTGCTCCCCCACTGCATGGCCCAACAATTTCATGCCGCCGCCGAGGAGCCCTTACAGTGTTTACCCTCATGGCATACAGCAGCAGCAGGGTCACCAACAAGCTATCACCTACAATGCCAACAATAATCATCAGCAAGGTAATTCAGGTATACATATATTTAATTACATGTGGTGTGTGTTTCTCATTCTGTTTAAGATTCAGGTATCCATGCTGTGTGGATCTGTTTTGTAAATTCTACGAATCTGATAACATCGGGTTCAATTTCTTTGATTGATTATATGCAAGGGTTATAGTTGAATTTATTTGGTGTTCCAAGTTTTTGTACTGTTTAGTTTAGCATTGTGCTGAATCCAGCAACTTTGTAAGGGCTTTCTTTATGATGGTATAGATTGCGAAGCAAACGCATTTTCTGAAACGATTTGTCCATGTCCTCATTCCAAATAATCTGAGTCATACACTAGCTAAACTCTTGCTTTGCATAGACAAAATTGCATGCATGTTACTATTTCTAAAATTTATTTATTTTGCAGACTAGCTAAATTGCATTCATGCTACTATTGCACATTGTTTCATTCTGTACATCGATCTCGTGCTCTGCAGGCTTTGTATCCAACTTCAGGGTGGATCCACCATTACTACCTGCTCAGTGCTTTCAACCAATATCTCCGGCGTCAAACAATCGCTCTCCTCCACAATACCTCGACGAGACCAGATACGCCAAAAGGGCCAAAAGGCGCACCCAGAAGAGGAAGAATTCAGAGGTAACAACAACAGCTAGGAAACATGCAAATCATTTATGCTTACATAAGTTTAATTACCATGAGCTAGCACACCTGATGCATGTGAGATTAATTCCCAGGACCCGCCTGAGATGGGAAGTGAAAACGCCATGATGCTAGATGAGAATCACAACTTCAGCAACCAGGCCCAGCAAATTTTCACTACTGTAAGTAACATGCATGATGCTTTGATGCATATATATATATATATGCTTTCTAGGTCCTATTCACTTCACTATGCATGCTGTTCTTAGTTTGCTGTGCATGAGTTTTTTTCATATGTTAACTATACAAGCTCTATATTCTGCATTGATTGCTTTATACTCCCTCCGTTCCTAAATATTTGTCTTTCTAGAGATTTCAACAAGTGACTGCATACGGAGCAAAATGAGTGAATCTACACTCTAAAATATGTTTATATACATCCGTATGTGGAAGTCCATTTGAAATCTCTAAAAAGATAAATATTTAGGAACGGAGGGAGTATTATAGTAGTAATGGAGAAGACACTCCAATAGATTAATAATACTTTGGCAATTATTCCATCAATTTACCTCTAATTGGTTCCAGCTTTAGACTCTTGTTGTTCTGCAAACAACTGGAACCTAATGGTCCTACGATCGAGTTGTAAGTTATGACAAGTAGCAAAATGCTGTTGTAATTTACTGTATTAAAATGATGAAGGTGCCAAACCAATTTTCAAACATCCAAAGCTGAACCACACATATATAAGATCATCAGGTTGCTGCAGTTCGAAGTGGATGCATTCCCACTGAACTAACTTGAATTTGTTCCTGCAAAACTATTTACAGAGGTTCAACTGTAAAGACTACCATATGATTGTGTGGAAGGAGTTGACCAACAGTGATGTTGGAAATATTGGAAGAATTGTACTGCCAAAGGTATGTACGTAGCTAGGTGCCACTATTACTCTAATTAATCGACGTGAAAGTTACTATCTGTTAGCTGCTTCGCAATCTCACTATATATACTGAATTTTGCAGAGGGATGCTGAGGCTAACCTTCCAGCTTTGCTTGAAAGGGATGGCCTGATACTCAAGATGGAGGACATGAGGCTTCCTGTTACATGGAACTTTAAGTTCAGGTAATCACTAGTTCAGAGTAATATATTTATTTTCTCTGCGACAACTCCGTAAATCATAGTCTCGCAGTGTTGGAGAGTTAATATCTGCCTCATTTTCACTAGTTCAACTGTATGTATGTATATATCACACTGATGATGCGAGATACTTCCCAGGTACTGGCCTAACAACAAGAGCAGAATGTATGTCTTGGAAAGTACTGGTATGTTTTAACACTGACTCAAGTAAACACTTCAAACATTTGTAAGTATGTATGTACATGTGTTTTCTGATGAATCGCATGCATTGTCTTCATCTCTTCTCAGGAGAATTTTCAAAGAACCATAATCTAGAGACACAAGACACCTTCATCATCTACAAAAGCCTCGAGTCCGGCAAATTTGTACGTGAAAACTCCATCTACTCTACCCCACTTTCTCTTATCCTCAGTAATAAATAGTCCATCCAGATTCCCATCTGCAAACTAAACTCGCCAGCTCTCTCGATACTACTATAAGCCGAATAATATCAACTTCTCATTCTGCAAGTCACTCGATCTCATGATATTAGTATGACTTATGCCAATATTAATTCTTTTTGTCATCTCTTGATCAGATTGTCCGTGGGGAGAAGGTGACTGGGCAGTGCGCTACCTTAATTTGTCCGGAATGCAAGGAGGCAGGCCGCATCTACAACAGACAATGCGGGTTCACCAGGAACCTGCACGCCAGGAAAAGAAGATAGATGCCATCTTCAACTCAGCACCATCACAATGATGCATGTGGTGCATGTTGACTTGTTACAGAACACCTAGAAGCAATCACAAAATCAAGGAACAGCCAGAAGCATCGCCGAGAGAGTCGTATCACCCTAAATTATCATCGTTGACATGTTGTACCATTGGAACTGAATTTCAGACAGAAGTACCGTAGGCCTTAGCAGCTAGCTGGTGAATAGCTCTGGCCCCATCCAAGAAAAACATCTTTCCGGTTTTTAGATGACTTAAGTTTGCTTCACCATGTACCTGGTGTTCTGTTATGTATCTAGCTGTAAGAAAAATAATCTGTGCTGTAGTGTTGTACTTCATTCTGGATGATTCCCATATATATGTAATATCGCCTCACCATTTGTAGCATGTCTTGATGTTTTGCTCTGAATCTGCTGAATTTGTCAACAGAACTAATGAGGCGATCCTTTTGCAGCAGACTAGCTTGTGATGGTAAACAAGCAAGCAAGACCAGTTGTGACTTGTGAGAGAATGCGACAATATTCTCACGCGGCATCAAAGTATGTCTCATCAAGGCAGATAGCTAAGAGCATCATCCTTTGACTCCTCAAAATTCTCTGGTTTGATGAGTTAACCCACAAAATCTAAGGAGTTACCCCTCAAATTGAGTAACTCTTGCCCAAATTTGAGCAATCAGGGGCAAGTTTCTTCATTTTCTCTCTCTCCCGTGAGCTTCTCTTTCTCCTCTGGCATCGCCTCTGCCCTCTGCTACCTCTTTTGCCGGTAGAATGGATGTCCATGTCCCCTCCCCATCCCCATCCCTAGCCACCCCTTCTTCCACTTGTAACACGCCGGAGGCGACGCTAGAGTTGTCGAACATCTCGCAAAACCCGCATGTGCGCTCGAGAAGAGCGGCATGATCGCAACTTTCCACGATGCCTTGTTCGTGACCGGCCCAAGGGGAAGACGCCCGATGATGATGTTCCTTCCTAGCAGGCTGGTGTTTTGGACGGAGAGGGCCCAAGGCCTCTTATAAGCTCGTGATGGTCTTCGATGGGGCCTGGTTGGTGGGCCGAGACGCTCTCGTAGATATGGAAGGTGACGATCCCTGTGAAAATAAAATTTCCTTTGGCACCTAGCCAGGGGACGTCTACCGAGTGACGATCAAGGTGTTTAAACAGCACGCCCTGGGACGGGAAGTGCACTATTCTTTTTTATTTATTTCAGTTGTACTCTTGGCTTGTACGGGGGCTTCAGTTTAAAGCCGGGCAGAAGCCTCCTTTCTAAAAGATAGTTGCGGCCTTGCGGAGTAGCTGAATACAGGTAAGATCCAGGTGTTATATCGGATTGATTTGCAGCCTTTACAAATCTCAATAAGGGCTCCTTTGATTCAAAGGAATTCTATAGGATTTCTAGAGGATTGAAATCCTTAGGAATTTTCCCTATGTTGGCCCTTTGATTCATAGGATTGGATCCCATAGGAATTTTTCCTATGGAATCTTTTGTACTACATTTCATGGGAAACCTAACATCCACTCCAACCTCTTTTTACATTTCCTTTGTTTTCCATGTAACATCAAACACTCCTTGCTAATCCTATAGGATTCAAGTTGACATGCCACCCCAATCCTATACTTTTTCTATTCCTACATTTTCAAAATCCTACGAATCAAAGAGGCCCTAAAAATATACTCAGGTTCACTGTAGTTCAAATCATTTTTTACCAATCGATTTTATCTACATCCCGATGAAAATAGCCTTCGAGTTCAAACCTTTTTTCAGCACTGGATTTTATCTACATCATCCCGATAAAAATAGCCTTCAGTTCACTGCAGTTCAAATCATTTTTTCACCACTTGACATGAGTGGTGAGCTATCTCAAAAGCAATGAAAAAAAAATCATTTTTTCACCACTGGATTTTATCTGTCGTTGCATATGGGAGGTCTGTGCGATAAAATTCTTCCATTTCTTCGAAAGGAGAGTTGATTTTCTACTCTCGGGTGTACTACACCCGAGTTTACAGAAAAACAGAAAATCAGTATCAAACTTGATCAAAAAATTCTGAAATTTTGCGACATGAAACATGATGAAATGTTCTAGGTTATTGCAAAATTTCATCCACAAATAACATTCGACGAGAGCTCGACAATAGCAAGAGCAGTGCAAAATTGAGACCATGTATTGAGTACGTTCCGTCTAAATGACCATGCCGTGGGAATAGCCGCAGGAGTGATTGGAATAAGACGGTGGAATGGTCATTGACCAATGGCTGGCATGCAAACAGCACGCAAAAACAGAAACTACAATCAGCACGCCTACTAGCACGTACCCACGAGTATTAGCACCATAATTAATCTATCGTGATCAATAAAAGAGCTGCAGGCAAGGTGTTCCAGTTTAAAAACCAGCCGCTCTTGCATATATTGGTTTGACTCTATTTCTTCTTAAGGAAAGGATGTGCTGCTGCCAATTTCTCAAAAGAAGAAAAACACACAAAGGCAATAATAATCCTATAGCCGAGATCATGGTTGAAATTTGAACAAAAATAAGTATACATCTAAGTGAATAGCTTTAGAAGTAGGACAAACAACACTAGTTAGCATCCACATCTACCGCCGCTTGCGATTGTTGCATTCACTGCAGGGCTGCAGGACCTGGAATCCAACACCCGAGGGAACTCTCCCTGCGATGTATGTGTTCACAACCTTGACAGCTCTCTGAGCCTCCGCTATATTACTCTCGGTCATCATCGGGCAGTATATACCCATCTTTTTTGAGGAGGTGTGCTTTCTAATGATACCACACTTCGTAGTATAGCGAGGCCCAGGGGTTGTGTCTAGTGTGAGGCACTCAAGCCGGGGACTTCCCTCAAGGATATAGATCACAAACTGAACGAGCTTCTTTGATGAACAAAAGCCTGTGATCGTCACCTCTCTGAGGCAATCATGCCGGCGCTGTGGTTGCCACCCCTCGTAATTAGCATTATCGCCTCCAACAACAAAATCATCAGGTCTCAAGGTATCCTGACCTACCTGGATATAGATATGTAGGATCAATCGACATTAACGCCACTGTTCTTGATAACCTGTGTAATATCATTTATAGATATATAGCTCTAAGAGATATGACTTACATGTAGGGTAAAAGAATCCAAGGCCGGAGAAGCATCGAGAAAAGAAACCAGTGACAAGACGTCAAAGATGATGAATGATCTTAGGATGTCAATTTTCAACTTCTTGAGGTGGGAGAACTTGGACGGCATCATTGGAGTATTGACATTCTGAAGAACAGTGGGTCCAGAGATCAATCAGGTCTCGTGTCCGTCCAATATGCATGTGTTATATACAAAAAGAAAACTATTCACTACAAACTGCTCATCCTATAATTTCACTAGCAACCGATGTGTAAACCATGTTAGACAAACACAAATTACACGTGGAAAATAGTTCTTTTGACATTTACTTGTTTCTTATTTGAACATGTATACTTATGTTGAATATTGTGGTACAAGAGAACTATAAAAACATGTAATCATGCATCTCTTAAATAAATGTTAATTAATAATAAATCAAATGTATTGAACCATGCTTAATTTATAAGCCCGTACATCTTGTACAATTCGATCTAATTTTTAATTATTTTCAGACAACATGCACAACTCGATGATAAGCACCATGATATTTCTTTGAATGAAGAATATTAGAATTGCACGTAAAACACAAACACTTTAAGCATGAGCACCTTCTCAACAGTACAGAGTGATACCACGAGTAATTAGGAGGCAATAATTAAAGAACGGATCACGACAATTATGCCCACAACTATTGGATGAAAAATTATGAAATTGGATTTGAGATTTTAGATTGCTCATAGGAAAAATATCATACCATAACTTATGCTTTTCATATTGGTACAAGAGTAAAAACCAATACATACCTCCCAAACAGAGATCAAGGATAGGCTCTTAACATTTGGCGCGATGCATGGAAGCTTTGCACGAGCATAAGACAGCAAGTGGGATGGACCTACCAAATGCACATCCTGAAGTTGCGAAGGATGCGCAACTGAGATTTCTACTAGGGTCCCAATAAAGTGCAAAGTAGAGAGGTTGGGAGCATTGATCTCTACCGCCTGCAACCTCTCACACCAGCTAAATGTTAGGACATTTAGTTGCTGCAGCGTACATGGTATCTTCAAGCATATTATCTTACTGCAATTGATGATATCAATCTGCCCCAAACCGAAAGATTTGGAGAGCAAGTGCCCTAATCCCTCATCAGTAATGTTGACTTGATACAAACATAATGTTTCCAATCTACTCAAGCAGCCAAGTGTTGTTGTCGGACGAAAAGTGCAAGCGTGGAGTTCAAGAGACCTAATTGAACTTGCAGCCGCCTCATTAGACAAAACTGAACATGGGAATATGTACTCTTTCTTCATGGATCCACACAACACAAGCTTAAGTTCTTTGATCCCCGGACGAACAGCAGTGATTTGGAGCCATCTGTCCAGGTACGACGCGTTGATATTTTTGCAAGGGTAGAGCTCAAGATCAAGTCTGGATATCTCCACCCCATGGCGGGAGTGGTTCCTAAGAATTTTGTCAACCATGTTGATAAATTTTTTTGCGTCCCTAAGAAAGATATCTGCATCGTCCTTATATTTCTTGCCAGTCAACCCAAGTGCTTCCACGCTGAGAGTGAGGTTGGCATAGCATCTCCATGAACGCAGAAATCCACGACAAACGCAGGCAGCACGAGCAGCATCTCGCACTGGCAAGAGGGAATGTATATGATGTATGATGTCCTACAGAACCAAGGTTGAAAATTTCGACAGTTAGACCACAGATAGTAATAAACATGTGCTGACTCGACTTGTCGTTAATTGAATAAACCAAGCACCCGCACACATATATGATGTATGATGTCTTGCACTTGATTTGTGCTGACTTAATCATCACATTGAGGGCAGGCTGTGCATAGCAAGATCAGACACAGCCAAAGAAACAAGTAAAGTTGAGAATTTAAAACACAACCACCCATATATGCGTCTTGTTTGTTAGCACATTTATTTGCAATTCTGAGGATGAGGGTGCATCACCTGGGTTAAATTTATGTAACTGAGTTTTGTGGCAGATCTACAGTGCACGGCGAGCCTTGAAGATTTCTTTGGTAAGCATGCATATATGCTTGCAAGATACTACATGTCAGGACGTTGAGGATTTGCAAAGTGCAAACCAGTTTATTCACGAGAAGATGTCAAAAATTCATAAGTGAGCACATATTTGTATATGCTGAATTCACATCCAAAGTCATATGGTCAAATGCATATAGCATGTTTTTTTTTTTTTGGAACGAAGGCTCAAGTAGAGCCCGGCTTTGAATTAACAAAGCCATCAACCGGCCAGAATTACAACTCCAAATTACACCACTCACCAACTAAAGAAAAGAAGACAAATGGCAAAGATACAAGGGCGCCAGGGAACAGCTCACAATACACATACAACAAGCTAGTAAGAAAGATTGGCGTAGAACATATAGCTTGGAGATGCCATTAACCTCTTGCACGCCGAAAACCAAGGCGAAAGCGAAATCCTGGTCAGGAGAGTGCATCGACGACGATGCAAGGCACGCAGTTGCCAACACCTGGGCTTGAAGAAGACACATCCATCCTGATCCATCATCAAAGAAGGCCCCTGCCTCATCGCCTGGCTCGAAGGCGCCGCACCGTTGAACGATGGACATGCTCACCCTAGATCCTAGATGGATGGCATCGAAGAAACCACTCGGGTGGAACCAGGCATTCCCGACATGCCGACGACGACTCACCTCGAGCAGAGCAACACCATATGCCATAGTTCTGACATGAAAGAGGGCGAGCGGACAGAATGCACAAATGGGCAACAGCAAGGGCCAAGACCAAATTGGAAGCTTCGGCGCGCTCAACAAGCTGAAGTGCAGCCACCGTAGGAGGGGAACCCTATCCCCTCCCGTCCTGGAAGATCCAAGGGCACCGGAGGAATACACCGCAGCCCAGCGCAGAGCACCAAAATAACTTGACCCCGCACTAGGGGAGACATCACCACCGCTGGACGCACGCTGCCGCCGCCAACGCACTCCACCTACACCACAGCCAAGCCCACAACCCATCTTTGTTCCCAAAACAGCGCCTTCAAGAAGGTTATTGTGCCAAGGGCGTCGCTGCTACCCAACAAAGTTGAGGATTTCTCCGGGGAGACAAAGGGAAAGGGGATTGGGGGGCAAGACCTGAAATGTGCCTCCGGGAAGGTGCGCGGCGCCCGCGGGCGTCGCCGCCAACACCGTCGGCATGGCTGCTGGGGTTTCCCCCGGTCCTGCATCCTTGGCACCCGCTCCCACCCGAAGCAAACCGGGACCCCATTGCGAGGCAGGTCGGATCTGGGGGGAGGATCTCGCTGGAGAAAAAGGGCAGTGGGGGCGGCCAGATCTGATGCAGATGGAGCTGACGCTGCCGTCGTGCGTTGGCCCGCATTCTTCGGGGATCTCGCCATCCACACGGCCGAGAACAGCCGACCCGCGCCCGCGCCGCCGGATGCCGAAGCCGGCGACACCACACCAGCCGGGGCCGCCGCCCCAGATCCAGAGGCCCCCCACGGGCGAGGCGAGGCGGCAAGGGCCCTGCCGCCACCTTCATCGACGGCGCGCCAAGCTTGCTCGGCGGCAGCTGCCTCGGGCGGCGGCGAGGGAAGGACGAGCAGGGGAGGGAGACGGCGGGGTTAGGGTTTCGCCCCTCGAGTCGCCCGAGCGGGGCGACGCGAGGGAGGGGGGGAGGGGGGATCCCAGATATTTTACTTGTAACTACAAACACTTGATTACCGGCCAGGGAATAATGCATATGTAGGAGTATATACCACGGGGAGTTTGTCAAACACAGGTTCAGGTTCACGTCGCCGGCAGGCTGATCCACCATCTGCAATGAGACTAGACCAATTAGAGCAGAATCAAACTGCTCCGAGGAGAGAGATGCGGTCGGGCCGGGGAGTATATACGTACGTGCGCACGGAGGTGTAAAGAGCTCCCGCAGCCACTGCTTCGTCGTGCGCGCGGCGGCATGGATCCCCATGGAGATGGATCGGGAGGGGGAAGGCGCCGGCTGCGGCGAGTTATGTACTAGACGGAGGCGGAGTCGTCCGTTGCTTTGAGATCGCTCTCGTGTTGCCACGTTCTTTCTTTTTGACCAAGCTCTCGTACATGTTTTTTTTTTGAGGGGAGGCTCTCGTACATGTTTTTTTTTTTTTTTTGAAGTTCACTCCGTTTCTATTTATTCATAAAAGGCAGGAATCTATATACCTTTTTTTTCTTGGTCCGTCATAGCGTTTTGCAGGAAAACCCTAATCTTCTTTAGAATCAACGTGCAGTCTAGCTATTGTTTTTTGAGCTTTTTTTAGGCAAGTTGTTTTTTGAGATTTTTTTAGACAATCTTGCAAAGCTTTATTAATTAATTCGACACAATGTTTACAGGGACGGAAGGAAGTTCTCCAGGATGGCCTAACCAAACATGGCGGCCACCCCCGAGAGATAGTGCATGTTTCGCTAAATTGTGAGCTTCAAAATTTGAACTCCTAAACTATTTTACAAAACTGAAAATTCGAAGAATGGTCTAATATTTCATCTATCACTACTCCATAAACTGCGGAGCTCCCGCGCTTGAGGTCGTCGACCACCGTCTTGCAATCCGAGGCTATATGAATGCGCTGGATATACAAATCATCGGAGAGTGCCAAAGCCTCTCTTATCGCCAGTGCCTCCAATGTTTGAGGATCCGCGATGTACCTGAAGACAATCGCCGAAGCGCCAAGAAAGGCTCCATCCCGATCCCTACAAATCGCACCCACTGCCCCATATTTGCCTCGATTTGACACCACTGCATTTAGCGGGTATTATTCTAAATGGACCCCTAGGAAAAATATGCATGTGGACACATACATAGAGAGTAGCACATGTATTGGCTGATGGCCGTCTTTTCCAGGTCATGGATATAGGGATATCGGTTGATGACCGCTTCGTCTCGGTGGTGATCCCTACATATCTCTCTGCGGCCAAGGCCCGAGCCATTGGGCGACCCTGCGCTAGCTTGCCCCCCGAGTGCTTGCTCACCTCCATCACTTGTGAGTCCCATCCCGAGCAGTGCCGCAGCAAGCTCGAGCTTCGTCGCGGTGGGTAATCGGCTCGCTGCATCTTTTTGTCCTCACATCAATCACCACACGTCCCAAGTAGCGAGCGAAGCAAGCACGAACATGACGGTTGCATGCGCAACGACGTCGGTTGATATAAGCCTCATACCGCGTGGAATTTATTGTCAGTTATGTTTATGAGTTAGTTCAGGGAGTTACATTATAGGTGTTAGTTTAGAGATGCTCTAAGCCAATTGGAAGAGGCGTAGACATCCAAATACACGCGTTGATCTTAACCTTGTGGTCATTGTGGAGATGAATTCGATGAGAGAATTAGTTTAATTAATCTTACTAACTACAACTACAAAAGCGACACCGGGATATCGGTGTTGAGGTTGTTCCTTGGTAGGTCGAGCACTTACAGCAACACCATGCCATTCAACGCCTTCGGATAGGATGTCACTGAATGGCGTCGAATCGAACTGCTGCCCGAGGCAGTGTGGAATTTCGCTAGTGAGCCTTGAGGTCCACTCACATTAGGCCACTATAGCTGAGACTGAGATCGTGAGAATGGAGACTCTGCAACAAAACCCTTAGAAATCTCTCTATCACCGTTGTGGTCCCTTTGTACTTACTTTAGAAATTAGTTTACAAAGGAGGTACTACTCAATTAGTTGGAGTCTTTTGTGTTGGCAAGTGAGTTGATTGTTTTTGTTGGCTATGCCTGCAGCAAAAAAGGTGAGGTGCACTTTGTTTACAGGCTAATCTGCGATATTTGTTTTAATGCAAGGAATAACATATTCTTTGTTACTACTACATACCACTGCTGGTTTTTTTTGGGTGAAATCTTTATAACAGGCTGCAATTTGGAACTCGCTCTAGTAAATTGAAGGAACGTGGAAGGACAATATTCGAACTAAGATATTCTGGGGCAAGCGATCACGGTCCAGTGACCAAATCATTAAATGGCATGGGACGGTGAACACAACTTGCACTCTTTGTGGAGAGGTTGAGAATGTGGAGGCTAAGTTCATTTGAAGCGGTGTCCGTTTGTGGCTCAATGTCACTTGGGATCCTAAAAACTTCTCTTAGTTTCATTGAATACCTCGCTGTGCCCAACGAGACATCCCATTAGAAGTCTACTCTGGCACTTATTTTTTTCCGGCTAAGCCTACTGATTGTGTGTTTAAATTGATTGCCATCTTACAGTAATGATGACCGCTCGCTTTACGCAAGACGTTGATGACATGGACCTCATGACCTCCAAGATTCATGCATCTGCTATCTCCTTGTCATCAGCGCCTGAGTAGCTCTACCCTTTTATTTTATCCCTAGATGTTACTTGTGGCCTGCGTGCCCTTCTATTGCCATGTTATGTTTGTTGAATTTATGCTCTGTCGTACTATGATGCTGATGTATGGCTTGCGTTGCCATGGTTGGCTTTATTTATAAAGTCAGGTGATCCTATTTTCTCTTTAGAAATGCTTATTCTTTGTTTATACATGACAAGAAATAACTTATTCTTTGTTTATACGTGACAAGGAATAACTGATTCATTGTTTATGCGCGTCAAGGAATAGCTGGACAAATTCCTTTTTTTGAAACGGAGGCAAACGATTTGCCTCATTCATTAATTAAGAAGGAGATAGAACAAAGATAATTAATCACACTAACTTGTGACCTCTTCTTCCTTCAGAACCAACACTCCGCATCCTGCGATCCCTAATAAACCCTACAGTGCCGCATCCTATTTGATATGCTATGCGTCACGGTTCAGCCAGTGCCTGCCATACCGAGAAGCATCACAAAAATCATTTTTTAAGGCATCACGGTTTGATCAATCAGCGTGTACAGGAGGATTGGAGTTAAGACAAACCTATGTACTCGTACAAGATATTGCAGGAAATTCTTCTCATGGTGTCCGTGATGACTGTTTAACAAACTGTGAAATGAGAGCAGAACTTCCTATCCAGGGGAAAGGGAAGTTCCAGACATTAAAATAGGCTGTAAGCCACACGAAAGCATGCTAATGTTCAGCAACAAAAAAAAAATTGCTCCAAAGAAGAAGAATTATACCTTATAACTGAATCACAGTGCATCACTAATAGAAAAACACCAATTAGTCCCGGTTCGTAAGGGCCTTTTAGTCCCGGTTCATGAACCGGGACTAATGGGTCGTTACTAATACCTCCATCCATTAGTCCCGGTTCAAACACGAACCGGGACCAATGTGCCTCCACGTGGCCCTGTGCGCCGAGCCCAGTCAGGGGGCCTTTGGTCCCGTTGGTGGCTCAACCGGGACCAAAAACATCCACGCGTCAACATTCCGATGGCTGGCGTTTTTTTGAAAGGAGGGGGGTTGGGGGTTTTGGGGGGTTAATTTATCATATATTGTGTTAGCTAGCTAATTAATAGAGACAAGTGTCTTATGTCCGTGCTTGGTTGACGCTACGTACTATATATACATAAGTGATCGAGAGAACCATTTAGTACAGAAGTTCGTCATGCATACAGAGAGAAGTGATCGATCGACCTCTCCTTCTCCGAGAGATTGGTCGAACAACAAGTTTTCGTATCATGTATCCGACGCTACTGGCTACATACATGTACAATATGTATAAGATCTCTTAATTACAAACCCCTAGCATTTGAAATCAATTTCCACATGGTATTCTCCGTCTTTACTGATGACGTGGTCAAGAAAGAATCCTGCCAATTCCTCTTGAATTGCTTTCATGCGATCTGGTTCTAGGAGTTCATTCCGCATCTGCCACGTCTAATTTGAAGAAGGGGGTTAATTAATACATATATATATATATGAATGAAACTCAACAGAAATGATGGTGTAATAAAATGAAATTGTGAATATTATTGCTTACGCACTTCATATTGTCTTCTAGAGTAGCCCCGCTTGTTTTTCAAAGTCACGGTGTGGATGAACTCGCACACGTAGTATCCACAGAAATCATTCCCTTCCTCCTGCCACAAGCACTTTATGAGAAATAGAGGTCAATCGAACTGATAATGAAGCATTATAAATGACATTGATGAAAGTATAGCTATAGAATCAACGGGAGATGCGCGCAACTAGCTAGCCAGTAGTACTTACTTTCGGGTATGTATATCACAGCTCCTTCGGCAATCCCGGAGCTTCTGCGGTGAATTGTTTCCAAACCCTGCAAGACAAAGAAAATAATAATTATTACTTGAGATATCAGGAGATGAACAAAAAGTTGCCGATATGGTGCGATAATGATCGATTGAACTTACTTGCTGAGCATTTCAGTCATGTCCGCATAGGTTTCGGGATCTTTCCGTCTCGAGTCTAAGACGGTTACTAGTCCACGCTCAAGCTTAATCTCCAGAAGAATATAGTGGTACGTGCGCACGCATGCATAACTCATCAATTACATTACTATAACCTCGCTCGAGTAATAAGGGAAACCGAATATGCACACGACAGTAACACTCACTTGCCGTTGTAAGGAAAGAGTATGGTATCTTTGTTTTGATTTTTGATCAACGATTGTAGCAAGTTGTCCTCGGCCTCTTTGACGTTCTTTTCAACCAGAAATACATCTATGATATTTGTGTTAATGAACCCAATATCATAAATTTCTTGTTTTTTGCACTCGACGATCTTCAATCTGCATAATATATTGAGGATAATTAATTATAAATACATGCAATGAAAGAGCCGAGATATATATAGAGACTTAATGACAGAAATAGTACTTACAGGCAGTAGCAAAAGACCATTAGTTTATCGAGGGCCTTTTGATTGAAGAACGCGAAGAACTCATCAAATGGAACACATAACAGATCATTTGAAACGAGGTCGTGCTCCTCTTTAATGTTCAGATACAAACTGTTCGTCCCCTCAGACTCTCTGCAGGTTTTCATGTACCAACTATGGAATCTTCGCATCATTGTTGTCAGAGATTTTTCATCTTTGATGAGAGGCTTCCCGTACTCGTATCTGTGTTCGTCCACCTCCATGAAATCAGGAAGTGCATCGTCAGGCAGGTAATCTTCAAGATTGCCATAACCGCCACCGTCCCCGGAGCATTAGACACATTGAGCGGGGGGCACGATTGTTGTGCTTGTTCGCCGAGCTGGGCAATTTTTTCCCCTTTGCTCATTATTTTAACCTTTTATCATTGACAGTAGTTCCCGACCGCTGGGCTTGGAGATATGTCTGTTCAGTAATGCGCTCATAGTTGGTTCTCGGCGGAGACTTTGGTGGTTTCCTCAGGGCATCGATAGTGCGCTTTGCTTTCACCGGATCTACCTTCTCCTCCGGAGGTGGATGTCTCTTTGCTTTCACCCCTTCAAAGAACTCCTTCATGTGGGTCCGCACAATCGTATCGTTTTCCTCCTCGGACCTCTCGTACGGTAACTTCTCTAGAGGCTTGAGAGATGTACCATATTTGTATTGCCTCCCGCCTCTGGTTGTGCTGCTAGACGCTGGAGCAGACGGAGCGACTGCAGCGTTTGTCTTCTTTCGTGCTTGCTTACGAGGCGGAGGAGAAGGAGTACGACGCGCCGGAGCAGCCGGGGCGGCGGCGGGTCTCTTCCGCCCTTGCTGGCGAGGTGGAGAAGGAGGAGGCTGCTGGCGGCTCGGGAGCGCCGGCGCAGGCAGAGAAGGAGGCGGAGTGCCGCCACGCGCCGAAGAAGGAGGCGGAGTGCCGCCACGCGTGCCCTGATCGTCACTCGCCGGAGGAGGAGGCGGTAGAGGAGGCGGAGTGCCCTGACTCGCCAGAGGAGGAGGAGGCGGAGGCGTCTAGTTTGGAAGGTTGATGAACTCCTTCCGCCATAGGCATGGAGTCTTCAGAGCAGAACCCAGCATAGTATCCCCTTCACCGGTAGGGTGGTCAAGCATGAGGTCCTCAAATCCCTCCGTTATTTCATCCACCATCACCTTAGCATATCCTTCTGGAATCGGCTGGCAGTGATAAGTTGTGCCGGGTCCACTAGGATAAACTTGGCCAATAGCCGCCTTGACCTTCAAATTCATCCTATTGGGGAACGTAGTAATTTCAAAAAATTTCCTACGCACACGCAAGATCATGGTGATGCATAGCAACGAGAGGGGAGAGTATTGTCTACGTACCCTCGTAGACCGAAGCGGAAGCGATCACAACGTAGAGGAAGTAGTCGTACGTTCTCCTCGCGATCCAACCGATCCCAGCGCCGTTACTCCGGCACCTCTGAGTTCTTGACACATGTACAGCTCGGTGACGCTCCTCGGGCTCCGATCCAGCAAAGCTCCGGGGAGAGAGTTCCGTCAGCACGACGGCGTGGTGACGATCTTGATGTTGTACCGACGCAGGGCTTCGCCTAAGCACCGCTACGATATTACCGAGGTGGAATATGGTGGAGGGGGGCACCGCACACGGCTAAGGAACGATCTCAAGGATCAACTTGTGTGTCTATGGGGTGCCCCTACCCCCGTATATAAAGGAGTGGAGGAGGGAGGGCGGCCCTCTCTATGGCGCGCCTAGGGGAGTCCTACTCCCACCGGGTAGGATTCCCCTTCCTAGTCCAACTAGGAACCCTTCCATATAGTAGGAGTAGGAGAGAAGGAAAGGGAAGAGAGAAGGAGAAGGAAGGAAGGGGGCGCCCCCCCCTCCCTAGTCCAATTCGTACTAGCCAAAGGGGAGGGGTGCGGCCACCCTTTAGGCCCTTTCTCTCTTTTCCCGTATGGCCCAATGAGGCCCAATACGAATTCCCGTAACTCTCCGTACTCGAAAAATACCCGAATCACTCGGAACCTTTCCGAACTCCGAATATAGTCGTCCAATATATCGATCTTTACGTCTCGACCATTTCGAGACTCCTCGTCATGTCCCCGATCTCATCCGGGACTCCGAACTCCTTCGGTACATCAAAACTCATAAACTCATAATATAACTGTCATCGAAACCTTAAGCGTGCGAAACCTTAAGCGTGTTTTTTGTTTTCTTTCTTGCTTTATTTATTTTATTTTGTTTCTACTTACAACAAAATACTTATTGTTGTTTTTTCTGTTTTGTTTTCTGCATTATTTATTTTCTTTTGTTTTTTGCTTTATTTTTTAATTCTTTTTACTTTTAGTTTTAGAAAAATTATAAACTTTCTGTTAGTGCCATTAGTTTTCAAATTTGAAAACACTTTTTTTTTGTTTTCTTTCTTGCTTTATTTATTTTATTTTGTTTCTACTTAGAACAATATACTTATTGTTGCTATTTTTAATTATTACGAGGGCCGAACCATAAGACATTAAAGCATTTCAAATGAACTCTGAAAAAGTTGAAAGTTGGCATGGTATCATAAATTGACCCACATAGCATGTGCATGTACAAAACGGACAATGGTATCATACTCGTCAGTTACAAAGTTGGCATGGTATCATCATAATAGTTGCAGGAGAAAGTCTTCACTTTTTCTTCACTTGTGTCATTTGCTTATTGCGCCGTAACCATGGATAATCTTCATCGTTTATCAAGATGCTGGGGTTAGCCTTGACTTCAAAGGGAGGAATTTCATGAAACTTTTCATAATCTTCAGACATGTCTGTCTTGTCCTCCACTCCCACGATGTCCCTTTTTCCAGAAAGAACTATGTGGCGCTTTGGCTCATCGTATGATGTATTCGTTTCCTTATCTTTTCTCTTTCTCGGTCTGGTAGACATGTCCTTCACTAGATAACCTGTGCCACATCATTGGCTAGGACGAATGGTTCGTCAGTGTACCCAAGATTTTTCAGATCCACTGTTGTCATTCCATACTGTGGGTCTACCTGTACCCCGCCTCCTGACAGATTGACCCATTTGCACTTAAACAAAGGGACCTTAAAAGCATGTCCGTAGTCAAGTTCCCATATGTCCACTATGTAACCATAATATGTGTCCTTTCCCCTCTCGGTTGTTGCATCAAAGCGGACACCGCTGTTTTGGTTGGTGCTCTTTTGATCTTGGTCAATCGTGTAAAATGTATTCCCATTTATCTCGTATCCTTTCCAAATCAATACAGTCAAACATGGTCCCCTGGTCAACAAGTACAGCTCATCACAAACAGTGTTTTCACCTCTGATACGTGCTTCCAACCAACTGCTGAAAGTCCTGATGTGTTCACATGTAATCCGATCGTCGCCTTTGCTCGGGTGTTTGGGCGCAGATCGTTCTTGTGTTCATCGACATACGGGTCACCAAGGTAGAGTTCTCAGAGAACTGTAGTGTGCTTGAGACCAAGTATATCCGTCCCCTGCATATTATTGAGTCCCTTCCAAGCATGCCTTTTCAGTCAGTCTCCCCTCATACCGCGATTTAGGGAGACCTATCTTCTTAAGGCCAGGAATGAAGTCAACACAAAACCCGATGACATCCTCTGTTTGATGGCCCATGGAGATGCTTCCTTCGGCCTAGCGATTCTGGACATATTTCTTTAGGACTCCATGAACCTCTCAAAGGGGTACATATTGTGTAGAAATACGGGCCCGAATGACAATCTCGTCAACTAGATGAACTAGGGCGTGCGTCATGATATTGAAGAAGGATGGTGGGAACACCAGCTCAAACCCGACAAGACATTGCACCACATCACTCCTTAGCCTTGGTATGATTTTTGGATCGATCACCTTCGAGAGATTGCATTGAGGAATGCACATAGCTTCACAATGGCTAATCGAGCGTTTTCGGTAGAAGCCCCTCAATGCAACCGAAGCGGTTGCGTCATAATCACGTGATCATGAGACTTTAGGTTCAAACTTTTTCTCTGCCATATTTATTATTCCTTTTATATTCGACGAGAAGCCAGTCGGGACCTTCATACTAAGCAGGCATTCAAAGAAGATTTCCTTCTGGCAGGACCTTCATACTGCTTTGGAGGCATGCCGTCTTTTTCGTGCAAACGTTGCAGGTCCCCCCGTGCCTCAGCTATATCTTTTGTCGTCCCATACACGCCCAAGAAGCCTAGCAGGTTTACGCAAAGATTCTTCGTCACGTGCATCACGTCGATCGAAGAGCGGACCTCTAGGTTTTTCCAGTAGGTAGGTCCGAAAATATAGATTTCTTCTTCCACATGGGTGCGTGTCCCCCAGCGTCACTCGGAACAGCTAGTCCGCCGGGACCCTTTCCAAAGATTACGTGTAAATCATTGACCGTAGCAAGTACGTGATCACCGGTACGCATGGCGGGCTTCTTCCGGTGATTTGCCTCGCCTTTGAAATGCTTGCCTTTCTTTCGACATTGATGGTTGGTCGGAAGAAATCGAGGATGGCCCAGGTACACATTCTTCTTGCAGCTTGCCAGGTATATACTATCGGTGTCAAGTAAACAGTGCGTGCATGCGTGGTATCCCTTGTTTGTCTGTCCTGAAAGGTTACTGAGAGCGAGCCAATCGTTGATGCTCACGAATAGCAACGCCTTTAGGTTAAATTCCTCCTGTTTGTGCTCATCCCACGTACGTACACTGTTTCCATTCCACAGCTGTAAAAGTTCTTCAACTAATGGCCTTACGTACACATCAATGTCGTTGCCGGGTTGCTTAGGGCCTTGGATGAGAACTGGCATCATAATGAACTTCCGCTTCATGCACATCCAAGGAGGAAGGTTATACATACATACAGTCAGGCAATTCGTTATCCTTTGGAAGCTTGTTCTTCAATATTTTCAGTAGCTTCTCAAATCCTTTGTCAGGCACAGCATTCTCTGCCTTCCACTGCAGCAATTCGAGTATGGTACCAAGCTTTGTGTTGCCATCTTCGCAATTGGGGTACAACCCTTTTTTGTGGTCCTCTAACATATGATCGAACTTCAGCTTCTCCTTTTGACTTTCGCATTGCGTCCTTGCATCGACAATGACCCGGCGGAGATCATCATCATCGGGCACATCGTCTGGTTCCTCTTGATCTTCAGCAGCTTCGCCCGTTGCAGCATCATTG
Source organism: Aegilops speltoides (assembly GCA_021437245.1). Lineage (NCBI taxonomy): Eukaryota > Viridiplantae > Streptophyta > Magnoliopsida > Poales > Poaceae > Aegilops > Aegilops speltoides. The sequence goes on along the minus strand of CM038142.1, from coordinate 565,732,447 downwards.
TGCACATCGTCTGGTTCCTCTTGATGTTCAGTAGCATCACCGTATTCCGGGGGCACATAGTTGTTATCGTACTCTTCTTCTTCGCCGTCTTCCATCATAACCCTTATTTCTCCGTGCCTCGTCCAAACATTATAGTGTGGCATGAAACCCTTGTAAAGCAGGTGGGTGTGGAGGATTTTCCGGATAGAGTAAGACTTCGTATTCCCACATATAGGGCATGGACAACACATAAAACCATTCTGCTTGTTTGCCTCAGCCACCTCGAGAAAATCATGCACGCCCTTAATGTACTCGGAGGTATATCTTGAACCGTACATCCATTGCCGGTTCATCTGCGTGCATTATATATAATTAAGTGTGTCAAAAATCATTACAGAACATCATGAATAGATAATTAAGTGACCAAATTAATAGAAGTTCATCATCACATTAAAACCAAAGTACATACATAGTTCTCATCTAACAACATAAAGCTCTGTAGAGCATCTAAATTAATTAAACCATACACTGAAACTATGTAAAACATTTCAATGCGAAAACAAATGCGATCATAATCGCAACCAATGTAACAACTGATCCAATGGCATAATGATACCAAGCCTCGGTATGAATGGCATATTTTCTAATCTTTCTAATCTTCAAGCGCATTGCATCCATATTGATCTTGTGATCATCGACGACATCCGCAACATGCAACTCCAATATCATCTTCTCCTCCTCAATTTTTCTATTTTTTTCCTTCAACAAATTGTTTTCTTCTTCAACTAAATTTAACCTCTCGACAATAGGGTCGGTTGGAATTTCCGGTTCAACAACCTCCTAGACAAATAAAATCTATGTCACGTTGGTCGGCATAATTGTCATAAACAATAAATGAACCAATAGTTATGAAAAGATAATATATACCACATCTGAATCATAGACAAGACGAGGGCCGACGCGGGCGGATACCAAAACCATCGCACTATATAAGATGCAATAATAAAAGTAAGAAAATTATACAAGTATCTATATAAACATACAAGTAAGAATTTTTTTTCCTTTCAGAAAGAAGATAAGAACAAGAGGCTCACCACGGTGGTGCCGGCGACGAGATCGGCGCGGGCAATCGACGGCGGTGAAGACGGGGACGGGACGTGACGGACCGCTAAACCTAGACAAATATTGAAGAAAATGGAGCTTGGAGGTAGAGCTTGGAGAGGAGAAAGCTTAAGTAGTGTGGCTCGGGCATTCCATCGAACACCTCGTGTGCATAGGAGGTGAGCTAGAGCACCACAAAGCTCTCCCCTCGCCGGCCACGGAAAACAGAGCACTGGGAGTGCTCTGCTCACGGGCGAGGGGTATATATAGGCAACTAATTGGTCCCGGTTGGTGGCATGAACCGGGACCAAAGGGCCGGGACCAATGATGGTGGGCCAGGAGCGAGGCCGATTGGTCCCGGTTCGTCCCACCAACCAGGACCAAAAGGTCCAGACGAACCGGGACCAATGGCCCACGTGGCCCGGACGGCCCCCGGGGCTCACGAACCGGGTCCAATGCCCCCATTGGTCCCGGTTCTGGATTGAACCGGGACTAATGGGCTGGCCGGGCCTGGACCATTGTCACCTTTTCTACTAGTGCATATTTGATACTCCACAGTCAACATAGTACGGCTGATAGTTTACAGAAAAGGGAATATCAATCACGCAGATAATCATGCCTAAAACTATGCATATTCATGAAGTACTTGGTCCAGAAGCCATCATAATCACTCCTCGGGAAATTGATGATGATTTTCTTCACACACAAAAATAATGATAGGATTAGAAGACCGGTTAGCCAAGTTCATGGACAAAAATGACACATTGCACATAAATGAAATGTGGACATAATAGGAAACATGAGATCTCTGGTAGATCATATTTACAAAAGAGAGGATATCATTGAGTATGTGTGAATTTGGTGGTTTGGCAACAAACATCATATGGAAATAAATATGAACAGCATCTGGAACATATTAGTCCTCATTTTATGGTTTCACAAAGTCTGAGCAGGACATTAACAATTCAGTAGAGGCCTCGGGCATTACAGATAAAGATCAAATGCAATGCGTAGCTTATTGGTCCTCTGGTTTTTATCAGTAAGTATCTTCACAAAGACAAAAGGACATAATTTATGCAATTATTAAAAGGGTCTTTCTCAGTCAACATACTTCTATAGGCACATAATCCGACAAAAGTGAAATACAAATGCAAGACAAATAAGAAAGCACTTCCATCCTACTTCACAAGATACTTTGATCAGAATAAATGTAAGCAACAACTAACCATTGTAGTGAAGCTTAGGAAGCAAACCTGGGCAGGAGCTCCTTGACAAGGGACGGGCAGGTTCGAACTATATGGTCCAGGCCATCAGCCATCAATACTTTCTCTAGATTTGTAGGAATTTTGAGGAACTCGAAGCATGCCTCCTTCAGCCCAGGGCAATCGTGCTGCTCAGCTAGAGTTAGAATGCCAGACACCGTGCTCACGTCAATGCACTCTCGCAACTTGTTTTCGCATATCAATTTCATCCTCAGGATATCATATCTATCTGCCGCAACAAGCAAGGATTGCAGCCACATTGATTCTTCTCCTTTGCCTTCCGACACCTCTCCTTTGTCCATGCTATCTGTCTCCATCTTGGGCAACGAGTCAGTGTAGATGAAACTAAGCATGGCGCCAAACACTTTTGCTTCCATGTCAATTATCTGTATGACATATGCAGTGCCACCCTCCTTCATGGAGCCAAAGAGCTCCGCCTTGAAGACAGCAGATCGGGCAGCAAGTATGCACCGGTGGGCGGTGAACTTCTCGTTACCAACCTGGAATGTCACATCAGCACCTTCCTTGCTCAACAAGAGATCAGCAATATGCTGTCGTATATCAGATGGTGGGACCTCTTCAAGAAGCGGTGCGGGGACGCCGGTGTCCGCGACGACATTGATGTCACACTGTATGGTGATATGATTTTTTCCCATGAGACGCGACTTTTCAAAGTCAATTCTTTTGATAAGTTTGTCAAACCCCAGAACCATACAACCTCTAGAGAAGAAAAACGTTCGGGCTTCGGCAAGGGGTGTCGGCACAACCTGGTTCAACGAGAAATACTGAAGCTTGGAAGAAAACTTGAGCAGCACCTTCACGGGCCGCAGGATCTCCTGGTCGAGGGAAACGAGAATGGATATGAAATCGGCGGTCTCCGGGCAAGAGCCGTTGGGGTAGTACTTGAGAACCCAGCGGTATCCTCCGATGGTGAAGGGGACTGAATCGATGCTCTTGCCAGTTGGGGTGTGCTTGGTGTCCGGTCCGAGTAGCCATCCAGCAGAATCTGGTGGTACCCGCTGGATGACACCGCAGTGGATCCCATGTCTGGATGCCACACCTTGCCCTTACGGAAGAAAGACGAGCCCGTATCTCTCGGCGACATGACGACGAACCTGCAAAGTCCAGACTGCTTGTTAAATTGTTGCTACAATATTTGCATATACTCATCATTTTTCTACACGCATATGTCTTTTCTAAAAATTGGACAAAAAGATGAGATGAGATTGGCTACCATTGCTATCTAGCCAGTATATTACTGCAAAAAGATGAGATTGGCTACCATTGCTATCTAGCCAGTATATTACTGCAAAACGGAGGGAGATCAATATGAAGTTTCAGAGTAGAGATCGAGTATATTATATTGGGGTGTGTTTGGTTACTGTCACGGGTGGAATGGAACGGGTCCAACCCACTCCTGGCTCTCGTTCTCGTGTTTAGTTGTCAAGTAGAACCGGAACCCATCATTCAAGTAAAGCTACACACACGGAGAGTTTACGGGGGTTTCACAGACAGATTCAACGTGGCAGGTTTGGATTGGATTTCAGTTGGGTGAATCGCCCCACCACCCCTGAAAATCAGGGGGGGGGGGGCAGGTTTAGATTGCAGGAAGGAGTCCGTAATTGGCCCGTAATTGCCCGTGCGTTTAGAATTTCCGCCCGAAAGCGAATATTCCTTAAATATCCGGAATTGAGTCTTCTTCCCAAATAAATCAAAGCTGGTTTCATCCCATTTTGTTTCTATGTTATATTTTTTAATGCATCACAAGTTTATCACGAACTAATAAGTCAATCTCAAAATGGTGCTTTTGATAAGTTTTTCTAGCAAAAGAATCAAATGATATTTCGATAACATTGTGCACGAAAAATAGCATGAGGATTTTGTATCAAAAGAATGCTAGAAGGATGGCATGATTTGTGAAATAATGTACTGATTCCGAGTTTTGAGAATAGCTTTCTTATTAGATGTACTTCAACCGCGTACCAACAAGATACATATATATCATAATAATTTTGTTTTGAGAATCGCTTTTTCGTAAGAATCACCTCCTGCTAATTTCTTGTTTTCCTTTTTAAAAATTGCCAATGGTTGTATCAAGGGCCTAATTTTTTTGATTTGGCACAGGGCCCCCATTTTCTCGGGTACAGCCCTGCCGCCAGCTGCTCCACTCCCTCGTCTCCTCCTCAAAATCGGTTGCGGGGCAGCGGTCTTGAAGCTGGGCTAGCAGCGGGGCGGTGGGTGCGGCACTCACGGCCAGGAAGACAGGCGGCGAGGTCCAGTGCTCGGGCGGCAGCCGGAGAGGCGGGCGACGGCGGCCGGCTCGGGTGGCAGCGGCGGCAGAAGGTGTGGTTCCGGTTCCTGGCAGAGCAGCGGCGTCCCTCTCCTGGGCTAGTAGCGGCGCCGCGAGAAGCAGATAGCAGCAGCTTGATTGATGATAGATCTGTGTGATTACATCGGTGGATTGATTGATGCGAGAGGCGCAAACCTGATCACGGAGACGCCCCCCAATGGCCGCAGTAGGCAGTAGCAGCGCGAGTCGCGGTCGCCGGCAAGACGGAGTGGCGCCGACTGCCGCGTGGTCGGGGTGCTCTGCTGTCCTTCTTGGGCTAGGGTTTAGTAGCACAAATTGTTATTTTTATCATGGCTTTTCGTGTGAAGTAGTTGGGCCTTTGAGTAATTTACACTGTGTGAATTTAATTGGGCCTTTCAGTAACAACGAGAGGATGCATATCGATCGACTGTGGTTTAGTCATTTCTCCAGAAAAAAAAAGGGTTGTGATTTAGTCGACTGCAGCTAGCCAGAAGCTCGCTTCGCCTTAGTCTGGCCCAAAAGTCATCTCCTTTTTGCGGACGACTCCTTGTTGGTGGATGCAACAATTCAAGGTGCCCAAGTGATAAACACCATTATCCGGGACTATGAGGAATGCTCCGGGCAGAAGATTAATAGGGACAAGTCCTCAGTAATGTTCAGTGCCAACGCCATCCAAGGTTTCAAGAACCTGGTGATGCAAGAATTACAACTTGGGACTATTGCATCTGGTGGTAAATATTTGGGGCTGCTGACTTATGTTGGTAAATCAAAGAAGGGATGTTTTGCATATATTAAGGATAGCATTGCTGGATGCCTACAAGGGGGGCTGGATAGGTGCTTGTCAATGCCCGGAAAAGAAGTTTATATTAAGGTGGTCGCTCAAGCTATACCCACCTACGCCATGGCATGTGTGATGACATCAGCCAGCTGATTTGTAACTACTGGTGGAACAGACAAAGTGATGATAACAAAATGCACATATTGTTCTTAGTATTCCAATTAGTGATCAAGCAGAAGATGTTTTGGCGTGGCACTTCGATAGCATGGGTCTTTTTTCGGTCAAATCTGTATACAAAGTCCATGTAGATATGACCAGAAGAGAGGCCGGCAAGCAAATGGGGCAGTGCTCAACCAAAGATGATCAGCATGCGACCATTCAGAGTCTAGTTGTGCCTTACATGCGGGGACGATGGCCCTCTATCACGCAGTCAAGCTGGCTGATCAATTGGGTGTAGGACGTGTGCTGTTTGAAACGGACTGCCTAACAGTACAACAATCGGTGTGCTCTGAATCGCATGATTTTGCTCCTTTGGGGCAGCTATTTCAAGAGATCAAGGCCAAGCTGAGTTCTCTGATCATCCAAGCGGGAGTGGTCGTAATACGCCAGCGCATGTGTTGGCAGTGACGGCTACTGAGTATGCTAGGAGTGAATCAAACTTTTGGCTAGATGGCTTCCCCTGTTGATGTAACCCGTCATGTAACCGGCAATATTGTCGTGATATAATGGAATACAAGTGTTCCATCTAAAAAAACACCTTCGACGCATCGCAGCAGCCAGTTTGTTGCACCAGCTACTCCCTAAATTTTCCCCCTAAAAAACGAGCCAGTCCCCAAATTCTCAAAAAAAAAAAAAAAAAGTCAGTCCTTCCTCGTGGCGGTCTTCGACTCCATCGACCGGCCCATAGGCCGGGCTAAAGGGGCGAACGCCCTGGGGTAAACCACCATACAAGTGTACAATACATCCAAAATAATAAGTGTACAATACAAGTGTACCACCATACAAGTGTACAATACATCCAAAATAATAATACACATAAAAGAGATCATCCATCAATTTGTATGAGTGCAAGTTCACACCACATACTAATAGTTTATACCACCTGGGGTAAACCAATCTGACTAGAATTTCAGTTTGGATACGTTGCTAGTCTCTCTTTAAGATGGACGTCTCACTACATTATGAAATCTATGATAAATAGATATCTGTTTTTAAATTGATGCATAATTTTTCATTTGAGAATCTGGTACGCACCAAATCAAACCAAGTGAATCTGAATGCACATGTCAGATAATCGAATAATATGTAGAAGTGCAATCAACGACATTCTATGTTTTTCATTGATTATAATAATGATAATAATTTGCATTCAAATACCAAATCTAACTTGCAAGTCACATTTGTCATGCCATATAAGTTTCTATGAATATCCTTACCTAATATACACTAGAAATTACTATAAGATATTTGTTAGTGTGTATGATTCGAAATCTCTTCCATGGTATTGAATAATATTAAAAGATATATGAACACATGCATAGGCATGCAAATACATGTGAATAGATCATATACTTTATACAATAATCACAAATCATTGCAAAACGATATTTTTTTAACAAAAATAGAAGTTTTATTGCATCATACAATTTATAATTTCGCCAAAGAAAACTTCCAATGATATACATTACAACTATATAATTGTTGTGTGCCTAACTATGATAGTTAGGTAGTAAAAAATTATACCTATTAAAATTTTAATATGGTACAATTAAATTAAAATAAGTATAAAAATTTAGTATGAAGAAGTTATTATTTCTGAAAACCGACACTTCTCCAAATCAACTCCATGCAAGGGAGCTAGACCATTTATTGGTACGAGGATAGAGAACATATATAGCAGCCCCAGCTTTGATGATGTTTCTGGTTTGTCTTGTGAAACCATTTGTCATCGGGCAGGAGTTCAATCTGATGGCATATAGAAACAATAATAAAGTGAACCTCCTTGTAAATAGTCTCTCCAAAATGACATTCTTTGCGGTTAGAGCGTCCCCGTTGTTAGCCAATCCATTCTAGTGGGGCAATGCTTTCTCATTTGCTGTGGACTTTGTCAGAGCAATATTTCTACTTTAGAAAACTGTGTTATGGGATCAAGATATCGCGGATGGAAGAATCACATCTTCAAGGTATGTAACTTTCTATATTGCACCATCTGCACATTATTGGTAATCTGGTATCCTTTATTGAAAATTTCAAAAAGACTTGAGATTCAATTATGTAGCAGAGTGCGAAACAACACATTAGCAGCAGAGCACAACACGAAAGTGTGTCCATATTATGTGAGGTATTCCCTTCACAAGGCGTGAGGCCCAGCTTGAGGCAAGTTAGACTGCAACAGAGCAAGGGCATGTTGCCCTTTGAGTTGTCTTCTAATTAGGATTGATTCCTAATGAATAACAATTTCCCTATAACATACCTTGCCCTCAGCTCACTACTGCCTGCCTGCGGCCTTGGGCATTATTTGCCCACTCATTAATAGATTTTCGAAGAAATTTAAGGCTTGGAAACCCCATTTGCTCCGCACCAGTGAATGACTTGTTCTCGCTTACTTGGTTCTAATGGTGCTTCCATTGCATCTTCTCTCAGTTTTGCTTCTCCCGATGTGGGCTCTGGAAATTAGCAACAGTGGTATCAAAATTTCATTTAGAAGCGGTGAACCGGAGGTGAACTGCGGGCAGTGTTCTCCTTCCTTGGTCATAGGTATATATGCAGCGTGGTCACATGGGGATCCTTAACCCGTGCTATTTCAGCACCGTGTTCTGCAGCATGTGACCTTGTCACAGATGGGCAAGCGAGCCTAGGTACTGGTGCCTTGCTCCTGGCACCAGACGATGAAGATGTTGCCTCCACCTTTTGCGCTGCTGCATTCATCCAACTCGTAATGGAGTCCAAGCCAATTTTTGAAGTGATGGCTAGCTTCCTGGAGGTCTCTCATTCACTCAGTTTTCACCAGCCTTGGCCTTCCTTGGCCCATGATTCTGACCTCTCCATCGCCACTGGTAGGCAATAATTGGGCCAGGGACATCTCTGGTGGTCTATCTGCACATTCCATTGGCCAATATCTCTGGCATTAATTGGCACATCCTCATACCAATCTAGTTGAATCCTAATAAGGAGGACAAGAACTTGCCATATTTTTGACAAATTATGTAGCATTCTGTCGTGGTTCTCCCATGGGTAACTATTCCACGGCAAGTAATTTTTCGTCTACACTTACATGGGATAGTACTTGCCGTATTTTTTACAATAGAAAACAATTGAAAATGAAAATGATGCTCAATGCTTTTGTTATCTTTTTAGATTTCAAAGTTTGCAATTTTTTTGGAATATTGATGATTTTTAAAATTCCTGATTAAACTTCTCCAATTCCCTTATTTTTGTAAATCTGCACTTTTAAAAGATGTTTCAAATAAATCCATGGAATTTTTTTTACATTTGTTTCCAAATCGTCTTGATTTCCCAACTTATTTCAAATTAGTTGGGTTTTGGAAAACAAAATGACATCCATTTTGTTGATTTTTTTTTGTTTCCAAAGTTTTGGTGACCGGTGTAGCATGTGAGCGAAACCGTCACTAGGTTGCCAGAAAAACACGTTTTAGCAAGATTTTCTAGGCTTTGTTGACCGGTCTAGCATTGAGCAAATCTAGTTTTTTTCGAAGATCGGGATCCCTCCCTAGTTCCATTTCATTTTAATGAAACCTCAGCTTACAATGGTTCAAATATCTAGCCAAAGATGAAGCTGCTAGTTCAGCAATAAGCCAAGAGAAAAAACAACATTCCAAAGGATTCAACTAAGGAATAGTTTGGTCCACATAAACACAACCTACTTTCAACGTGCTCACAGATCCAGCTCCAAGAGCCCGCCCAACAGCTTTGATATGCACTAGGAAATCTCCATAGACTGCACTGGCGGAACCTTCTTGTTCATCCTGGCTAGATCTCCATCATCAACCTTAGTGGCGTCCGGCGATCCGGATGTTGTTTACAAGACAAGAGGCAAAGCTCTCCAACCTGCTCCTAGTTTCCAATGCACACAACAATGACCATTCATCTAGACAGTTTTGACACTCGAGGGACCAATAATTTGCAATATTGATGTTGTGAGAGCCAAATCTTTAGCCATTCATCTGGAGAAATCTTACTTAATCCCAAATCTTTTCCTCTCTTTCTCTCCCAAGTGGATTCAACCTCTCACAATTATCTTCCCAAGTAAATATTCCTTGGCCTTTTAAAGGAATATCCTTTTAATGTGAATTTGTGAACCACCTCACATTTCTATTCTTTCGAAAATCCCTCGGTACTTCTCATAAATTATAATACACTTCCAAACCTCAGATACATGAACCCCCTGGCCCCACAGTGCAAAAGTCAAGCACATGGTCCAAAACCTAATTTATACCCAATGGGTATATTTGCAAAGCAAGTGCCTGTTATCCTTATCCATTTGAGGTGAAACTTGGCCACAAAGCTCACCTTACTACCTTGCCGCAACATAGGAAATATCAGGTCATCTCACCTGGCCTATCTCTCAGATTAGGTTTTAACTCCATGCACTCAGCACAATGGCCCACTATCTCTCAACTCTCCCTAGCTATATCTATCCTATCATCAGTTCACACATGGCCTTTGGCTTCACTCAAATCATTGCACCAGGCAGGGAGAGCGCGAGTGGCTGGCGGTGAGTGTTCCGCTGCCATGCCAAACCGGCGCTCTGCGCCAAGGCCAGAGCCGCCTGACCAACTGTCGTCTCCTCCCATGTGTCCCTCTGGGCTACAGTGACTTTCGTCCTATTCCTGCACGCTGCCCTTCCTAGGCCTAGGGTTTAGAACTTCAAATTATTTTTATCATGCTACTTCAGTAGCTTTCTTCCTGTGGAGTAGTTGGGCCTTTCAGTAATTTATACAATGTGAATTTAGTTAGGCCTTTCAGTGGCAACGAGAGGACGTATATCGATTGCCTGCGGTGTGCCAGAAGCTCGCTTCGCCTTAGTCTGGCCCAATAAACACCTGTGTCGCATCGCAGCAGCCAGTTCATTGCACCGGCCACCCCCTAAATTTTCCCTAAAAAGCCAGCCCCCAAATTCTCAGGTAAAAAATCTCTTTTGGGGGCAAATTGGAGTTTTATTCTGAAAGTACTTTTCTAAGCTTGAACTCACATGAGCTGGAGTGAACAGTAAGATCAAAAAAATGAAAAAATATTCTGAATTTTTTAAGCAAACATTGACAAATGTTTTGATTGCTTTCAAAGTTTCATCATAGAATGACGTTCGTGGAAGACGTGGAAAAGAAACCACAAATGTCATCCAATGATGAAACTTCGCAAGCAATCAAAACATTTGTTAATGTTTGGTACAATAAAACTTCATAAATTTTTGAATTTTCCATTTCGCTGTTCACATGTGCTCGAGCTCAGTTGAACTGCGTCCATTTCATTCCATTATAATAGGGTTATAATCAAGAGACAGAATGAGGGTGTTCTATGCATCCATACAACAGTCTGTTCGAATGCAACCAGCCAGTTGATCTGCTATCATATTTTTTCTCATCTAAGTTTTTGGGAACAAACTCTATCTCCCATGAGTGCCTTAATCTCAGCAGCAAGGTGCATGTAAGTAGAGCGAGGAAGATTATCAATGCATCGGAGGAATCAGGCTGGACAAGAACGGGCATGTCCATGGGTTGTATGGCCAACCCCATACCTTGCATTAATGCATGTATTTCAGCCTCCAACGCTTCGTTGAAATTGAAGATGAAGCGGTACACTGCAAAGATAACAACACCGTCTTATTGTCGAAGCACCATGCCCGCAGCAGTTGCACCATCCTGGATAGAATAGAATGCGTCCACCGAAAGGGCTGTCTAGCCCACTGGCGGTGGAGGCCAGGACATGGGCGGATTCAACGACTTCCCAGGGAATAGACAAGGAGCGGTTACCACCTCCAGCGGCATCTTTCCCATTAACATTTCCTCCGGGCTAAATTTTGTGCAAGATGCAAAGACTTGAAGTAGTTATCTAAGCAATCCACTGTCGTCTCGATTCGTGGTACGTCTTTGCAATGAACAAGTTAATGTCAATCCGCAATTGCCAAATACGCGAAGCATTATGATCCTATCTCAAACTTGTTCAGTGCAACCTACAAGCACATGCAATAACCAATCCTTCCAATTATCAATTAGCAACTCTTTCGTAGGAAGTGGCCAAACCATACGCACGGAATCCCATATGGTACTTACTTTGCGTGGCTGCATGAAACTAGAGCATGAAAACTTTCTTCTCTTGTTTCCCACAAAGTGGAGAAGTGCCATGTTTGGACCAACGATGAAGCACGTTGCATTGATTTGTACCAACTGTGAGGCTGCTCTTCTCTTCCATGCTGTGACATGCATCTTTAATGGAACTTTTACCTTCTAGATACAACTCCACAGGGAGCGATCTCTTTTTGGGTGGCTGCTCCACGAGAAAAAAAAATCATCATGTGCTGTTGTGGCTAACTTTTATGCATTCTTAACAGTAAACCTACCATGCGTCCCCGGGAACCAAGCAAGAAAATCCTGCCGGTTTCAAAAATGCTCTTCCAGACACTACAACTTCCAAGCTCCCAGAGCAGTAAGAAGTCAGAGGCCCAGTTAAAATGACAATTACTTTTTGGGTGTGATAGGGTGGAAGTCATGGCCGCATGGAATCCAAGGGTCGCGCCATGTCCATTAATGATCCGACCCCCACTCTCTAAATGATTCCGTGCTTTACCAGCTCCAAGCCATGGACAATGCCCTTCCACACCGGCTAAGAATTGCTAGAGAAAGCCGTGTCCAAAATGTTACCATTTGGGTAGTATTTTGCTCGGAGGAGATGATCCCATAAACTGTTCAAGGTTTTGATCAAATGGCAAGCCTCTTTGGCCGACAAGGCTTGGTTAAAAGCACGCATAACGCAAAACCTCATACCACCCTTCGACTATGGGAGGGACATGCATCTTAACCCAGCTTCACCAAGCCATGTTTATCTTATGTTTCTTCAATGCTCCACCAGTATTGTCGCATTAGTTGTGTCAAGTCCTCACACACTGACGCTAACAATCAGAAAATGCTCATCACATATGTGGGTATTACCTGGGCTACTGATTTAATAAAAAATATTTATTTCAGAGGACATGTATTGCTCACTCAAATCTCGGATTCTCAAAATTGCTTCAAATTTCAAACAATATTCATGGAGTTGGAAAATGTTCCCAATTTTCAAAAACAATCATGGATTTCAAAATTGATCTTCTATTTAAAAAAGTTCCAAAAAATGTGCACAAACTAAAAAAATTGAATTTAAAAAATCTTCATGAATTTGAAAATGTTCTTAGATTTTAAAAAAATCTTCATGAATTCTAAAAATGTTATCAGACTTCATAGAGCTCATGGATTTTTAAATTATTCTCATATTTCAAAAAGGCCCAAATTTTTTTAAAAAAATTCACAAATTCACAACATGTTTTTTAATAAAATTTTCATGAAATTATTTTTCCCAAATTTAAAAACAGGTTCATAAAATTTTAAAATGTTTCCAGATTCAAAAATGTTCATGAATTTTAATAATGGTCTCATATTTTAAAAGGTTTTGAATTTCAGAAAAACCATGTATTTTAAACTGTTCCTGGATTTTAAAATATGTTCATGATTTTAAAATTTTGTTCAAATATAACAAAATATGTTCACGGATTTTAAAAACAAAAAAGGGCGAAATAAATAAAAATAAATCAAAAAGAGGATAAAGGGGAAAACAAAACCAGTGAAAACAACACAGGAACACACAAGAAAATGGAAAACCGGCTAAGGAAAGGTTCTAGAAATTTCCCCAAGGGGTGGGAAAAAACAAAAGAGACACGCTAGGCCTGTACAAATAGTGGGTGTGTGTTTGTTGATTATTCGACATCACTAGTTAAGAGGTACCCTTTGCAAAGGTCACCCTCACTTCCTCTAAGGATGACAGGTGACGCACTACATTGTGACACTTGTTGCAACAGAAGAGTTTTGTGCTTTTTTCGGTGATTTGTTTCCTCAAAATGTTTTATCTATTCAACGGTGCATCCAAATCACGAACTATTTTCATCGTCTCGTTTGCGTGTTGAGATCATCAAAACTAGCTCCCATGTAAATAGGTTTGTACGCATTTTTTTCTACTAATAAATAGAAAACCAGAAACCAAAAAAGGGGAAACCGAAAGCACAATTGTGCTTCACATGGAAGCACATTTTGCTCCACTTTTTACTTTTCAAGAAGTACAACACAATTGTACTTCACACGGTGCATAGCTGTGTTTTTCACTTTTCGGGAGCATAGTTTGTGCTACACGGGAGCGCAACTGTGCTTTCTACTTTTCGAGAAGCATAGTTCTTTCACGCGGAACATAACTACGATTATCACTTTTAAGTTCACTTTTCAGAAAGAACTATTTGTGTGCACTCACATGATGTGCTTCATGCGGAGAAAACAAAAACCTATGTTTTTTCATGAAAACCGAGCAAAATTCGTAAACCCCCAAAAACATAAAAATGCATGCAAAAACAAAAAAACCGTGCTCCCTCAGGTGCGTCTAGTGCATGACCGGCTGAGTGCACTACTTGGGGCGCTTGCGTGTTGTCCAATCCACCAAAATTGATGCGGAGGCCCTGCAGAGGTACCTGTTAATTAGTTGCTCCGATTATCTACCGATGCCGCGTTACATGTTGAATAGGTTTTGCCCGTTTGTTGATTATTTGCCGCACCGTTTAGTGTTGATATTAAGGCCTAGAAATTGATATTAGCATTGCACAACAAGAATGTCGTTGTTTGGATATTTTGAATAACCATTGTTTGGATGGTCAGGGGAATTGAGTTGCTGAACCGGCCCGAAATATTGGCTAGCCCGCTCTCGCCGGCTGCGTGGCTATTCTCGAATTCCAGGTCACGATCTCGACTTTGTCTCAGCTATTTTTAGCCATTACTTACTTTTTACTTTGATAATTTGTCACTTCTTACATTGTACTTGATATGTTGCCACCTTAATTTACTTTGCACTTTCATCTTTTACCATTTTTTCACACAAAAACAATACTTGAAATGACCGACACAATATATGAATAAAACATTGGACCATAATACCCCTTTGTGCTAGTTTGACCAGGTATTCTAGCCAACTGAAATCAAATCGGGAGGGGATGAACCTGTTCACCGTCGTCGTCGCCCTGGTGATGGACGCCTTCCCCTCCTCCTTGCCGCTATCCTCCAGTTTGTCGACCGCGCGCTGCCGGAGTGCTAACTGTCGTCGGTGACGTGGGGCACGCCGTTCCCCGCCCTGTGCGGCTCACTATCTGCCACCACCCCGAGCTCTTGTCCCTGTTGTCGGTTGCTTACGGTCTTCGCCACTCCCTCCGGTCGCTGGAGCACTGCGAGCGGAGGTAGCGTGCACTCCCGCCGGTGTATGTTCTGGTGCTCGTCCAATGCCTGCATGGCCATGAACTGGCAGTTGCGGGGCGACGGCCATGACGCCGATCGATCGCGGGGGTAGAGTAGGGATGGCCTGGAATGGTAGGCGCCGCCTCCGACCGCCATCCTCTAGCGTTATTGAGGGTGAGAGGTGGGGATGGTCAGCCTGTAGGTGAGTGATATTCTATTCATTTTACGTGGGAACCACCTGAAAGAGGGCAACGGATCAAAGTGCAAAGTAAAAAGTGGCAACAGATCAATTACAACCTCCGCTACTATTAAACAACCAAGCTATGACAGAAACATTGAATATCAGCTCTTCGTTATGTTTAGATCTAATAGCCTACATTGCCCCAATGATGTTGTACCCATTAAAGCACCATAATTAGCAATTAAGCAATGTAATTAGGATTCTAAAAAAATAAACATTGTCGCCCTAATTAGCATTCCAAACATAAACACTCTATCAATCAATCAAAGTACTTTAATTAGCAATCCAAAAAACAAAAATTATAATTTGGAATGTTCTCAAACAATTGACCTGGTCGATCTCTAGAGCACGACCCTATAACCCGCGAACCGTGCCACCACCGGTGTCTCGCCGCCACCGTCACAGATATTGATATTCACCGCTTTGTAAGATTGATTAAGTAAATCCGAAGAAGCAGACAGTATTCCCTCAAAAAAGAAAAAGAAGAAGCAAAGCATATATAATAGTAAAAAATCAGATTTTTTTTTGATTCATGCGTTGCACATAGTTTACAAGAGGGATTACTAGTGTAAAACATCGGCAGATTATCAAAGTGCAAAGTAAGCAGTGGCTAAAAGGGGAAAAACCTGTTTGATAGTATTCAAGGAAAAAAAAACTTTGTCTGATATCCGGGATCAAGCACTCCTCCTACGGCCTTGTTAGGTAGAGGAGTTTGAAACTTAAGGGGATTTGACAGAATAATCCTCGAGGGGGGAGAAGCCTTGAAAATCCCCGATGGCCCGCCTCAATCCCCACCAAACTAGGGATGC
Organism: Aegilops speltoides; assembly: GCA_021437245.1. Taxonomy (NCBI): domain Eukaryota; kingdom Viridiplantae; phylum Streptophyta; class Magnoliopsida; order Poales; family Poaceae; genus Aegilops; species Aegilops speltoides. The sequence continues at coordinate 565,716,487 of CM038142.1, read as the reverse complement.
AAGGCGGCGCCCGAACCCGGCCCGCTCCGTATACAAATTAGAAAAAGCTAGTTCTAATTAGGCTGTGCTACTGTTAGGTAAAGTTGTACTAATTAAGCACTTTGGCGGGTCTATGCGGGACGCCGCTCTGCACCCCTACACCAAACCCTCCCAAGCCAGGGACCTCATATCTGCCGTAGAATATGCGGCAGAATGCCAGGGCTTCGCAGAAGCAGTCCTCCTCCTGGGCCGGCCCACCGACGTGCCGCTTGCTGTTTCCTATCGCGCGACACAAAAAAGAAAAGAAAAATAGGACAAGAAGGGCTCGATCCTGAGAGCTCACGGATCCTATCCAAGGCCTGTTAGCCAATCCATGAAATATCAGTTGCTGGTCATGGTAGGCGCAAAACACTATAATAACACATAGCAGGGGTTGAGATTTGGGGGGAAAATTAGAGATATTTATTGTAATTGCGACCAGTTTTCAATTGCCGCAAATTATTATTATTTTTGACCTTCCAATTTTTTTTTTGAAAAAGTGCGCCATTCTTGTAATTTCTTTTTCTTTTCAAAAACAGTTTTCTAAAATGCGAACATTTCTTAAAAAATTGAACAATTTCTGAAAAAATGAACGTATTATGAAAAATGGAAACATTTTTTTTGAAATTCCTGAATATTTTTGGAGATCACGAACAGTTTTAAATTCTGCACTAAAAATTGGAAACAATAACCTTTTTAAAATTCAGAACACAAATTCAAAACATGAACATTTTTTAAATGCGAAAAATTCATATTTCTAAGGTTTTTGTTTAAATACGAACAAAATCTGAAATATATGAATATTTTCTGAAATTTTGAATAAAATGTTGAAACTGCAAAGATTTTTAAAGCATGAACATTTCAAAAAAATTGTGAACAAATTTTGAAAAAGAGAACATAATTTGAAACACAAATATTTTCTTAATTGTGAACATATTTTGAAAAGAGAATATTTTTTGAAATTTCTGAACTTTTGGAAAAAGAACATCTTTCGAAGTTGTGAACAAAATTTTGAAAACGAGAATATTTTTTTAAGTTCCTGAATATTTTTGAAACATGACCTATTGTTTGTAAATTGTGAGCAAAATTTGAAAACGAGAACTTTTTTTGTAATTCTGAACAAATATTTGAGAATTTGTAAAAAATAAACAGGGAAAAGGAATACAAAAAGGAAAGAAAAAATAAACAGAAAAAAAGAGAAAGAAAAAAGAGAAACCAGTTCAGGAACTTTCTAGAAGGTTCCCTAAACCGTAAAAAAACCCGGGCAGAAACCTCTAGAAGGTTCCAAAACCAGGATCGCTGAAACGATTAAACGGGCCGGCCTAAGCGGATCGATCGGTCGAATTCCCTGTGCGAAACCGCGACCCAGTCAGCGTCCGCTAGGGAACAAGAGCAAGCGAGACGCAGCCCCTCGACGCCCCGCCGCCGGCCGCCTTCGACACGCTGGGTAGGTACATCTCGCTCCCGCACCCTCCTGCCCCTCTCCGCGCCACCCTGTCCCGTCCGAGGTCGGGGACCGCATTGCCATGGCCATGGCTCCCCCTGCAGCTCGCCTTCCTCCAGCCCAATCTGTGTTGTTCTATCTAGTTCTACCCGGACAGGTCTTAAAGGAATGTTTCTCAGTTTTATTGATCCTTTTTTTTTTAAATGTTCAGTGATCATAGCAATTTTTTGAAGTTCCTGAATATTTTGAACATAACCATTTTTTTTGAAAATTGCAAACAAGTTTTGGAAACGAGATTTTTTTAAAAATTGTGAACGAATATTTGAAAATTTTGAACAAAATAAACAGGGAAAATAAAAAACCAAAAGGAAAGAAAAAAGAAACAGAAAAAAAGAAAAATAAACATAAATGAAGAAAGAGAAACCAGATCAGGAGCCTCTAGAAGGTTCCCAAGACCATAAAAACCCCGGGCAGAAACCTCTAGAAGGTTCCTGAAACCAGGATCGCTGAAACGATTAAACGGGCTGGCCCAAGCCGATCTAGGAATTCCCCCAAGCAACGCAGCCCCTCGACACGCCGCCGCCGCCGCCGCCCGCAGCCTCCGACGCGCTGGGAAGGTACATCTGCTCCCGCACCCTCCCTCCCCTCTCCGCGCCACCCCGCCCCGTCCGAGTTCGGGGACCGCATCGCCATGGCCATGGCTCCTGCCCACTGCCACTCGCCTTCCTCCAGCCGCCATGGCCACACCGGTCCCTCGCCGCACGCCGTCCACCCCCTTTCCACGCGTCTTCTTCACTCCGCCCAATCCTCGCGCCTCCTCGTCCTTGCCACAGCGCAGTCCAACCTCTCTGGTCCTTCCATCCCCACCTTGAGTGCTGCCTATGAAGAGGATGAAGAGAAATTTTCTAACTGTATATATGTGGTGTGTGTACCATGATAATCCTCACCGGTGATTACTTTTGTTTTAGTTGGTTGTCAATGCATAGCTGTTCAGCTGCCATTGCCCAGCCGGTGATGAGCAAGCTCTTGTATGCTACATTCAGTTAGTAAGATGGTTAATATCTAGCCGACAAGTACAACTAAAATTAAGCACTCTAAAGTGTGGATGTAGCAAGTTTCTTGAGATAACAGGCACTGTTGCTAAATTATTCCCCTGTAGCACTTTGTCTCATTTTTATTAGGTGGCCTTTACAATTCTTTAGCAAGGATATAAGGGGAGTTAGTTACATTGTAAACATTGGATTTTTAAATGTTCTACACCATGCTATGTCACTATGACAAACTCTGCCCACCAAACTGAAATTTTAAACAAAGAGGAGGGTGGATAAAGGGGTTTTGGGGATTCAAGGGGTTTTGAGGGGATTGGATGGAAGGAAGGATTCACCCAATCCCCTGAAATCCCCCATTCCCCAAACCTCCCCAATCCACTTCTACCAAAAAAGCCGCACAGTTTGCCGACGCTCGAGGGAAAAGGCGAACGAGAGCCGGAGAGGAGACGGAGCGTAGTGCTTCCGGCGGCGCAGGTCACCCCTCTCTGCCGACCTCCTCCTCCTCTCTTCTCTCCGGCGGATCCCCTCCTCCCTCGCGTGCGCCCACCTGCAGGCGCCTCCGCCTCACCCACACCCGTGCCCATCTCCCGCTCGCTCGCCTCCCCGCACCCCAGTTACTCGCTTGACCTACCGCCGCACGCCCACGGCATCCCATGGCAGAAGGCACGGCAGCCTCTTACCCCCGTCGCTGCTTATTCCTCTAGCCCCATGGCCACCTTCCCCTAGCCCCTCCCTAACCCTACACAGAAACCCTAATCCCCACCCTTATGTGCTAGTAGTAATCTGAGATTCTCTTACCTTTTGTAGGTCACTGGATTTGGGCATGGATCCCCAGCAGGAAGATGCAAGGTACGTACATATTGGTCAGCCTCGATGTTGATACAAAATTTGCTTTGGTCCTTTTGATGCTTGAATGTACAGTTTGTTGTTTCATTCATTCATATGCTGTACAAATGATTCATTCATTCATATGCTGAACAAATGTACTATGTGTTGCCATTGACTGCACATTGAATAAATTTTCTTGCAATTGAATATGAGTAGCTGGATGCACTTTCAGAATTGTCACATTTGTTTCTGTAGTGGCACCTAGCCCATAGTAGCATACCATGCCTCGACATCCAAATAAATCTTTTGCAGCTGACAATACTAGATACTTATAGCTCCTTGCTTGAACGCCATGTAATAACTCCTTCTGGTAGCTTGCTGATCACTACCACTAACATAAATTTGACAATCAACTATGGTTGTCAGATAATGAACTCCTGGGTCCCACTGCAACTGAAGATTTCTGCCTCCTGTATTGATCATACCACTGCAACTGAAGATTTCTGCCTCCTGTATTCATCATACCACTGCAACTTAAGATTTCTATCTCCTGTATTGATCATAGCACTGCAACTTAAGATTTCTATCTCCTGTACTGATCATACCTCTGGACCAAAAGGCCTGGCAGTACCAATTTGAACAGTCAACCATTTCCGTGGAGTTGTGAACTCCCATGAGGTGCACTGCCTAGAGAGAATTATATCTTGCATTCCCTTGCACCAATTAAGATTTCCTAGTAACCCACATACCAGATGGATCCCTGGATCCCACTGTTCAGACCACTCTTAATAATTTTGCATTGCTTGCAAGGTTATAGAAGAATCAAGGATATTGCAATTTGACATATGGTTTGAGAACTACTCTGTATAGCATCACAGAACATATGCACCATATGTTGCTCCTCATATTCTGGATTGATAGCATTTCGGCCCCATGGTTGTGTCTCCACCAGGCAAAGTTCTGTGTTGCACCTAAGAGAAGTCACAAACTGAAGGGATGGTCATGACAATGACTTTGGTGTGAGTACCTGACCTGAACATGGCTGTTCGGAAGGACGCGGTGGTGGCGGCGGTATTGAGGAATGGCGGTACTTGCTCTTCGGAGTCCAGCGCACCCGGCGATGAGGGATTCGCACCTTGGAGACCCACTTGATGAGGCGTCTAGGTTCTGTTCGGATTCCTTCCACTTCAAGCCTTGTGTTGAACACCTCGACTGCTTGGCATTGCTGTACCTTCCCTGACACTGAAGAGTGGCCGCGCAAGTATTTGTTGCAGGAATTGATGTCAGAATAGGCTGGGCATCCTCAACATTGGAGCTTGGCATGGGTGACGATGACATTTTGGTGAACACCTTCTGGGTGCTCCTGGGGGCGGTCTCCGCGAAGGGCTTGACCCCTGTAGGTGTGTCAACAGTCGCTATGGATGACAATGGCGTTGCTGCTGTGGCGAGGGTCATCAAATCGTGTTTGACACCTTAGAGGGGGACGGTGCTGCTGGCATGACAAAGGATTGCCAAGGTCTCGGTATAGGTGTACACTCGATGGAAATATTGCAGCAGCCGTCGTAGATGTTCCTGCCATGCAGGGCGTCCGGCGCGCACACAGCCTCGCATCCAGATCGGAGCTGGACCGAGGTCTCCACCCAACCATTTCCCTGGAACATAGCAATCATAGTCACACCACAACCATACAGCTCAAAGACCTGCCGGAGCACGGCCTCTGTCATTGGATAAATCACGTAGCTCGCGGAGACATGGATGGCGCTGTTCATGGTCACCTCCTGGTTGTTCTGCATTTTAGATAGCCTTTATTATTGGACGCTAATAATGGCTGGTCTTTTTGTTCTTCTGAGAATTCATGACTGGAAAACCTGTTTTATATGTATGTATATGAACAATGTTCGTGATGAACACTATTAGTTACCCATTTGATTTTCCTCTCTTGAAAATCTGTTAGGGTCATGCATTTTTCCTGTTGTATAACATCATCCACTTGAGCATCAGCCAAAGAAATATGGACGAGGCTGAGTTTTTGTTGTTTGTCATTCTTTTTAGAGAGAATCCAGAGAAGCAGCTAAAGTTGACCGAAGTGTTGGCTGAGGCAGCGAAGTGTGCACAAGCTCTCAAGACTGATGAATTGATTGCTGACACCAGAGCTAAGGAAGCTTTTACAGAGCTGATGAATAAAGTGTACCCACGTCTACCTGAGAGTCTACAGGATCAACTGCTTGTTGACTTCAAACACAACATCCTCCGCCGGGCGCAAGAGAAAAATACTCCTCCGGTTGAGTTGATGGATGGTGAACAGAAGAACTTCCTCAGAAAGAAAGGAACTCGTACCAATACCTTGTGGATCATAGAAAAGCTAGTCCTGTTAGTCGGCTTATGCTGCTTCGTGTACCTCATGAGCCTCTATGTCACTGGGTACTGAACACAGAAAGGTATGCCTGAAGTTTATGTACCATCAAAGTGCATTTTCTTGTTGAATATTATGTTGTTTGTATTAAATAATTCTTATGGTGGCTAGAACACGTGTACCTCTATGCACATGTAACATCTTTCTTAGCGACCTGATTGTTGTTTATCTGCTGATACACAGGGGAAACAAATGTGTGCACATGGGGATTCAGTTGCTTCGGACAACAACAGCAATTATCTTTAATCGCAGCACAAGGATGGGCTCTGCTCTGGTGGTGTGTAGGATTTGTATGGCTGGAGAGGAAGTGATGTACTCCCTCCGTTCCGAAATAATTGTCTTTCTAGGCATTTCAAATGTACTCAACATACGGATGTATGTAGACATATTTTAGAGTGTAGATTCACTCATTTTGCTCTGTATGTAGTCACTTATTGAAATCTCTAGAAAGACAAATATTTAGGAACGGAGGGAGTAGATGTGTCTGTCTCATGCGTAAACTTTGCAGTGAACCTCTAGAAATATATAGCACTGTGGTGTCGTCTTGTTATTTTTCTCGTGTTGCAAGATCAAGTCTTGAACTAACGGCTCTGTTGCTGACTCTTTCAGCTGATTAGTGCTCTTAATCAGTCAAGCTCCAAGGTGGTTTGAAGATATTTCGACATATGCTGGCACATCCGGGGTTGATAGCATGTGACATTCACAGTGTTTAGTTTCTGTTGATTTTTTCATTATTGTTCTGCATTCGGGACGTGCAATGGGGCGGAGCTACACTCCAGCAGTGGTTGAGTGCTGCTGTGTACGGCAGAGCTACACTCCAGCATTGACAAGGCGATGATCATCTACTATGACAATGTTTCTGCCGTCTACAGTCTCTCTCCAATGAGATGAACCAGAGTGCAGCATCCCGTCCTGCTATAAGATACGGCCGCTTTATCACACGTAGCTATTGACCATGAGCAATAGAAAATAGCTACGTGTGATAAAGCGGCCTCCTCTGCTCGTCGCCAAGCTCCCAACCGCCCCGGCCTGATATGGATCGGGGGCCTGTGTCCCCGCCGCCGGAGCCACGTTTGTGTTCTGAGGACGTCGTCGTGGAGGGCCCGGGCGGCGGCCGGTCACCTGCTGCCCTGTTGAGCTCCAGCCCCCTGGTCTCTGGTGCAGACGCAGATGCAGACTTCCTCGTCAGGCCGGATGCGGCATGCGTGGGGCTCGTGGAGGACGCTGCAGGCTGGAAGCTTGTCCAGTCCCGCCGTGCACGGCTGGCACCTCGGCCATCTTCGGCTTTCATGCCTCATCAGCGCCCCCGGCCGCCCGCGTGGCTCCGGAATAGATGTTTTCGCTGCTTCGGAAAAGGTCATCGAGCGGCCGAGTGCAGGGATCCAATCCGGTGCAACCAATGCTTTCGCTCGGGACATCGTGCACGGGATGGCTGCAAGCCGGTGCAGCCGCAGCCTTCTGCAAGTTCTGTTCGGCCGCTGGCTCATTCTTGGGCTTCGATTGTTGCGCCTTCATCAACACATGAGGCCCCGTCCAACATGAAGACTCCTTCTGTCCCGATAGATGTGACGCTCGAGTCTGCTATAGGGGTGCACTCGAAGTTGCTAGGATCTGATCTTCATTGCATGACTTCCTCACAGATGGAGGAGGCAATTAAGCCGCTTCGCGAGGTCGCCGACTCCTTGCAAGGCTGGATGGTGCGTATTGGGAGCTTTCTTGAGCGCGTGGAGGCTACTCTGCAAAGGCTCCCTCTTGCACAGGCTCCCGTGGTTGAGACTTCTGTTGGCTTCATGGATGAGGCGGATACGGAGCTCTTTGGTAGCTTCTCGCCCCGTGTTGGGTCTAGTTCGACGCCCCTTGTGTTGCCGGACTCCGTGGGTGAGGCATCCGCCGAGGTTGTGTCTCCGGTGCTGCAGATCATGCCTGAGTTGCAGGTGTTGTGTGGGGAACATGTTTCATCTGTGTCGATGGAGCAGCTCAAGTTGGGCTCTCTCCAGGCTTCGAAGGTGGACCATGTGTCCTCACCACCCCCCGTGGAGCCTTGTCAGGCTTTGGAGGTGGACTTGGTGCCCTCACCACCACCCGTGGAGCCTTGTCAGGGGTCAGACAACCTATCTCTCAAAGATCGTGGAGCATGGAGTTTTAGATGTTGCTGCCTTCCCTCGTCTGCGACCGTCGAAAGGTGTGATGCCTGTGAGTGGCATGACCATTGAGCCACTTGTGTTGGCACCTACTCCAAATCCAAATGCTCTTTTCGCGAAGGAACTCTGTGATTTGCTAGCCAGCGTGGAGGTTGCTAAACCGGGTTTGGGCAGGTCAATTGCTTGTCTCCTGACGGGGACCCCAATAAGGGGCAAACAAAGAAAGGCGGGCAAAGGCAAAAATGATGCCAAAGCAAGGTGTCTATGGCTGCTTGATGGATGATCTTTGGTCTCTCGGCTTGTCCTTTTTGTTTGGGTTCTCGTTGTGGGTTGGGAGGTGCTTGATGTCTTGTGTCGAGGTGTTTTCGTGGGGAGTCACTTGGCGTAGTAGCAGTGAAGGGGTTTGTGGATGTTGTGTTTTTGGGGAGTTTGGCGGGCCGCCTGTGCGGTTGTGGGGTTTCATGTCTTGGGAGTAGTTTGTTCGTGCTTTGTTTGTATTGGTTTTTGCCCGGTTTTCCATAAATTAACCGGGCAATTCTCTTCTTCTTAATTAATCGATGAGGCAAAACTTTTGCCTCCGTTTCGAAAAAAATAATATCCCAACTCCTACACAAGCTTTAACACTATATTCATATGGAAATTGTAGTGACCACATATCATCGTAACCTCTAGATTGATGTATAGTTTGCTAGGCACGATCTTAATTTATAAGCATGTGCCCATGTATGTTACTCATGCTTTCTTTATGCATCATATTTACCATAACATCATATTTAACATCACTATCTTCTGAACTCAAAGCCGTTGGAGAACACTACCTTCAAGCATAACCTCACAATGAACATCACTATTCACTACTGTTTGACAATACGCCTGCTATTATCTCCTTCATCCCCACCTTCTCTAGAGATACAATAATTACTGGTTAGGAAAGAGGTCATGCTCTGATCCAATTTATACAGAAGTAAACAAGTTGTAAAACCAAAGTCAGACATCTCGCTAACAACACTCTTTATACAATCAACACATTGATTTATTTATGTTAGATGAATTACATACATTCGGTGTAACAGTGGTGCTTATTTTTAAACTGAACTAATAATTGTTAGGTCTTGAAAAAAATTCTCTCGAAATGAAGTTCTCTAAAAATGCTGCACCATAGCTTATCAGATATTTGTTGATTTGAGTCTCAACTGACTTGGTAGAAGCTTTTCAATTTCAATCTGCAAGATACGCAAATAAAGTTGATGCCCAAACAGATATAAAACAAAGGGGCAGAGCAAATATTCCATATATTGAATTGCTGCATTACCTGAGAAAGCTAAGCAGAGCCATCAGATTCTTTAGATGCAGTAGTTTGAAGCACCAAAATCTTCTCCAAATTATGAATTTTGGAACATGAAAACAAGAAACATATACAAATAAAACCACATAATGTATTTCCAAACGAAGGGAACACCTGTTTAAGCCATTACCCAGACAACATCATATATCTGCTTTGTAATATCATAAATTGTCAGTTTCAAGGCAGCAAGCTAACACCCTCCTCGCCTAGCAAAGCCTGAGCATTATTAAGTCAGATTACTAAATACAGTTTGTATTATGGTTCAAACCAGGCGAATACAACATAAAATTAGGGACCCCCAACCATATTTCGATGTGACTGAAGAGCACTTTCCAAGGCCACATGAGATGTCTTCCACCCCATCTACCGAATGAAATAGTAGTACTGGGGATATCATGAAGGCTCAGGGGAGACAAGCAATGTAGAATGCAACCGTAAATTTTATTTCTGCCAATGGTCAGCGATTATTTTGAAAAAATAATTCGAACAAACATATGAGTTTTCTTGCAAAATATCATGAACACTGAAGCAAGTAGCCAAGTTTATTTTTTAAAAGTTCCCTGCACAACTTTAGTCCTGTAGACAAGAAGCAATTTTAGATATTAACCCTATTTAGACAGATTGAATTATGTATGAACACCGAACTGTACCTCCATGTCAACCATCACATCAGATCAGGTCGTTGGTGACGCTCCAGTTGTAGACGGCTAGGAGTCCTCGGGTTGCAACATGTACTCGAAGGGAGGACGGCACGTTGGTGGGGAAGGCGAAGGGGAAGAAGTAGATGGTAGCACTGCCGCCAAAGGACAACAGCGCATAGCCGACTTACAAGTGGAGGTTGGCGTCGGAGGAGACGGGGGACGGGGCAGAGGAGGTAGCAAGGAGGGGAAGATTTGGTGGTGGGCGGTGGGAGGTTGGGCTGCTGCGCCAGATGAGGAGGCAGGAGAAGGCGTCGGGGACGGACGGAGCCGGCGGTGTAGCAGTTGCGGAGGTCTCGTCAAAGGTGACGAGGTAGGGGCGAGGAGACACCGGGGAGGAGGGAGAGGTGGAGGTGTTGGGCAGGTGGGGCTGCTGCGGCAGAGTGGGGACAGGAGAGGCGTTGGGAATGGATGGCGCCGACAGCGGAGCTGCAGCGGCCGCCGCACAGATCTGTTCCATGGCTGGTTTGACGAGGTGGGGTGGATGGGGCTGAACGGAGAGACAAGGGTTCTTTTACAAATATGAAGCGGAGTGCCGAGCGCTTTTTTGCAAAGTTGCCTCAGCTTGTCTCGTGTCCATTAGATGCAGATCTAGCGATCAGAAGTGATGGATGGCAGACACACCATCATCATCAACTGTGTTTTTATATGAGTAGAAAATAGTTGACATATCAACACATACTAGTTGCCATATCTAACTCAGACTAGTTGCCATATCACAGTGCAGTTACCGTATCACCACAATGTAGTTTGCCATTTTTATTGCAGTAGGTTGCTTTATTATCAGATTAAGTGTTCATATCGTCATAAAGTAGTTTCCATATCATCCTAGAGTAGTCTGCCGGATTATCAAAGTGCAGTTTGTCGCATTAGTACAGTGTATGTACTTGACATTTTTATTGGAATAGTTTGCATATTCTTATAGAGTAAGTTGCCACATTACCACAGAGCATTATAGTGTAGTTCGCTTCTTATTCTGGTTACTTACCTGTTTTTCGTTTGTCATTCCTTTTAAAGGGAATCCCAAGAAGCAGCTAAATTTAACCAAAGTGTTGGCTGACATAGCGAAGTGTGCACAAGCTCTCAAGACCGATGAAATGATTACTGACACTAGAGTTAAGGAAGCTTTTGCAGAGCTGATGAATAAAGTGTACCCGCGTCTACCTGAGAGCCTACAAGATCAACTAACTGCTGATTTCAAACTCAATATCCTCCGTCGGATGTCGTGGTACTAAGTCTGACAGTAGAAAGGGGGGTAGGTATGGAGAGGCAAGATCCTAGCTATGGAGTAATTGTATACGCAAGAGTTTTACGAGTTCAGGTCCTTCTCGGAGGAAGTAACAGCCCTACGTCTCGGAGCCCGGAGGCGGTCGACTGGATTATGTGCGTATAAGTTACAGGGGTGCGAACCCTTTACACTGAGGAGGGGGGTGGCTTTTATAGAGTTCGCCAGCCCTCTCCAGCCCTCAGTTATGCAGGGTTTAAAGTACATTAAGACAGGGGGTTACTGGTAACGCCCACATAAAGTGCTATCATGACCATAAAGACTACTTAATGACAAACCGTTTGCGTGCGGAGTGACTCTAGGTCTCCTGACGGTCGAGTGGTTGACTTCATGGTCGAGTGTCTTCGAGTTCGTCGAGTGAAATCCTTCCAGGTCGACTAAAAGGTAGTTTCTTCTGGAGATGTCCTCGGGAAGGGTACTTTGTATAGGTCCATGACCCTACCCTAGGTACATGGCTTCATCATTAGCCCCCGAATGGATCGAGGTTTGAGTGAGGAAGGAGTTGAGAATTCTTCCGACTCATCTTTTGTGCTATGAATATGTCTTGTTCCGGATCAATGACCTTAGGTGACGGCACCAACTTCTTTTTCAGTCGCCTTGATCCATTCTTTGTATTGGCCGAGTGACTTTTCTGCACTTGAAGACTTCCGAGCGATGGATCGGAGGAAATCTCCAGTCTGACAAGCTGTTCTGCTGTTCGCGGATTTAGCGGGATCTGAATTTCGGGAAGCGCGCGAGGCGGAGGAGACCGCGGTACTCGGACGTGATAAGGCAGGGACGCCTCGATCTTTGCGCCACCTTTTTCACCATGTCTCGCTAGCGATCGCAAGTGGATTTGACAGATCGTCCGGCCTACCAACAACACTCGGAAGCGGCCCCAGATAAGTTGCCGGACGGGGTATTTTGAACAGTGCGCTCTCGTTCCCCTCTCCTTCTTCCTCAAATTTGTCCGCTGCGCTCGCCTCCATCTCCGCATTACTGCTCCTTGCGCGCTTCGCCGGCGATGATGGTGAAAGAGAAGACGGTGGCTTTGGAGTGGGTGAAGAAGGCGACGGCGAAGGCGAAGTGAAGGGCGACCAGTCGGAGCGGATCCTCGTCAAGGGATGGCCTGCCGCAGGGTTGGATCCAGGGCGACTGGATCCGCTCGATGATCCGTCAGAAGGACCTCGATGACCTGGCCAACGAAGGACTGATCCCCCATGGATTAGCGAGGCTCCCGGGGAAGGAGTGGCAGCCGCAGCCTCAGGAGGGTGAGTGCGTCCTCTTGGCCACCCATGTTGACCTCGGATTTTCTTTGCCGCCCCACCCTTTCTTTCGGGGATTTCTAAACTTCTTTGGGGCTCAACTCCACCACTTCACACCCAACTCCATAGTGTATCTCGCAGCTTTCGTGTCTTTGTGTGAGAATTTCTTAGGTTGACGGCTGCATTGGGGCCTTTTCAAACACATCTTCACCTGTCGCTCTCAGACGGTGAAGAAAGCCAATCCGAGTGACGAGAGAACCCAAGTGATTCAAATGTGTGGAGGTCTCGGGGTCCAACTGAGGGGTAAAAGCGCTTTTCCAGCCATGGTCCTTCCTGAGTCGGTTTGAGGGTGGCAGTCGACCTGGTTCTACTGCCAAGACCAGCCGATGCCAGGGCAGTCGACTGGACTCCCTCCTTTCTCCATGGACCGAGTGAGAAAGCCGACCTCTCTGAAGGTGGTCCTGGAGGAGAAGGCTCAGGTTAAGGTGTTGGTCGAGCGTGTAGTTCAACTTATCCGTGATGGGGTGACTGGCATGGACCTGCTGGAGGTTTTCCTTCGACGGCGCATCCAGCCACTCCAATATAGAGACCATCCGATGTGGATGTACTCTGGCACTGAAGACACCACTCGAGTCCTCCCGGAGGAGGTCGAGGATGCCACATTGGAGAGGTGGATGACTGCCATAACAGGGAACAAGGACAACCCCCGAGGAGCCAGGAGGTTCCCTCCACTCGACAATTCGTACCAGCCAAACAAGGTTCAATTCCGTACCTCCGACTCTGATCCTGCTTCTTTCATTCTGTGTTGTTAGGATTCAGTCGACTGATTCTTGTCTTGTTTGTTCTCTTCCAGGTCACCACTGAGATGTACTCGATGCCTAATGGGGCGCAAGAACAGGTCGAGGAGGAGGAGGGGAGCGGAGGTGAAAGTCATGAGGAGTGGCAATCTGACGGTGAGGAGGATGAAGAAGACGACGATTCTGGTGAAGAGGATGAGGAGGAAGAGGAGGAAGAGGTCGACCCTCCTCGCACTGAAAGGCGATCCAAGCTCGCCCATGACCCCGCAGTCGAGCGTGGCAAAGTGACTGTGCCTGCTGGGCGGTCGACTAAACGTCCTCGGACGACCTCTCCGGCGCCGACTGAGAAAGCGTTGAAGCAACCCCGAGCGGCGTCGTCAAAGCCGATGAAGGCCCTGCCGAAGATGAGGATGGCGATCCCCACTATTTTCGGGTAATAGAAGAACTTGTGTTTTCTCGTTTGGCATGAGTAAATTCTTGGTCGACTCGTTAGCTAACCGACTGACTTCTGGGATCTGCAGTGCTGCTACCTCCGAGACCTCAGCCAGGAATGAGGACCATGAAATGGATGATGCTGCTACCTCCAACCTTGGTATGATCCCTGTGGTTTCGCTTTAAGTCGACTGGATCTTCATTTTTAACTTTGAATCTTTCTTGTAGCCCCACCTCATGTCATTGATCTCCCCGATGATGATGATGAGGAGCCGCTGAGGCAAAGGAGGAACAGGAAGACGTCTGCCAGCAAGACTGCTCAGGCTGTATCAGCACCTGAGACGCTGGTTCCGGAGGGAGGTAACGCCACTCGGGCTACCGTGTCCTTTGCGGTGCCGCTGACGAGTGCCCGCCCTTCGTCGTCGAGTGCTGCTCCGCCCTTCCTCTTCTCCACACACCATGTCCCAGAGGACCAAGCAGGTGCCGCCAAGGAAGCTATACGTCAAGCGGGGGTCATGATGGAGCAGGTGAAGGCGATCCGAGACGCCAGCCAAGCAGCTTATGATGCAAGCTCAGCCCTTCAGAGCAATGTCCAGGTTAGTTGATCACCGCTTGTTCTGTTAGGATATGGTTCCTGAAAACTTTGCTTTCTGAAGATCTTAGTATCTGTACACCCACTGGGTGTGTCGATTGAATATCTAGATTTGTGGGGGCACGCTGAGTGCACCCACTAGGTGTAGTCCCCGAGACTATGGTGGACTGCTGGCAGTCGACTATAGTCTTTATACCTTGAAATTTTTCTCTTTACTTTTTCCACTCGGTCTGGTCGAATGGAATCATGGAACCAGTGGGGGCACGCTGAGTGCACCCACTGGGTGTAGTCCCCGAGACCGTGGTCGAGTGCTGGCAGTCGACTATGGTCTGAAGAACTTTTTTTTACTATGGCTGACTGCTGGCAGTTAGCTATGATTTGTGATCATAACCTTCTTGTCTCTATCGGTCGACTGATCGATCCGAGCCGGTAGAACCAGTGGGGGCACGCTGAGTGCACCCACTGGGTGCAGTCCCCGAGACTACAGTTGAATATTTCGATTCGGCTGTAGTCTTAGAAATGCTATGATTTTTCTATTAGTCACTCGGAAGTGACCTATCTTTGATGTCTGTCGACTGATATTTCGCAGAAATCTTGCGAGCTTGTGGCTCGTTATACTGAGTTGGAGAACAAGCATATCCAGCTCGAACTTGATCTGAAGCTTGTCCAGAGAACTTCACGGGCGAAGGAGGAGGCAAAAGGTATGTTTGGTGAGAACCTTGACGATCGCCTCTTATTTTTGTCCATTCCCGAGTCTCGATCTCACCGCTATTTTGCAGAGAAACCAAGGATGCTCAAGAAGGACCTTGACTCGCCGAGGCGCAGAAAGCGGCTTCGGACAAGACGAAATTCGCAGAAGAAAAGCTGGCTTCAATCAGCAAACTTGAAGAGGAGAATACCAATTTGAAAGCTACTCTCGACACGACCAACAAGGAGGTCAGTCGACTGAAGAATGACAAGATAGCTCTGAGTGACAAGGCTAGCGAACTGGTGGGAAAAAAGAATGACTTAGAGGCTTATCTGGGAGGGCTCGCCAAGAAGTTATTCCTCATGCTCGAATGTAACCCCTTATATCCGACTGACTTGTAATCATTGACTTATTGTAGTACTGCTAGCTTATCCTTGGGTTGTGTTTACAGAATTCTGCCAAAACTTTGAGGAAGAGACTAGTCGAGTGGAGACAAGCCTGGATCCCATCAACTCTCCTGTAAAGGATGAAGCTGCCATGAACGTGCTCTGACTGGAGTCACATGTTGCTGCTGTGGTCGACTATCTTGCTAGACTGAAGGTTGCAACGTCGCGCATCGACACAACACTCTGGCCTGGGGAAACACTTCAGAATGACCTCGAGTCTCTAGTGACTCGACTGAACGAAGTTCCAAGTTGAGTGCAAGAATGGAAGAAGTCTTCTGCCAGGTGTGGTGCTGATGTTGGTCTGTCGCTGGTCCGTGTTCATTGCAAGGATGCGCGAGAGGACAAGCTGGCGTCTCTCAAGGTGGCCAATACCAAGAAGCATGACTTCCGATCTTTCATGGAGACCTTCATTGCTGCTGCCACTCGGATTGCAGATGGAATCGACCTGGACGAGTTTGTCGCGCCTTCCAGTCCTCCACCGGAGGAGTAAAAAACTTCTATGCTTGATGCCTTAAATTTGCCTCGGAATGCCGAGTGGTTTCTGTAACCGATACACTTTAACAGGCTCGATGCCTGAGCACTTCTGGGTCTTGTGGGATGCTATCAGAACTTGGGTTTGCCGTTGAATATGTTTGCATCTGCTTTCAAGTGAACATTACTCTACACTCGGAATATATTTTAGTGCTGGTGTCGTACTCTTGCTGGTTGGAGTACAGATTGCAGTCGACCTGCATCCTTGCGGGTCGGGACATAGCGCACACTGTATTTGTGGCGAAGCTCAGAAGGAGAAGATATCAGTCGACCTGCACCTTATCGTCCTTGCAGAACGCAAATTGTATTTGTGGCGTAGCCCAGCAGTCGACCTGCACCTCGTCGTCCTTGTGAGTCAAAATGGATTTCATACTTAGGCAAGCTCTGGGCTGCAGCTAAGGCCCCAAGTGGGAGAATTGCTCTCCACTCGGTAGGATTTTTCAGATACTTCGGCAAGCACTGGGCTGCAGCTAAGCCCCCGAGTGGGAGGTTTGCTCTCCGCTCGGTAGGATTTTTTAACACTTAGGCGAGTACTGGACTGCAGCTAAGGCCCCGAGTGGGAGGATTGCTCTCTACTCGGTAGGATTTTTCAGATACTTAGACGAGCACTGGGCTGCAGCTAAGCGCCCGAGTGGGAGGTTTGGTCTCCGCTCGGTAGGATTTTTAAACACTTAAGCGAGTACTGGACTGCAGCTAAGCCCCCGAGTGGGAGGATTGCTCTCCACTCAGTAGGATTTTTCAGATACTTAGGCGAGCACTGGGCTGCAGCTAAGCCCCCGAGTGGGAGGTTTGCTCTCCGCTCGGTAGGATTTTTAAACACTTAGGCGAGTACTGGACTGCAGGTAAGCCCCCGAGTGGGAGGATTGCTCTCCACTCGGTAGAATTTTTCAGATACTTAGGCGAGCACCGGGCTGCAGCTAAGCCCCCCGAGTGGGAGGTTTGCTCTCCACTCGGTAGGATTTTTAATCACTTAGGCGAGTACTGGACTGCAGCTAAGCCCCCCGAGTGGGAGGATTGCTCTCCACTCAGTAGGATTTTTCAGATACTTAGACGAGCACTGGGCTGTAGCTAAGCCCCCGAGTGGGAGGTTTGCTCTCCACTTGGTAGGATTTTTAAACACTTAGGCGAGTACTGGACTGCAGCTAAGCCCCCGAGTGGGAGGATTGCTCTCCACTCGGTAAGATTTTTCAGATATTTAGGCGAGCACTGGGCTGCAGCTAAGCCCCCGAGTGGGAGGTTTGCTCTCCACTCGGTAGGATTTTTAAACACTTAGGCGAGTACTGGACTATAGCTAAGCCCCCGAGTGGGAGGATTGCTCTCCACTCGGTAGGATTTTTAAACACTTAGGCGAGTACTGGACTGCAGCTAAGCCCCCGAGTGGGAGGATTGCTCTCCACTCGGTAGGATTTTTCATATACTTAGGCGAGCATTGGGCTGCAGCTAAGCCCCCGAGTGGGAGGTTTGCTCTCCACTCGGTAGGATTTTTAAACACTTAGGCAGAACGAATTCACAGCTAAGCCCCTGAGTGGGAGACTGGCTCACCATTCGGTAAGGATTTTTTTACAAACTTAGGCCAAACGGATTCGCAGCTAAGCCACCCACTAGGGGATTTGTTTTGTAAACAAAAGTAACAACAATCACTAGGAAAATTATAACACTCTTGTCTTTGATAAATAAACTACATAAGTACTTTTATTACAACTCATCCGAGTGAATACTTTAGGTGTAAAAGGGGCGGAGCAGGTCCGCATTCCAAGCTCGTGGCTCATCAACCTGGCTACCGACATTGTAAAGACGGTATGCTCCATTGTGGAGAACTTTAGTGACGATGAAAGGACCTTCCCAACTAGGGGCAAGTTTGTGCGGCTTCTGTTGGTCCACTTGAAGGACCAAGTCTCCTTCTTGGAAGGCCCGACTCTTCACATTTCTGGCGTAGAATCGACGCAAGTCTTGCTGATAGATGGTCGATCGGATCATGGTCATCTCTCTTTCTTCTTCCAGAAGGTCGACTGCGTCCTGCCGGGCTTGCTCTGCTTTAACTTCAGAGTAGAGCTCGACTTGCGGTGCATTGTGAAGCAGATCACTCGGCAGGACCGCTTCAGCTCCATAGACCAGAAAGAATGGAGTTCTCCCAGTCGACCAATTTGGAGTAGTCCTCAATCCCCAAAGAACTGATGGAAGTTCGTCGACCCATGCACCTGCTGCGTGTTTGAGGTCACGCATCAAACGGGGTTTCAGTCCTTTGAGAATTAGGCCGTTGGCTCTTTCCGCTTTTCCATTCGACTGGGGGTGGGCGACTGAAGCGTAGTCGACTCATGTGCCTTGAGAAGCGCAGAAGGCTTTGAATTGGTCGGAATCGAAGTTCGACCCATTATCGGTGATGATGCTATGCGGAACTCCATATCTGAATATCAATTCTCTAATGAAGCTGACGACGGTGCCGGCATCAAGATTTTTAATAGGTTTGGCTTCGATCCACTTGATGAACTTGTCGACTGCCACAAGTACATAAGTGAAGCCGCTCCTGCCAGTTCTCAGTGGCCCAACCATATCTAACCCCCAAACAGCGAAGGGCCATACGATTGGAATGGTCTTCAATGCTGAGGCAGGCTTGTGCGACATATTGGAGTAGAACTGACATCCTTCACACTTGTCAACTATCTCTTTCACCATTTCATTTGCTCTAGGCCAGTAAAAACCCGCTCGGTATGCTTTAGCCACAATAGTCCGAGAGGACGCATGATGGCCACAGGTCCCTGAGTGGATGTCGTTGAGAATAATCCGACCCTCTTCCGGCGTTATGCACTTCTGACTGGCTCCAGTCGCGCTTTCCCTGTACAACTATCCCTTCATGACAGTAAAGGCCTTGGATCGATGGACGATCTATCAAGCCTCTTCTTCATTCTCTGGGAGCTCTTTCCTTAGGATGCATGCGATGTAAGGCACAGTCCAATCGGGAGTGATAACCAAAACTTCCATAATCAGGTCGACCATGGCTGGGACCTCGACTTCAGTCGGATCCGTGGAGCTTTTTGGCTGCGGGGCTTCTTTGGTGAATGGGTCCTCTTGAACCGACGGTGCGTGGATATGTTCCAAAAACACACCACTCGGAATGGCCTCTCTCTTGGAACCTATCTTTGCCAAATCATCGGCTGCTTGATTCTTCAGTCGGGGTATATGATGAAGCTCTAACCCCTTGAATTTCTTCTCCAGCTTTCTTCCTGCATTGCAGTAACCAGTCATAGCTGGGCTTCTGACGTCCCACTCCTTCATCACTTGGTTAACCACCAAATCTGAGTCGCCGTAGACCATGAGGCGACGGACGCCGAGCGAAATGGCCATACGCAACCCGTACAAAAGTGCTTCGTATTCTGCTTCATTGTTGGAGGAAGCAAAGTGAATCTGGAGTACATATCTGAGCTTGTCTCCTCAGGGGGAAACCAACACTACCCCAACACCAGAACCATTCAGCATCTTAGAGCCGTCAAAGAACATGGTCCAGTGCTCCGAGTGAATTTGAGTCGGCAGCTGCTGTTCAGTCCACTCGGTGAGGAAATCTGCTATTGCTTGGGACTTGATAGCTTTCTTTGCCTCAAATCGGATATCCAGGGGAAGGAGTTCAATCGCCCATTTTGCCACTCGACCAGTTGCATCTCACAGCAGTAATCTCGACAACGGGCATCGCGACGATCGTGATGGTATGGTCAGAGAAGTAGTGAGCAACTTTCTTCGTGGTCATATAGACCCCATATACAAGCTTCTGATAATGAGGGTATCTTTGCTTTGATGGGGTCAGAACTTCAGAAATGTAATATACTGGGCGCTGAACTTTAAAGGCTTTCCCTTCTTCTTCCCGCCGACCGTAGTATCAGATCGACAACTTGTCCTGTGGCTGCAATGTAAAGCAAAGAAAGGCTCTTTGCTGATCGGGGCAGCAAGCACCGGCTGGGTGGAAAGCAGGGCTTTTAGCTCTGCAAATGCTGCATCAGCTTCAGGAGTCCACTCAAACTTGTCTGACTTCTTCATCAGTCGGTAAAGAGGCAATGCCTTTTCACCAAGACGAGAGATGAATCGACTTAAAGCGGCCAGGCAACCAGTAAGCTTCTGAACATCGTGCACACGCACAGGTCTTTTCATTCGGAGTATAGTGCCCACTTTCTCTGGATTTGCGTCGATTCCTCGTTCGGAAACGAGAAAACCGAGTAATTTTCCGCCAGGAACTCCGAATGTGCACTTTGATGGATTAAGCTCTATATCATACCTCCTGAGGTTGGCAAATGTTTCAGCAAGGTCAGTTAGCAGGTCGGAACCTTGTCGTGACTTGACCACAATATCATCCATGTACGCTTCCACATTCCGACTGATTTGAGTGAGCAAACACTTCTGAATCATCCTCATGAACGTGGCTCCGGCATTTTTGAGGCCGAATGGCATGGTGACATTACAGAAGCACCCGAATGGGGTGATGAAACCTGTTTTGATCTCATCGGGTCCATACATATGGATCTGATGGTACCCGGAGTAGGCGTCTAAGAAAGTCAGTCGCTCACATCCCGCAGTCGAGTCGACTATTTGGTTAATGCGGGGGAGAGGAAAATGATCTTTCGGGCAGGCCCGATTGATATGTTTAAAGTCAATGCACATGCGAAGTGACTTGTCCTTCTTGGGGACCATGACAACATTGGCGAGCCACTCGGAGTGGTAAATCTCTCGGATAAACTCTGCTGCTAAGAGCAGAGCCACTTCTTCGCCAATGGCTTTTCCCTTCTGGACGGCGGACCGTCGGAGATGTTCTTTGACAGGTTTAACTTTTGAGTCGACTTGCAGACGGTGCTCAGCCAGCCCCCTGGGAACACCCGGCATGTCAGCAGGCTTCCATGCAAAGATGTCCCAGTTCTCACGGAGGAACTGGATGAGCGCTTCTTCCTATTTGGAGTCAAGTGTTGTGGAGATATGAGTTGGAGCAGCATTGGGGTCGGTCGGGTGAATGTGAACGGGCTTTGTCTCACCGGACGACTGGAACGCTGACTCCGTGGCTCGCAGTAAATCACTCGGGTCTGCATTTTTCTGGTGTTCCTGCCACTCTTCTTCTACCATCTGAGCATCGGCGATCTTCGAGCCTTTCTGAACACTCTTCTGCCTTCTTGCGATTACGAGTAATAGTGATCACACCTTTGGGGCCAGGCATCTTCAATTTGAGGTATACGTAACATGGTCGAGCCATAAAACGTGCGTAAGCTGGCCTGCCCAAAGCGTGATAGGCACTCTGGAAGTCCACAACCTCAAATGTCAACTTTTCCTTGCGGAAATGTTTGGAATCTCCGAAAACCACATCAAGAGCAATCTGGCCGAGTGACGCAGCCTTCTTGCCAGGAACGACTCCATAGAAACTCATGTTGCTGGTACTGAGTCTGGACATCGGAATGCCCATCCCTTTCAGCATCTCTGCGTACAGTATATTCAAGCAACTGCCACCATCCATCAACACTTTAGTCAGTCGAGTGCCTTTGACGACCGGGTCGACCACCAGAGCTTGCCCCTCGGGGGTGGCTTTGTGTGTCGAGTGATCGGACTGGTCGAAGGTGATGGCAGTCTGAGACCATTTCAGATAATTGGGAGTTTCCGGAGCAACCATATTCACTTCTCGGTTGATAACTTTCAATCAACTTTTACTCTCAACATCAGCAAAAATCACCAGAGTGGAATTTACTTGGGGATATTCCTCATCGCTATCCCCCTTGTCCTCAATTTTGTCCGACTCTTTTTCCTTATCTTTGGGCTGTTTCCCTTGGAATTGCTGTATCAAGAGCCGACACTGTCGAGTGGTATGCTTCGGGTAACTGAAGTTACCCTCCTCATCTTTCTTCGTGTGGATGTGGCATGGCAAATCCATCACGTCATTTCCCTCCTTGTCTTTCACCTTCTTAGGGTTCCAAGGTCCTTTGGGCTTCCCTTTAAACTTTCCTTGAGTCACAGCCAAGGCTTCTCCAGGAGCACCTGGCTCGGCTTTCTGTTTCTGCTTCCGACTAGAGTTTCCTCCCCCGGTTTCATGAGCGGTTGGCTTGTACTTGCCACTCCGGAGTCAATCCTCTTCTTCACCATTAGCGTATTTGGTGGCAATTTCCATCATTCAACTCAATGTCATGTCTCCGGTCCGACCGAATTTCAAACTTAACTCCCTGTTCTTAACGCCTTCCTTGAAGGCACAGACTGCCTGGTGACCAGATACATTCTCCACTGTGTGGTGCAACGTGATCCACCTCTGGATGTAGTCCCTCAGAGTCTCATTCGACTTTTGCACACAAACTTGCAGCTCTGCCAACCCTGCTGGTCGCTTGCAAGTTCCTTTAAATGTTCTGACAAACACTCGGGCAAGATCTTCCCAAGTGTAAATACTGCTAGGCGCCAACTGATTCAGCGATGCTCTGGCCGAGCCCTCCAACATAAGAGGCAGGTGCTTCATGGCTACCTCATCATTGCCGCTGCCAATCTGAACAGCCACTCGGTAATCCTCAAGCCAAGTGTCGGGCTTGGACTCGCCGGTGAACTTACTGACTCCAGTCGCCAACCTGAAATTGGAAGGAATCACTGCGTCCCTGATGGCTCTGCTAAAACACTCTGGTCCTGAGACGTGAACTCTACTGCTGGTGGGCGCATCCCTCTCATGGCCTTCTCGGTGGGCTCTGTTCCGGTCGACCAAATTAACCTTGAACGATGATGGATCTCGCATCAAAGCCTGGTTCTCTGGGATCAACTGGAACCCTTCGCCAAAGACTGCGGTCAAGGCTCATCATCTTGTTGCCGAGGGCGACGACCCACCTCTTGGGGGTGGAGTGGTCACTCGACGTCGATCATCTCGATCGAATCGGTCATCACACTGATCACGCCGCCTCCACGCCCTCACGCCGGGGCGATCTCGGCTATGGGCCGATCGATCAGATTTGCAAAGAACGGATCTGCTGTGAATCCTGCTCATGATCGTGATATGGCTGAATTTTGATCTCCTGCTGCCCGGAGCAAATCTCTGATCTGCATCAAGCCTCTGCCAGCCTCTAACTGGGAAGGCTGAATTGACTCTGCTATACGGGCTGCAGCTGCTAAATTCTGAATCGGAGTTCGATATACCTGAGTCGGTGGTGGGAAGAGCTGACGTCGACTGGAGTCAGGGACCCATTGTCGTGCACGATCGTCGAGTGCCTGCTGGAGGTTCTCCAGTCGAGTGCGCTCAGCCAGGTTGGCCAAACGCGCGTCCTCTAAGGCGCGAGCCTCGGGGGTTTCTCCAACGATAGGAGTATCAACCCGAGCCACTCACTTCATGGTGGGCGCCAACTGTCGTGGTTCTAAGTCTGACAGTAGAAAGGGGGGTAGGTATGGAGAGGCAAGATCCTAGCTATGGAGTAGTTGTATACGCAAGAGTTTTACGAGTTCAGACCCTTCTCGGAGGAAGTAACAGCCCTACGTCTCGAAGCCCGGAGGCGGTCGACTGGATTATGTGCGTATGAGTTACAGGGGTGTGAACCCTTACACTGAGGAGGGGGGTGGCTTATATAGAGTTCGCCAGCCCTCTCCAGCCCTCAGTTATGCAGGGTTTAAAGTACATTAAGACAAGTGGTTACTGGTAACGCCCACATAAAGTGCTATCATGACCATAAAGACTACTTAATGACAGACCGTTTGCGTGCGGAGTGACTCTAGGTCTCCTGAAGGTCGAGTGATTGACTTCATGGTCGAGTGTCTTCGAGTTCGTCGAGTGAAATCCTTCCAGGTCGACTGAAAGGTAGTTTCTTCTGGAGATGTCCTTGGGGAGGGTACTTTGGATAGGTCCATGACCCTACCCTAGGTACATGGCTTCATCATCGGGCGCAAGAGAAAAATACTCCCCCAGTCGAGTTGATGGATGGTGAACAGAAGAACTTCCTCATGAAGAAAGGAAGTCGTACCAATACCCGGTGGATTATAGAAAAGCTAGTCCTGTTAGTTGGCGTATGCTGCTTCATGTACCTCATGAGCTTCTATGTTACTGGGTATTGAAAAGAGAAAGGTAAAAGCGAATTGCATTTTATTACACTATGTTAATTACTCCCTCTGTCCCATAATGTAAGACGTTTTTGACTGTGTCAAAAAACGTCTTACATTATGGGACGAAGGAAGTATATTATTATAATGATTGACTTTCATGAATAAATTCAGTAGGAAACTTTGTAACACTTTCTATATTCTGAAGTTTTTTCTTGGTATCATTGTCAATCCAGGAAGATGGGTTCAAAAGCAGGAAGAGACTAATGTGACTAACTGGCTTGGAAAACAACGTTGTTGCAATGGTTTACTTGACCGTGGATGTGCAAAGGAAAAAACTCTCCAAACAAAACTACTTACATTATGATCCCGGCACTTGTAGAAACGCTCGCCGGTGTTCTGCCCTGCGGAGAGCTATGTACGTGAGTAGCCGCAGTGCCGGCAAGGAACGATTCGCAGCGCCACCGGATCCACGCCTTGGTTCGGGTTTGACATATTCACCAGCTACTAGGGTTCCTTTGTTTCGATTTGGTGATCGATTGAAAAAGAGGCTGGGTTTTCTCTTCTCTCAATTTGGGGATTTGGGGATTGATTGGGGTTAAATGGAATGCCCGTGAGTGCCGCATGCGCAGTTAATGTCGTTGGTGGGGCCGTGCTCCAGCCTGTCTTTGACCGGCTCCCAGCCTCCCTCCGTTACGATGTCGTTTGCTCCTACTGCAGACGTTGGTACAGTGCCGTCGCGTCTCCCATCGACCATATGCATTAAATAATCCATGTACGCACCTGGAATACCACATCCATCCCATATCCAGAACGGGTCGACGCCTCGCGATAAAGTGAGCAGGCGAGCTCGTCCACGCCAAGGAGTTTTCCTTGGGCCGAGAACGGCGATGTAGCGGACGAGCTCGCCTGCTCCCACTACATTTGCCAGTCCAGCAAGGACAAGTGGAGCTGTGCATTGAATGCGATCGCAGAGGGAAAAGGACGATACGTAGCAGGGAATAGTAGTATACAGTGAACCCGCCGTTATGTTCCGACGGTGCATGGGAGGACTACCGGTCCATAGCCAAAAAATGAAAAAAGAGAGTACCTCATGCCCTGGCCACTCTGTTGCAGGTATTGCGGCTGAGTTGGACAATTTATTCAGTGTTTGGATCTTCATTCGTCGAACCAAATGACAATCCCACCATGCCGGTGCTGTATATACCTTTCCCTGTTGTACGCCCCAAAAATCAGATACACCACTCACCCTTGTCGAACTTGTCCAATATTATGGCCACAATCCATGGAAAAAGAGGAACTGTTTCTACAAAGCAAAAATCCCTCCATGACGGATAGCAATGCAAAAATTACTGCGAAAATACAGGCCTACATATTGAGAACACCAGAAAGATTAGTAGCAGAAAAACAGAGCAAACATAAAGATGTACATAACTGTAAAGGTACAGATCCATGTTGTGTCATGCATTGGCATGAATTGGCATAAAAAAACAATATATTTATCTGACCCGACATATATGTAATGGTGGCCATGGGGGGAAATCACATAAGTTTGGCATGCTTTCGTAAAAGTATTTCACATATTAGCCTCAATGATTTAACCCCTAGGAAAAATAAATCTCTGACAAACCCCAAAAATCTGTTTCTTCGGTTATGTTTTACAAAAACATCAGTAGCTAAAAATAACACAAAAACGAAATAAAAATCAACATTCTTCAAATTTGATTAAAAAATCACACCAGTCTACTGCCCAAAAAATTAAAATGTCCAGTTCTAAGCTTGGGCTCATTGATATGCACCTGGAAAAGAAAAAAAAAATCTGACAAAACCCAAAAAATTGTTTTTTATTTCTATTTTGGAAAACAATATTGGCTATAGACTAGATTTGTCAGATATCCATATTTATCCCTGAAACCACAAAATCACAGTGAAAAATCGACATTGTTCGTGTGTAATTGTAACAAAAATTATGTCACCGGTCTGCCCATCCAAAAAATCAGAAGACCTACTGTATGTACATCGTTTGCGACTAGACGATTGCTTCCACACAATTTGCTACTTGACTGCTAAACACACACACCATGAAACTTAATATACAGTTACAGGACATACAGCATTTACTTTTTTTTTGAGCATTCATACAGCATTTACTACAAGGTGCATGATACTCCAGTTAACTGCTCACACCAATTCCAGGACGCGCATCACAATCGCGGCCACAAGCAGCATAAGTTTGGCTACGCCAATCACGAGATTAGCAACGAATACCATCAGATTTATGGACGAAGCGTAGACAGCAACGGTTCCCTGGATCTCTGCAATTGGGGGCGCAGCGACCATGTACCCTGTTGCGGCGCTGACGGGACATGCGAACTGGGAACCCTCAGGCACGACGTTCTGCTGCCCTCCGCTGCGTGCGGCGGCTGCAGACTTTGAGCTCCCACCTCTTGGCCGACTTGCTCCTGGACGGGCTCGATTTGCGCAGTGGGGGTGCAGCTGGGCCAGGAAAGGCGAGGTGTCGACGTTCTGCTGCCACCTATAGAACTCGCTGCCACCAGCTGATGGCTATCGTTGATTCAAATAAAGGAGACGAAGAAAAGTGAGGTATTGAGCAGATCAGAAGAAGAATGCAGCAAAAACTCTCCAAACAAAACTACTTACATTATGATCCCGGCACTTGTAGAAACACTCGCCGGTGTTCTGCCCTGCGGCGAGCTATGTACGTGAGTAGCCGCAGTGCCGGCAAGGATTGTAGTTTCCAAGTGCTCTGCTCCTATGTTGAATATTTCCAGGATTGTATTTTTTGAAACCAGGCAAAAGATTTGCCATTTTCATTAAATAAGAGAGGAGGTTCAGACATATGTCGCAACGCGACCAAAAGAAAAGACTACTCTCGCAACATAAGACTACTCAAATGCTTGGCCCCCGCCAAAGTCCACATGTGGGCCTCTTCTTTAATTCTCGTGACGATAATTGTGGTCGGAGTCATGGCGCTATGAAAAATTCTGGCATTTCGTTCTTTCCATATCTCCCATGAGACAAGCATCATAACAGAGGCAAGAGCCTTTCTGTTATGATCCGCGTTGCTCACCGCCTTTTGCCACCAAGATCTAACAGAAACTTCATTTCGCCAAATCATTGGTGAGCAGTCGTGTATTCCCAGCCAAATGGTAATCTCGTTCCAAACTCTATTCGTGAATCTACACTGAAATAGCAGGTGGGCAGCAGACTCTTGAACTTGCTTGCAAAGGGGGCAAAGGTTGTAATTGGGCCATCCCCGTCGAGACAAGCGATCGGCCGTCCATACTCGGTTCTGGAGAACTAGCCAAGCAAAGAACTTGCATTTGGGAGGAGCCCACATCTTCCAGATCATGGAAGTATTGGTACTGTAGGTGAGTCCCGCAAATTGCGCCAAGTAAGCCGAGGACGTCGTGTACTCTCTGCTGGTTGTGAATTTCCACGAAATAGTATCTTGTCTATCTTGGCTTAGAGTGACACCGGCAACCATCTCCCAGAGGTTGGCGAACTCCTGCAAGTGCGTCAAGGTGAGGCCTCAGGCGGTGTTGATCTGATGGATCCAAAATTGTTGTCCAAAGCCTTGCTAACCACACAGTTCTTCCTTTTTGAAATCTCAAAGATTTTAGGCGCGACATCTTTGGGTCGAAGACCATTCAGCCAAGAGGATTCCCAGAAATTAGCCTTGTTGCCATCACCAATGGTCACCGTCGTGGCCGCCCCAAAGAGATCTTTATCCTTGTCAGAGCAAGGCGTTCCCATCCGAGCCCACGGTTTTGGCGGGTCTGCCCACTGAAACCACAACCAACGGAGGCGTAGAGCAGTTGCAAATTTTTCCAGGTTGAGCACACCTAGACCCCCATGATCTTTGGGCTTGCAAACTAGATCCCAGTTCACCTTGCACTTGCCTCCCGTCACCTTATCACATCCTGCCCAGAGATAGGCACGTCTGAGACTATCAATCTTTTTCCTCACTTCAACAGGAAGGTCCAGCGGGGTGAGGTGATATATCGCAATCGCCGTAAGCACGGCCTTGACCAGGACGATGCGCCCTGGGGTAGCCACATGAACGGCCGACCAGGGCGGGAGCTTGGCAGCCACCTTATCTTCTAGATATTGGAAGTGGATGCGCTTTAGTCTTGCAACCGAGAGCGGTAGGCCAAGATATCTCATGGGAAAGGTGGCCCGGACCGCCGGGAAGGCCTGGAGAATGCCATCCAAATCGATGTTGGCACAACGGATGGGAGCCACGTGACTTTTGTTATAGTTGGTGACCAGACCGGTAACTTCACCAAATGAGCCGAGCGTGGATGCCAAGAACTGGATATCCTCCTTGATAGGAGCAACAAAGATGGCCGATCATCTCATACGTGGAAGCCCGTGGGATTACCTCGAGGGGTGTAGTTTGCCTTGCTCATCGCCTTAGCTAGGATGTGATGGAGCGGTCAATGGCCAAGACAAAGAGGAGGGGATAGGGGTCCCCGCCTAAGTCCACATCCGCAAAATGGGGTCCCCAGCACCCCATTTAGAAGAACTCGACGATGCCGTGGATAAAAGGGCGGATATCCGGTCGAAGCGGCTTGGGAAATTATGATGTCTCAATAAATCCATCAAGTAGTCCCATCTAACCGAAGTCAAACGCTTTCTTGATGTCTAGCTTGAAGAGCAAGGTCGGTGATTTGTTGCGGTGGAATCGGCGTGCCAAGTTTCGGACGTACATAAAGTTATCATGGATGCTCCTTTTCTTGATGAAAGCACTTTGCGTGTCGGAAACGAGGGTGGACATGTGAGGAGCGAGACGTGTGGCCATCATCTTTGCAATGATCTTCGCAACCGCATGGATGAGGCTTATGGGCCTAAAGTCAGAAATGTCCTCTGCCCCCTCTTTCTTTGGAATGAGGGCAATATTTGCCGAGTTGAGCCAGTGGAGGTTGGAGATGTGGAGGGTTGAGAAGTTGTTGATTACTCTCATAATGTCCGGCCTGACGATGTCCCAACATTCCTTGAAAAACACTCCAGTGAAGCCATCTGGCCCCGGCGCCTTATCACCGGGAAGATTATTGATGGCTGCGTGGACCTCCGCTTCGGTGAAGGGGTTGCCTAGCTCCGCAAGATCAAGGGCCGAATGCGGGATGCAATCCCAGTTAAAGTCCTTGGCACGCGGGGGGGCCTTCCCAATAGCCTTAGAAAAGTGTTGCTGGATGATTTCTTTCTTGTGGTCATGGTGTGTGGCCCACCCATTATTGTGTTTGAGACGGTGAATGAAGTTCTTCCTTCTACGGTGATTGATGCGGAGGTGAAAAAAGCGAGTGTTAGCATCTCCCTCTTTGAGCAACGTGATTCGCGAGCTTTGCCTTTTCCGTGCTCGTTCAAGAACCGCCAAGGCCAGGACTTTCCTTTTCAGCTCCTTTCTAAGGTTCCACTCAGCTGGGCTGAGTGTCCTTAGCTCTTGCGCGACGTCAAGGCGAAGAATGATCTCGAGAGCCATGTGTAGCTGGACTTTGTGGTTAGAGAAGATAGCCTTGCTCCAGGTCCGCAGTCGTTGGCTCGTTCGTTTAAGCTTGTGGAAGAGTATCTGGTATGGCTCCGTGTGGGTCATCTCTTCATTCCAAGCATCAATGACCGCTTTCTTGAAATTAGGCATCCTGACCCAGAAATTTTCAAAGCGAAAGGTTTTTGGTCGCTTCGGGCCCTTGTCGCAAGTTAGTAGCAGCGGGCAGTGATCGGAAAGCGAGGATGATAGTGCATGAAGGATGTGAGAGCCAAAGTCAACATCCCAATCATCATTACAGAAAAAACTATCTAACTTGCTCAGAGTCGGGTTGGTCTGCTCATTGCTCCATGTATATTTTCTATTCTGTAGATGTATCTCTTTTAGCCCAGATGAATTGAGGGCGTTTCGGAAGCGAACAAGGCGACTACGGTCAACGTTTGAGCGGTTTTTGTCGCAGGCACGGTAAATCTGATTAAAATCACCTGCGACAAGCCACCTTGTACCCTGCTGTGGTTTCAGGCTTAATAGCTCTTGGAAGAACGCATCTTTAAGGTTGCTTCTTGTAGGTCCGTAGACCGAAGTGAATTTGAAGGAGGTGTTGGTGCTGACAAGGGTGATGTTTGCAGAGATACAAAAGTTTCCAACAGAAACATTGTCCAGCTTGATGTAATCTTCATTCCATAGAATAAGAATTCCCCCTTTTGTTCCATCCGCCGGCTTTTCAACAAAGTTCTTCAGTCTTTGGCCACCAAGAAAAGATGCAAGGAATGGGTCGACCGCTGACAATTTCGTTTCCTGGAGGCACACTAGGTTGCACGGGGTAGCAGCAATGGTCTCGTGGACGGTGGCGCGACGATTTGGGCAGTTAAGACCGCGAACATTCCAGCTTTAGAACCGAGAGACTTTCATTCATTGCAAACATAAGCTACATCGAGGCAAGCAGACGACGACATATTAGCCTTGCTAAGGCAAGAACATCGTAGCAATGGATCATTGCTACAAACAGCACCACTAACACTACGGACATGTCTTCATAATTTAGACAACTAATCATCTAAACTGGCTACAAGATTAAGGAGCAGAGCAGCAGCTTGAGTGTAGGTATAGCTTGCCTCGGCAGGCCGTGGCCTTGGGGCTCCGTGCCAAGATCTCCACCGTGGTCCAAAGAGAGGCGCCTTCGATCGCTGCGGCAAGGTCACAATCCAGCCTAAATAGTGCTCGGAGAGCAGCAATGGCGATGTCCGGTAGCTGCCCATGAAAGAGGGCCACATACTTGTTGATAGCAGCCTCGGTGATCATCTCACCCTCTTCCACCACTCCCATGCGCCGGCAAAGCAACCTCTCACTAGTCAAGGCGATTGGCATTTCTCTGTTTTTGCCTGCAGTCTTGGGCTGCTCTGAATCAGGTTCGCACTGTCACACCCGCAAGAGTCTTCCTTCCGTTGTTGGCGGTCTCGGTGGGGTGGAGTTAGGCGTCGGAGAATGGCGGGAGGCAAGTGGCACAAAGAGGGGGTGCCAGATTTCACCTCGCACCAGCCAAACCGCAGCACAGGGCCCATCTCTATCTGGTTTTCCACCGTGCATCGTCAGGCAGGAACATGGAGCGGTGTGCCGGGCCGGGGAGGCGGAGCCAAGACGGTGTCGCTGCCAGACCGGAGAAGCCCACCGAGGTGCTTCGAGTCACCGGGAGCCCAGCACGGAGCTGCCCGCGGAGCGGTCCAGGATCGCCGACGACGGCCTCACTCGATGATGTCACCGAAGTGGTCCGCGTGAGGGTGGCGGCGATCTTCCTCGGTTGTCCTCGCTGCGCTGGGCGGTGGCCACCTCGCAGGATCGCGAGCGCCGCTCTGGACAGGCCGCCCGGTGCCGGGCCCGCCTGCCCGAGGCTGGGATCACCGCCCCATCAGGAAGGCGCTGGACACGTGCGCTGTCAACCTTCCGGGCGTCCGGCAACAGAGGCTCCAAGCCGCGCCTCCTGCCGCCGTCATAGCGGCCCCTGGAGTCGTGGTCGTCATGGCGCCGGTCTTCACGTGGCCCCCTGCTGCGATCATCATCACGTCGAGGAGCCCTGGAGCGGCTCCGAAACAAGCCACGCCAGGAGGACTCCTGACGATCGTTGCGCCTTCCACGCCCATCATGCTCGTCGTCTCTGTCGCGGTCGTCGTTGCGTCGCTCTCGACGGTTGCCCTCATCCTGCCGGTCGTGTGCACGGGACTCGCCGTCCACAACTCCAAGTCTCCAGGTGAAAGGAGGGTGCGTGCGTGGGCGTCGGGGGACCTTGCCGTCCGCGCCAGGGGTGTAGTCCTCGATCAGGTCCAGGTGAACCAGGACACGCCGCTTGAGCCCCTGGCGCCCGACAGCTGGGTTCGGAGCGCTGCTTCCTGGAGGCTGGTTGTTGGTGAAGGTGGCCTGCAGCACTTTGGGTATCTTGCTAGGATCTGCTGACCAAGCCCACAGGTTGAGTGTGGCGGCGTCCTCACACTGCACGGAGGCGATGTCGAAGTAGTGGAGGAAGGTATCTGGCCCCAACACCTGAGCAGCAACGGCGTCGTTCCAGGCGTTGAGCGGGACATTTTCGAGGCAGATGTGGACGTGGAAGTCAGCTTGAACTACCTCGGCGTGGGCGTTGAGTCTCCACTTGGCAATGTGGATGTCTAGGTTGCCGAAGTCGGAGCTGTAGTGGGAGAAGCGGCCTGGGCCGGCCGTCGCCAAGTCTCGGTGATGCTGGTAGTCGAATCTGACGAGAAAATCCTCCGGATAGAAAGGCACCACCTTGACATAGGCGCGGTCGATGCCGGCGGAAGTGGCGACCGCGTCCCTGATGACGGAGGCGCTGACCGATGGGCGGTTTCCGCCGAGCCAGGCAACAGCCGCAAGATTGGCGAGGCTGGCTGCCTGGGCGTCCATGGCCGGCGTGGAGGTGATGACCACATGGCCCTCCGATGGGCGCAGCGAGGGATCCCCGACCCGTGGCATCTCGTCCCCAAGCAGCAGGGGCGCGGAGGTCGGTTGGCCCGGGGCAGCAGAGCCACAGGAAGTTGAGGAAGCTGGTGAGGCGACCGGCAGAGTTGAGGGAGTCGGGCTGCAGACGAGCGAAGATGGCGGAGGCGAGGCGCTGGAGCACTGCCGCGCACGGTGACCGCTTCTTCTACAGAGTAGGCATTTGTATGGGTCTCGACAGTCAATCTTGCTGTGGCCTTTCTCCAGGCATCTGTGACAAGTTCTGTGTTTGTGCTTGACGAAGGCCCCTCTGGCTGGAGGGGAATAAGAAGGCGAGTACCGTCGTCTTGAATTGCGGTGGTTGGGCGAGAGAGCTCTCCACCAGTACGGCGCCTTAACTAGGTGCCACTCCGCCCCCGAGCTGGAATCCACAACCAGCGGCTCGAGTGAAGGCGCCTGCGGCAGCTCGGGGCTCGAGGAAGCAGCAGCCCTCGACTCCATCTGCGCAGCATTGAAGGCCCGGGACGACCTCGACTTGAGGCAAGGCTTGGGAGCGCCCTGAATGCTCGGCAGAGGAGGATGGAGCAGGAGATCTTCAGCGTCAGCAAACCGAACCCTGCGGATGGGACCTGACGATGTTGGGGCAGTAACTGCAGCCGGATCCTCCGGGGTGGAGGAGCCCGAGGAGGCAGGCCGCCGCGGCGTGGAGACCAGATCTGGGCTGGAAGCACCCAGCTGTGGGAACAGCACTGGCATGAGGCGCTCGCGCGCCAGACCCGGGGTGGGGAAGCCCGGAGGGAACCGGGGCGAAGAGGAGGAGGGGCTTGACCGAGAGGAGGAGGTCGGTCAGGCAAGCAGCAGGTGGTGGCATGTCACCGAGTAGCGCTGCCGAGAGCTGGGCGGGCGCTGCCTATCCATCCGAGATACTACTACAACAAAGAATTGTGTTTCAACTCAGCTCAGCATGGTTCCACTCAGCTCTCTTGGCTGAATGGTCTTCGACCCAAAGATGTCGAGCCTTCTAAATTTGAGTTTGCCATATTTCCAGGATTGTAGTTTCTCTCAATGAATTGTGCTGGTGTACATGCGTACTAGATGAGCCTGAACTAATCTTTGGTCTTTGAGTTGGCTCGTCCTGTCTGGTGGGTGGTTTGTGACTTGCTCTAAAATTTAAATACTACTCCCTCCGTTCCAAAATATTTGTCTTTCTAGAGATTTCAACAAGTGACTACATACGAAGCAAAATGAGTGAATCTACACTCTAAAATATGTCTACATATATCCGTATGTTGTGCCCATTTGAAATGCCTAGAAAGACAAGTATTTTGGAACGGAGGGAGTATGTTGCAAGGGTTACAGATCCCACCCGTCCCAGGGGTCTAATTGCTCCATGAATTAGGCAGTCACCCGTTGGAGCTGTAGGGCAGCGCCCACGATCTTGACAACACGCTCGCAGAACTGCGAGAGCTCAACAAGGTGGCTGCCGGCGAGTTCACCTCATACATGCCGTCCGGCAATAAAATATGCCCGCCGTCCGGCTATAAAATACGGAGTAAATTGCAAAAAACCACCACATTTGTGGACCCTAAATCAAAAAACCGTCATGTTTCGGTTTTTTGCAAAAACCCACCACCATTGTACTGACAAATTGCAAAAAACGCTGATCAGTCAATAAGCAGCGATTGACGCCAAAACTGACCGATCGGTCCCACTTGGCAGGCTGACATGGCACCAAGTTTTCACACCGTTTGACTAGCCCATTAAAAGGTTCCCAGGGCCCACCCGTCAGCTTCTTGGCTTCTTTCTCTTCTCCAGAGCCTCTTATCCACTGCTGCTGGCCTCGCCGGCGCCGCTCCCCCGCGCCTCCCCTTCTGGCCAAACCTCCCCTCCCTCCCCTTCCATTGCCGGCAGCCACGGCAGTTCCCGTTGTCCTCGGCGGAGGCAGGGCCGGACGGAGGCTCGGTGGTCACGGGCTCACGGCGGCTGGAGGTAGCGGCGGTGCTGTCGCTGGTCGGGTCAAGCTCCCCCACGCCGAGCTCGCCGGTGACCTGAGACCAGCACGAAGAGCTCCCCGACCTCCAGTGCTCCTTATTTCCCAACCCCGCGACCCGCCCCATACTCGATTATCCCCGTCGCTGTTGCAAACCTCGGCCCGCCATCGACTCCGTTCATGGTTGTCGCGGCCAACGACCACCGCAAATCACTGAAACTTGCCGAATAGACTCGTCGTTGTCTGAATACTCTCTTCCCCAGAGGAATCGGCGTGAGGAGCCAGGAACGGAGGAACCGTCGGCGTCGCTTTCATCTTCTCTGCCTTCGGTGGAGCTCCACGGCGCGCTGATCTCCTCTACAACTAACCCATGTGATCTGCCTCAACTACATCTGCTTCGCAAGGACGTGCATAAGGCATTGATGCCTCTTCCTCGAGCTCTCTGCATCCAAGGCCGCCCCCGCCCTTCACCTCTGCTATGTCATCCGCCGCCGACGTCGTGGCTAACTGCCGTGCTCCGCTGCTGTCCCCGTGTCCTGGACCCACCTAGGCGTGCTAATCCATTGATTTCCGCCTGCACATCGGCAGCTCACAGCCCCGACCGCAAACACACCGCGCGGCGAAGCTTCAGATTTCCTCTAGATCCAGCTCGTCGCCGCCCTCGCAGTTCATGTCGATGGCCACCTCCGGTGCCCGTTGCTCCTTCCCATCGCGTGCATGGCCACCGCCACGGCGTCGGGCGGCTCTACCAGGAGCAGGTGGTGGCGGCGCGTCCAAAAGAAGAAGGCTGCGGCAGCCCAGCAGCGCGGGGCGGCGGCGCCGATGACCGTGCGGGCGCGGGCGCGCTGTGGCCTGCGGGGCGGCGACTGGTTCGATTTTGACTGGTCAAACCTGACTAGTTAGCGCCGTTAGTCCCTTTGTGACGGGCGCCGTCTCCTCCTCCGCCAGGTGGCATATGACAGTGGGACCTAGCGGTCAGTTTTGCATCAAACGGCTCTAATCAACCAATCAGCGTTATTTGCAAACTGTCGGTACAATGATGGTGGGTTTTTGCAAAAAAAACGAAACGTGGTGGTTTTTTGATTTAGGGTCCCCAAATGTGGTGGGTTTTTGCAATTTACTCATAAAATACGCCCGCTTGATAACAAGTGCTGCTATTGACCATGACCAGCAGAAAATAATCACATTCGCGGAACTCATCTCCCACGTGAACCACTCCCTAGTCAAGCTCCCTTAAACACCTCAGTTGTCCTCTAATATCTCAATTCTTACATAAGCCTTAAAAATAAATTCATATGGCAATTGTAATGACCACATATCATCGTGGTATCAGATTGATGTATAGGTTGCTAGGCATGATGTTAATTTATAGGCGTGTGCCCATGTATGTTATTCATGCTTTCTTTATGCCGATTAGTTGATGAACATCAGAACATGCATGCCCATTTTGCGAAATAAACGGAACATGCATGAAAATTGCATGCATGCATCCATTCAAGTTCATGCTTTCTTTATGCAAATTAGTTGATGAATATCAGAACATGTATGGACTTTACATGCATGCATTCATATAAGATGACCTATAACTCTTGAACACTATGTCAATTACATTGTGCACGTTCTTAGTATTTGTAGAATTCAAGCACCACAGGTATCATAAAAAATGCCTACGGCTGAATATATGCCTACGGGCCCCGTAGGCATAGTCCGAGCTAAGCCGACGGCCCAACTGAAACCGTCGGCAAATTTTGCCCGTCAGCAAAGCTAGAGATGTGCCTATGGTGCCCGTAGGCATATGTCGGCCGTCGGCAAATAGCACATCTGAACGGACGGGCCCCGTCGGCAACAATACCCCGTCGGCAAAGCTCGTAACTACGCCGACGGGCCCCATAGGCATATAACGGGCCCTCGTCATAGAGGCCAGAGGCTGACGTGAGGTTGACCCCGTTAAAGCTATGTCGACGGACCTGACGGCGCCCGGCGGCATACCGCCACGTGTCACCCGTATGCCTATGGTGTAACCGTAGGCACCATGTCTCCCTATTGTTTTGATTAGTTTGCATATTTTCATTCCTTTCCCAATGAGGCAAATTTTATCTCTATTTGCATCAAAAATTTTCAAGGATTTCAAAATCCAGGTGTTTAGTTTAAAATGTTTAATTATTACTTTCATATTTTGCTGCAATAGAGAAAGCTCGAGGTAACCGGCCTAGTGTTAGGCCTAGGGTTAGGCCACTCGAGGTCTTCGCGGGGGTGGGATAGCCATCCCACCAAAACTTGCATTGGGTCCTCATACATGTCTAAAAGTGTGGTGGTAGGTTCCGAGTGTAACCCCCTTCACGGACGGCACTACCACCAGCACTTAGAGGGGGAAGCTACAACGAAAGTTTGACTTGGAGGGAATCTTGTGATGGGTTGGGCCTGAACTTGGTTTTAAAATGTTTCGAGGGGCGGAACTATCACAACCATGTAGAAAAGTCCATTGGTCAAAGGCCGTTCGGTGAAAGTCAAAGGGCACTAGTAGAAAAGGGCCATTTGTCCCGGTTCGTAAGGGGCTTCTGTCCCGGTTTAGGAACCGGGACTAAAAGGTCGTTACTAATGCCCTTGGCCTTTTGTCCCGGTTCTTACACGAACCGGGACAGATGGGCCTCCACGTGGCAGCAAGCGCCAACCCAGTAGGGGGCCTTTGGTCCCAAGGTGACACCAACCGGGACCAAAAGGCATCCACGCATCAGCAGCTGGTTGGAGCTTGTTTTTTTGAAAGGGGCTGGTTTAGGGGTTTTGGGGGTTAATTTAGGTTATTAGCTAGCTAATTGAGAGAAGTGTCCTCTCTTATATATCTCCGTGCTTGGTTTACCAATGCTACTGCTATGCCTAACGTTAACATGGCTTAGATTGAAGTGAAGGCAACATGTGGTGCATGTGGAAAGTAATACTAATCCTAACTTGATCAAGTTTGGATTGTACTACTTTCGACATGCACCACATGCATGTTGCCTTCACTTCAATCCAAACCATGTTCATTTCACCCGCTGATATATAATAACTCTTCATGCTCGCATCATGCATCATCATATATAATAACAAGTCCTACTAATTAATCATCATTATACAACTTCTACTCGTTATTAATAACAAGTCATACGATCATCATCCTCATAGTCATTGAACCAACCCTACTTAATTGTTCTTAGCACATGATCATCAGTATTAGGTAGGACCTAAATACCCTCTTTAAGGTAAAATAGCATAAAACAATATAGACCCTGACTCTCCATTATAGAGAATGGAGATCATCCTGTCTCCAATTCTTGCGCTTCGCTTCCTTTTGCTTCCAAGAACCTCCTTACGACTTTCCATACATTTTTCCATTCTTTGATTGTCATGTCTCCACATCTTTTAGAAATCCGGTATGGACAGTTGAGATTCGTAGGATCACATGGTTTTATGTTCGAAACATCAAGGCGACCGTGCTGATACATCAGATGAGGCACACAATCATTCGGGATTATCTATTGAAAAACATAGTAATAACTTCATAGTTAGCATTGATGTACTAGTTTTAGAAGTATGCAAAAGATGCACGGATCCCGTAATAGTAAAAAAGCTTACCAGGATATCTCCATGGTAGTTACCGTAGTTCAACACGTGCACTAGTAGCACAGATTGACCATAATGTTGAGGAGTTCGATTGTAGATATTGTAATTCTCAAGATCAGTACAAAATGCGATCAGATGATTTTTCTCCTGATAAGTTAATTCGGAGCCATCGGTGTAGTGGGTTTTGTCTACCAACTTCCGCATATTCTTTGAAGAATGAAAATAAGCTGTCAAAGGAAATAAGTTGTCAGCTATTTTTAAATAAACAATATAAATTACTTAATAACTATGTTTGAGAAGCTCACATAGGGGAAGAATTGGAAGCATATCAACAAGGACCCAAATGTACATATTGTTTTGCTCGATTTTAGGATCACCAAGATCCATGGTGACAAGCATACCCTCATCAAAACCATACATCTTGCAAAGTGCTTCCCAATTTTTGCAACCAAAATGGGTTACACTCTTAGAATTGTACAACTTTACTTCAAAATCCACACCATGATGGGTCCTTAGGTGAATTTTATTTGTTTCCATACTTTCATGGTCTTCAAAACCCATCCTCTCCAAGACATAGCGTCTTGCATAGCATGAGATAAGCTAGTCGAATTGGAAAAGATGAAAAGTACACGTTGAAATAGTTGAAGTCGTGCTTAATTACAAAAAAAACTCTTGTCGTCGTTGCGTACCGTTTCAACATCGAAGGTCTCCTCGAACTTAATGCTGAAGCACCGATCATCGTTCAGCTCAAGGAACCTGTCGCACATACCTCGGTCATCGTGGCACCAGTCGCACTCCCCCGTGCGGTTTTCGTCGTCCGAGTACGACATTTCCTATGTTCATAATTCAAATATTAAACTTGTACAATTAAATATTAAACTCGCTACCCCCACGACAACAGTCGGGATTCTTCGTCCTCTCATATATGGTGGAGACTCGACAGACTTAAAGTCAACCCGAGGACTCCTCATATTATAGGACTCATATTGACATGGAGATTTGGCTGGTCTCACCTCGAGGTCGGAGGGGGGTCGGTGACGGGGACGATGGCGCGGATAATGGAGGGGGCTCCTAAATTTCTGTAAAAACAAAAACCCTATAAGCTATCAAGTAATCAAATGCATACGCCTTGCATAGTGCTCTCCAATTTTAGCATGCAAAGTAGGAGTACTTTTCCATTTTGAGCATTCAATAAGCAAAACCAAATCGTAAAATAAAGTATTATTCAAATTAGCATGCACTCAATTATAAGCAAAACTACATCATCTCTTGTGTCCGTACATCATCGAATATTATCACTAATACTCCTCGAATACTATCATACATATAGCTACGCTAATACAGCTAGAACCGTAGCGCTAGACGGGTATCGTCGCGGGCGGTGGACACCCAAAGAGAAGGAACCATCACAGGATCATAGCTCCAGTGAGATCCCTGAAGAACCTGCCAGGTATTGTCGAACCTGCCCTCCAACGCAACCATGTAGCGACGGACGTTCTCGTCCTCCTCGCTGACACAGTGACGTACCACCTCTGCGGTGTCCGGAAGCCTCGGCACCGTCACTGGCCCACGTGACCGCCACCAAATAAGGATCGGGTCAATGACGGGCTAGCTCCTCACCAACCTACGCCCCCCGTAAGGTAGCACCTCCGAATACCATCCTGCGGAGCCCAGTCCCGGACATGGCCCCTCTGATCAAGCCAGCCTCCTCCACCGAGTTGACGACAATGATGCGGGATAGGCATCGTCGACGTCGATGCGGGATTACTTGCTTGAACTAAAAATATAAACTAGTTCTATTAATTTTCTTGCTAAAAATAAACTACTTCTATATATATTAAAATAAAGTAGTTTTACTAAATTTACTATTCAACTACTAAGCACTTACTATAAATAAATAAAATAAAGTAGTACTTACTAAAAATAAACTACTTCTATATCTTTACCTAATAATAAAGAAAATTGGGTTTCTGTCGTCCGTCATGAAATTGCCCCTGAAGTTGTAAATTTTTACCCGCCATGCCACCGGTAAGTCAAAAACGATTCATTTTTTCCGAGTCGCTGCATCGGCCGTTGGTTGAGTTCATTAGTAATAGGTCTCGTATTATATCACAAGTGCTTGGGTAACATGTTGGCTAAAGGCCCTCTCTTCCACCTGGGAGATCCAGGTTCGATTCCCGCCTGCCGACCTTTTCTTTTTTCTCTTCCACCTGGGAGATCCAGGTTCGATTCCCGCCTGCCGACCTTTTCTTTTTTGCTTTTCTCATCCTTTTTCTCTTTAAATACAGGGTGGCATAGGATACAGGTGTCTCGCCCAAGCGTCATTTATCAGATAGGCTGCATGCATAATGTTTGTAATTTTGGCCTAGCTTTTCTCTGTTTAACTTTTTTATTTTTTTGGGCAGATTCAAATGCTTTTCTAATATTCATATCTTTTAAACTAACTTTAAATCTAAAATGTTATATATGAAAATTTCTTAGAAAAAATTGTACATTTCAAATATGCTATTATCCTGCATGTTAACCATTTCTAAAATTACATTTGGAATGCAATGTTAAATGCTATCTTTTATGGAGTATTTTGAAAATGCCTATAACATATGTCCCCTACCCCATTTAAATTGTGTAGATATGATAGTCTGACGCTCTCACGAGAGCTATTATTCGCATCATAGAAGATGTTGATTCCTACAAATTAAGGATCTTGACTTGGATTACGGTTGTAAATACATATATCAGCAAGATAAAAATAATGCTCTTATGCACATGCTATCATTGAGTAATAAAAATTACTTTGCTCTTTTCATCAATATTTGTTGGGCATCACCAAGGAGTAATTACAATAAAGGTGTAAAGAGATAGCGACAACTAGGTTGATATTTCCATTATCTAATAAGTTGGAAACACTTTGAGTACACTTGAAAAATCATCCGACTTTTAGGTTTTTATATGCAATAATACAACTTATTATGTTGTTTGTCATGCGTCATCGTAAAAGATTCAAGGGATTTGCTGATGTGGTTGCTATGTGTCCGAGGGATGAGTTTTTCTCCCGTGGCTACCCACGAGCATGTTTGCTACTAATAATAATAAAGCAAATTGGGTTTCTTTCGTCCGTCATGGCATTTTTTCAGAAAAGTCTCTCTATTTCAGAGAATTCAACCCGCAGTCTTGTTTTAAGTTGAAACGAAGCGTTATTTTCGTATTTTACACAAAAGTCCCTGTCTTTTCTTGAAATCAAACCGCCGTCCAGATTTAAGTCACATCCAAACCGTTATTTTACATTTTTCGAAAACCCCCCTGATGTTTTAGGTAATTCATCCGCGGATCATATTTAAGTCAAACAAATGCTTTTTAAAATCATCCATATCTTTTAAACCGTAACTCCGATTTGAACATGTTATATATGAAATTTGATTAGAAAAATATGTAGAATATGAAAATGATTTTTAAATATTATTTTGGAATATATTTGAGTCAAACCAAATGATTTTCTAAATTATCTGTATCTTTTAAACCGTAACTTCGATTTTAACATATTATACATGAAATTTTATTAAAAAAATGTGTGGAATCTAAATATGATGTTAATTTTACCTGTTAAATATTTTTAAAATATTGTTATGGAAGCAAACTTTTAATTTATAGAGCAAGATCTGGTTTTTTTTCATACCGGCAATGATCCAGATTGCAAAAATTACCCCACTATAACCATATACAAAAAGAAAACATCGATAACTACACGTGCATACGTCTGAAAAATGTCGCAAGGAAAAATAACAGATTTCTTTTTTTCATACCGGCGGCGATCCGGATTGCAAAAAAATACCCCACTATAACCATATACGGAAAAGAAAACATCGATAACTACATGTGCATACCTCTGAAAAATGTCGCAAGGGAAAACAACAGATTTCTCATCGCGAGAGTGAGAGAAAGCGAGTGAGAGAGA
This sequence comes from Aegilops speltoides, assembly GCA_021437245.1. Lineage (NCBI taxonomy): Eukaryota > Viridiplantae > Streptophyta > Magnoliopsida > Poales > Poaceae > Aegilops > Aegilops speltoides. The sequence goes on along the minus strand of CM038142.1, from coordinate 565,674,529 downwards.
GAGAGGGGGGAGAGAGAGAGAGAGGGAGAGGGAGGAGAGAGGGAGAGAGAGACGCCTTAGGATTAACCATATTCAACACATGTTTTTTGTTGTTTTGTGTGAACACCGAGGCCATCGCCGGCGAGGGTGAGAAGGAGGATAAGCGGCAATACAAATATGATGCCTCGCAAAAATAAAGGAGATGGACCTATTGTGGTCTTGAGTGATAGTTGTTCAGTTAAGAGTGTGTATAATGTTTTCACTCCCGTTGCAACGCACGGGCTCTTTTGCTAGTATAGTGAAATTTAATAAAGTAGTTTTATTAAATCAACTAGTTCAACTACTAAGCACTAACCTAAAATCGATATCTACTAACCTAAATAAAAAATTAATACATATATAAACAAAAAATGCTATGAACATTATATTCATACATACATAGCCACATCCATTCATCATATAGCTCTACCATATTATTCATACAAACAAAAAAATGCAATGAACAAACAAATTAATACAGATTATATGAAAAAAAGCACTAAACAGAACTGTGGCGGCGGCGGCTCACATCGGGGGAGGCCGGTGAGGGTGACGGCGGGGGCGGCGAGGGCGTCGATGATGGCCACGGTGGGGCGCGGGCAGGCGGCGCGCTGACCGACGGCGGCGACGGTGGGTCGTGGCGCGGGTGCGGACGGGCGCACTCGGGGGCGGAGGCGGCAGCGTGGCACGGGCGGCGGACGGTGTCGGCGTGGGCACGAGCAACGGTGACGGTGGGGGCAGCCTGGCGACGTCGAGGAGGTCGGCGCATCGGGGGCAACTGGCGATGGAAATCTGAAAATTTCCTAAGTGCTGGCTTATATAGCAAAGGCTTTAGTCCCGGTTCATCGCACCAACCGGACGAATCGTTTTAGTCGGTTGGTGCCACCAACCGACCAAAGATCTCTTTCAGCAGCCCAAAGGGTGGGAAGCAGAGTGGTCCCTTGCAGGCACCAACCGACTAAAGGGGGCTTTAATCTTGGTTGGTGCCACGAACCGGGACCAAAGGTTTTCACTGGTCTCGGTTCGTGGCACCAACCAGGACCAATGTCCTGCGGCTAGCCGCGGTGCGGTGGGATGTTTAGTCCCACCTCGCTAGCCGAGGAGCGGCAGGACCGGTTTATAAGCCCCGCCCGCCAGCTCCATTGAGCTCCTCTCAATCGCAGCCTCGGGCCAATCTCAAGATCGCTGTGGGCTCAATCTGGCCCATGGATGGGTTTCTAGTCGTATTCAGGCCGTGGTGGCCCAGTAGGTGGCATTTTTTTTAAAAAAATCCCAGCTTTTTATTTTCTTTTTTGCTTTATTTATTTTATTTTGTTTCTACTTACAACAAAATACCTACTGTTGCTATTTTATCTATTTCAGGAAAATTCTTTTTGCTTATAATGTTTTGAACAGAAAATACTTCGATAATTTTAGGTCCATAAATTTTATTTATGTTTTTAATATTTATTTTATTTTATTTTATTTTGTTTCTACTTATATATTTTATTAATTTTTATTTATGTTATTAAATTTTATTTTATTTTATTTTGTTTCATCCCTTTCTGACTTCATTTGTTATTTTTCATGCATTTACTGATTATTTTGAGCTATAAGACCCTGAAATTGAAAAGCATTTCAAATGAACTATGAAAACGTTGGAATTTGGCATGGTATCATCATTTCATCCACATAGCATGTGCAAGAAAGTTGAGAGGGTTACGACAAAAACTGGATGCACTTCGTGTACAAAACGGACAATCTCTTTCGAAGTATCAGGATTTCATATGGAAACTCGTCTGTTACAAAGGGATTTCATTTTTTAAACCTATTTGAACTCCTAACTTTTTGTGTGTTCAAAATGCACCATTCAAAGCCACATCATCAATTTTCAACCCTTTCTGACTTCATTTGTTATTTTTCATGCATTTACTGATTATTTTGAGCTATAAGACCCTGAAATTGAAAAGCAGTTCAAATGAACTTTGAAAAGGTTGAAAGTTGGCATGGTATCATCATTTCATCCACATAGCATGTGCAAGAAAGTTGAGAGGGTTACGGCAAACTGGATGCACTTCGTGTACAAAACGGACAATCTCTTTCGAAGTATCAAGATTTCATACGGAAACTTATTGTTATGACAGGCATTTGAAATGAACAACAAAAAGGTTGAAAGTTGGCATGGTATCATCATAATAGTTGTGGAGAGAAAATCTTCACTTTTTCTTCGCTTGTGTCCTTTCCTTATTGCGCCGTAACCATGGATAACCTTCATCATTTATCAGGATGCTTGGGTCAGCCTTGACTTTGAAGGGAGGAATTTCATGAAACTTTTCATAATCTTCGGACATGTCTGTCTTGCCCTCCACTCCCACGATGTCCCTTTTTCCTAAAACAACTATGTGGCACTTTGGCTCATCTATGATGTATTCGCTTCCTTATCTTTTCTTTTTCTCCATTTGGTGGACATGTCCTTCACATAGATAACCTATGCCACATCATTAGCTAGGACGAACGGTTCGTCAGTGTACCCAAGACTGTTCAGACCCACTGTTGTCATTCCGTACTGTGGGTCTACCTGTACCCCGCCTCCTGACAGATTGACCCATTTGCACTTAAACAAAGGGACCTTAAAAGCATGTCCGTAGTCAAGTTCCCATATGTCCACTATGTAACCATAACATGTGTCCTTTCCCCTCTCGGTTGCTGCATCAAAGCAGACACCACTGTTTTGGTTGGTACTCTTTTGATCTTTGGGGATCATGTAAAATGTATTCCCATTTATCTCATATCCTTTGTGAGTCAATACAATCGAAGATGGTCCCCTGGACAACGAGTACAGCTCAACACAAACAGTGTTTTCACCTCCGAGATGTATTTCCAACCAACTGCTGAAAGTACTGATGTGTTCACTTGTAATCCAGTCATCGCACTGCTCCGGGTGTTTGGAGCGCAAACTGTTCTTGTGTTTCATCGACATACGTGGTCACCAAGGTAGAGTTCAGTAGAACTGTGTAGTGTGCTTGAGACCAAGAATATCCGTCCCTGCATATTATTGACTCCCCTCCAAGCGTGCCTTTTCCAGTTAGTCTCCCCTCATACCGTGATTTAGGGAGACCTATATTCTTAAGGCCGGAATGAAGTCAACACAAAACCCAATGACATCCTCTCGCTTGATGGCCCATGGAGATGCTTCCTTCGCCTAGCGTGGTTACTGGACATATTTCTTTAGGACTCCCATGAACCTCTCAAAGGGGTACATATTGTGTAGAAATATGGGGCCCGAATGACAATCTCGCCAACTAGATGAACTAGGACGCAAGGCCATGATATTGAAGAAGGATGGTGGGAACACCACCGAAACCGACAAGACATTGCACAACATCACTCCTTAAACTTGGTATGATTTCGGATCGATCACCTTCGAGAGATTGCATTGAGGAATGCACATAGCTTCACAATGGCTAATCGGACGTTTTCCGGCAGAAGCCCTCTCAATGCAACCAGAAGCAGTTGCGTCATAATCACGTGACAGTCATGAGACTTTAGGTTCTGGAACTTTTTCTCTGGCATATTCATTATTCCCTTTATATTGGACGAGAAGCCAGTCGGGACCTTCATACTAAGAAGGCATTCAAAGAAGTTTTCCTCCTCTTCTTTGGTAAGAGCGTAGCTGGCAGTACCTTCATATTGCTTTGGAGACATACCGTCTTTTTCGTGCAAACGTTGCAGGTCCTCTCGTGCCTCAGCTGTATCTTTTGTCTTCCCATACACGCCCAAGAAGCCTAGCAGGTTCACGCAAAGGTTCTTCGTCACGTGCATCACGTCGATTGAAGAGCGGACCTCTAGGTCTTTCCAGTAGGGTAGGTCCCAAAATATAGATTTCTTCTTCCACATGGGTGCATGTCCTGCAACGTCACTCTGAACAGATAGTCCACCGGGACCCTTTCCAAAGATTACTTTTAAATCATTGACCATAGCAAGTACGTGATCACCGGTATGCATGGAGGGCTTCTTTCGGTGATCTGCCTCGCCTTTGAAATGCTTGCCCTTCTTTCGACATTGATGGTTGGTCGGAAGAAATCGACGATGGCCCAGGTACACATTCTTCCTGCATTTGTCCAGGTATATACTTTTGGTGTCAGCTAAAGAGTGCGTGCATGCATGGTATCCCTTGTTTGTATGTCCTGAAAGGTTACTGAGAGGGGGCCAATTATTGATGGTTACAAACAGCAACGCGTGCAGGTCAAATTCCTCCTGTCTGTGCTCATCCAACACACGTACACCGTTTCCATTCCACAACTCTAAAAGTTCTTCAACTAATGGCCTTAGGTACACATCAATGTCGTTGTCGGGTTGCTTAGGGCCTTGGATGAGAACTGGCATCATAATGAACTTCCGCTTCATGCACATCCAAGGAGGAAGGTTATACATACATAGAGTCACAGGCCAGGTGCTGTGATTGCTGCTCTGCTCCCCGAAAGGATTAATGCCATCCGCGCTTAAACCAAACCATACATTCCTTGGGCCACGTGCAAACTCAGCCCAGTACTCTCTCTCGATTTTTCTCCACTGTGACCCTTCAGCGGGTGCTCTCAACTTTCCGTCTTTTTTACGGTCCTCACTGTGCCATCACATCAACTTGGCATGCTCTTTGTTTCTGAACAGTCATTTCAACCGTGGTATTATAGGAGCATACTGCATCACCTTCGCAGGAACCCTCTTCCCGCGGGGATCGCCGTCAACATCACCAGGGTCATATGGCCCAGGTACACATTCTTCCTGCATTTGTCTAGGTATATACTTTCGGTGTCAGCTAAACAATGCGTGCATGCATGGTATCCCTTGTTTGTCTGCCCTGAAAGGTTACTGAGAGCGGGCCAATCGCTGATGGTTACAAACAGCAACATGTGCAGGTCAAATTCCTCCTGTCTGTGCTCATCCCACACACGTACACCGTTTCCATTCCACAGCTGTAAAAGTTCTTCAACGTTGAGGATATCTCTTATCGTTATCGTCTCAGTCAGCTAGGGATTAGAGATTAATCGGAAATTGGTCGAGTAATCGATTTTATCGGTCGACTATTAATCAGATATGTTTTTGCAAATCTCAGGTTTCCAACACTAAAGTACGCTATATTCAACACCAAAACAATATTTGGTAGAAGTGTTACCTTGATTTCGAGCCTTTGAATCCTTGTATAATGACAAAAAATAGGACACCAATACATATTGCACAATAGGGTCCATAAAACATAAATAAACATAGTTTTTGCAAACATAGTGCTATGAATAGGTTTGATTTATCGGTAGATTCTCGATAAATCGCTTGTCAGAGCGATAAATCGGTCCAAAAGATAAATGGTGAAGATAAGGCATAATCTTATCGGTCACCCCCAATTAGCGATAAATCGGAAGATTAATCGCTGAATCGGAAGATTTCTTGAACAGTGCTTCAACTACACATCAATGTCGTTGCTGGGTTGCTTAGGGCCTTGGATGAGAACTGGCATCATAATGAACTTCCGCTTCATGCACATCCAAGGAGGAAGGTTATACATACATAGAGTCACAGGCCAGGTGCTGTGATTGCTACTCTGCTCCCCGAAAGGATTAATGCCACCGCGCTTAAACCAAACCATACGTTCCTTGGGTCACGTGCAAACTCAGCCCTGTACTCTCTCTTGATTTTTCTCCACTACGACCCGTTAGCGGGTGCTCTCAACTTTCCGTCTTTCTTACGGTCCTCACTGTGCCATCGCATCAACTTGGCATGCTCTTTGTTTCTGAACAGTCGTTCCAACCGTGGTATTATAGGAGCATACAACATCACCTTCGCAGGAACCCTATTCCCGCGCGGCTCGCCGTCAACATCACCAGGGTCATCTCGTCTGATCTTATACCGCAATGCACCGCATACCGAGCATGCGTTCAAATCCTCGTACGCACCGCGGTAGAGGATGCAGTCATTAGGGCATGCATGTATCTTCTGCACCTCCAATCCTAGAGGGCATACGACCTTCTTTGCTGCGTACGTACTGTCGAGCAATTCGTTATCCTTTGGAAGCTTCTTCTTCAATATTTTCAGTAGCTTCTCAAATCTTTTGTCAGGCACAACATTCTCGGCCTTCCACTGCAGCAATTCTAGTACGGTACCCAGCTTTGTGTTGCCATCTTCGCAATTGGGGTACAACCCTTTTTTGTGATCCTCTAACATGCGATCAAACTTCAGCTTCTCCTTTTGACTTTCGCATTGCGTCCTTGCATCGACAATGACCCGGCGGAGATCATCATCATCGGGCACATTGTCCGGTTCCTCTTGATCTTCAAGAGCTTCCCCGTTGCAAAGATCATCGCACATCGTCTGGTTCCTCTTGATCTTCAGCAGCTCCCCCCGTTGCAGCATCACCGTATTCAGGGGGCACATAGTTGTCATCTTCCTCTTCTTCTTCACCATATTCCATCATAACCCCTATTTTCCGTGCCTCGTCCAAACATTATAGTGTGGCATGAAACCCTTGTAAAGCAGGTGGGTGTGAAGGATTTTCCGGTCAGTGTAAGTCTTCGTATTCCCACATTTAGGGCATGGACAACACATAAAATCATTCTGCTTGTTTGCCTCAGCCACTTCAAGGAAATTATGCATGCCCTTAATGTACTCGGAGGTGTGTCTGTCACCGTACATCCATTGCCGGTTCATCTACGTGCATTATATATAATTATGTATGTCAAAAGTAAGAAAATCACACAAGTATCTATCTAAAGTAAGAAAATCAGACAAGTATCTATCTAAAGCAAGAAAATCAAAAAGAAGATAAGAACAAAGGGCTCACTACGGTGGTGCCGGCAATGAGATCGGCGCGGACGATCGATGGCGGTGAAAATAGGGACGGGGCATGACGGACCTATAAATCTAGACAAATCTCGGAAAAAATGGAGCTCCGAGGTCGAACTTCGAGAGGAGAAAGCTAAACTACTGTGGCTCGGGCATTTCATCGAACACCTCATGTGCAAAGGAGGTGAGCTAGAGCACCCAAATGCCCTCCCCTCGCCCGCCAGAAAAATAGAGCACTGTGGAGTGCTCGGCCGCGGCGATGGGTATATATAGGCAACGTATTTGTCCCGGTTCTTCGCAGGAACCGGGACTAAAGATACCCTTCTGTACCGGTTCTAGGCACGAACCGGTACCAATGGCTATGGGCCAGGAGCGCGGCCCATTGGTCCCGGTTCATGCCTAGAACCGAGACAAATGGATCCATACGAACCAGGACCAATGCCCACGAGGCCCCGACCGGCCCCCTGGGCTCATGAACCAGGTCTAATGCCCCCCATGGGTCCCGGTTCATGAAGAACTGGGACTAGTGGGCTGGCCAGGCCCGAACCAAAGCCCTGTTTTCTACTAGTGGGGGGTAGCTTTCCAGGTCAGTCGGGCTAGGGTTAGGCCGGCCCAAGACCGGAGAGGGGTAGCTATGCCACAAAAACTTGCATTGGGCCCTCATACATGTCTGAGAGTGTGGTGAGATTTTTAAAGAGGCAATATGCAGCTGCAGAGTGTGACTCCCTTCATGAGCGACGATAGCACCGAAGTAAGGTTCAACATTTTTGGTTTTTATAGTTACATTGGTTGCTCATGTCTGTGTTGTTTAATGCTTACATCAATGGATGAAATTAAAAATTGTGTGTTTGGTTTGAAATGTTTAATTATTACTTTGATACTTTGTTGTAATAAAGAAATCTACCCCCTAGATTTCCTGGTCAACCGGACTAGGGTTAGGCCGCTCGGGGGCCTTCGAGGGGTAACAATCCCACCAAATTTTGCAATGGGTCCTCACAAATGTATACAAGTGTGGTGGATGGATATAACACCCAACATGCAGCTCCGAAGTGTGACCCCCTTCAGTAACGGCACTGCCGACAACACTTATAAGGGAAACTGTGACACATGTTTAATACAGAGGGGATCTTGTGGTGGGTTCGACCCAAACTTTGTTCTTAAATGTTCCCACGGGCTTACATGTCATAGTTAGGTGGAAATGTCAATTGGTAAAAATGCATCCGGTGGAAGTCAAAGGGCTAGGTCTTCGGGTCAAGGGGGGCAGGGTTAGCCCGATCAGGGGCCTTCGACGGGTAGCAATGGTACCAAAACACACACTTGGCCCCCTACACATCTTAAGTGTGGCGGTAGGTTCATAAACCTAGCATGCAGCTCCGTAGTGTGCCCCTTGATGGATGATGATAAAACCAAAGTAACGTTCAAGGGTTTTGTTGTTATAGTTGCATTGGTTGCTCATGTCTATTTATTTAATGTTTATATCACTAGATATCAATTAAAAATCACGTGTTCAGTTTGAAATATTAAATTATTACTTTGATGCTTTGTTGCAATTGAGAAAGCTACCCCCATAGATTTCTAGGTCAACCGGCCTAGGGTTAGGCCGCTCGGGGGTCTTCGCGGGGGTGGGGTAGCCATCCCACCAAAACTTGCATTGGGTCCTCATACATGTCTAAAAGTGTGGTGGTAGGTTCTGAGTGTGACCCCCTTCACGCACGACACTACCACCAACACTTAGAGAGGGACTACCACCAGCACTTAGAGAGGGAAACTACGGCGAAAGTTCGACTTGGAGGGAATCTTGTGATGGGTTGGGCCCAACTTGGTTTTAAAATGTTCCCAGGGGATGACCTACCACAACCATTTAGAAAAGTCCATTGGTCAAAGGCCGTCCAGTGAAAGTCAAAGGGGGTAGCTTTCCGGGTCAATCGGGCCAGGTTTAGGGCGGGCCAGGTTTAGGGCGGTCCGAGGCCGGAGAGGGATAGTTGTGCCACCAAAACTTGCATTCGGCCCTCATACATGTCTGAGAGTGTGGTGAGATATTTAAAGAGGCAATATGCAGCTGCGGAGTGTGACTCCCATCACGAACGGCGATAGCACCGAACTAAGGTTCAAAGCTTTTGGTTTTTATAGTTACATTGGTTGCTCATGTCTGTGTTGTTTAATGCTTACATCAATGGTTAGCAATAAAAAATTGTGTGTTTGGTTTGAAATGTTTAATTATTACTTTGATGCTTTGTTGCAATAAAGAAAGCTACCCCCTAGATTTCCTGGTCAACCGGCCTAGGGTTAAACTGCCAGGGGCCTTCGAGGGGTAGCTATGCCACCAAAACTTGCGGTGTGCCCTCATAAATATCCGAGAGTGTGGTGGGATGTTTAAGGATGCAAAGCGCAGCTCCGGGGTGTGGCCCCTTCATGGACGGCAACAACACCGAAGTAACGTTAGGTAGTTTCTTGTTATCCTTGCATCGGTTCCTCATGTCTATTTGTTTAATATTTATATCACTGAATAGCAATTAAAATTCATGTGTTCAGTTTCAAATGTTTAATTATTACTTTGATGCTTTGCTGCAATAGAGAAAGCTACCCTTGTAGATTTCCAGGTCAACCAGACTAGGGTTAGGCCGCTCGGGGGCCTTCGAGGGGTAACAATCCCACCAAAACTTGCAATGGGTCCTCACAAATGTATACAAGTGTGGTGGCTGGATATAACACCCAACACGCAGCTCCGAAGTGTGACCCCCTTCAGTAACAGCACTGCTGACAACACTTATAAGGGAAACTGTGACACTTGTTTAATACAGAGGGAATCTTGTGATGGGTTCGACCTAGACTTTGTTCTGAAATGTTCCTATGGGCTTACATGTCACAATTAGGTGGAAAAGTCCATTGGTCAAAAGGCGTTCGGTGGAAGTCAAAGGGCTAGGTCTCCGGGTCAAGGGGGACAGGGTTAGCCCGATCAGGGGCCTTCGACGGGTAGCAATGCTACCAAAACACCACACTTGGTCCCCCTACACGTCTTAAAGTGTGGCGGTAGGTTCATACACCTAGTATGCAACTCTGTAGTGTGCCCCTTCATGGACGATGATAACACCCAAGTAACATTCAAGAGTTTTGGTGTTATAGTTGCATTGGTTGCTCATGTCTATTTATTTAATGTTTATATCACTGGATAGCAATTAAAAATCATGTGTTCAGTTTGAAATATTAAATTATTACTTTGATGCTTTGCTGCAATTGAGAAAGCTACCCCCCATAGATTTCTAGGTCAACCGGCCTAGGGTTAGGCCGCTCGGGGGTCTTCGCAGGGGTGGGGGTAGCCATAACACCAAAACTTGCATTGGGTCCTCATACATGTCTAAAAGTGTGGTGGTAGGTTCCGAGTGTGACCCCCTTCACGGACGGCACTACCACCAGCACTTAGAGCGGGAAGCTACAACGAAAGTTTGACTTGGAGGGAATCTTGTGATGGGTTGAGCCCTAACTTGGTTTTAAAATGTTCCCAAGGGCTGACGTATCACAACCATTTAGAAATGTCCATTGGTCAAAGGTCGTCCGATGAAAGTCAAAGGGGGTAGCTTTCCGGGGAAATCGGGCTAGGGTTAGGGCGCCGGTCCGAGGCCGGAGAGGGATAACTATGCCACCAAAACTTGCATTTGGCCCTCATACATGTCTGAGTGTGGTGATATATTTAAAGAAGCAATATGCAACTGCGAAGTGTGACTTCCATCACGAACGGCGATAGCACTGAAGTAAGGTTCAGCATTTTTGGTTTTTATAGTTACATTGGTTGCTCATGTCTGTGTTGTTTAATGCTTACATCAGTGGTTAGAATTAAAAATTGTGTGTTTGGTTTTGAAATGTTTAATTATTAATTTGATGCTTTGATGCAATAAAGAAAGCTACCACCTACATTTCCTGGTCAACCATCCTAGGGTTAGCAATCCCACCCAAACTTGCAATGGGTTCTCATACATGTATAAAATTGTGGTGTTAGGATCTAAAACCGAACACACAACTTCAGAGTGTGACGTACTTCAAGAACGACACTGCTTCCAGCACTTACAGGGGGAATCTGCAATAAAGATTCAATATGGAGGGAATCTTCTGGTGAGTTGGGCCCAGATTTTGTTCTGAAATATTCCTATGGGATTACGTGTCACAATCAAGTGGAAATGTCCAGTGGTCAAAGGGTGTCCAATACAAGTCAAAGGGCTAGATCTGTGGGTTAACGAGGCTAGGGTTAGCCCGGTCGTGGGCCTTTAGGGGTAGCAATGGCACAAAAACAACACACCAAATCTTCCTAGATGTCTCAAAGTGTTGTGGTAAGTTCAGACACCCAACACGCAGCTCCACAAATGTGCCCCCTTCATGGACGTCAATAACACCGAAGTAACATACGACAATTTTGTTGTTATAGTTGCATTGGTTGCTCATGTCTATTTATTTAATGTTTATATCACTTGATGGCAATTAAAAATCTTTTGTTTAGTTTGAAATGTTTAATTGTTACTTTGATGCTTTGTTGCAATAGAGAAATCTAACCCCTAGATTTTTGGGTCAACCGACCTAGGGTTAGCCCACTTGGGGGGCCTTCGCGGGTGGGTGTAGGGGGTAGCAATCCCATGAAAACTTGCAGTGGGTCCTCATACATGTATATAAATATGATGGGTGTGAGAAATATAGACCTATACTTGTCCATGTGAGAAAAAAAATAAAAGCACTTATGCCTACGGTTTAACCGTCGGCATGTAGACCTTTGCCTACGGTTAAAGGTTTAACCGTAGGCAAACCTACCTTATCCACTTTTTTTGGTGCACCTTATCCACTCACCTCTCCACCTCTCCACCTCTCATTTCTCTTTTTTTCGAGAGTACGCAATCGCGTACCGTATTTTTATAGAAGAAGAAGAACACAATTTACAAGATTTCACATGTTGATGCGAACACCAACATGAGAGCACCCACTCCAACTAAAACCCTAGGCTAATGTGTCACAAAACATTGTAAACCTCCAGCACCATTAAACGCTAAGTGCCACTCTTTAAGCTCATCTAAGATTACGCGAACCATGTCTCTAGCTTGCACTTGTTGCTCCCTCCTGTTGAAGACTCGAGCGTTGCGTTGCTTCCATAGCATCCAAGACGTGCAAATGACCAAGCTGTCAAAACCTCTTCTCTCGCTCGACCGCACGCTCCTACGTTTTTGAGTCCACCATTCCACCATGGTGTCGTCAACCGTCGGCCCCAAGATTGGAAGTTGTAGTTCAGCCATGCAAGAAGACCACACTTTTTGCGCATACACGCACTGCACAAGAATGTGCTTCGCATTGTCCTCGCTCTATAGACACGTGAAGCAAGGCGAAGGTTGATCTTGCAGCCCGTGGCGAGCTCTTCGATCCGAAGTCCAAATCCTGTGCTGTGAAGCCAACCACATGAAGATCTTGAGCTTAAGGGGAGCTAGGCTTATCTAGATGCATGTGGCCGCCGGCGCCTGATCAGCCCTTGGCATAGTCTGGCATAGGCGGCCTTGGCCGAATAAACGCCCTCCTCCCTTGAGCATGGCCAGGAGAACTTGTCCTCCCCCTCGGCATCTCTCTGGATAGTGGATATCGCATGTCTAAGGTGCATCAGCTGCATCTGGGCCATGAAGGTCATGTTCCCAATTATGTCTTGCTCCCACCTCTCTCCCTCCAAAGCTTTCTCAACCGTTCGTGAGTTAATCACCCTGGTTTGAACCATTTCCTGAATGTTTGGGGTGATATCCCGTGCTTTGAATCCATGAATCCATTTGTCGCGCCAGAAGAGCACACGGTCGCCTCTGCCCACCTTAATGCCAACTAGACTATCGAACACTTCTCTTGCCTCGTCATCCACCATCAGCGCCAGATTGCTCCATGGTCTATCCTTGTCAAGTCTACTAAGCCATTCCCACCTAACTCTAAGCGCCAAAGCTTGCAATTTCAGATTCTTCACTCCCAGGCCACCAAAGCTTGTGGGTCTGCAAATCGTGTTCCAAGCCACCAAGCATTGTCCACCGTTTGTTTTGTCTTTGCCAGCCCAGAAGAAGGAGTGCATCCATGTGTTAATCTCCTCAAAACCCAATTAGGCGCGTTCAGGATAAGCAGCTGGTGAACTGGGCTGGCTGACAACACCGATTTGACCAGCACCAGGCGCCCAACACTCTGCACGAAGCCCCTTTGCCAGCCCGGTGCCATTTTTTTTGACCATATCCAGCAAGGGTTGCCATTCGTTCCTGGTCAGCTGGCGAGTGGCGAGCTGGAGTCCAAGGTACCTCAACAGGAAATCAGCAAGGGCGCAATGAAGCAGTCTAGTGACCCTGTCCTTATCCTCCCGCTCCCCTCTGAATATGGTCGCCGTGAACTTTTCGTTGTTAACTTTCAGACCTGATGCCTCACCAAAAACCAACAAAGCCTCCTGAATGAATTGCAGATCTAGGAGCGATGGGCGAACGAAGAAAGCAACATCGTCAGCGTATATGGATATGCGTTGAACAGCCGAAATCCCTCTGAATGAGCTTAACACCCCATCTACCGTAGCTTTGGTAACCATCGCTGTGAGAGCATCCATTGCAATAACAAAAAGGAGCAGGGAGACTGGGTCCCCTTCGCGAAGCCCTTGCACGTGTGTGATGCTCCTTCCAGGCAGGTCGTTCACCACAATGCGGGTGGACGCCGATTGCAGAAGGATTGACAACCATTTGATCATCTTCTGTCCAAATCCTTTGGCCTTGAGCATCTCGAACAAGAAAGGCCAAGCAAGGGAGTCAAAGGCTCGCCAGATGTCCAGCTTGAGAAGTACACCTTTGCACTTCCTCGACGTAATCTTCTTGGCCACTTGTCTAACAAGGAGAAAGTTATCGTGCAAACACCGTCCTTTTATGAAGGCTGATTGGTTGAAGGTGACAAGATCCTTCATGCGTGGTCTAATTCTTATCGCCAAAAGTTTATCGAAGATCTTGGACATGCTATGTGGCAAACTGATTGGCCGGAAGTCACTTACAAACTCCACATTCGCTTTTTTAGGGATCAGGACAATGAGAGCTCTGTTCAACTTGGCAAATCCTCTTCCATCTCCAACATAAAGCTTCATAATGGCCACCATGATGTCCCGCTTGATCACTGGCCAAGCGCATTGATAGAACTTTCCGATGAAATCGTCCGGACCGGGGGCATGGTCGGGATGCAACTCTTTAATCACCTCCCACACTTCCTCCTCCGAGAAGATGGCCTCCTATTCATTCAAGTCCTTCTCCTCGATGCCCAAGAAGTCCAGGTCCAGGGTGTATGGCCTAGCATTGGCAGTACCGATGAGCGCCTGAAAAGAGTCCGAGAAAGCCTCTCCCATTCTGCTCTGGTCAGTTATGATCTCCTCGTCTTGCTTCACATGGGGGATGAAGTTTTTGGCTCTCCGACCATTCGCAACAGCTTGGAAGAATTTCAAATTTGCATCCCCTTCCTTGATACAGCGGAAGCGTGATCGCTGTCGATCAATCGTTCGCTCAAGGGAAGCCAGGCCGAGAAGGCACAGCTTGAGCATGCACCCGAGCCATGTTTCCAGAGCCGCCAAGTGTCGATGATCGAGAGCTTTGTCAAGCCTGAATATCACCCACGTGGCCACTGCCATAAGTAGCTTCACGTTACCGGTTTTCCTCTGATCCCAAGCTTGCAACGCAGCCCCGGCGTTTCTGAACAACGCATCCAACCTCTTGTATGGATCAGCTATAGTCTTGTCGCACTTCCACGCCTCCTTTACCGCGTCCTCAAACCCTTCCAATTTGGTCCAGTACAGCTCAAAATGGAACCGTTTCTTATGTGCAAAATGCGCACAGGTAGTTAGGAAGAGAGGCGCATGATCCGAGACACCGGTCGACAGGGCTTGTAACAGACTCTCCGGGTAACTCAGCTCCCAATCCACCGTGACTAGAACTCTGTCAATTTTGGTTAGCGTGGGGTTGTCCCTCTCATTTGTCCAAGTGTAGCGTCGGCCGTGCATATATAGCTCTCCTTAAACTCATGGTCATCCACAAACTGACGAAACTTGTTCATCATGCTCCTGTTGATGTTTGAGTTATTCTTCTCCGAAGCTCTCAAGATCATATTGAAATCGCCAAGCACCATCCATGGTCCCGGGCAGAGCGCCCTTCTCTGCACCAAATCCGCTAAGTAGTTCGTTTTCCTCGCGTCTCCTTGAGGCCCATAGACAACTGAAATCCACCAGTGCATACCCACCTTTGGGCAGACCTCGCTCGTGAGAAAGTTAGTGTCCATCTGCAAGTTTTGAACATTGAGCACCGAGGAGTTCCACGCCAAGAGAATGCCTCCACGAGTATCAACCGCCGGCAAGTACGCAAAGCCGTCAAAGGACGGGCCCAAGCATTGCATAACAATAAAAGTATCGATTACATCCATTTTAGTTTCTTGCAGGCAAACTAGGCTAGTCTTAGTGGTGTCTAGGAACTCCTTCACCGCTTTCCTCTTCGCCGGGTTGTTTAATCCTCGCGCATTCCAGCAAACTATGGATGGGTGTAGATCCATGAAGAAAGATTAGTCACCCACTCCATCTCACCACCCAGGCTCAATGAGCCTCCACCACCATCCTCGTCTCTCCCTCCGCATCAAAGGACGACACAGTCTTGCCAAACAGAGCAGCGATAATGCGAACGTGCTGGTCGCGCAGAGGGGTGTCGAAGAGCTCCTTTAGTTCCTGCACATCTTCCTCGTGAGGCACCAGATCAGCTGGGACAAGCCCAAGCGCGCAGAGCAGAACATTCTCAGCCAGAGTTGCTTTTGTCAGCACAGCCGAAGAAGATCTTTTCGAAGCTCTCGTAGTGCGCCTTGGGGTGCAAATATCAGCATCTGCACCTTGCACCGAAGCCTGGACCTCTTTGAGCAAAGGTGGGGCAAGCCTCTTGACAATATTTGCACAGAATGTTTTCAGCTTAGCCAATGCCACTGCCTCCTGGCTGGTCATCCCTTCTGTTAGTGCAGCCATCCCCACATGCTTGCGGGCCTCCATGTTCTCCATGTCATCTGGCATTCCCGACAGGCTTAGGGTAAGAACCTTCACGCCACACTCCACTGGTGCTGCTGAGTTAGCAGTGTCCAACACTGCAGGGACGAGAGCAGCAACAACCTCCGATATTCCATGAGAACAAGGATCAGCATGGGTGCAGGCATGCAATTCCTCCAATTGGCCCACCCCCATGTTCACTGCATGCACTGGGGTGACAGCGTGGGACGCATTGATGGGATCCTGTGCCCTTGCCTCCATCAACTCCGGGATTAGCGCCACAGGATCTGCCTCCACTGGCACATCTCCCTCCTTCTCTCTAATGATAACTGATGGAACATCAACCACGCTTCCCATCGTCTGATTGGCCGGCCGCGGTGGCCCCTCCACCAATGGGATCAGGGCACTATGATCACCCCTCTCAGTCTGTGGGACCGCACGCACCTCCACCAAGCCCTGCGGGGCCGCCTGCCCAGCAGGCTCCACCTCCGATAAAGCACCCGTCCCTACCACGGTCTCCTCCCCAGGCGTGTTCTCATTGGGACGCTCCCGATTCGCCTCCTTCTCCAAGGCAGCCGACCCAATCATTGGATGCCCCTCTCTCGAAGCCTCGATAATGCCATTGTCTCTCCCAGCACCAGGAGTTGAGTTGTTTGGTAGCGACGGTTCTGGGCCCGAAAGGCGGTCAAAAGATGACGGCCTGACAGAGGTCCTGTCCCGAATCTTCACCCTTGGACGGGTCTCCACCAACTCCACGACCGGCCCCATTGGTGGAAGCCTCCAATCCTGGGCCACCGGCGGCGAGACAGCCACTGCGCCGTCTTGAACGCCCGCACTCCGGCGAGAACCCACATTGTCACCCATGCCCTGACCTCCTCTCGAATCACGAACGCCACGCAGCCACGGCCGCCGCGTCGTCACCGGCCCCGCCCCTCCCAAACTGTTGTTGGAGTCCGACAAGCCACTCTGCCCGCTACTCGACGGATCAACCGCGCACCACGGTGGCTTGACCACGCTGGAGTACACTACAAGAAATATGTCAATGTGACCACCACTATTGGTCACTGAAAGGTCACAAATTTCCATTTGCGACCTTTTTGTGACCAAAAACAGAAGGTCAAAAGCTGGCCGTTGTAAACTGACTATAGCGATCTTCTCTGTGAGAAGGTCATGGACGTTTACGACCAAAATATTCCTACTATGGCATTTTGGTCACTAGCAACCTCCCCAGGGCACGTAGGCATCCAGCGTGGCAAGCTGATGTGGCACAAGATTCAGCCCGGTCCGATTCGGCATTTTACATGGGCCGAGCCCAACAATTCGGCCTTTTTATATATTTTTCTGTCAATTTTTTATCGGCTTCATGGGCCAAGCCCAACAATTCAGCCTTGTTAGTTTTTGAGGCCCTTGAGCTTTTTGCAGTCCATTTCTTTTTTCTGTAAGACTTTTCATTTCATTTTTGAAATTGTTCGATGCTTGTTGGTATGTGGCCTGTTTCAGCCCAATTATTTGTCCAGTTTGGCCCAAGCAGACTTTAGCCCAATCACACACATACATCCAACATTATTTCATTCAAATTAGGAAAACTCCCAGGTTTACATAACACAAAAAGAAAATATCTCCTGGTTTACATAACACAAAAATCATCTCAGAATACATTTCCTTACATAGGAATATACAATAAGAAAATGATGGCACATCTGCTACTATCATAACAGACAATGTACTTTTTTAACGGAACAGACAATGGATTTCATTGCTCTCTCTTATGCGACATGCTCCAGCTGCCACAACTTGCCATCCTACAATGAGAGAGATATAACATTAGTGGAGCAAACTGTTGTCCAGGCACATTAGTTTTATGAGAAAACTGATCCATGAAGTTATCTACAATGAGGCGAACGAGTAGCTCCATCCTCAGGGACTAGGCACATCGATGATCGTGCTTGGCTAAAGCTAGATAACACAATTCAGATTAAGAAAGCAAGAAAAAAAACCTAAACTAAACAAGGTTATTCCCGTAGATCATTGACAAAGAAAACAACAATCAGCAAAGGGAGATTCAGATTTTACTCTATATCTTTTGGTATTTTCATTATACTTGACAATCTAAAACACTAACACAAAGGGAAATAATTTGACAAGGACAGTTGCATATATAACTATCAAGCATATGACAGGAGGAAGAAACAAGCTAATATGACAGGGACAGAATTATATCACAACACAAACAATTATAGAAGGCATATACATCACAAACATTTATCTCACAAGAACTTGAGCTAATACATGGACTACGAATTTGAATTTATTTCTACAAAAAAGGGAACACACCGGTGACAACACATACATGAACTGGAATTAAAAGACACAGGGTGAACTCACATACGAGCTAGCAGACCACTAATTCATAGATCAAATCAAACATACCAAATGTTTTCCAAAGCAACTAGACATCAACTAGTCAGAACACATAATAAGATGCACCATATTATACAAGTACGAGACTGAACAATTATAAGGTTGCAAGATCTTATCAAATCTGAATATTACATGTACTACACGTCTCAAATTTTACAGAAATTTCAGAGAAGAGAGGGAGAAAGAGAGATAGCAGCAGCAAGATTGAGGAGAGAGCAGCAGCAAAGGGAGGTTGAGAGAGAGAGAGAGAGAGATTCAGCAGAAGGTGTTGAAGAAGGAGAAGCAGCAGGCAGAACGTGTAGGAGAAGAAAGGAAGCAGAGACGTGGGGAAAGCAGCAGCAAGATTGAAGAAAGAGGAGCAGTAAGGACGTAAGGATGGGGAGCAACAACAGTTTTGGGGATAGAAGAAGAAGACAACAGCAGCAGTTATGAGAAAACTCATCCTACAATGAGAGAGAACTATCAAAGTGTTTTATTAACCTCTAGGTTAAAACAACCACATTTTTATTGTCACTTGTTAGTCGGAAAATATAGCTATCTCTCCTGTGTAAATATGTACATGTTGGCATTAAATGAAAAAATGGGTATGAACAAGCATTCGCTGCTACACAATAATGAATGAGAACAATGAGGTACTGGCAGGGGTATATGGCTGCACCATCACCAATGCAGACACCGCCAGAACGTAAATGCAGCAAAGAACCCTTCCGACATTTGAGAGCACTCTCACTGTGCTATAATTAACTGCATGTTCATTTTCAACAACACTTATGGAGCACTTAGTTCTAAATAGTTGTTCTAAATATGCAGTTTCTAAATTACAAATCTCTGTTTTGATCGTCCAATAGTCAGACACGACAACAACATGGCAGGCAGACAACATCATATATGAGACAAACTACTAGAGGATACACACGTACACCGAACAACACCTAGCAATGCTCAGCAGCTGCACCTTGATACACAGAGTGAAAAAACAGGTAAATCACCTCCACAAACACCAGGACCTTGAGAAGGAATTGTACAAGGAATTGTGCCAAAACACGTATTTAATCATGCCTAAAATACATCACATCCACATCGCGCACCAAATTAACATAGGAAGCAGGGGAGTAGGTCGATGTACCAATCCATCACCTTGAGTAGGGGAAGAGAAGAAGCAGAGGAGGGAGGTCCATGGTGTCCCTCCCAAGCAGCAGCACAACACATCACGCCTTCATCTCCCATGGTGACGTCCTGGTTCGAAAGAGAGATGAGAAGGGGCTCAGATAGAGAGCGGAAGAAGAAAAGATGAGGGGAGGAGAAAGGGATTCATACCTTTGAGCCTTGCAGTTGGACCTACTCATTCGCCACGGCCCATGGCCGGTGGTAGGAATCCCGAGAACAAGAACACAGACGGACGGAGTTGCTCCATGGCGCCGAGGCAGGGGAGGAAGGGGCTATCGTTCATGACATCTCGGTGCTCGAGCAAGGACGGCATCCTAGATCTGGGAGGCAGAGACGACGAAATGAGGAAGTTAGGAATGGCTGTGAGGAGGAGATGGAGTAGATGGATGCACCTGAGTCATCGGAGCCACGCCGACCGAAACCCTAGCGACGGCAGCTGGTCGCGGTTGGCGCTGGAGGACGCGCGCGACGGATCTCGACGAGGAACACCAGCCTCCCCAAGCCGAGCCTGCTCGATCCGGAGGGAGGGAGTAGGGGTGGGGGCGGCGGTGCCTGCTTGATCCAGAGGTAGGGAGGTGGGAAGGAGGGATTACTGCTGGATCTGGCCATGAGATGAGCGGATCTGCGTGGGGGGGGGGGGGGGGGGTGGAAGGCAAGGGTGGGGCTGGAGGTGGAGGCCGCGTGGAGGCGGGCGAGGACGGGGTGCACGCGGAGGCTGGAGGTGGAGGCCGCGTGGAGGCGGACGGCGGCGGATCTGAGGGAGGGAGAGGCGAGGCGGCGGCGATGGGGAAAAGGGAGCGGCATCGGCAATTGGGAGAAGGGGCTAGGGTTTCGTGGGTGGACGAGGATGAGAGGGATACAGGGTGATTCGGGAGAGGGTGAGAGCGACGAGGGGGTGTGTGGGCTACCGTTGGATCTGGGTGCATCCGACGGTGCTTAATTCATGATCCGCGTGAGCTGATTTTAGACCAATCAGAACGCAGTATCCCCTTTGATGATGTTAAGACCATTTAAATTGGTCATAATCGACTGAAAAGAAGATTTTGAATCATGTCTCCTATTTGACGACCTAAGAAATTTATAAAAATAAATAGAAATCAAAAACCTTCGCATTGTGTCACCAAGTGTGACCTACTTTTTAGTAAAAATAACAAACTCTGAATAATGTAGATATCATTAAAAAAATTATTTTCCATTTTTAGTGCTCAAAATGAGTTCTTTTTTGTAAAAGACCTACCAAATATTTGTTGAAATGATATTCTTTATATTCTTTATATTTTTTCAAAATGAGTTCTTTATACTCTGCAAAAGTTTACATCGTGGAATAGTAAATAGTATCGACAAAAAAACTCCAAGATTCAACAACTAGCTAGGAACGGTCATTCCCGCCGTTTTGACCGCATTTTGAAACGGGCATAAAAAATTCAAAAAAAATCAAAAAATTGGGAAACCTTCGCATTGTGTCATTATATGTGGCCAAGTTCCCAGGAAAAATAACAAACTTGTAATACGGCAATTATTTTAAAAAGTGTTCTCGAAACGAGCTATCACGTGTGAGATCAATGGCTTTCAAGCCAAATGATCAATCTTATGGCCACATTCATGGCATAGTTTGTTCAAATGATCTCATATTGTGCACAAGGGTTCATATTAGAATGGCAAACAATGTTGCCTAAGGAAGTTTTCATTTTCTTTGGACGAAAAAACCATTTTTCATTTTCCGAGTGCCTGAGGAGGTTTTTTTGTGAAGGAACTACCAAATAATTGTTGCAAAATTGGACCAAATCATTTTTCTAAAATACTAGGACATATTTAATGCACAATTGACCCAATGGTTGGGTGTAAAAAGTTTTGATCCACCTCTCATGAAAAAGACAAATTTCCGTCGATTCAGATGGAAGCGGGTCAAATTTGAACTGCAGCTGCCTCATAGTTTGCTATTTATTTTTTCCAAAAATCATTTCTAGGTACATAAGTACCTATTTAATCAGAGAAACACCAAAAAAATTCCAAGATTCAACAACTAGCTAGGAACGGTCATTCCCGCCGTTTTGACCGCATTTTGAAACGGGCATAAAAAATTCAAAAAAAAATCAAAAAATTGGGAAACCTTCGCATTGTGTCATTATATGTGGCCAAGTTCCCAGGAAAAATAACAAACTTGTAATACGGCAATTATTTTAAAAAAGTGTTCTCAGAAACGAGCTATCACGTGTGGAGATCAATGGCTTTCAAGCCAAATGATCAATCTTATGGCCACATTCATGGCATAGTTTGTTCAAATGATCTCATATTATGCACAAGGGTGCATATTAGAATGGCAAACAATGTTGCCTAAGGAAGTTTTCGTTTTCTTTGGACGAAAAAACCATTTTTCATTTTCCGAGTGCCCAAAAGGAGGTTTTTTTGTGAAGGAACTACCAAATAATTGTTGCAAAATTGGACCAAATCATTTTTCTAAAATACTAGGACATATTTAATGCACAATTGACTAAATGGTTGGGTGTAAAAAGTTTTGATCCACCTCTCGTGAAAAAGACAAATTTCCGCCGATTCAGTTGGAAGCGGGTCAAATTTCAACTGCAGCTGCCTCATAGTTTGCTATTTATTTTTTCCAAAAATCATTTCTAGGTACATAAGTACCTATTTAATCGGAGAAACACCAAAAAAATTCCAAGATTCAACAACTAGCTAGGAACGGTCATTCCCGCCGTTTAGACCGCATTTTGAAACGGGCATAAAAAATTCAAAAAAAATCAAAAAATTGGGAAACCTTCGCATTGTGTCATTATATGTGGCCAAGTTCCCAGGAAAACTAACAAACTTGTAATACGGCAATTATTTTAAAAAAGTGTTCTTAGAAACGAGCTATCACGTGTGGAGATCAATGGCTTTCAAGCCAAATGATCAATCTTATGGCCACATTCATGGCATAGTTTGTTCAAATGATCTCATATTGTGCACAAGGGTGCATATTAGAATGGCAAACAATGTTGCCTAAGGAAGTTTTCATTTTCTTTGGACGAAAAAACCATTTTTCATTTTCCGAGTGCCCGAAAGGAGGTTTTTTTGTGAAGGAACTACCAAATAATTGTTGCAAAATTGGACGAAATCATTTTTCTAAAATACTAGGACATATTTAATGCACAATTGACCAAATGGTTGGGTGTAAAAAGTTTTGATCCACCACTCGTGAAAAAGACAAATTTCCGCCGATTCAGATGGAAGCGGGTCAAATTTGAACTGCAGCTGCCTCATAGTTTGCTATTTATTTTTTCCAAAAATCATTTCTAGGTACATAAGTACCTATTTAATCAGAAATACATGGTTTGATGGAGATACATCGAGGTTTTGACGGTGGCCGAGGGCCCCAACTCTAGAGTGCGTAAGCTCGCATGCCCGCCGCGTGGTCACCGCGTGACCGTGGCGTTGCCATGTGTTCTGGGCGGCCTAGGCATGTCTAGTGGTTTGGGAACTCCCCAGGTAGGTGCTAGGAAGAAAATCACAACATAAGATTCTCACGAGGAGACCGATCGATGCTTAAACATGAATAAGCAGCCAAGTGTTTGATTAGCGGTACGAGAAATGTACATGGCTAATGGCCGTGAGTTTTGGCTGAGGATGATCAGTTACTAAGAAGGCCGTCTTCACAAATTTTCAGCTCAAAAGGAGGAGCCTAGGTGGTACTTGCTTTGCAAACCACCACACTGGACATAAATACGAATGTTGAAGCTCGGCTCAAAATAATGAATGGATTGAGCTGGCATTTGGTGGAGGATGGTTATTTGGGCATAGGAAAGCATCAGAGAAAATGGATACTATTTGGACATGCCAAAGTGGTACTTCCTTCACAAACTGTTGTTTTGAATGAATAGGAAAATGAATATTTTTGAATTATTTTTGAACTAGGAAAGGAATGTTTTTACATATTTGACGAAGATATGACCCAAAGAATTTATGAGATTTGTTTGGGAATTTTGGGAATGACAGAAATATAGGTTGCTTCACAACCTAGGGCAAAAACTGCCACATGGACATGACACATAGGCAAAACTGATGAGATGGCGCCTAGTCATCGCAACCCACCACAATTTACAAGGCTATGACCATCTATATTGGTCGTTAACAACTAGAAATAAGGCAGCGGACTAGCGCTGTTTGCTTTATGACCATTTCGTGTAAGGAAATTATGACCTTTCTAACCAAAATGGTCGCAATGGTTTAGGGTTTGGAGCCCCTTGAACAGCTTTTGACCAATTGGTCTCAAATGGTCATAAATCTATGACCAATTCTTCCAGAGTCACTGACAGAAGGTCATAAGTTGACATATTTCTTGTAGTGGTAGTCCGTCACCATGTCCAGATGTATCAAGATCTTGTATTTCAGTAGAGTAGGCTCTCTCAAAGGCGGCACCTGCCCTGGCTCCGGCACGGCAAGCCATCGCAGGGAGGGGATCGACTCCGAATCGACAGTCCACACCGTGAGCTTGAAGGAGGCAAGATCAGACCTGTTGCTCATCTCCGGCGCCACCTCATCCACCATGCATGCCGTGCCCAGCAGCTGCTCTGCCACCTCTCTGTCCCAAGCATGGGGGGGATACCTTCCATCTCCAGACGGACTTTGAAACCCATCAGTGCATGAACTGCTTGTGCCTGCCGGTTCTACGGCCGGAAGTACAGGCGAACTCCCCGGTGCTCCAGGAACGGAAGAGCACCCACTCTGCTCCGGTGTTCTGCGCGCCCAAACACCACGAGGAAATCCTCCGGCTGGAATCTGATGACCGGAACCCAATCCCTATCAACCTCGACTTGCGCCCTTAGAGCATCAAGGACGAACTCCGGCGAAAGATCTCTCCTTGCGCCACCAGCGTATGCCACCATGGCAAACTGCAGCCGCCGCTCCAAGTCCTCCATGGACTGCGAACGGCGCACTACACAGATGTCCACCAGCCCCATCGGCTCCAGGGTCGGATCTACGCGCACCTCGAGGTGAGGAATGAACAGAGCTGGCCAAACCGGGGTCGGGGGGAGACCCTGCACAGGCAGAGGCGGCGGAGGGGGAGGCCGCAGCATCGGGCTGGCCGCACGCCTATCAGCTTCACGACGCGCCGCCTTGGCCGCCGCTGCGCGACGCAGAACCTCCACCGCAGACGGGCTCCGGGGGCGCTTGCAGTCGCGCGATCCATGCCCTGAAAGCCCGCATCTGAAGCACGCAATGTTGTTTGTGCAATCCTTACATAAGTGCCCCTCCAGCAGGCACCTGAAGCACTTGTTATCCATCTCCGGTGAAACTTCTCGGCGCAGCAGCGGGGATGGGGTCAGCCGCGGGGCGCGCAGCTGGATGCCCGGCTCTGCGGCCAACCCGACACGGCGCCTCCATAGCGTCTTCTTCGTGGGCGGCGGCTGCACCCAAGTCACAGCCCAACGCCTGGATTCGCCATCAGCCGGCTGCTTCGGCTCGCCCGGCCCTCCCGACACTTCCGAGCCCGAGGACAGCCCGAGCCCCGGCACCACCGGCCGCGCCTCGCTCCTCCGGAAGGACGAGCCGATGGACTGCGGGCTCCCCGCCATGCCTCCGCCACAAGGGGACCGGGAAGAAGGGGGAGAGGTGGCCGCCGTGGCTGGAGTGACCGCCGGCGGGGAGAGGTGGACGTCGCCACCGGGGTGGCGAGCGGCGGGGAGCGGGGGAGCGGAGAGGAGCGGATGTTTTTTTTCTGGATGATGTTTTTCACCTCTCATTTCTCTCATTCTCTCTCTCCCAACCCCCAGCCGATCCCGACCACCGCCCCGCCCCCGACTCCTCCCCCATCCTGGCCCCGGCTGCCGCCTCGGCCCCTACTCTGCCCCGACCTGCTGCCGTCCTGCCCTGCCGCTGCCGGCCGCCGCCCTGCTGGCCGCCGCTCCTCCCCAATCCTAGCCCTGCTCCGCCCCGACTTGCCGCCTTGGCCCGGCCGCCTCCCCGACCCCTGCTCTACCACGCCCGACCGCCGTCCCGCCACGCTCAGCCGCCGCCTCGCCCCGCCTGTTCAACGTCCCGCCACACCCAGCGTCCTTCCTTCCACGCACAGGTGCGCCGCCGCCCCTATTCCTCCCTCCCTCTCCTCTGCGGTGCCTTCCCTCTCCCTCTCACAGGTGTGCCGCAGCCGGCCATCTCCCTCTCTGCTCTGCCATTCCTCTCCAGCTCTTGCGCCCACCGTCCGTCTCTCTCTCTCTCTGTGCGGCCGCCCCTCTCAAGCTGTTCCACGCCGATGCCCCATGTCCCTCGCTCTCGCGGGACGCTGGCCCATATCCCTCGCTCTTGAATTCTACCTAGCTCTCCCTCGATCCATTTTCTCATCCCCTCACTAGATCTGTAGGTTAGAAGGGAAAGAAAGCAGGGTCTATGTGTTACACTGGTGCGGCGGCAAAGTTAAGCAGGGTCCCGTACTCCTCTTCCTCTCCCCTTGTATAGGGTGATGCCCAGTATACTTTTTTTGCTCCAATTGTTATTGTGTAGTACATCTTTTTGTTCAATTTGGTGTTGTCCAGTACATCTTTGCAATATGTGGTCTTGCTTGGCGATGAGGACATACCTCACTTTTAAACAG
The DNA here is from genome assembly GCA_021437245.1 of Aegilops speltoides. Lineage (NCBI taxonomy): Eukaryota > Viridiplantae > Streptophyta > Magnoliopsida > Poales > Poaceae > Aegilops > Aegilops speltoides. Next base: position 565,648,496 of record CM038142.1, on the reverse strand, counting down.
AACATGGGATGTTGTCTTGTGAGGCAGAGAATAGACAGACAGTCAGTAGTGCATTTGCTAATGGCATGGACCATCTAATTAATCAAATGCACCGATCTGAAATTGAGAGCTCCCTCTGTCTTGAATTTGTCGCAGATAATACCACATAAATTTTAGCTTGCCATAGATAAAGACAAGAGATAAATTCACATTAATTCAGTAAATATGCAATTTCATTATGTACAACAATAGCAGAATAGCAAAGATATCTTGTATAACCACATCCATTAAAGTATTTTCTGTACATCCATTTTCATTCAGATGCAGCAAAACAACAAGGACTTATCTATACTGTACATCCCATTCGTTCAATTACAGCAAAACACCATTCATCATTCAGCAATATGTGGTGATGTGTAATAATTTTGATAGCAAAGTCTATTTTGAAATGCCACAAAATATTCATGTTCTGTCATTTTTTGTGTATTTTCATGGGCCATGGTCCTCTATTTTGAGTATTTGGCAATTTTCATTTTTCCGATAAAATATAAAAATGTTGATGCCAATTATCTTGTGAATTATTTTTATGTTGTTATTTATGTCATCAAGGAATGATATATGAGATGTGATGATATAAATTTTCTCTCTTTGGATTTTTCAGGCTTTTGTGGTGTTGCATCTCTTTGGAATCGTCATCATCGGAGGAGTTGGTCGCTGATCCCACCATTATTTGACTACTTTCTCTACAATAGAGGGTGAGCTATAAATCCACCACCTCCTCCTACACTCTTTTAATCATGACACTAGAATTTATTTTTGCGTCAAGTCGCGTAACCTAGGCGTCTCCCGTCCGGAAGAGTTACATCGATAAATATGCATTCATATGCATATTTATAACTGTAACTCTTTCGGATTGTCCAACGTTTTTCACATACAACCCGAGGATGTGTAGGTTGGGTACGTTTTTCCATGCTCTACCTCGTTTCGAGATAGGTTTTGGCAGCGCTCCTCGTTGTTCTCCGGATGCATATTCTCTCGGCTTTTGCTGAGACGTGTATCTGGAGAACAGCGGGGAGGTGCTGCCGGAATTCTGTCTCTCAACAGGGTAGAGCATGGAGAACGTACTCAATCTACACATCCTTGGTTGGGATTAGGATCCTCTTTACCTATTAGAGAAGTAGGTGGATTCATTGCTGTATCTCGTAAACCTGGTAGGAAATAAAAAATTAATGCTATTAATTTGATATGTTTAATTTGAATGAAATGTTAATTTTGTTGTGTGGCTTCAAATAAAGCAGAGGATGGTTGATAATGAGTTGATGTACAATGGTCGTATCGGCCGGAATAAAACAACCGAAGAGTGGGCTGCAAAAACAGATGTGTTCTTGAAGGAGATCCACCGTAGTCCAAAGAGAGCTCCCCCACAGTGCCCTTGTGTCCGGTGCAAGAACCGTCATCGGCTACAAAAGTCTAAGATGACAAAACACCTTTGCAAGTATGGGTATAAGAAAAAATTTACCATGCCAGCAAACTTTGCCAAGGAGGGGCATGTTAGAGAGGAGGTGATGCGACAACGCGGCTCCTCCCCAATCCCAGCCCTGCTCCGCGCCGACCTACCGCCTTGGCCCGGCCGCCTCCCTGACCCCTGCTCCGCCACGCCCGGCCGCCGTCCCACCCGCAAGGCCGCTGCCTCGCCCCGCCCGTTCGTCGCCCCGCCACGCCCGAGGTCCTTCCTCCCACGCACAGGTGCACCGCCACCCCTCTTCCTTCCTCCCTTTCCTCTGTGTTGCCGTCCCTCTCCCTCTCACAAGTGTGCTGCCACCGGTCATCTCCCTCTCTGCTCTGCCGCCCCTCTCCAGCTCTGGCGCGCCACCGTCCCTCTCTCTCTCTGCAGCGCCGGCCAGCTCCCTCTATGTGCGGCCGCCCCTCTTCAGCTGTTCCGCACTGATGCCCCATCTCCCTCGCTCTCGCGGGCCACTGTCCCATATCCCTCGCTCTTGCGTTCTATCTAGCTCTCCTTCGATCCATTTTCTCATCCCCTCACTAGATCTATAGGTTAGAAGGGAAAGAAAGCAGGGTCTAGGTGCTACACCGGTGCGGCGGCAGAGCGAAGCAGGGTCCCGTACTCCTCTTCCTCTCCCCTTGTATAGGCTGATGTCCATTATACTTTTTTTGCTCCAATTGTTGTTGTGTAGTACATATTTTTGTTCAATTTGGTGTTGTCTAGTACATCTTTGCAATATGTGGTCTTGCTTGGTGACGAGGACATACCTCACATTTAAACAAAACATGGGATGTTGTCTTGTGAGCAAGAGAATAGACAGACTGTCAGTAGTGCATTTGCTAATGGCATGGACCATCTAATTAATCAAATGCAACGATCTGAAATTGAGAACTCCCTCTGTCCTGAATTTGTTGCAGATAATACCACAAAAATTTTAGCTTGCCATATATAAAGACAAGAGATAAATTCACATTAATTCAGTAAATATGCAATTTAATTATGTACAACAATAGCAAAAGACCAAAGATTTCTTGTATAACCACATCCATTAAAGTATTTTCTGTACATTCATTTTCATTCAGATGCAGCAAAACAACAAGGACTTATCTGTACTGTACATCCCGTTCGTTCAATTACAGCAAAACACCGTTCATCATTCAGCAATATGTGGTGACGTGTAATAATTTTGATTGCAAAGTCTATTTTGAAACGCCACAAAATATCCATGTTCTGGCATTTTTTGTGTATTTTCATGGGCCATGGTCCTCTATTTTCCAGTATTTGGCAATTTTCATTTTTTTCGATAAAATATAAAAATGTTGATGCCAATTATCTTGCGAATTATTTTTATGTTATTATTTATGTCATCAAGGAATGCTATATGAGATGTGATGATATAAAATTTTCTCTCTTTGGTATTTTCAGGCTTTTGTGGCGTTGCATCTCTTTGGAATCGTCATCATCGGAAGCGTTGGTCGTTGATCCCACCATTATTTGACTACTTTCTCTACAACCGAGGGTGACCTATATATATCCACCACCTCCTCCTACGCTCTTTTAATCATGCCACTAGAATTTATTTTTGCGTCAAGTCGCGTAACCTAGGCGTCTCCCGTCCGGAAGAGTTACATCGATAACTATGCATTCATATGCATATTTATAACCCTAACTGTTTCGAATTATCCAGAATTTTCCACAGACAGCCAAGGATGTGTAGGTTAGGTACGTTTTTCCATGCTCTACCTCATTTCAAGATAGGGTTTTGGTAGCGCCTCCTCGTTGTTCTCCGGATGCATACTCTCTTGGCTTTTGCTGAGAGTGTATCTGGAGAACAGCAGGGAGGTGCTACTGAAATTCTGTCTCTGAACAGGGTAGAGCATGGAGAACGTACTCAATCTACACATCCATGGTTGGGATCAGGATCCTCTTTACCTATTAGAGAAGTAGGTGGATTCATTGCTGTATCTCGTAAACCTGGTAGAAAATAAAAAATTGATGATATTAATTTGATATGATTAATTTGAATGAAATGTTAATTTTGTTGTGTGGCTTCCAATAAAGCAGAGGATGGTTGATAATGAGTGGATGTACAGTGGTCATATCGGTCGGAATAGAACAACCGAAGAGTGGGCTGCGAAAACTGATGTGTTCTTGAAGGAGATCCACCGTAGTCCAAAGAGAGCTCCCCCACAGTGCCCTTGTGTCCGGTGCGAGAACCGTCATCGGCTACAAAAGTCTAAGATGACAAAACACCTTTGCAAGTATGGGTATATGAAAAAAATTATGATGCCGGTAAACTTTGCCGAGGAGGGGTATGTTAGAGAGGAGGTGATGCGACAACGCGTCGATGATCATGAGGATGATGGGCTTAGAAACTTGGTCGATGATATCCGTGTTGCTGACATGCCACATTCGACACCTCTAGAGAATGAGACGGAGGAACCATAGGAAACAGCAAAGGAGTTCATTCAGATGTTGGCTTTGTCAAAGAAACCTCATTAGAAGGGAGCAAAAATTTCTCAGCTGGATGCTATCTCGCAATTGGTGGCAATCAAGGCCGAGTATGGATGTAGCCGAGCTTGCTTTGAAGCATTTCTAGGAGTATGGGGTAATAGCCTCCCTGAGGATCACAAACTTCAGAAAACCATGTACGAGACGAAGAAAATCATGAAGGTGTTGTCTATGGATTATGAGAAGATACATGTTTGTCCAAAGAATTGCCTTCTATTTAGAAACGAGTATGTGAATGAGAAGTACTATAGGGAGTGCGGTTCCTCTAGGTATATTGAGGTGGACAGTCATGATGGGCAGAAGATGCAGCTAGCCATCTCTATAAAGGTTCTTCGGTATCTCCATTTCATATAAAGACTGCAACATCTTTTCATCACCGAGGAGTCTGCCAAAAGGATGAAGTGGCACAAGGATGGAAAGAGGTATCATCCAGATAAAATAGTACATACATCGGAGGGTGGGGCATGGAAGGCATTCAATAGGGAATACCCCGATGAAGCTGCTGAGGCTGGGAATGTAAGAATTGCGATATCCGGTGATGGGTTCAGTCCATGTGGTATGTCGCCTAATCCATATAGCTGTTGGCATGTTTTTGTTATTCCGCTTAATCTCCCTCCAGGCGTCCTAATGCAACGCAAAACCATGTTCCTGTCGTTGATCAATCCAGGGCCTGAATACCCGGGGAAGAATTTGAATGTGTTCATGCAGACGTTGGTGGACGATTTACACCATTCTTGGTACTTCCCGAGGTTGACATATGACCGACATTTGCACAAAGAAACTTTTTGATAAAAGTTTGGTTGCAGTATTGCATGCATGACTTTCCCGGCTATGCCCTATTCTGCGGATGGTGTACAAGTGGGATGATGCCATGTCCAGTGTGCATGTAGGCTCTATGTTTCATTTGGCTGAAAAAGGGTGGCAAGTATGTTGCCTTTAACCTGCATTGACAGTTTCTCCCTGCCGACCATGAATACAGGTAAGACAAAAATAACTTCACAAAAGTCGGGTTGTCCATGAACTAAAGCTGATTCCAATGTTTTCGGGTGAAGATGTGATGACCCACAAGTGTAGGCGATCAATCGTAGTCCTTTCGATAAGTAAGAGTGTCGAACCCAACGAGGAGCAGAAGGAAATGATAAGCGGTTTTCAGTAAGTTTTTCTCTGCAAGCACTGAAATTGTAGGTGATAGATAGTTTTGTGATAAGATAAATAGTAACGAGTAAAAAGTAAATAAAATAAGTAAAGTGCAGCAACTTGGCCCAATCCTTTATGTAGCAAAGGATAAGCCTGGACAAATTCTAATAATGAGAAAGGAGCTCCCGAGGACACATGGGAATTATCGTCGAGCTAGTTTTCATCACGTTCATATGATTCACGTTCGATACTTTGATAATTTTATATGTGGGTGGACCAGTACTTGGGTACTGCCCTTACTTGGACAAGCATCCCACTTATGATTAACCCCTATTGCAAGCATCCGCAACTACAAAAGAAGTATTAAGGTAAACCTAACCACAACATTAAACATATGGATCCATATCAGCCCCTAACGAAGGAACGCATAAACTAGGGTTTAAGCTTCTATCACTCTAGCAACCCATCATCTACTTATTACTTCCCCATGCCTTCCTCTAGGCCCAAATAATGGTGAAGTGTCATGTAGTCGACGTTCACACAACACCGCTAGAGGAAAAGACAACATACATCTCATCAAAATATCGAACGAATACCAAATTCACATGACTACTAATAGCAAGACTTCACCCATGTCCTCTGGAACAAATGTAACTACTCACAAAGCATATTCATGTTCATAATCAGAGGAGTAATAATATGCATAAAGGATCTGAACATATGATTTTCCACCAAGTAAACCAATTAGCATCAACTACAAGGAGTAATCAACACTACTAGCAACCCACAGGTACCAGTTTGTGGTTTGATACAAGATTGGATACAAGAGATGAACTAGGGTTTTGAGAGGAGATGGCGCTGGTGAAGATGTTGATGGAGATTGACCCTCTCCCGATGAGAGGATCGTTGGTGATGACGTTGGTGATGATTGCCCCCTCCCAGAGGGAAGTGTCCCCGGCAGAACAGCTCCACCGGAGCCCTAGATTGGTTCCGCCAAGGTTCCGCCTTGTGGCGGCGGAGTTTCGTACCGTAAGCTTGCCCCCGATTTTTTCAAGGGTAAGAGCGATGATATAGCAGAAGATGGACACCGGAGGCCCACCAGGGGGCCTAGGAGATAGGGGCACGCTCTATAGGGGGGGGGCTGTCTCCTGGACAGGGTGTGGGCCCCCTGGTGTATTTCTTTATCTTAGAAATTCTTATTAATTCCAAAAAGTTGTTTCATGGAGTTTCGGGACTTTTGGGGTTGCAGAATAGGTTTCCAACATTTGCTCCTTTTCCAGCCAGAATTGCAGCTACCGGCATTCCCCCTCTTCATGTTAAACCTTGTAAAATAAGAGAGAATAGCCATAAGTATTGAGATATAACGTGTAATAACAGCCCAAAATGCAATAAATATTGACATAAAAGCATGATGCAAAATGGACGTATCAACTCCCCCAAGCTTAGACCTCGCTTGTCCTTAAGCGGAAGCCGAAATCGAAAAATATGTCCACATGTTTAGAGATAGAGGTTTTGATAAAAATAAAATACAGACATGAGGGCATCATGATCATTCTCATAACATCACATAAATAGATTTCATCATATAATTTCTTATTGTCAAGTAACAATAAATTCACAATATCAAGTATGGTTCAAAAACATCATTGAAAACTAACAAACTATAATCTCAGCCATTGAAGCAATTGCAATTTATCGTAACATCAAAAAGAGACAACAATAGAGCTTTTCAGCAAGCTCACATACTCAACTATCTCGTAGTCTTCTACAATTGCTAACACGCACGCAGTACTTGTGGTTATGGAGTTTCAGCAGGACACTGAGAAAGATAGGGGCTTCTTGTGTTGCCTACCAACGTATTCACCTTTAGGTGATGTCAACAATAATAACCCATGCTAACGAACATCCAATTGGATATATGTATCATGATCTTTCAAACACGAGGAGCTTGCCAAAGGATAAAATGAAAAAGGGAAAGGTGAGGATCACCTTGACTCAAGTTCAAAATAAAAACATAAAGTAAAGATAGGCCCTTCGCAGAGGGAAGCAGAGGTTGTCATGCGCTTTTAGGGTTGGATACACAAAATCTTAGTACGAAAGAACGTCACTTTATATTGCCACTTGTGATTGGACCTTTATTATGCAGTATGTCGCTTTTATTGCTTCCATAACAAGATCGTATAAAGCTTATTTTCTCCGCACTAATAAGTCATGCATATTTAGAGAGCAATTTTTATTGCTTGCACCGATGACAACTTACTTGAAGGATCTTACTCAATCCATAGGCAGATATGGTGGACTCTCATGGCAAGACTGGGTTTAAGGGTATTTGGAAGCACAAGTAGTATCTCTACTTGGTGCTAGGAATTTGGCTAGCATGAGGGGGAAAGGCAAGCTCAACATGTTTGGAAGGTCAATGACAATATATTTAACTGAGATGTGAGAAAACATAAACCATTACGTTGTCTTCCTTGTCCAACGTCAACTCTTTTAGCATGTCATACTTAATGAGTGCTCACAATCATAAAAGATGTCCAAGATAGTATATTTATATGTGAACCTCTATTTCCTTATCACTTCCTATTAATTGCAACGATGACTAAAACTGCGTTTATCAACTCTCAACAATTTTTATGCCTCATACTTTCTATATGTGGAGTTATCACTATCCATAAGATCAATAAGAACTCTTTAATTCTTTCTACTTTCTCAAGATCATAGCAACAAAGCAAAGCCCTTGACTCAACACAAATCTTTATTATAGATAGCTCGCAGACTCGAATGCAAAAAGAGATCACAATGCAGAACTCGAACTACTTGATATCAAAACTTTAATCCACTAGATCAAGATACTACTAAAAGGATCGAACTAAATAAAGCGGTAAAGATAGGAGTGTGATGGTGATACGATACCGGGGCACCTCCCCCAAGCTTGGCAGTTGCCAAGGGGAGTGCCCATACCCATGTGATTAAGTCTCCTTCTTCACGGTTGGTGTTATGATTTTCTTGGCGATGATGCCCTTCAGGATACGGTTCTTCTCCTCGAGTTTATTGACTTGTTGTTTGAGGTCCATGATTTCTTTACGGAGCATGCCTGTAATGGCCAAAGCTCCTTTCACCCCCAGGATGCTGCATAGCTTCTAGAGAATAAGTGGAACTCTTTTTCATATTTTTATAAGAAAGAAATCTAGAGTTGGAGGGAGTGACCGAAATAGGGACAGACGGGCTAGGTAGTTCCCCCATAGTGAATTCTGCTCGGAGACGAGAGGTAACTTCTTGATCCTCCTCCATGGCATCGATCCTTTTCAAATCAGCCTCCATCTCATCCTCCATTGATGGTCCAAAGTGATAGGCCTCGCTATTTGCTCCAGGACCTAGCGTTGGGTGGGACACCCGACTCTCCCCAATTGACTCCTGAGAGCACATCTTACTTTATTCTGCAACAAGAACAACTCGAAATGAAAACAGAGGATATTTGCGTGATACAGAGGTCAAAACCTTTGGGAGTATATGTAATGAATTTTTACCGACCAAAATACGTAACGTGCAAGAAAATGGAGTCCGGGAGGCACACGAGGTGCCCACAAGACAGGGGGGCGCGCCCAGTAGGGGGGCGCCCTCCACTCTCGTGGGAGCCTCGTGTCCTTTTCGGACTACTTCTTTCTTCTTAAAATTCTTAAATATTCCAAAACTGATAAAAATTGCCATTGGAGTCGTTTTGGAGTCGGTTTACTTACCGTATCACATACCTATACCTTTTCGGAGTCTGAGACGTTTTGGAAAGTGTCCCTTATGTATTCCTCAGGGGTTACGGTTTCAATAATATTAGTTTCAACATTAATAGGATTAGCTGAAATATAATGTTTAATTCTTTGACCGTTTACCACCCTTGGACTCGTGCCTTCGAAGTTGTTGATTTTTATGGCACCAGAATGATAGACCTCCTCGATAATGTAAGGACCTTCCCATTTTGAGAGAAGTTTTCCTGCAAAAAATCTTAAGCGAGAGTTGAATAATAATACATAGTCTCCTACGTTAAACTCATGCTTTTGTATCCTCTTATCATGCCAACGTTTGACTTTTTCTTTGAATAGCTTGGCATTCTCATAGGCTTGAGTTCTCCATTCATCAAGGGAGCTAATATCAAACAACCTATTCTCACCGGCAAGTTTGAAGTCATAGTTGAGCTCTTTAATAGCCCAATATGCCTTATGTTCAAGTTCAAGAGGCAAATGACACGCTTTTCCATAGACCATCTTATATGGAGACATACCCATAGGATTTTTGTATGCAGTTCTATAGGCCCATAATGCATCATCAAGTTTTTTGGACCAATTCTTTCTAGATCTATTCACAGTCTTTTGCAAAATTAATTTGAGCTCTCTATTGCTCAACTCTACTTGACCACTAGACTGCGGATGATAAGGAGATGCGATTCTATGATGGACATCATACTTAGCAAGCATCTTATGGAAAGCACCATGAATAAAATGTGAACCACCATCAGTCATAAGATATCTAGGGAGTCCAAACCTCGAAAAAATAACTTCTTTAAGCATTTTAATCGAAGTGTTATGATCAACACTACTAGTTGGAATAGCTTCTACCCACTTAGTAACGTAATCAACATCAACTAAAATATGTGTATAACCATTAGAGGCAGGAAAAGGTCCCATATAATCAAAGCGCCAAACATCAAACGGTTCAATAACAAGGGAATAATTCATAGGCATTTCTTGGTGTCTACTAATGTTACCTATTCTTTGACATTCATCACAAGATAAGACAAACTTACGGGCATCTTTGAAGAGAGTAGGCCAATAAAAACCAGATTGTAGTATCTAGTGTGTAGTTCTATCTCCAGCGTGGTGTCCTCCATAAGATTCAGAGTGACACTTGTGTAAGATCTATTCTTGTTCATGCTCAGGCACACAACATCTAATAACACCATCTACTCCTTCTTTATAAAGGTGTGGGTCATCCCAGAAGTAATGTCTTAAATCATAAAAGAACTTTTTCGTTTGCTGGTATGTGAAACTAGGCGGTATAAATTTAGCAACAATGTAATTGGCACAATCAGCATACCAAGGACCAGTACGAGAAGCATTGACGACCGCTAGTTGTTCACCGGGAAAGCTATCATTAATAGGCAGTGGGTCATCAAGAACATTCTCTAACCTAGACAAGTTATCTGCAACGGGGTTCTCAGCTCCCTTTCTATCAATAATATGCAAATCAAATTCTTGGAGCAAGAGAACCCATCTAATGAGTCCAGGCTTAGTATCTTTCTTTTCCATAAGATATTTAATAGCAGCATGATCAGTGTGAATAGTAACTTTGGAATCAACAATATAAGGTCTAAACTTATCACATGCAAACACAACTGCTAAGAACTCTTTTTCAAGAGTAGCATAATTTCTCCGGCAAGATCAAGAGTCTTACTAGCATACTGAATGACATTCAATTTCTTATCAACTCTTTGCCCTAGAACAGCACCTACAGCATAATCACTAGCATCACACATAATTTCAAAAGGTAAATTCCAATCAGGTGGCTGGACAATAGGTGCAGTGATCAAAGCTTTCTTAAGTACTTCAAATGCTTCTACGCAATCATTATCAAAGACAAAAGGAATATCTTTTTGCAATAAATTAGTCAGAGGCCTAGAGATTTTAGAAAATTCAACCTCCTAAAAAAACCGGCATGACCAAGGAAACTTCTTTTACCTTTTATGTCCTTGGGACATGGCATCTTTTCAATAGCATCAACTTTGGCTTTATCAACTTCAATACCTCTCTCGGAGATCTTGTGCCCCAAAACAATGCCTTCATTAACCATAAAGTGACACTTTTCCCAATTCAGGACGAGACTAGTGTCTTCGCATCTTTGCAAAACTCGATCAAGGTTGCTCAAACAATCATCAAATGAGGATCCATAGACGGAAAAGTCATCCATGAATACCTCACAAATCTTTTCACAAAAATCAGAGAATATAGCCATCATACATCTTTGAAAGGTAGCAGGTGCATTACATAAACCAAAAGGCATACATCTATAAGCAAAAGTACCAAAAGGGCAAGTAAAAGTAGTTTTAGATTGATCCTTCGTTGACACGGGTATCTGAGAGAAACCAGAATAACCATCTAAAAAGCAGAAATGTGTGTGTTTGGATAGTCTTTCTAGCATTTGATCAATAAAAGATAAATGGTAATGATCTTTCTTAGTAGCTTTATTTAACTTACGGAAATCAATTACCATCCTATAACCTGTAATAATTCTCTGCGGGATCAATTCATATTTATCATTAGGAACAACGGTAATACCTCCCTTTTTAGGAACACAATGGACAGGGCTTACCCATTCACTATCAGCAACGGGATAAATAATACCTGCCTTAAGAAGCTTTACTATCTTCTTTCTTACCACTTCCTTCTTCTTGGGATTTAATCGTCTTTGATGATCTCTAACTAGTTTGGCATCATCCTCCAATGTAATTTTGTGTTGACATAACGTGGGACTAACGCCCTTAAGATCATCCAGAGTATATCCAATAGCTGCTCAGTGCTTCTTCAAAGTTTTCAATAATCTTTCTTCTTCTTTCTCTGAAAGGTTAGCGCTAATAATAACAGGATATATTTTTTTCCATCAAGATAAGCATACTTAAGATTGTCAAGTAAAGGTTTGAGTTCAAACACGGGATCACCCTTGGGTGGAGGGGGATCCTCAAGAAATTCAACGGGAAGGTTATGTTTCAGCACAGGTTCCTGTTTAAGGAACACTTAATATATTTCCTATCTTTCCTTCATAAACATATTGTTTTCATGGTCTAGCAAGTATTGTTCTAACGGATCAGTTGGAGGAACAACAATGGAAGCAAGACCAATAAATTCATCCTTACTAGGTGGTTCCCTTTCACGAGGTTGTCTACTAAACTTAGCGAAATTAAACTCATGAGACATACCATCTATGCCAACAGTGACAATATTCTTTTCACAATTAATCTTAGCACAAGCTGTATTCAAGAAGGGTCTACCAAAAATAATGGGACAAAAATCATCTTGTGCAACCAAGAACAAGGAAATCAGCAGGGCATTTAACCTTCCCTTACAAAACTTCAACATCTCTAACAATCCCAAAGGGTTTAATGGTATCCCTATTAGCAAGCTTAATAGTGACATCAATGTCTTCTAACTCAATGGGTGCAATGTCATGCATAATTTCTTGATATAAGGAATAAGGTATTGCACTAGCACTAGCACCCATATCACATAAGCCGTGATAACAATGATCTCCTATTTTACCAGAAATAACATGCATGCCTACGATTGGTCTACGTGTCTTAGTATCTGGCCTAGAAATATTAGCAGTCTCACCATAGAAATAAATAACATGCCCATCTAAATCCTCATCCAAGATATCTTTAACCACCACTACAAGAAATATGTCAACTTGTGACCACCACTATTGGTCACTGAAAGGTCACAAATTTCCATTTGCGACCTTTTTGTGACCAAAAACAGAAGGTCAAAAGCTGGCCGTCATAAACTGACTATAGCGACCTTTCTTCTGGAATGGTCGAAGACGTTCTGACCAAAATATTCCTACTGTGGCATTTTGGTCACTAGCAACCTCCCCAGGCCACATAGGCATCCAGCGTGGCAAGCTGATGTGGCACAAGATTCAGCCCGGTCCAATTCGGTTTTCTACATGGGCCTAGCCCATTAATTCAGCCTTTCTATATTTTTTCTGTCATTTTTTGGTCGACTTCATGGGCCTGGCCCAACATTGCAGCCTTTTTTATTATTGGGCCTTGGCCTTTTCGTCTAAATAATTATAATTTCCTTTTTTTATTAAATGGGTCCACCAGTCAGATGGGTCCCCGTTGTCAGGTTCTGGTAACTGGGTCCGATTTGTCATGTTCTGGTAAGTGGGTCCCATCTATCAGGCTCATATTCTTCATATTCGAACCAGTATTTAAATGGGCGAACAAAAAGCACACATAATACTTTAAATAAGAGCAACCAGATCCTTACAAGTGTAATACAGTGGCAATCACAGTAATGACTACAAGTGTAATACAATACTTTACAAGCTTTACAAGCAATCACAAACTCACAACATGCCAAACTCGTTGGACTACAATAGTGATATGAACAACATGCCGAACTAGCTGGACAACTGTAGTTAGGGCTGGGAACAAACAAAACGACCTTCAAGAAAACAGACAACATGCCTTCCTCGGTCGCCCTGTTCGCCTGCAAGAAGGTTTCGCTCGGCCACTACAAAGTTCTGCACGTTCCCACGAGCCAACAGTTCACGGATCGTGATGACCAAGGGGCTGCTGACCGCAACGTTCTGTTATGGGTTAACTGCCCAGGATCGAATGCGCTAGTTACTACGACTTGTAAACCGAGGTCTAATTGAAGTGCAGCACACATGTAACAATGGATAAATATTGTCAAGAGGATAAATGCATGGACAGTTCCTCAATTTTGTCCCTTACACTAGGGGTCTAACTGCTACATGAGGTAGAACATCATCCGGCCAACTCCGAGGGCAGCATCCACGATCTTGACAACACCCTCGTGGAGCTGCGAGACCTCAACAAGGTGGCTGCAGGTGAGCTCAGCTCAGCTCTTCCGTCTTGTGGTGTTTCCTTATGTCACCAGAGACATGAACCAAGGTGCAGCATCCGTCCTGCTATAAGATACGGCTGTTTTATCACATATAGCTATTGACCATGAACAGTAGAAAATAATCACATTTGCGGAACCCATATCCCGCATGAACCACTTCCCAGTCAAGCTCCATCTCACAAATCGGTTGTCCTCTACTATCCCAACTCTTACACAAGCTTCAATTAACAATATATTCATATGGAAATTGTACTGACCACATATCATGGTAACCTCTGGATTGATGTATACTCCCTCCGTTCCAAAATAATTGTCTTTCTAGAGATTTCAACAAGTGACTACATACGGAGCAAAATGAGTGAATCTACACTCTACATGTCTACATACATCCGTATGTTGTAGTCCATTTGAGATGGCTAGAAAGACAATTATTTTGGAACGGAGGGAGTAGTTTGCTAGGCACGATCTTAATTTATAGGCATGTGCCCATGTATGTTATTCAATTCATGCTTTCTTTATGCAGATTAGTTGTTGATCATCCGAACATGCATGCCCACTTCATAAAATAAAGGAACATTAATTATTGAAGATTGCATGCATGCATCCACTCAAGTTCATGCTTTCTTTATGCAAATTAGTTGATGAATAATTAGAACATGAGTGAACATTGCATACAAGATGACCTATATATATGTATCAAATACCATATGCATGGAAATTACATGCACGGCTGAACACATTTTACTGTATAGAGTGGCGAGGGGGGGGGGGGGTTAACCCCATCTCTCTAGTAATAATTATACCCCAAAAAATGGGGTAGGGATTTTTTTAACACAATGACGACTGCATTTTTGCACGTTTTTAGTATTTGTAGAATTGAAGGGGTGGGACTTTGTAGCTCCGGTCCTCCTCCTCGCAACCGGCTCCTGATCACCGGATGTGCTCCCGTCGACTTCCTGGCCATGGATCTATCGGCCGGGTTGGTGCCAGATCCGTGCATCCGGCGACGAATCTCTGATCCGGACGTCCCTTAACCTTGTAGTGGCTACAGGCTGTTACGGTTCGCCGCCTATGATTGTCCCCATCATGTCCTGCAAGGGGAGGGGTTTATATGGCATCATGGCCATGGCCCGCCCCTCCGTTGGTTGGCCCTGCGACAGATGTCTTCTGAACGAGCGGACGAGCCCCCTACCCAGATCGGGTCAATAGCTCCTGTGCGACATCTTTGAGGTGCAATGGAAGGAGTGCGGCGTAGTTGACAAAAATAGCTATAGTGCTACGTTTCAGAAGCCCAAATAGCCAAGGCCCACTAGGGCGATTAAACTGGTCGTCAACGGGAGTGAGGTTATGTTTAAGACATGTGGGTCCCACTTGGCAGTGCATCTAGTTACGGGCCCCACTTGGCAGCGCATCAGGTGAAACGTGTCCCCGTGCCTGTCTTAACGTGTACCCCTGTCTAAAGCTGTTGCTCCCACCCCCGCCTCTTTGTTCTTGGAGGTGAGCCGGCGAAGGCACCGGAGATTTTGTTCTCGGTGATAGCAGTGCGGAGCTTTCGCTCTCGGTGACGGCGGCAGCTGTGGTGAGTGAATCCGGAACCCTGTCCCGTTCCCCTCCTGTCGAGCTAGATCTCACCCCACCGCATCGCCTCTGTTTCCCTCTGTTTTTGGTGTTGTTGGTCGATTTGATCCAGATTTAGGTGGGTGGGAGGGGGGCTGACCGCGATGGATCCGCCAGAGACAACAACATCGACTAGGTAATCCCTTAGTGTGCATCCTTTCCAAGCTATGCGATTTGTGCCTCGTCTGCTTCCCCGGCTTCCGCTAGCTCACCTCACACTGCCCTCCATTAACAAACAGGGGGGATGGTTCTCGGACATTCGAATTCATTATGGAATTCCTTCCTTCTAAGGCGAAGCTAGGTGATGGTAGCATGCAGGACATAGAGAGAGATACAATTGTTAAGTGGGAGATTGATTTTGCAGAGATTGATCCACAAGACCTACAGAGCATGGAAGAGAAGGCCGTGAAGAATGTGGTGGAAAAAATTGGGGAAAGCATTTTTGGGGATCTAGAGCAAGAGGTAGCATTGTTACAGTTTGATTATTGTAAAGGAGAGTATGTGAGAATTGAGGATGGTGAAGAGATGGTTGATCAAATCGATCAACAAGATGGTCGGACAACCAAACAGACTATGATTCATGCAGAGCTTGTTGATCTAAAATCATATTCTAAGGTTGTATATGTGCCCTCAAAGTTAGCTTCACAGATGGTAGATGATGATTGGGCTTTAGAGAGGCAACTAATGCCCATGCATATAGGTAAAGTGACAGTATTACCTAAGGGGGGTGATGCAGAAGAGGGCTCTGATGGTGTTGCATGGGTTGCTTCTGTTGATTGGAATACAGTAGAATTAAATGACCCAACCGATTTAGTCATTCCACCAATGGATGACACTGAGATGGCCAATTTTTTTTGGCATTCTAGTAGTTGATGAAGATAAGGAGGACAAGGATGGTGAATCTAGTATGCCTACTGATACTGATGCTAACAGAGATAGAACTAAAGCTGTGGATGGATAGCTGATGGAAGGTGATGCAGATGATGTAGATGATGCACATGATGATGAGTTGGTAAATGTGTATGAAAAGGAAAACCCTGTTATTGTAGTGGGGAAGTTGTTCTCAAACAAGGATGAGTTTAGGATGTGTTTCAAGACTTATGCAGTCAAACATGAGTTTGATGCCAAGACTAAGTGGACTGATAGAAAGAAGTTTTATGCAAGATATAGATGTTTTGATGGAAGTGTCAAGCCTTGCAAGTGGTACATATCTGCTAAATGCCAACCTGATTGAAGTGCCATTAGGGTGAATCAAATCCCACACCAACATAATACAAGTTCATAGAGAGTATCAACCATGACATCACAACTTTGGATTGCAGAGAAGATCACTCCTATTTTAGCCAAGAAACCAAACACTACTGCAAAGAAACTTAAAGTAGAATTGGAAAAGCAATACCCCATTAAGGTGAAGTATAACAAGGTGTGGAAGGCAAAACAATGGGCAATGAAACAATTATATGGTGACTGCGCAAATACTTTTAGGATGCTTTATAATTTCAAAGCAGAGGTGGAGAAGAGGTCACCTGGCAGTGTTGTGGAGATAGATACTGAGGTAACAGAGGATGGAAGAGTCCTTTTATCTAAGTTTTTATGGCTTTAAAGCCTTGCATTGATGGCTTCAAGGCAGGGTGTCGTCCATATTTGAGCATAGACTCATCATTTTGACTAGCAAGTGGAAGGTCAATTGGCAGCTTGCAATGCTTTGGATGGACACAACTGGATGTTCCCTATTGCTATTGGCTTATTTCAATAAGAGACGGAGGTCTTGTGGACATGGTTCATGATGTAGTTGAAAAGATGCATAGGGCCAGTGTCACCTTTGGCAGTCCACACAGATGCGTGCAAAGGGCTAGAAAATGTAGTGAAGAATGTTTTTCCCCATTGTGAGCAGAGGGAGTGCTTTAG
Source organism: Aegilops speltoides (assembly GCA_021437245.1). Classification (NCBI taxonomy): domain Eukaryota; kingdom Viridiplantae; phylum Streptophyta; class Magnoliopsida; order Poales; family Poaceae; genus Aegilops; species Aegilops speltoides. The sequence goes on along the minus strand of CM038142.1, from coordinate 565,631,204 downwards.
CCACATGTGGATGAATTTGATCAAAAAAATTAGAGGGGAAGAATTTGGTCGCATGTGGCCAACAGCAAGATCTTACACTAAACAGACACATTCATATCATCTTGGTAAGATAATGACGGCATGCCCTGAGTTTGGTCCATGGGTGAAAACCTACCATTCTCTATTGTGGTATAGGCCAGGATTTAACACTGCCATCAAGTGGGATCATATCAACAACAACTTGGCAGAAAGTTTTAACAACAAGATGAAGTAGTTAAAAAATTTGCCTATGCATGACATGGTTGACCAAATCAGGATCATGATCATGCGCTTGTGGGAATTGAGAAGAAGGATTGGTGATTGTCTACAAGGGGATAAGCTTCTTGAAGTGGTACATGAAGGAAATATGCCCTAGAGGCAATAATAAAGTTATTATTTATTTCCTCATATCATGATAAATGTTTATTATTCATGCTAGAATTGTATTAACCGGAAACATAATACATGTGTGAATACATAGACAAAACTATGGTCACTAGTATGCCTCTACTTGACTAGCTCATTAATCAAAGATGGTCATGTTTCCTGACCATAGACATGTGTTGTCATTTGATTAGTGGGATCACATCATTAGAAGAATGATGTGATTGACATGACCCATTCATTAGCCTAGCACTTGATCGTTTAGTATACTGCTATTGCTTTCTTCATGACTTATACAAAGTTCCTGCAACTATGAGATTGTGCAACTCCGTTTACTGAAGAACACTTTGTGTGCTACCAAACATCACAACGTAATCGGGTGATTATAAAGGTGCTCTCAGGTGTTTCCGAAGGTACATGTTGAGTTGGCATAATTCGAGATTAGGATTTGTCACTCCGATTGTCGGAGAGGTATCTCTGGGCCTCTCGGTAATACTCATCACCTAAGCCTTGCAAGCATGTAACTAATGAGTTAGTTATGAGATGACGACATGAGCGAGTAAAGAGACTTGCGTAACGAGATTGAACTAGGTATTGGATACTGACGATCAAATCTCGGGCAAGTAACATACCGATGACAAAGGGAACAAAGTATGTTGTTATGCGGTTTGACCGATAAAGATCTTCATAGAACATGTAGGAACCAATATGGGCATCCAGGTCCCGCTATTGGTTATTGACCGGAGACATGTCTCGGTCATGTCTACATTGTTCTCGAACCGTAGGGTCCTCACGCTTAAGGTTTCGATAACAGTTATATTATGAGTTTATGTATTTTGATGTATCGAAGGTTGTTCGGGGTCCCGGATGAGATCACGGACATGACGAGGAGTCTCGAAATGGTCGAGACATAAAGATCGATATATTGGACGACTATATTCGGAGTTCGGAAAGGTTCCGAGTGATTCGGGTATTTTTCGGAGTACCGGAGTTACGGAATTCGCCGGGAGAAGTATTGGGCCTTATTGGGCCTGCGGAAAGAGAGAGGGCTGCTGGGGCAGGCAGCGCCCCAAGGCCTAGTCCGAATTGGACTAGGGGGAGGGGCCGCACCCCCTCCTTCCTTTCCTTCTCTCTTCCCCTTCCTTGTCTCCTACTCCTAATACATGGAAGGACTACTAGTTGGACTAGGAAAGGGGGAATCCTACTCCCGGTGGGAGTAGGACTCCCCATGGCGCGCCCCTCCTAGGGCCGGCCTCCTCCTCCCTCCCTCCTTTATATACGGGGGCATGGGGCACCCCATGGACACACAAGTTGATCATTGAGATCGTTCCTTAGCCGTGTGCGGTGCCCCCCTCCATGATATTACACCTCGGTCATATTGTAGCGGTGCTTAGGCGAAGCCCTGCGACAGGAGAACATCAAGATCGTCACCACGCCGTCGTGATGACGGAACTCCTCCCCGCGCCTCTGCTGGATCGGAGATCGGGGTGCGTCATCGAGCTGTACGTGTGTCAAGAACTCAGAGGTGCCGGAGTAACGGTGCTTGGATCGGTTGAACCGGGAGGACGTACGACTACTTCCTCTATGTTGCGTCAACGCTTCCGCTTCGGTCTACGAGGGTACGTAGACAACACTCTCCCCTCTCATTGCTATGCATCACCATGATCTTGCGTGTGCGTAGGAAATTTTTTGAAATTACTACGTTCCCCAACAGTACAACAGGTGGTCAACAGGAGCAGAAATCTTACATATTTATCTGTTGAAAAATCTTCTGTGTGGGGTGCTGAAGTTAGAGATACCAAAACTGGTAGAAGGCATGTTGTTAACACTGAAATGCATGATTGCACTTGTTTGGAGTGGCATCACACCGGGAAACCATGTGATCATGCCATACTTTTCTTGGCCTCCCGACCGAAGATAAACATGCACCATAAATGCACGAATATTACTCAGTAGCAAGATTCAAGGATGCATATGCAACTCCAATTCCAGCACTTACAGATCAGTCTCAGTGGCCTGAAGTGGAAATTGACTTTTCCATATCTCTTCCCCTAACAAAAAGATAGGCTGGCAGGCCTAAAGAGAGTAGATTCAAGGTTTGAGAAAGGTGGGAGTAGTAAAATGAAGGAAATATGCCCTAGAGGCAATAATAAAGTTATTTTTTATTTCCTTATTTCATGATAAATGTTTATTATTCATGCTAGAATTGTCTTAACCGGAAACTTAGGACATGTGTGAATACATAGACAAAATATATTGTCCCTAGTATGCCTCTACTAGACTAGCTCGTTAATCAAAGATGGTTATGTTTCCTAAGCATAAACATGTGTTGTCATTTGATGAACGGGATCACATCATTAGGAGAATGATGTGATGGACATGACCCATCCATTACCTTAGCATTATGATCATTACACTTTCATTGCTACTACTTTCTTCATGAATTATACATGTTCCTCAGACTATGAGATTATGCAACTCCGGAATACCAGAGGAACACCTTGTGTGCTATCAAACGTCACAACATAAATGGGTGATTATAAAGATGCTCTACAGGTGTCTCTGAAGGTGTTTGTTGGGTTGGCATAGATCGAGATTAGGATTTGTCACTCCGTGTTTCGGAGAGGTATCTCTGGACCCTCTCAGTAATGCTCATCACTCTAAGCCTTGCAAGCAATGTGATTAATGAGTTAGTCGCGGGATGAAGCATTAAGGAACAAATAAAGAGACTTGCCGGTAACGAGATTGAACTAGGTATGATGATACCGACGATCGAATCTCGGGCAAGTAACATACCGATGACAAAGGGAACAACATATGTTCTTATGAGGTTTGACCGATAATGATCTTCGTAGAATATGTAGGAACCAATATGAGCATCCAGGTTCCGCTATTGGTTATTGACCGGAGATGTGTCTTGGTCATGTCTACATAGTTCTCGAACCCGTAGGGTCCGCACGCTTAACGTTCGACGATGATTGGTATTATGAGTTTATGTGATTTGATGTACCAAAGGTTTTTCGGAGTCCCGGATGAGATCACGTACATGACGAGGAGTCTCGAAATGGTCGAGACGTAAAGGTCGATATATTAGAACGCTATATTTGGACATCCGAAAGGTTCCGAGTGATTCGGGTATTTTTTGGAGTATCGGGGAGTTACGGGAATTCATCGGGAGAAGTAATGGGCCTTATTGGGCTTTAGTGGAGAGAGGGGAGAAGGGCCAAGAGGTGGCGCACACCTCCCCCCTTCCCAAACCGAACTGGAAAAGGGGTGGGGGCGCAGCCCCCCTTTCCTTCTCCCTCTCCCTCTCTTTCCTTCTGTCCTACTCCGAATAGGAAAGGGAATCCTAATAGGACTTGCGAGTCCTAGTAGGACTCCCTATGCTTGGTGCGCCCCCTAGGCCGGCCGCCTCCTCCCTCCCGCCTTTATATACGGGGGAGGGGAGCACCCCAAGAACACACAAGTTGATCTTTAGCCGTGTGTGGTGCCCCCCTCCACAGTTTTCCACCTCGGTCATATCGTCGAAGTGTTTAGGCGAAGCCCTGCGCCGGTAACTTCATCATCACCGTCACCACGTCGTCGTGCTGAAGGAACTCTCCCTCGGCCTCAGCTAGATCTAGAGTTCGAGGGACGTCGCCGAGCTGAACGTGTGCAGATCGCGCAGGTGACGTGTGTTCGGTACTTGATTGGTTGGATCACGAAGATGTTTGACACATCAACCGCGTTACTTAACGGTTCTGCTTTCGGTCTATGATGGTACGTGGACACGCTCTCCCCTCTCGTTGCTATGCATCACCTAGATAGGTCTTGTGTGCTCATAGGATTTTTTTTGAAATTACCGCGTTCCCAACAGTGGTATCCAAGCTAGGTCTATGCGTAGATGTTATATGTATGAGTAGAACACAAAGAGTTGTGGGCGATAATAAGTCATACTGCTTACCAGCATGTCATACTTTGATTCGGCGGTATTGTTGGATGAAGCGGGTCAGACCGACATTACACGTACATTTATGCGAGATTGGTTCTACCGACATGCTTTGCACATAGGTGGCTGGTGAGTGTTTGTTTCTCCAACTTTAGTTGAATCGAGTGTGGCTACGCCCGGTCCTTGTTGAAGGTTAAAACAGCACACTTGACGAAAAATCGTTGTGGTTTTGATGCGTAGGTAAGAACGGTTCTTGTTAGAAGCCCGTAGTGGCCACGTAAAACTTGCAACAACAAAGTAGAGGACGTCTAACTTGTTTTTGCAGGGCTTGCTGTGATGTGATATGGTCAATCATGATGTGATATAAATTGTTGTATGAGATGATTATGTTTTGTAACAAAGTTATCGACAACTTGCAGGAGCCATATGGTTGTCGCTTTATATTGTATGCAATGCAATTGCCAACTAATTGTTTTACTTTATCACTAAGCGGTAGCGATAGTCGTAGTAACAATAGGTGGCAAGACAACAACGATGCTACGACTGAGATCAAGGTGTCGCGCCGGTGACGTTGGAGATCACGATGATGCTTCGGTGATAGAGATCATGAGCACAAGATGATGATGGCCATATCATGTCACATATTTTGATTGCATGTGATGCTTATCCTTTATGCATCTTATTTTGCTTAGAACGTCGGCAACATTATAAGATGATCCCTTACTAAATTTCAAGGTACAAGTGCTCTCCCTAAGTATGCACCGTTGCTATAGTTCCCTGTGCTGAGACACCACGTGATGATCGGGTGTGATAAGCTCTACGTTCACATACAACGGGTGCAAGAGTTACATCCTGAAAGAACCGTTAGGTGTACCACCCGCGCCCACAACTGCAGACATAGTGAATGCCTGGTAGACGCGTGTTGATGACTACTCGATAGTTCAGTGTGCCATGCTTTATGGCTTAGAACCGGGACTTCAACAATGTTTTGAATGTCATGGAGCATATGAGATGTTCCAGGAGTTGAGGTTAATATTTCAAGGAAGTGCCCAAATTGAGAGATATGAAGTCTCCAATAAATTCTACAGTTGTAAAATGGAGGAGAATAGTTCTGTCAGTGAACCACATACTTAGAATGTCTGGGTATCACAACCACTTGACTCAACTGGGAGTTAAACTTCCGGAAGAGAGTGTCATTGATAGAGTTCTTCAATCACTGCCACCAAGCTACAAAAGCTTCGTGATGAACTATAACATGCAAGGGATGAACAAGACTATTCCCGAGCTCTTCGCAATGCTAAAGGCCGCGGAGGTAGAAATCAAAAAGGAGCATCAAGAGTTGATGGTCAATAAGACCACTAGTTTCAAGAAAAAGGGCAAAGGGAAGAAAGGGAACTTCAAGAAGAATGACAAAAAGGTTGCTGCTAAGGAAAAGAAACCCAAGTCTGGACCTAAGCCTGTAACTGAGTGCTTCTACTGCAAAGGGGCTTGTCACTAGAAGCAGAACTGCCCCAAATATTTGGCGGATAAGAAGGATGGCAAAGTGAAAGGTATATTTGATATACATGTTATTGATGTGTACTTAACTAATGCTCACAGTAGCGCCCGGGTATTTAATACTAGTTCTGTTGCTCATATTTGCAACTCGAAACAGGGGCTACGGATTAAGTGAAGATTCGCTAAGGACAAGGTGACGATGGGCGTGGGAAATGGTTCCAAAGTCGATGTGATCGCGGTCGGCACGCTACCTCTCACTACAAGAAATATGTCAACTTGTGACCACCACTATTGGTCACTGAAAGGTCACAAATTTCCATTTGCGACCTTTTTGTGACCAAAAACAGAAGGTCAAAAGCTGGCCGTCATAAACTGACTATAGCGACCTTTCTTACGGAATGGTCGAAGACGTTCTGACCAAAATATTCCTCTTGTGGCATTTTGGTCACTAGCAACCTCCCCAGCCACATAGGCATCCAGCGTGGCAAGTGATGTGGCACAAGATTCAGCCGGTCCAATTCGGTTTTCTACATGGGCCTAGCCCATTAATTCAGCCTTTCTATATTTTTTTCTCATTTTTGGTCGACTTCATGGGCTGGCCCAACATTGCAGCCTTTTTTATTATTGGGCCTTGGCCTTTTCGTCTAAATAATTATAATTTCCTTTTTTATTAAATGGGTCCACCAGTCAGATGGGTCCCGGTTGTCAGGTTCTGGTAACTGGGTCCGATTTGTCATGTTCTGGTAAGTGGGTCCCATCTATCAGGCTCATATTCTTCATATTCAACCAAGATTTAAATGGGCGAACAAAAAGCACACATAATACTTTAAATAAGAGCAACCAGATCCTTACAAGTGTAATACAGTGGCAATCACAGTAATGACTACAAGTGTAATACAATACTTTACAAGCTTTACAAGCAATCACAAACTCACAACATGCCAAACTCGTTGGACTACAATAGTGATATGAACAACATGCCGAACTAGCTGGACAACTGTAGTTAGGGCTGGGAACAAACAAAACGACCTTCAAGAAAATAGACAACATGCCTTCCTCGGTTAGCCTGCTTACATGAATCAGCAGGGAAGAATCAGAAAAGGTGAAGAATCAGAACAAACCATTCAAGAAAAGGAAACTTATTTAGAATGATAACAAAAATTGAGCTAGTACCATGCTTTTTGTTCTCCAGCTAGTTAAAATGAGATAACGTTCATACAAGAAAACAGAGACGCAATATGAACACATAGCAGGATCGACAAGTAAACAGCAGGATTCAATAATGTTTTAGGATCGCAAGACACCAATATAAGCTAGAATTGACAAGTACACATCAAGATTCAATTCATCTTGCCCATATACAGCAACCAACAGACATCTAAGATTTCAGCATGCACATACAATTTATTTACTTATTTTTGAGCAAAACCGCACACTACCAAACAGAATGTCCTTTCATTTGATAAACAGAATGCATACAAACTAATTAGCAGTACTATATATGATGCAGCATACGGACAGAATTTCTACCTTGTTATCATTAGGGAGCAACAGGGGGTGGGGGAAGATTTCGATCAGCTTCGTGTCAGCTGCCATCACCACAAACTCAGAGTCTTGGTAGCTGGGGAAAATAGAAAACGGAGATTAAAAATCATAGGAACTGAAATTAGTAGGACCGACCAAAGCACGCAGCTAGGGACTGGTCACCTTCAAGGTAGAAATTAACTAGTTTTAGTCAAAGTCGTAAGCATGCACATACAGACATACATACGAATTGAACCAGAATCCATGTATGTCTGCGCACTTAATTGCAGGTTCTATCCAACTTGCAATTGGAAGGAGTACAACCTAGTTTACTAGCAGCCTAACAAAAGATTCAGGTTCTTGGTTTGGTGCATGAATCCTGCTGTCGTGATGCAGAGAGAGAGGAAAGAGCAGCGACGGCACAACTACTGACAATGAGAGCGATGCGAGCCAGTCAGCGATGCTTGATAAGCTATTGATAAGCGGTTTGCACACAATTAGCGAGCAACCAACAAAGTAATGTTGTATACTGTTCTGCAGTAAAGAGTAGAATTTCTTTATGTTGGCTCTGAAATTTCTGTCCATGGTGCACACATGACATACCATTGATTTGAATGTGAAACTTAATTCTGCACAATTTAGTTGCTTATAAATTTCAGCACCAGATTAGCATGTCTTGTTACTATTGAAGTACTTCCTTTATCAATCATAGAATGGAAGGAATCACACAACATCAGGTAGTACTGTAATTGGATTTAGTAGTAAATCTGTAGATACATGTGGTTGGTATCTACTAGTATCTGGTGTTCTAATTAGAGAGTTGCTAGTGTGTTTTACTTACCCTTCTCTGCTCTTCTTTTCTACAAGCGAAAGCAGAGCAGGGAGAGCAAGCACACTACCATAACATACAAAGCCATCTACAACCAGCCCAAAAACATACATACCTACAGGACTCACTCACGCACTGCCATTGTGTTATGGATGAGCAAGTCTAGTATGTGAGAGAAAATGCAGACAAGTTGAGGTAAAGTGCTGACCCCACGATGTGAGGAACAGATCGAGGAGCTAATAACTGGGCAATGCAGCACCAAGTCCGACTCTACTACTACTACCTGTGATGCATCATTGTTGATCCATGGCAGATAATAGTAAAGATTAGAATCCATGATTTTGATACAGAAGTTACCTAGCCAGGTAGCCTAGCATAGAACAGCACTACATAGTACTTGGCCAGCAATTTTGAGCAATTCAGTGACCGCATCGCATGACAACAAATATAAAAACTATGAACAACATTGCATACGATGTGTGACAATAGAGAACACATTTGACAATGCAGAACGCATGCGCAACCACACATCCCATAACAGGGTTACAATCTAGAGGCAGTTAGCTAGCTGCTACCAGATCGCTCACTCATCAATATAGAACTACAAAAGAGCGCAAAAGAAATAGATCAACGAGAGCATAAGACATACTGTAGCCAGCTAGCTAGATTTCATCTTGAGACTTATCCTTGTGCTTCTGTAGCATCTCGATAACTTGGTCCAGGGGTGGGTCTCCGGGCCTCCGAAAAACCCGGTCGCCGATCTTGAACTTGTACGCCTCCGGCTGCACAGAATGAACTCCTTCAACTACAAAACACATACGGAATTAAAAGGACGCCGTATTTGTATTGGCCAGTCTACACATTTTCAGTATTTGTAGTGTCCTAAATCTGAGGATAATAAAGGGGGCAAAGATAGTAGTATGAAGGAATGACACGTATGATTGAATATTTGTAGAGTCCTTTGTGCTACAGCAGTGGTATAGTGGGACAAATGCACCATAAAAAAGTGGTGATGGTAACTGCAACTGATTCCCGGATATTTGATGAGCAACCAAGCATGTATTGTAAGCAGCATTTTGTCCCTTGGAAATCAGCATGTACATACAAGTCGATTTGAAATATTTCTCCCCCAATGCAGCACCCAGTACATTGGTACAGGCACTAGTGAATCAGAAAACAAAATGATGACTGCACCAATGGTAAGCAACTGCAAGCAATCTTTTGTCCCCAAACAGTCGATGAGTCAACAAGCATGTAACGAGGTAAACAACAATGCAGCAAGTGCAGGAAGATGAAGCTGCTCCCTCCAACAGGAGGGAAGCCACAACAGCAATTAGATCTACAGAAATCATCTACAAATCTATACTAGGGAGGCATTCTCAGGAAACAGCAGGGGGCAAGGTACAATATGCATCCATGGGGCAAGCAAAGCAGAGCGGATTATTAGGCGAGAACCATGCCAATAAACCTACTAATATGTTAGGCGTAGCTACTGACCACAACTAGCAGCTGCTTCAAAAGGATGCACAAATCGCAAGGCGAATGAGAGCAGGAGACCTCGTAAGAGGCCGATTTGAGAACTTGCTTGCCGAGGATGAGGAGGTCGGGGGTCTCCTGGAACGCGAGGGCGCGGAGGATCTTGGCGACGGCGAGCGGGAGGACGCGCGCGGCGCGCGGTGATCCCGCGGTAGGGCAGCGTGAGGCGCCCAGCGCAGCATCTCGGCTGGTTCTGCAGCAGCAGCTTGACGCGTCCACCGGCGCCGCCCATCTTGGCCAACACCGCCGCCGCGCGCCGCGCGCGCCGCACGCCGCACGGCCGTCGCAGTAGGAGGCGGCGCACGGCCTCGGCGTCCACGGATCAGACGACCGCGAAGAGCGCCTGGTGGGAGAGCGGCGGGAGATCCATCGTCGGGCGGGCGGCCAACCGGAGAGCCGGCGCGGAGCTGACCAAATGGAACCCTAGCGCGTCGGCCGACCTGCTCGACTCGATCTGGGGCATAGGGTAGGGAGAGATGGCGAGGGAAGGGAGTGACGAGGTCAGCGGCGGTGGTGAGGAGGACTGCGAGGTCGGCGGTGGGTGGGAGCGGCGGGGAGAAGACTGGATCGAGGGAAGAGGTGACGGCGGCTGCGAGGAGAGGAGGGAGTCGATGGGATCTGACCTAGGGTTTGGGCTACGGGTGGGGGGTATCTCTTTTTCATTTTTTTTCAGTAGATAGATGGATGGATGGATGTGGGATGGAGAGATGGATGGATGGATGGATGGGCGCCATGTCATCGATCCGTGGGAAGAGTCCTGATTGGTTCAAAAACCAGTGATTTAAAAAACTATCTAAGTACTAAAAATAGAGGGATTTTGTGAAGTAGCTATCAAAAATATTTTGCAAAATGGCACCACACAAATTTTCACTAGAGTTAGACCACATTTTATGGATAAGGACTAATTTCTATGCATTTCTGATCTTTCTAGCTATTTTTAATCATTTTCCGAGTGCCCAAAATGATGTTTTTTGTGAAGAACCTACCAGCTAATTATTGCAAAATTGCACCAAATCATTTTTCTAAAATACTAGGTCATATTTAACGCATAATTGACAAAATGGTTGGGTGTAAAAAGTTTTGATCCACGTCTGGTGGAAAAGACAAATTTCCGCCGATTCAGCTGGAAACGGGTCAAATTTGAACTGGAGCTGCCTCATAGTTTGCTATTTATTTTTTCCAAAAATCATTTCTAGTTACATAAGGACCTATTTAACCAGAGAAACACCAAAAAATTCCAAGATTCAACCACTAGCTAGGAACGGTCATTCCCGCCGTTTTGACCGCATTTTGGAACGGGCATAAAAAATTCAAAAAAAATCAAAAAAATGGGAAACCTTCGCATTGTGTCATCATATGTGGCCAAGTTCCTAGGAAAAATAACAAACTTGTGTCTGGCAATTATTTGAAAAAGTGTTCTCGAAGCGAGCTATCATGTGTGGAGATCAATGGCTTTTAAGCCAAATGATCAATCTTATGGCCACATTCATGGCATAGTTTGTTCAAATGATCTCATATTGTGCATAAGGGTGCATATTGGAATGGCAAACAATGTTGGCTAAGGAAGTTTTCATTTTCGTTGGACGAAAAAACCATTTTCCATTTTTCGAGTGCCCGAAAGGAGGTTTTTTTGTGAAGGAACTACCAAATAATTGTTGCAAAATTGGACCAAATCATTTTTATAAAATACTAGGCCATATTTAATGCACAATTGACAAAATGGTTGGGTGTACAAAATTTTGATCCACCTCTCGTGAAAAAGACAAATTTATGCCGATTCAGCTGGAAGCGGGTCAAATTTGAACTGCAGCTGCCTCATAGTTTGCTATTTATTTTTTCCAAAAATCATTTCTAGGTACATAAGTATCTATTTAATCAGAGAAACACCAAAAAAATTCCAAGATTCAACCACTAGCTAGGAACGGTCAAGCCCGTCGTTTTGACCGCATTTTGAAACGGGCATAAAAAATTCAAAAAAAATCAAAAAATTGCAAAACCTTCGCATTGTGTCATTATATGTGACCAAGTTTCCAGGAAAAATAATAAACTTGTAATACGGTAATTATTTTAAAAAAGTGTTCTCAGAAATGAGCTATCAAGTGTGAAGATTCATGGCTTTCAAGGCAAATGATCAATCTTATGGCCACATTCATGGCATAGTTTGTTCAAATGATCTCATATTGTGCACAAGGGTGCATATTGGAATAACAAACAATGTTGCCTAAGGAAGTTTTCATTTTCATTGGACAAAAAACCATTTTCCATTTTTCGAGTGCCCAAAAGGAGGTTTTTTGTGAAGGAACTACCAAATAATTGTTGCAAAATTGGACCAAATCATTTTGATAAAATACTAGGCCATATTTAATGCACAATTGACAAAATGGTCCGTGTAAATTGTTTTGATCCACCTCTCGTGAAAAAGACAAATTTCTGCCGATTCAATTTGAGCGGGTCAAATTTGAACTGCAATGCCTCATAGTTTGCTATTTATTTTTACAAAAATCATTTCTAGTTACATAAGTACCTATTTAATCATAAATACATGGTTTGGTGGCGATATGTCGAGGTTTGGGCGGTGGCCGAGGGCCCCAACTCTAGAGCTGCGTAAACTCATGCCATGCCAGCGTGGTCACCAGCGTGACCGTGGCGTTACCATGTGTTCTGGGCGGCCTAGGCATGTCTAGTGGGTTGGGCACTCCCTAGGTTGGTGCTAGGAGGAAAATTACAACATGAGATTCTCACGAGGAGACCAATTGATGCTCAAACATGAATTAGCAGCCAAGTGTTTGATTAGCGGTACGGGAAATGTACATGGCTAATGGGCGTGAGTTTTGGCTGAGGATGATCAGTTACTAAGAAGACCGTTTTCACAAATTTTCAGCTCAAAAGGAGGAGCCTAGGTGGTACTTGCTTTGCAAACCACCACACTGGACATAAATACGAATGTTGAAGCTCGGCTCAAAATAATGAATGGATTGAGTTGACATTTGGTGGAGGATGGTTATTTGGGCATAGGAATACATTGTAAAAAATTGATACCATTTGGACATGCCAAAGTGGTACTTCCTTCACAATGCTCTTCTATGGACAGAAACTTGGGAAAACTAGTGAGAGAGATTGGATGAATGAAATGAGCTCAAAATTGGTGTAGGTAAGTTACTTAGGTATGGTCATGCGCTGGAAAATTTTCAGATCATTTGGGTAAGCCTAGCTAGTACTTACTTCAGAAAGCTTCTCTCGAGGTAGAAACTTTGGAAATTTCTCGAGAAAGATTTGCTAGGAAAATTTAGCTGAATATTATCATGTGGAAATGATTTGGGTATGTAAGAGTGCCCGAAAAGTTTGAGGGTAATAGGAGGGGTCTATATAACACTTTCTTTGCAACGTGCCAATTTGGCCATAAAATATAGATTGAACACAGGCTCACATAGATGATTTGGTGAGCTGCAATTTGGAGGAGGGTGATAATTTGGGCATATGAAGGAACTGTATAAATTTCATGTCATTTAGAGATATAAAAAAGGTACTTCCTTCACAATGCTTCTAGGTGGACAAAAACTTTAGAAATTTGCCGAGGAAGATTTGCTAGGCAAATGGAGCTGAATTTTGTCATGCGGTAATGATTTGGATAGGAAAGAGTGCCCAAAAATTCCTAGGAAATCAAGAATATATAAATAGCACTTCCTTCATAAAGTGTTGTTGTGAACATAATAGGAAAATGAATATTGTTGAATTAGTTTTGAACTAGGAAAGGAGGGATTTTTACATATTTGATGAAGATATGACCCAAAGAATTTATGAGATTTTTTTGGAAATTTTGGGAATGATAGAAATATAGGTTGCTTCACAACCTAGGGCAAAAACTGCCACATGGACATGACACATAGGCAAAACTGATGAGATGGCGCCTAGTCATCACAACCCACCACAATCTAAAAGGCTATGACCATCTATATTGGTCATGATCAGCTAGAAATAAGGCAGCGGACTAGCACTATTTGCTTTGTGACCATTTCGTGTAAGGAAATTACGACCTTTCTAACCAAAATGGTCGCAATGGTTCAGGGTTTGGAGCCCCCTGAACAGCTTTTGACCAATTGGTCTAAAATGGTCATAGATTTATGACCAATTCTTCGAGGGTCACTGACAGAAGGTCATAAGTTGACATATTTCTTGTAGTGTCTATATCTACCATCGGGATTAGTTTTAGACCTGAATAATTGTTATTTGGTGCCAGCGTTGAGCATGAACATTATATCTGGATCTTGTTTGATGTGAGGCGGTTATTCATTTAAATCAGAGAATAATGGTTGTTCTATTTATATGAGTAATATCTTTTATGGTCATGCACCACTGCTGATTGGTCTATTTTTGTTGAATCTCGATAGTAGTGATACACATATTCATAGTGTTGAAGCCAAAAGATTGAAGTTTAATAATGATAGTGCAAATTATTTGTGGCACTGCCGTTTGGGTCATATATGTATAAAGTGCATGAAGAAACTCCATGTTGATGGACTTTTGGAATCACTTGATTATGAATCACTTGGTGCTTGCAAACCGTGCCTTATGGGCAAGATGACTAAAACTCCGTTCTCCAGAACAATGGAACGAGCTACTGACTTGTTGGAAATAATACATACCGATGTATGCAGTCCAATGAGTATTGATGCTTGTGGTGGGTATCGTTATTTTCTTACCTTCACAGATGATTTGTGGAGATATGATTATATCTACTTAATGAAGCATAAGTATGAAACATTTGAAAAGTTCAAAGAATTTCAGGGTGAAGTGGAAAATCATCATAACAAGAAAATAAAGTTTCTACGATCTGATCATGGAGGAGAATATTTGAGTTACGAGTTTGGTCTTCATTTGAAACAACATGGGATAGTTTCACAATTAACGCCACCTGGAACACCACAGTGATATGGTGTGTCCGAATGTCGTAACCATACTTTATTAGATATGGTGCGATCAATGATGTCTCTTACTAATTTACCGCTATCATTTTGGGGTTATGCTCTTGAGACGGTTGCATTCACTTTAAATAGGGCACCATCAAAATCCGTTGAGACGACGCCTTATGAACTGTGGTTTGGCAAGAAACCAAAGTTGTCGTTCTTCAAGTTTGGGGCTGCGATGCTTATGTGAAAAAGCTCCAACCTGATAAGCTCGAACCCGAATCGGAGAAGTGCGTATTCAAAAGACACCCAAAGAAAACTGTTGGGTACACCTTCTATCACAGATCTGAAGGCAAAATCTTTGTTGCTAAGAATTGATCCTTTATAGGGAAGGAGTTCTCTCGAAAGAAGTGAGTGGGAGGAAAGTAGAACTTGATGAGGTAACTGTACCTTCTTCCTTATTGGAAAGTAGCTCATCACAGAAATCAGTTCCCGTGATTCCTACACCAATTAGGGAGGAAGCTAATGATGATGATCATGAAGCTTCAGATCAAGTTACTACTGAACCTCGTAGGTCTTCCAGAGTAAGATCCGCACCAGAGTGGTACCAAAATCCTATTCTGTAAGTCATGTTACTAGACCATGATGAACCTACGAACTATGAGGAAGCGATGATGAGCCCAGATTCCATGAAATGGCTTGTGGCCATGAAATCTGAGATGGGATCCATGTACGAGAACAAAGTATGGACTTTGGTGGACTTGCCCGATGATCGGCAAGCCATAGAAAATAAATGGATCTTTAAGAAGAAGACCGACGCAGGCGGTGTTACTGTCTACAAAGATCGAGTAGTTGCGAAAGGTTTTCGACAAGTTCAAGGAGTTGACTACGGTGAGACTTTCTCACCCGTAGTGATGCTTAAGTCTATCTGAATCATGTTAGCAATTGCTGCATTTTATGATTATGAAACTTGGCTAATGGATGTCAAAACTGCATTCCTGAATGGATTTCTGCAAGAAGAGTTGTATATGATGCAAATGGAAGGTTTTGTCGATCCAAGGAGTGCTAACAAAGTATGCAAGCTCCAGCGATCCATTTATGGACTGGTGCAAGCCTCTCGAAGTTGGAATAAACGTTTTGATAGTGTGATCAAAGCATATGGTTTTATACAGACTTTTGGAACAACCTGTATTTACAAGAAAGTGAGTGGCAGCTGTGTAGCATTTCTAATCTTATATGTAGATGACATATTGTTGATTGGAAGTGATATAAAATTTCTGGATAGCATAAAGGGATACCTGAATAAGAGTTTTTCTATGAAAGACCTTGGAGAAGCTGCTTACATATTGGGCATCAAGATCTATATAGATAGATCAAGACACTTAATTGGACTTTCACAAAGCACATACCTTGATAAAGTTTTGAAGAATTTCAAAATGGATCAGTCAAAGAAAGGGTTCTTGCCTGTGTTACAAGGTGTGAAGTTGAGTCAGACTCAAAGCCCGACCACTGCAGAAGATAGAGAGAAAATGAAAGTTATTCCCTATGCTTCAGCCATAGGTTCTATCATGTATGCAATGTTGTGTACCAGACCTGATGTATGTCTTGCTATAAGCATAGCAGGGAGGTACCAAAGTAATCCCGGAGTGGAGCACTAGATAGCGGTCAAGAACATCCTGAAATACCTAAAAAGGACTAAGGATATGTTTCTCATTTATGGAGGTGAAAAAGAGCTTGTCGTAAACGGTTACGTCGATGCAAGCTTTGATACTGATCCGGATGAGTCTAAGTCACAAACCGGATACATATTTTTATTGAATGGAGAAGCTGTTAGTTGGTGCAGTCCCAAACCGAGCGTCGTGGTGGGATCTACGTGTGAAGCGGAGTACATTGCTGCTTCAGAAGCAGCAAATGAAGGAGTTTGGATGAAGGAGTTCATATCCGATCTAGGTGTCATACCTAGTGCATCGGGTCCAATGAAAATCTTTCGCGATAATACTAGTGTAATTGCCTTGGTAAAGGAATCCAGATTTCGCAAGAGAACCAAGGACATCAAGAGACGCTTCAATTCCATCCGTCATCAAGTGTCGGAAGGGGACATAGAGATTTTAAAGATACACACGGATCTGAATGTTACAGACCCGTTGACTAAGCCTCTTCCACGAACAAAACATGATCAGCACCAAAGCTCCATGGGTGTTAGAATCATTACTATGTAATGTGGATTATTGACTCTAGTGCAAGTGGGAGACTGAAGGAAATATGCCCTAGAGGCAATAATAAAGTTATAATTTATTTCCTTAATTCATGATAAATGTTTATTATTCATGCTAGAATTTTATTAACCGGAAACTTAGTACATGTGTGAATACATAGACAAAACATATAGTCCCTAGTATGCCTCTACTTGACTAGCTCATTAATCAAAGATGGTTATGTTTCCTAACCATAGACATGTGTTGTCATTTGATGAACAAGATCACATCATTAGGATAATGATGTGATGGACATGAACCATCCATTAGATTAGCATTATGATCGTGTTAGTTTCATTGCTACTGCTTTCTTCATTACTTATACAAGTTCCTTACACTATGAGATTATGCATCTCCTGAATACCGGAAGAACACTTTGTGCGCTACCAAATGTCACAACGTAAAAGGGTGATTATAAAGGTGCTCTGCAGGTGTCTCCGAAGGTGTTTGTTGGGTTGGCATAGATCGAGATTAGGATTTGACACTCCGTGTTTCGGAGAGGTATCTCTGGGCCCTCTCGGTAATACTCATCACTATAAGCCTTGCAAGCATTGTGACTAATGAGTTAGTTGCGGGATGAAGTATTACGGAACGATTGAAGAGACTTGCCGGTAACGAGATTGAACTAGGTATTGAGATACCGACAATCGAATCTCGGGCAAGTAACATACCGATGACAAAGGGAACAATGTATGTTGTTATGCGGTTTGACCGATAAAGATCTTCGTAGAATATGTAGGAACCAATATAATCATCTAGGTTCCGCTATTGGTTATTGACCGGAGACGTGTCTCGGTCATGTCTACATAGTTCTCGAACCCGTAGTGTCCGCACGCTTAATGTTCGATGACGATTGGTATTATGAGTTTATGTGTTTTGATGTAATGAAGGTAGTTCGGAGTTCCGGATGTGAGCACGGACATGATGAGGAGTCTCTAAATGGTCGAGACATAAAGATTGATATATTGGACGACTATATTCGGACACCAGAACTGTTCCGCGGAAGTTTTGGATAAAACCGGAGTACCGGGAGGTTACCGGAACCCCCCGGGGAGTGTATTGGCCTTATTGGGCCTTAGTGGGAGAGAGGAGGAGGCGGTCAGGTGGAGGGCGCGCCCCCAACCCCAATCCGAATTGGGTTGGGGGGGCGCCCCCCCCCTTTCCTTCCCTCTCTCTCCCCCTTCCTTCCTCTCCTACTCCAACTTGGGAAGGGGGAATCCTACTCCCGCTGGGAGTAGGACTCCCCCCTTGGGCACGCCATAGAGGGCCGACCCTCCCCCTCCTCCACTCCTTTATATACGGGGGAGGGGGCACCCCTTAGACACACAAGTTGACAATTGTTTAGCCATGTGCGGTGCCCCCCTCCATAGCTACACACCTCGGTCATATCGTCGTAGTGCTTAGGCGAAGCCCTGCGCCGGTAACTTCATCATCACCGTCACCATGCCGTCGTGCTGACAAAACTCTACCTTGGCCTCAATTGGATCAAGAGTACGAGGGATGTCTCCGAGTTGAATGTGTGCTGAATGCGGAGGTGCTATACGTTCGGTGCTTGGATCGGTTGGATCACGAAGACGTTCGACTACATCAACCGCGTTAACTAAACGCTTCCGCTTTCGGTCTACGAGGGTACATGGACACACTCTCCCCTCTTCTTGCTATGCATTACCTAGATAGATCTTGCGTGATCGTAGGATTTTTTTGAAATTACTACATTCCCCAACAATTCGTTGCTAAGAATGGATTCTTTCTAGAGAAGGAGTTTCTCTCGAAAGAAGTGAGTGGGAGGAAAGTAGAACTTGATGAGGTAAATGTACCTTCTCCCAAACTAGAAAGTAGTTCATCATAGAAATCAGTTCTAGTGATTCCAGCACCAATTAGTGAGGAAGATAATGGTGATGATCATGAAACTTCAGATCAAGTTATTACCGAACCTCGTAGGTCTTCCAGAGTAGGTAATCCTATTATCGAAGTCATGTTATTAGACCATGATGAACCTATGAATTATGAGGAACTGATGATGAGCCCAGATTCCGCGAAATGGCTTGAGGCCATGAAATCTGAGATGGGATCCATGTATGAGAACAAAGTGTGGACGTTGGTGGACTTGCTCGATGAATAGCAAGCCATAGAAAATAAATGGATCTTCAAGAGGAAGACGGAAACTGATAGTAGTGTTACTATCTACAAAGCTCGATGATAGCCACAAGTATAGGGGATCGCAATAGTTTTCTAGGGTAGAGTTAGAGTATTCAACCAAAATTTATTGATTCGACACAAGGGAAGCCAAAGAATATTCTCAAGTATTAGCAGTTGTGTTGTCAATTCAACCACGCCTGGATAACTTAGTATCCGCAGCAAAGTATTAAGTAGCAAAGTAGTATGGAAGTAACGGTAACAATAACAAAAGTAACAGTAACAGTTTTGTAGTAATTGTAAAAGTGGTAGTGGTAAAGTGACTAAGCAAAGATCAATATGTGAAAAGCTCGTAGGCTTTGGATCAGTGATGGATAATTATGTCGGATGCGATTCCTCATGTAATAGTTATAACATAGGGTGACACAGAACTAGCTCCAGTTCATCAATGTAATGTAGGCATGTATTCCGAATATAGTCATACGTGCTTATGGAAAAGAACTTGCATGGCATCTTTTGTCCTACCGTCCCATGGCAGCGGGGTCCTATTGGAAACTAAGGGATATTAAGGCCTCCTTTTAATACAGTACCATACCAAATCATTAACACTTAGTGAATACATGAACTCCTCAAACAACGGTCATCACCGGTAAGTATCCCGATTATTGTCACTTCGGGGTTAACGGATCATAACACATAATAGGTGACTATAGACTTGCAAGAGAGGCTCAAGAACTCACATATATTCATGAAAACATAATAGGTTCAGATCTGAAATCATGGCACTCGGTCCCTAGTGACAAGCATTAAGCATAGCAAAGTCATAGCAACATCAATCTCAGAACATAGTGGATACTAGGGATCAAACCCTAACAAAACTAACTTGATTACATGGTAAATCTCATCCAACCCATCACCGTCCAGTAAGCCTACGATGGAATTACTCACGCGCGGCAGTGAGCATCATGAAATTGGTGATGGAGGATGGTTGATGATGACGACGACGACGGATTCCCCTCTCTGGAGCCCCGAATGGACTCCACATCAGCCCTCCCGAGAGAGTTTAGGGCTTGGCGGCGGCTCCGTATCGTAAAACGCGATGAATCCTTCTTCTCTAGTTTTTCTCCCCAAATGTGAATATATGGAGTTGGAGTTGAGGTCGGTGAAGCTCCAGGGGGGCCACGAGGCATGGGGCGCGCCCTAGGGGAGGTGCCCCCCCACCCTCGTGGACAGGATGTGGGCCCCTTGGTCTTTATTCTTTCACCAGTATTTTTTATTAACTCCAAAAAGTTGCTCCATGGATTTTCAGGTCATTCCGAGAACTTTTATTTCCGCACAAAAATAACACCATGGCAATTCTGCTGAAAACAGCGTCAGTCCGGGTTAGTTCCATTCAAACAATGCAAATTAGAGTCCAAAACAAGGGCAAAAGCGTTTGGAAAAGTAGATACAATGGAGACGTATCAACTCCCCCAAGCTTAAACCTTTGCTTGTCCTCAAGCAATTCAGTTGATAAACTGAAAGTGATAAAGAAAAACTTTTACAAACTCTGTTTGCTCTTGTTGTTGCAAATATGTAAAGCCAACATTCAAGTTTTCAGCAAATATTATGAACTAACCATATTCACAATAACATTTAGGTCTCGTGTTTACTTTTATAAATGGCATAATCAACTAGCGATCAATAATAATAAAACTCAGATGACAACACTTTCTCAAAACAATCATAATATGATATAACATGATGGTATCTCGCTAGCCCTTTCTAAGACCGCAAAACATAAATGCAAAGCACCCCTGAAGATCAAAGACTGACTAAACATTGTAATTCATGGTAAAAGAGATCCAGTCATAGTCATACCAAATATAAACTAATAGTAATGCATGCAAATGACAGAGGTGCTCTCCAACTGGTGCCTTTTAATAAGAGCATGATGACTCAACATAAAAGTAAATAGATAGGCCCTTCGCAGAGGGAAGCAGAGATTTGTAGAGGTGCCAGTGCTTGATTTTGAAACAGATATAAATAATATTTTGGGCGGTATACTTTCATTGTCAACATAAAAACTAAGAGATCTCGATATCTTCCATGCTACACACATTATAGGAGGTTCCCAAACAGAATGGTAAAGTTTATACTCCCACACCACCGACAATCATCAATCCATAGCTTGCCCGAAACAACGGGTGCCTCCAACTAACAACAATCCTGGGGGAGTTTTGTTTGCAATTATTTTGATTTGATTTGAGCATGGGACTGGGCGTGAATGAGGAGCGGAATCCACTCCTCTTGAGAATAACCCGCCTAACATGGAAGATACAGACAACCCTAGTTGATACATGAGCTGTTCGAGCATACAAAACAGATCATTTGAAGATTTGGAGTTTGTCACATACAAATTTACTTGGAACGGCAGGTAGATACCGCATATAGGAAGGTATGGTGGACTCATATGGAACAACTTTGGGCTTTATGGAGTTTGGATGCACAAGCAGTATTCCCGCTTAGTACAAATGAAGGCTAGAAAAAGACTGGGAAGCGACCAACTAGAGAGCAACAACAGTCATGAACACGCATTAAAATTAATAGACACTCAGTGCAAGCATGAGTAGGATATAATCCACCATGATCATAAATATCGTGGAGGCTATGTTGATTTTGTTTCAACTACATACGTGAACATGTGCCAAGTCGAGTCACTCGGATCATTCAAAGGAGGATACCACCCTATCATACCACATCACAACCATTTTAATAGCATGTTGGCATGCAAGGTAAACCATTATAAACTCCTAGCTAATTAAGCATGGCATAAGCAACTTTAATCTCTAATTGTCATTCCAAACATGTTTGTTCATAATAGGCTGAATCAGGAACGATGAACTAATCATATTTAGAAACACAAGATAGGTTGAGTTCATACCAGCTTCTCCCATCTCAATTAGTTCATCATATATCGTCATTATTGCCTTTCACTTGCACGACCGAACGGTGTGGGTAATAATAATAGTGCGCGTGCATTGGACTAAGCTGGAATCTGCAAGCATTCAATTCAAGGGAGAAGACAAAGTAATATGGGCTCTTGGTTAAATCAATCAATAATTCATAAAAGAGCCACTCAACACTTTCATCATGGTCTTCTCCTTTCGACGCCCAAAGAAAAGAAATAGAAATAAAACTATTTACACGGGAAAACTCCCAACAAGAAAAAGAAGAATGAGAAATCTTTTTTGAGTTTTCTTTTAATTATTACTACTATAAGCATGAAAAGAATCCTAGCTAAAACCTATAACTAATTTTTTTTGTTTTTCTTAAGGTTATTCAAAAACACAAGAAAGAAGCAGGAAAAGGAAAATAAACCAGCATGGATAGTACAATGAAAAAGTATGAACACCGACAACTAGCATGAGTGTGTGAACATGAATGTAATGTCGGTGAGAAATATGTACTCCCCCAAGCTTAGGTTGTTGGCCTAAGTTGGTCTATGCCTATGGATCAGAGCTACTCTCTTCGGCGTACTGAGGAGTGTCATCTGAGTGCCACTGGCTGGCGATCTCCTCCAGATCCCACTGATGAAAGGATGGTCAATAAGGGTCAAGTCGTGGTTCCGGCTCAGGCTCTGGAGCTGATGTCTAGCCCCGGTACGCGTTAACGGCCTTTGGCAACACGAGAAACATGCCTAAGGACAAGTCAAACAAAGAAGGTGCAGGCAAGATAATAGTCTCACTGTGAGTTTTATGAAATCTCAAATTATAGTTAAGCATCTTGTCATCATTTTTAACAATAAATTCATGCGCTACCATACTCTTATAATCTAGAAAAGTAGGGGGCAACAGCTTTTCCTCTTTCTCATAATGCCTAACAGGTATCCTAAAATGTTTAGCAAGGCGAGAAGCATAGATACCTCCAAAGATGGGGCCCTTTGTACGGTTCAGACTTAATAGTTTAGCAACAATAGCCCCTAAACTAACAGTGTTATCACGAAATAAAGCATGGCACAAAATAACAATATCAGGAACACTAAGGTTTCCATAGTTCCCTCGACCAATTAAGCATCTACTAGCAAATATTGAAAAGTAACATAGAACAAGAAAGTCTATGCTAGTAATTCTTGCATCGGAAACCTTCCTCGTTTCTCCTACGGTAATCATATCAATAAATCCATCCACATCTCTACGATGTGGTTCCTCTATGCTACCCTCGAAGGGTATCTTGCAAACCGCACAAAATTCACATAGTGACATCTCCCTAACCTCATCATATAAATGAAACTCCAGTGAAGGTGGTGATTTCTTAGCATGAAAGTAAAAAATTTGCACGAAAGTATTAGTGAGTAAGAGATACTGTTCGAGCTGGTCATGGAGGAAGTCGGTGAGGCCGCATTATCAGCCAAAGAATAAAAATCATCATGAATCCCGGCTGCTCTCAATAACTCATCACAAGGCATTGCTTTGTTTATCCTTCAAGCTTTGGCTAGAAGAGCCCCTCAAAAATCTCTTCATCATTTTCTGAAAATTTCTAAAAAATTTAGTAACTCAGAATAGAATAAACCAAACTCAATAATATTGATAGCAACTACTCCCACAAGTGCCTAGAGACTATATCACGCATTAGAACTACTTGGGACCAAATAAATTTGCCATGCAAGTTCAAGAACAGGGTCACCTAGGCAGCAAAAATTTGCGATGAATAAAGCACTAGAACAAAAACTATTTGGACCATTGGAGGTGTCACATACCAAAGAACAATCCCCCAAAGTAGTTTCGTGAATGGAGCTTTGAGCAAGGAGATCGAAAATGGCAGCAAGATAAGCTAGAACTTGTGCTTAAGCTGGTTGGTCATTTTTTTGGGAGGAAGAAGAAGTGTATGGGTGCAGGAATAAGTGGAGGGGGCCACCAGGGGCCCACGAGGTAGGGGGGTGCGCCCTAGGGGGGTGGGCGCGCCCTGGACCCTCGTGGCCAGGTGCTTGCCCCTCTAGTGTGTTCTTAGTGCCCAATATTCTTAAATATTCTAGAAAATATCATATTTCATTTTCGGGACAATTGGAGAACTTTTATTTCCAGGGTATTTTTATTGCATGGATAAAATCAGAAAACAAACATAAAATACTTATTTTTGCTTTATTTATTGTAAATAACAGAAAGTAAAAGGAGGGTACAGAGAATTGTGCCTTCTAACTTCATCCATCTCATGCTCATCAAAAGGAATCCACTAACAAGGTTGATCAAGTCTTGTTAACAAACTCATTCCGAATAACATGGAACCGAAGAAATTTCAAATAGCACTAGGTTACCTCAACGGGGATGTGTACATCCCCAATAATAAAAATATCATATTTCTTCTTGACAGTAAGAAAAGGAAATTCAAAACCTCCAATAATAATCGATGGAATTTTTCCAATAGAATTGATACTGTGAACTTGAGGTTGTTTCCTCGGAAAGTGTACCATATGCTCATTACCATTAACATGAAAAGTGACATTGCCTTTGTTGCAATCAATAACAGCCCCTGCAGTATCCAAAAATGGTCTACCAAGGATAATGGACATACTATCGTCCTCGGGAATATCAGGAATAACAAAGTCTGTTAAGATAGTAACGTTTGCAACAACAACAGGCACGTCCTCACAAATACCGATAGGTATATCAGTTGATTTATTGGCCATTTGCAAGGATATTTCTGTAGTTGTCAACTTATTCAATTCAAGTCTACGATATAAAGAGAGAGGCATAAACTAACACTGGCTCCAAGATCACATAAAGCAGTCTTAACATAGTTTCTTTTAATGGAGCATGGTATAGTTGGTACTCCTGGATCTCCAAGTTTCTTAGGTATTCCACCCTTAAAAGTATAATTAGCAAGCATACTGGAAATTTCAGCTTCCGTTATCTTCCTTTTATTTGTAATAATATCTTTAATGTACTTAGCATAAGGATTCACTTTAAGCATATCAGTTAAACGCATACACAAAAAGATAGGTCTAATCATCTCAGCAAAGCGCTCAAAATCCTCATCGTCCTTTTTCTTGGATGGTTGAGGAGGAAAAGGCATGGGTTTCTGAACCCATGGTTCTCTTTCTCTACCATGCTACCTAGCAGCAAAGTCTCTCTTATCATAGCGTTGATTCTTTGATTGTGGGTTATCAAGATCAATAGCAGGTTCAATTTCTACATCATTGTTATTGCTAGGTTGAGCATCGACATGAACATTATCATTAACATTATCACTAGGTTCATATTCATCACCAGATTGCGTTTCACCATTAGAGACAGAAATATCATTAGGATTCTCAGGTGTGTCTACAACAGGTTCATTAGAAGCATGCAAAGTCCTATCAGTTTTCTTCTTCTTCTTTTTAGAAGAACTAGGTGCGTCAACATTACTTCTTTGAGAATTTCGCTCAATTATCCTAGGGTGGCCCTCAGGATACAAAGGTTCCCGCGTCGTTCTACCACCTCTAGTCATAACTCTAACGACATTATCGTTTCTCTTATCATTTAGTTCATTAAGCACATCATTTTGAGCTTTAAGCATTTGTTCTACTTGAGTGGTAACCATAGAAGCATGTTACTAATGAGTTTAAGTTCACCCTTAACTCTAGACATATAATCACTCAAGTGTCCAATCATATAAGCATTATTTTTCAATTGTCTACCAACATAAGCATTGAAGTTTTCTTGTTTAGCCATAAAGTCATCAAACTCATCCAAGCATTGGCTAGCAAACTTAGTAGACGGGATTTCAACTTTATCATATCTATAGAGAGAATTTACGATCACTACCTGTGTCGGGTTATCAAGACCGTGTATTTCTTCGGTGGTATATTAAGTCCATATATTTCTTCAATAGGAGGTAAATTCTTAACATCTTCAGCTTTAATACCTTTTTCTTTCATAGATTTCTTTGCCTCTTGCATATCTTCAGGACTGAGAAATAGAACACCTCTTTTCTTTGGAGTTGGCTTTTAGGGGGTTGGTTCAGGAAGTGTCCAATTGTTTTCATTAGTCAACATATTATTCAATAGGGATAATTAGATTTATGCCCCAAGTTGTGTCCCACTCATCTGTTTTACCCCTAATTCCCAAAAGTCACCAGTTCTGTCCAAGTCACTTTGCTCCTCTTATGCTTTTTCCCTTTGAACGTTTGACCGTCAATTTAAAAACTTCATAACTAATTCATACTAAATCAGAAAAAATGCAAATAAGATACCAAAATGTTCAGAAAAACATCACCTATATGTCAGTGTCATTTGCATTCATGAAAAAAGTGTTGGAAAGTGCACATCCGAGTTTTAGCTCTTTTGGTACAACCATGAATAGTAAACTGTAAACAAATTCAAAAAAAATATGGTGGCAAAGAATGAAAAATGTTCTAAGTGCTGGCCAAGTTTCATCAGGGAATGACATTGGTGGAAGTTGTGGCAAAAAAATAATCTATTTTGGAGTGTTGATTGTTTTTTTGTGCCACGACACTCACGAATGTTATTCCCTGATGAAACTTGGCAGGCACTTAAAACATTTGCCATTCTTTTCCACCAATTTTTTTTGCATTTTTTGAACTTTTTTAGATTTTACTATTCATGGTGGTAGCATAAGAGCTAAAACTCGTACGGGCACTTTCCAACAGTTTTTTCTTGAATGCAAATGACACTAACATATAGGTGACATTTTTTGATCATTTTGGTATCTTATTTGTATTTTTTTGATTTAGTATGAATTAGTTATGAAGTTTTCAAACTGACAGCCAAACGGTCAAAGGGCAAAAGCATAAGAGGAGCAAAGTGACTTGGACAGAACTGGTGACTTTTGGGAATTGGGGGTAAAACAGACGAGTGGGACACAACTAGGGGCATAAATCTAATTATCCCTATTCAATAGCAATTCAGCTTGATCAACTGTTCTTTCCCTGAAAACACAACCAGCACAACTATCCAGATGGTCTTTGAAAGCATCGGTTAGTCCATTATAAAAAATATCAAGTATTTCATTTTTCTTGAGAGGATGATCGAGCAAAGCATTAAGTAATAGGAGAAGCCTCCCCCAAGCTTGTGGCAGACTCTCTTCTTCAATTTGTACAAAATTATATTTTTCCCTTAAAGCAGCTTGTTTCTTATGAGCGGGGAAATATTTAGCAGAGAAGTAATAAATCATATCCTGAGGACTACGCATACAACCGGGATCAAAAGAATTAAACCATATTTTAGCATCACCCTTTAATGAGAATGGAAATAGCTTAAGGATATAGTAGTAATGAATTTTTTCATCATTAGTGAATAGGGTGGCTATATCATTCAGTTTAGTAAGATGTGCCACAACAAAGGATCGGATTCAACCAAAATAATTATCTCAGGATCGACAAAGAAATCATAATCCTTATCAGTAACACAGATAGGTGAAGTAGCAAAAGCAGGGTCATATTTCATTCTAGCATTCAGACATTTTTCTTTAAGCTTAGCTAGTAATTTCTTAAGATCAGATCTATCATTGCAAGCAAGAAAATCTCTAAGAGTTTCTTCATCCATAATATAACCCTCAGGAACAACAGGCAATTCATAATTGAGGGGAGAACCTTCATCATCACTTTCATCAATATTATCAGTTTCAATAATTTCATTCTCTCTAGCCCTAGCATGTTGTTTCAACAAGAAATTCACCTAATGGCACAGTAGTATCAAGCATAGAAGTAGTTTCATCATAAGTATCATTCATAGCAGAAGTGACATCATCAATGACATGCGACATATCAGAATTAATAGCAGAAGCAGGTTTAGAGTGTCGCAAGTTCACTCATAACAGAAGGAGAATCAAGTGCAGAGCTAGACGGTAGTTCCTTACCTCCCCTCATAGTTGAGGGATAAATCTTAGTTCTTTCATCTTTCAAGTTCTTCATAGTGATCAGCAGATATAAATCCCAAGTGACTCAAAGAATAGAGCTATGCTCCTTGGGAACGGCGCCAGAAAATAGTCTTGATAACCTGCAAATATAGGGGATCGCAACCATTTTAGAGGGTAGAGTATTCAACCCAAATTTATTGATTTGACACAAGGGGAGCCAAAGAATATTCTCAAGTATTAGCAGTTGAGTTGTCAATTCAACCACACCTGGATAACTTAGTATCTGCATCAAAGTATTTAGTAGCAAAGTAGTATGGAAGTAACGGTAACAGTAACAAAAGTAACAGTAGCAGTTTTGTAGTAATTGTAAAAGTGGCAGCGGTAAAGTGACTAAGCAAAGATCAATATGTGAAAAGCCCGTAGGCATTGGACCAGTGATGGATAATTATGTCGGATGCGATTACTCATGCAATAGTTATAACATAGGGTGGCACAGAACTAGCTCCAGTTCATCGATGTAATGTAGGCATGTATTCTGAATATAGTCATAAGTGCTTATGGAAAAGAACTTGCATGACATCTTTTGTCCTATCCTCCTGTGGCAGCGGGGTCCTATTGGAAACTAAGGGATATTAAGGCCTCCTTTCAATAGAGTACCGGACCAAAGCATTAACACTTAGTGAACACATGAACTCCTCAAACTACGGTCATCACCGGTAATTATCCCGATTATTGTCACTTCGGGGTTAACGGATCATAGCACATAATATGTGACTATAGACTTGCAAGATAGGCTCAAGAGCTCACATATATTCATTAAAACATAATAGGTTCAGATCTGAAATCATGGCACTCGGGGCCTAGTGACAAGCATTAAGCATAGCAAAGTCATAGCAACATCAATCTCAGAACATATTGGATACTAGGGATCAAACCCTAACAAAACTAACTTGATTGCATGGTAAATCTCATCCAACCCATCACCGTCCAGCAAGCCTACGATGGAATTACTCACGCACGACGGTGATCATCATGAAATTGGTGATGGAGGATAGTTGATGATGACGACAGCGACGGATTCCCCTCTCCGGAGCCCCGAACGGACTCCAGATCATCCCTCCCGGGAGAGTTTAGGGCTTGGCGATGGCTCCGTATTGTAAAACACGATGAATCCTTCTCCTTTATTTTTTTTTCTACCTGAACGTGAATATATGGAGTTGGAGTTGAGGTCCGTGAAGCTCCAGGGAGCCCACGAGGCAGGGGGCGCGCCCTAGGGGGGCGCCCCCCATCCTCGTGGAAAGGGTGTGGGCCCCTTGGTCTTTATTCTTTCGCCAGTATTTTTTTTAATTTCAAAAAGTTGCTTCGTGGATTGTCAGGTCATTCCGAGAACTTTTATTTCTGTACAAAAATAACACCATGGCTGTTGTCGGTGTCAAAACCGGCGGATCTCGGGTAGGGGGTCCCAAACTTTGCGTCTAGGCGGATGGTAACAGGAGACAAGGGACACGATGTTTTTACCCAGGTTCGGGCCCTCTCGATGGAGGTAAAACCCTACTCCTGCTTGATTGATATTGATGATATGGGTAGTACAAGAGTGGATCTACCACGAGATCAAGGAGGCTAAACCCTAGAAGCTAGCCTATGGGATGATTGTTGTAATGGTTGTTAGTCCCACGGACTAAAACCCTCCGGTTTATATAGACACGGAGAGGGCTAGGGTTACAGTCGGTTACAATGGTAAGAGATCTACATATCCGTATTGCCAAGCTTGCCTTCCACGCCAAGGAAAGTCCCATCCGGACACGGGACGAAGTCTTCAATCTTGTATCTTCATAGTCTTGGAGTCCGGCCGATGATGATAGTCCGGCTATCCGGACACCCCCTAGTCCAGGACTCCCTCAGTAGCCCCTGAACCAGGCTTCAATGACGATGAGTCCGGCGCGCATATTTTTCGGCATTGCAAGGCGGGTTCCTCCTTCGAATCAATTCATAGAAGATTGTGAACACCAGGATAGTCTCCGGCTCTGCAAAATAAATTCCACATACCACCGTAGAGAGAATAATATATACACAAGTTCAATCTGCTGACGTATTTTGTGGCGTGACTCACACCACTACCAAGCCTTTACTTGAATCATTTTTACTATACCACCTCAACGCGTTTAGCGAAGCGGTTTCCTTGGCACGTCTTGTCGAAGCAGAGATCGTGTTCCCCTTATTCCGAGATTCCCATCAATATGGATGTGGGTAACCCAACCACGCCATTGATTCCGGGAGATAGGCGAGTTTTACCAGGCCGGTGGGGACGCATAGTCTTCGTCCGCCCATATATAAGGGGATAAGGATCCACCTTTTTTACCTACGCCTTCTTCCTCCTTTGCCTATCCATCTCCGCGCACTCAAGCTCCAGCGCCCAAGTCCGCACATCTCGCCTCAACCTTCTCCAGCCATGTCCGGAGCGGGAGGCAAGTGGATGGCCTCCTCCGTTACGGAGGGGCACATCGAGAAACTGCGCGGCGCCGGATACCTGTCCAGCGACATCGCGCACCGGCTGCCCGACGAGGGGCAGCTCATCCCCACCCCTAGGCCCCATGAGAGGGTCGTATTTCTTCCCCACTTCCTCCATGGACTGGGCTTCCCACTACATCCCTTCGGCCGGGGGCTCATGTACTTCTACGGCCTAGACTTCCACGATATGGCGCCAAACTTCATCCTCAACATCTCGGCGTTTATCGTCGTGTGCGAGGCCTTCCTCTACATCCAGCCCCACTTCGGCTTGTGGTTAAAGACCTTCAATGTCAAGCCGAAGGTTGTGAAGGGCAACCAAGCGGAGTGCGGAGGCGCCATGGTGGGCAAAATGCCCAACGTCACTTGGCTCGAGGGTGCCTTCGTGGAAACCATCAAAGGGTGGCAATCGGGGTGGTTCTACATCACCGAGCCGCGTGACCATAAATGGGCAGCGGCCCCGAGTTCAGATCTGGTACCCCCATGCAGCTCACCTCCTGGAAAGAGAAGGGCTTGCTATGGGGCAGTTCGAGGAGCCGACTGCACTCGATCTGTCTCCAGACCACTGTGAACAAGAAGCTTAAGCTTGTCAACATGATCCAGGTCATGCTCGTCCGCCGGATTCTCCCCTGCCAACAACGGGCTTTCAATTTTTGGGAGTTTGATCCGGCACACCACCGGACCCTTAGCGGGCTCTTCGACACAACGTACGAAGCGGCCTGGAGGGTGCTGTTCAAGGGGGAAGAAGCCCCCGCATCCGCAACTGAAGATCGCGGATTCAGCACGCAGTGCCCGGCCGGCGAGGTAAGATTTGTTATCCTCTACGGGACATTCATTTCTTTCATAGTTTGACTCTATGTGGGATTTAAAACTCCCAATGCCTTTAATAGGACTGGCAGAGGACGTCCAGACAGGTTAACTGTCCGGCTCCCCTCCCTGAAGACCCAGCGGATACCCGTTTGACGGGGCTGCTAGTCCCGACACTTTATGTGGTGCCGGAGAAGAAGGCCAAGAAGAAGGCCACGGGAACCCGAAGAAGTTCCCGGCGCCAGATGGTATCGGACTCGTTGTCCGATGGCTCCAAGGCGGACTCCTCCCCCAAAGACGAGGAGGAGAAAGTGGCCTCTCCCCAAGAGGGGGGAGAGAATAAAAGGAAGGCTTCCCCAACGGGGGAGGCCGAAGGATCCAAGAAGGGAAGGACCCTTCCTCCGGACTGGTCCGCCAACACCGGCGACGGCGACGGGGAGTGGCCCTCAAGGGCCAAGCCCCCGGCAAGATCGTAAGTATCCGGATCCCTGAATGATTTATAGTTTCTCTTTGTGCCATGTAGTGTCCTTCTAATGCCGCATACTACCTGTAGTCCGGCCGAGGATGATCTTCCCGCTTCATCGAGCGGGTCCTTGGCTCTGTCGGATGTGGATTCCCTTCCGACCGCCTCAACAACCCGTGGCGCTGACGATGCCGAGGTGGGATCCCAGGAGGGGACCCATCGAGAGGAGGAGGCTCTGGAGGCGCTGCAAGGCAGCCTCCCGGACTTTGCACCGGACTCCGCACCGGAACCAGCAGTGGTTCCAGAGTCCGGCAGGCGGCCCCTTCGTAAGAAGGGCAAGACCGTGACACCGGCGGCCTCCGTCCAACCGGAGGTGCCGGACAACTTGTTGGAGGCGCTCAACGGCGCTTCCATCGAGGAAGAACACCGCACTATAATGAGTGCGGTGATTCAGAAGGTTCAGCTTGCCAAGAGCGGGCTAACCGAAGCCTGCAGCAGCTTCTAACGGGCTTTGAGGTAAGAAATTTAAAATATGTAATGTAATACCGCATAGACAGTAGCCCCTGATGCTCGGTTCGGTGTTTGGAAAGAAAAGCCGGACTGAGGATCTAAAAAGATATACGCAGGAGGTCTAAAAACTATGACAATATGGGATTGCAGGCTGCGCTGCTGACCTCCGCCGCACTGACTGCGGAGGTCGGTGCTTTGAAGCAGAACCTCGAGCGGTCCGAGAGTGAGCTCGGCCGTGCCAAGAAGCAGTTCGAGGACAGGGAAGGTGAGTAACACCGTGTTAAATTTGTACCTTACAGAAAAGGATTTTGGTTGCAAGAAAAATAACAAGGATACGTGGGTACTCCAGGGGCCACGAACAAGGTGGCGACCCTGAAGGAGGCGGTGTCTGCGGCCAAACGCAATGCGGCCGCGGAGCGAGCCGAGCGGGAGAAGCAGGAGGCGAGGGTGGCGGAGG
Organism: Aegilops speltoides; assembly: GCA_021437245.1. NCBI lineage: Eukaryota > Viridiplantae > Streptophyta > Magnoliopsida > Poales > Poaceae > Aegilops > Aegilops speltoides. The sequence continues at coordinate 565,598,617 of CM038142.1, read as the reverse complement.
TGCAGCAAGAGCTCCAGGCTCTCATGAAAAAACATGAGGGTTTGGAGCGCGACTCGAGGACTCGAGAGTTCGAGCTTGCATCGGCCCTTGAGGGCGCAAAAACCGCTAAGGCCGAAGCCCACAAGGCCCTCCAAGAGGTCGAAGATTTGAAGAAAATAGCAGTGGGTAAGGCTTTTTTTCATGCAAAGCAAGCATGTGAAAGTGAATTACCTGTCACTTACCCGAATTCAGAGCTCTCCAGGAGCGTTTGCAAATCTGCCTCGCAGCGTGTCCGATCTTGGCGCATTCTACGGGCCGAGGAGGGAGCTCGGCGGAGAAGGTCTTCGGTCTCAATATCTTGAGGCGGACATCCGGTGCCCTTAGCGACCAGCTAAAGCAGCTGGTCGAGCTCCACAAGGTAGCCGAACAGGCCATGAAGGGCCTCATAGTTGGTGTGGGCCTCGGGAGGCCATGCACAGGAGCTACTTGCCTGGTCTGGCGCGGCTGGTGGATGCATGTCCACGGTGGAAATCGTCAAGCGCTCTGCCTGCATTGAAGGTGCCCGTCGGGCCCTTGCCCGTGCAAAACTGCACTGGGGCAGGCTGGATGCTGAGAAGCTTCTGACGGACGCGCCGCCGGCGGGCAAGGAGTATCGCACGCCCGAAATGTATTATAAGAGTGTCCTGAAGGGTGCCCGCAAGATTGCGGATGAGTGCTCCAAAGATGTAATATTTGAGTAGACTCGCAATATGTTATCATGTGCGTTGAAAACTTTGTTCATATGCGCTAAGCAACGCTTATTAATTTAAAATATTACCTTCTGTGCAGCCGTTTATAAGATCTGAGAGATGACAAGTCATCGGCTTCAGCCCCCATGCCACGAGTGCTGGGGTGTTCGGGATAAACTTGAGCGCTCTTGTTCCCATTTTTGGGTCCATCTAGGGAGGCGCTCAACACGACGAACAAGGCAACCGGACTTATAATGCTTGAACACTCTCACTTAGGCATAGAATTCTATAATTTTAAATTTCGGCGAAGCCCCTAGTATTCGGAAGACCGAGTTCAGGGCGCTATCCACGCCTGGGCCGGACAAAGCCGGTTCCTCGCTCTAAGCGGCATAAGTCTTAGGGACTCGAAAGGACCTCTCGAACAGCGACCAGCTCTCGCCTTATCATGACGGTCAGTTTTAGCTTTCTCCATCGAGGCGCCGCCCAGCTCAACCGGGCGCAATCGCGATGGTTCTCCCAATGCTACCTTAGCCGATAAAGCGGGCGTAAGGTACCAAAACATGGGACCCGGCAAACCCAACTATTGACCCAAGACATCATTGAGCCGATGCATATAATGCTATAAGTTCGGGTGCCGCACTTGGGAAAGTGTTCGGACTTATCACACCATAATGCGGGAACTTGAGCCCTGGTGTATTCGGCCGTACCAAACTGCACGGATGCGAGGATGTCGTAAATGAACTTATATATATATATATATATATATATATATATATATATATATATATATATATATATATATATATATATATAAAAAATGCAGCTATAAGCAAAAAGTGATGCATTGTTTATTCGGAAAAACTGCTATGAATGCAGAGCGATACAAATAGTGCGGTAAGCAAGGGATTGGACTATTTAAACATGTCCCCCTCCAGGGGTAGGCTGCGGAATGGTGTATTAAACAGATTTAATGCTCGTAATGGAGACCACCTTAGTGTTCGTCGTAGCCTTTCTCCTTCCCTGGATGTTGCATCGTGAGTTCGGTAGGTCTACTGCCGGACAAGGCCTTTGGTGAATGGAGTCCTGTGGATAAGAAAAAAGAGAAAGAAAAAGACCGACGTACTTGGGAGCCCCTGGTGTGGTTAAACCGTACTCTGGGCCTGTCGTGGTCGTGCCCCTCCCCCTATGCCCATGGTATCTCCAGAGTGTAATGATGTACGCGAAGGACTGGTCTTGCAATTATGCGAGGGCTGGGGTTGGGGCCGCATTGCTACGCGTGCTCGAAATGTGCCAGGTGGTCTTGTTGTATATTACTCTGGGCACGTTTGGCCGTGCCCGGTCGCTTAACGGCCAGACTCGAAAATTGCCTTAAGAGGCTGCTCTGTACTTCTGCCACGAGAGCCGCTGTGTGTTCCTCTGTTCGGAGGGAGCGTTCCGTGTTTCCGTTCACCGTGATGACTCCTCGAGGGCCTGGAATCTTGAGCTTGAGGTATGCATAATGCAGCACCGCGTTGAACTTTGCAAACGCGGTCCGTCCGAGCAGAGCATGATAGCCGTTGCGGAACGGGACTATATCGAAGATTAACTCCTCGCTTCGGAAGTTATCCGGGATCCGAAGACCACTTCGATGTAACCGAGCCTGCATAATTGGCCTCTACACCGGTATGGCGCCTTTGAAGGTCGTCTTTGTAGGTTTAATCCTTGAGGGTCTATGCCCATCTTGCGCCTTGTGTCTGATAAAGCAGGTTCAGGTTGCTGCCGCCGTCCATCAGGACTCTGGTGAGGTGAAATCCATCGACGATTGGGTCTAAAACCAATGCGGCGAATCCGCCATGGCGGATACTAGTGGGGTGGTCCCTTCGATCGAAAGTGATCGGGCAAGAGGACCATGGATTGAACTTCGGGGCGACTGGCTCCATCGCATATACATCCCTAAGTGCACACTTCCGCTCCCTCTTGGGTATATGGGTTGCGTATATCATGTTTACCGTCCGCACTTGTGGGGGGATACCCTTCTGTCCTCTACTGTTCGGCGGCCGGGTCTCTTCCTCGTCATCGCTATGCAGCCCCTCGTCGTTCCTTTCGGCAATTAACTTGCCTGCCTTCTTGAATACACAACAATCCCTCTTAGTGTGATTAGCTGGCTTTTCAGGGGTGCCATGTATCTGGCAAGAGCGGTTGAGTATTCAGTCCAAATTGGATGTTCCCAGAGTAGTTCTTTTGAATGGCTTTTTCCGCTGACCGGGTTTAGAGCCTCTGAATCCGGCGTTGACTGTCCTATCCTCAGTGTTACCGCCGTTAACGCGGCGTTTCTTTTTGTTTCGACGTGACCTGCCATTGCGGTCCTTTGTATCCGGACTGCCAGAATTTTTGCTGAGGTTGTTACTGCGGGCTAGCCAGCTGTCCTCCCCTGCACAGAAGCGGGTCATGAGTGATGTGAGGGCTGCCATGGACTTCGGCTTTTCCTGTCCTAGGTGCCAGGTCCGGACTGTCAATGATTTGTTTTTTCTTTGTTAAGAACCGTGTGCAGAACTGTCTGGCCGATTCGTCTGGCTGCTAAATTATGTGGCTTAGGTCATCGGCGTCTGGTGGTCGCACATATGTGCCCTAGAAGTTGTCAAGGAATGCGGCTTCCAGGTCCTCCCAACACCCAATTGACTCTGTTGGCAAGCTGTTAAGCCAATGCCGAGCTGGTCCTTTAAGCTTGAGTGGGAGATATTTGATGGCGTGGAGATCGTCACCGCGGGCCATATGGATATGAAGGAGATAGTGTTCGATCCAAACCGCGGGGTCTGTTGTGCCATCGTAGGATTCAATGTTCACGGGTTTAAACCCTTCAGGGATTTGATGGTCCATTACTTCATCTGTGAAGCATAGTGGGTGTGCAACGCCTCTATACTGGGCAATATCGCGATGTAGCTCAAGAGAGCTTTGTCTGCTGTGTTCGGCCCGACCGGAGTTGCTGTATCCGGCGCGACAGTAGTCGTCTCGCATCGTGGGGCGCCCACGTGATCTGTAGATCGATCTTGATTGTCTTGCCTTGTCCTCCAATATGTCTCGCAACTCCGGCGCATTCCCCCGTGGCTTCGTCCTTTTCGAGCGATGCCGGGGTACGGTCCTGATGGAGGGCCTAGGGGCCTCTCTGTCGCGGCCACGAGGTGGTCGGTCTGCCGTATTGTGCGCTGGTGATGAAGGTTTATATGCTTCCTCCTCTAATCGGGGGAGCAACTTGCGTTTTGGGTAGCTTTTGGAGGGGCGTTCGAGTTCGTACTCTTCGGCCGCAAGGACTTCAGTCCATCTGTCGGCTAGCAGATCTTGATCAGCTTGAAGCTGTTGCTGCTTTTTCTTTAGGCTATTTGTCGTGGCCATAAGCCTGCGTTTAAAACGCTCTTGTTCGACGGGATCCTCGGGCACGACGAATTTGTCGTCGTTGAGTCTTGCCTCGTCTCCGGAGGGAGGCATGTAATTATCATCCTCTACCTCTTCGTCTGCCGCTCTCTTGTGAGGGCTGGCTTCTCCGTCCTCCTGCGCTGAATCTTGCTGGAGGGGGTTGTCTTCGGCACTCTCTGGGGTGTTATTATCTCTGGTGCCGGAATCTCCGTTCTTGCTGTGGCGGGATTTAGAGCGGCGCCGCTGACGTCGGCGCTTGGGTTGTTTCTTAGGGGAATCTGCCTCCGCTGTTTCTTCGCCGTTCCCATCCTTTGGGATGTCCACCATGTAAATGTCGTATGACGAGGTGGTCTTCCAGTGCCCCGTAGGCGCTGGTTCTTGGTCGTCACCGGCATCGTCGTCCATACCGTCGATGTCTTCGGAGTTGTAGTCTAGCATGTCGGCTAGATCGTCGACAGTGGCTACAAAGTGGGTGGTGGGTGGGTTTCGAATTTCTTTGTTGTCCGCATCCCAACCGTCCTGACCGCAGTCCGGCCAGGGCTCTCCTGATAACGAGAGATGTTTTAGCGAATTCAGGATGTCACCAAAGGGTGAGTGCTGAAAGATGTCTGCGGTGGTGAACTCCATAATTGGCGCCCAATCGGATTCGATTGGTAGGGGCGCAGGAGGTTCGGAGTCCGGCGAGGGTCCGGCACCTCAGAGTCACGAGCTTTACGAAGGACAAGGTCAGTATTCGGCTCCATCGCCGTAGAGATTGCAGCTTCCGAGGCGGTGTCCAGCCACCTGTCCTCGACTGCTTGATCGGCTCCGAACTAGGGTCGGAGCGGATTCATGTCTGGCTTCCATTGCCTTGTCCGTGGCGAGCTAAATCATGCCCATCGTGACAAAGTCGGTGGCGCTTCGGCTGTGGCTCGAATTCATCGAAGATCAAGTCTCCGCGGATGTCGGCCGTGAAGTTTAGGCTTCAAATCTGACTGACGGCCGGGGCGTAGCTTCGATCTGCTCCGGATGGCTGCTTAATTGGCCAGCGATGCAAAGCCGCCGAACACAAAGATCTGTCCGGGAGAAAAGTCTCACCACGGACTGCGTGGTTGTTGATAATTGAAGGAGCCATCAAGCCTATCGGTGACGACACAGAGGAACTCTCAATGAAAGCACCAATGTTGGTGTCAAAACCGGCGGATCTCGGGTAGGGGGTCCCGAACTGTGCGTCTAGGCGGATGGTAACAGGAGACAACGGACACGATGTTTTTACCCAGGTTCAGGCCCTCTCGATGGAGGTAAGACCCTACTCCTGCTTGATTGATATTGATGATATGGGTAGTACAAGAGTGTATCTACCACGAGATCAAGGAGGCTAAACCCTATGGTATGATTGTTGTAATGGTTGTTCGTCCTACGGACTAAAACCCTCCGGTTTATATAGACACCGGAGAGGGCTAGGGTTACACAGAGTCGGTTACAATGATAAGAGATCTACATATACGTATTTCCAAGCTTGCCTTCCACGCCAAGGAAAGTCCCATCCGGACACGGGACGAAGTCTTCAATCTTGTATCTTCATAGTCTTGGAGTCCGGCCGATGATGATAGTCCGGCTATCCGGACACCCCCTAGTCCAGGACTCCCTCAATGGCAGTTCTGCTGAAAACAACGTCAGTCTAGGTTAGTTCCATTCAAATCATGCAAATTAGAGTACAAAAGTAGATACGGTGGAGATGCATCACTCGACATGTCACAAATGGTTTTTCAACAAGTTCAAGGTGTTGACTACAATGAGATTTTGTCAACTGTAGCGATGCTTAAATCCGTTCGAATCATGTTAGCAGTTGTCATATTTTATGAAATCAGGCAGATGAATGTCAAAACTGTATTCCTGATGGATTTCTGGAAGAAGAGTTGTATATGATGCAACTAGAAGGTTTTGTCGATCCAAAGGGTTCTAACAAAGTGTGCAAGCTCCAACGATCTATTTATGGACTGGTTCAAGCCTCTCGGAGTTGGAATAAACACTTTGATAGTGTGATCAAGGCATATGGTTTTATACAGACTTGTGGTGAAGCCTATATTTACAAGAAAGTGAGTGGGAGCTCTGTAGCATTTCTAATATTATATGTGGTTGTTGATTGGAAATGATATAGAGTTTCTGAATAGCATCAAGGGATACTTGAATAAGAGTTTTTCAATGAAAGACCTCGGTGAAGCTGCTTACATATTGGGCATCAAGATCTATAGAGATAGATCAAGACACTTAATTGGATTTTTCAATGAGTAAATACTTGACAAGCTTTTGAAAGAGTTCAAAATGGATCAGTTAAAGAAGGAGTTCTTGTCTGTATTACAAGGTGTAAAGTTGAGTAAGACTCAAAGCCCGACCATGGCAGAAGATAGAAAGAGAATGAGAGTCATTCCCTATGCCACAGTCAAAGGTTCTTTAAAGTATGTTGTGTTGTGTACCAGACCTATTGTGTACCTTGCCAATAGTTTGGCAAGGGGGTACAATAGTGATCTAAGAGTAGATCACTGGACATCAGTCAAAATTATCCTTAATGAGGACTAAGAAAATGTTTCTCGGTGATGGGGGTGATAAAGAGTTCGTCGTAAAGAGGTACGTCGATGCAAGCTTTTACACCGATCCATATGACTCTAAGTCTCAATCTGGATACATATTGAAAGTGGGAGCAATTAGCTAGAGTAGCTCTATGCAGAGCATTGTAGACATAAAATATTTGCAAAATACATACGGCTCCGAATGTGATAGACCCTTTGACTAAATTTATCCCAAAAAAAAACATGATCACACCTTAGTACTCTTTGGGTGGTAATCACATAGCAATGTGAAGTAGATTATTGACTCTAGTAAACCCTTTTGTTTTTGGTCACATGGTGATGTGAACTATGGGTGTTAATCACATACTCCCTCCGTCCGGAAATACTTGTCATCAAAATGAATAAAAGGGGATGTATCTAGATGTATTTTAGTTCTAGATAGATCCTTTTTGTCTATTTTGATGACAAGTATTTTCGGACGGAGGAAGTACATAAGTGAACTATTGATGTTAAATCACATGGTGATGTGAACTAGATTATTGACTCTAGTGCAAGTGGGAGACTGAAGAAAATATGCCCTAGAGGCAATAATAAAGCTATTATTTATTTCCTTATTTCATGATAAATGTTTATTATTCATGCTAGAATTGTATTAACCGGAAACTTAGTACATGTGTGAATACATAGACAAAACATTATGTCTCTAGTATGCCTCTACTTAACTAGCTCGTTAATCCAAGATGGCTATGTTTCCTAACCATAGACATGTGCTGTCATTTGATGAACGGGATCACATCATTAGGATAATGATGTGATGGACATGACCCATCCGTTAGCTTAGCATTATGATCGTTACAGTTACATTGCTACTGCTTTCTTCATGGCTTATACATGTTCCTCAGACTATGAGATTATGCAACTCCCGAATACCGGAGAACACCTTGTGTGCTATCAAACGTCACAACGTAAATGGGCGATTATAAAGATGCTCTATAGGTGTCTCCGAAGGTGTTTGTTGGGTTGGCATAGATCGAGATTAGGATTTGTCACTCCGTGTTTCGGAGAGGTATCTCTGGGCCCTCTCGGTAATGCTCATCACTATAAGACTTGCAAGCAATGTGATTAATGAGTTAGTTGCGGGATGAAGCATTACGGAACGAGTAAAGAGACTTGCCGGTAACGAGATTGAACTAGGTATGATGATACCGACGATCGAATCTCGGGAAAGTAACATACCGATGACAAAGGGAACAACGTATGTTGTTATGTGGTTTGACCGATAAAGATCTTCGTAGAATATGTAGGAACCAATATGAGCATCCAGGTTCCGCTATTGGTTATTGACCGGAGATGTTTCTCTGTCATGTCTACATAGTTCTTGAACCTGTAGGGTCCGCACGCTTAACGTTCGATGACGATTGGTATTATGAGTTTATGTGATTTGATGTACTGAAGGTTGTTTGGAGTCCTGGATGAGATCACAGACATGACGAGGAGTCTCAAAATGGTCGAGACGCAAAGATCGATATATTGGAAGGCTATATTCGGACATCGGAAAGGTTCCGAGTGGGTATTTTTTCGGAGTACCGGGGAGTTACGGGAATTCACCGGGAGAAGTAATGGGCCTATTAGGATTTAGTGGAGAGAGGGGAGAAGGGCCAAGAGGTGGCGTGCGCCTCCCCCTTGCCCAAACCGAATTGGACAAGGGGTGCCCTTTCCTTCTCCCCCTCCCTCTCTTTCCTTCTCTCCTACTCCGAATAGGAAAGGGAATCCTACTAGGACTTGGGAGTCCTAGTAGGACTCCCTATGCTTGGCGTGCCCCCTAAGCCGGCCGCCTCCTCCCTCCCCCCTTTATATACGAGGGAGGGGAGCACCCCAAGAACACACAATTTGATCTTTAGCCGTGTGTGGTGCCCCCCTCCACAGTTTTTCGCCTCGGTCATATCGTCGAAGTGCTTAGGCGAAGCCCTGCGCTGGAATCGCGCCGGCGGGGCCTTTTGCACCCTTCACTACCGCTAGGCCGCGCGACCCGCGCGGATCTGGCGAGAAGAGCCACCCCTCATCGCAGTCGCCGCCGGGGAACGACCGCCCTCGAGACGCCCCTCATCGCCGCCGGTTAGTGTTATTTTGCTTCGTGTCGATGGAATTTGAGCCCGGTTGGTTGACGCGGCGTGTGTTCCTCGTTCATGTAGATGGAATTGACCCCGTGCGAGAAGTTTTTGCTCTCTGGTTCGTCTGATTCGGATGACTCGAATGTTGAGATGATGCTCTCAAACTTCCGGCAGCAAACACTAGTGATGGTCTTGCCGTCAAGGAGCACGAAGACGAGAACCGCAAGAGGCTGCGAGGATCGACCGCCGGGCGTCTTTGCATCCCTCGGAATCGCCATCTCGGGAACGAGATGTTGATGCAAGACTACTTCACGGAGAATCCAACGTATCCACCTCACCTCTTCCGGAGAAGGTACCGAATGCGCCAATCCCTCTTTGTTAGACTTGTTCAAGCTTGCGAGCCAATAGTCGGTATTTTACGCAATGAAGAAATGTTGAGGGCTTGAAGGGATTTAGTGCATATCAAAAAATCTCGACAGCTATGCGGGCGATTGCGTATGGGGTTCCGGCTGATTATGCCGATGAGTATCTTCGCATTGGTGAAGATACAACAATTGAGTCAGTGTGTAGATTTGCCAAAGTGATCGTCCGTGTCTTTGGTCCCGAATATCTTCGGGCACCGAACGAGGATGACACAAAGAAATTGATGGAATCTAATGAGAGGAGAGGGTGGCCTGGCATGCTAGGTAGCATTGATTGTATGCATTGGACATGGAAAAATTGCCCGAAGGCATGGCAAGGAATGTATTGTGGCAAGTCTCGTGATGCCACAATTGTGCTAGAGGCCATAGCATCCAAGGATTTATGGATTTGGCATTGCTTCTTTGGTATGTCAGGCACTCTCAATGATATCAATGTGTTGCAACGGTCTCATTTGTTTTGCTAGACTTACTAGTGGTGATGCTCCTGCTTGAAACTACACAATCAATGGGCATGAATACACAAAAGGATACTATCTTGCTTATGGTATATACCCTCCTTGGTGCACATTTGTCAAGAGCATCAAAGAACCAAAAACTAAAAAACAATGTGAGTTTGCAAGAGTGCAAGAGGCATCCCGAAAAGACATGGAAAGAGCATTAGGGGTTTTGCAATCTAGGTTTGCCATTGTTCGTGGTCCTGCTCGTTTTTGGGACAAGCGGACCTTGAAAAACATCATGACATGTTGTGTTATTCTTCACAACATGATTCTCGGAGATGAGAGAGCATGAACTTGCAATTCTTGTACGACAATGTAGGCAGCCGTGTCAAACCAGTTAGAGACCCTAACCGCATTAGAGCTTTTCTTCGGACATACAAGGAGATTGAAAATGCAAACACCCACTTTCAGCTTCAGGAGGATCTCATTGAGCACCATTGGCAAAGGGCTGGACAGTAGCAAACTCATTTTTCCATTCATTTGTATTTGTATTTGTATTTGTATTCGGGACAAGTTTTGTATTGAATTATTTGTACTTGTATTCGGTGATTTCAATAATTACTTATAATGTGGATGATTGTTGTATTGTGTTGGTATTGATAATTGGTGTGGTATTCATATATTTGCAGACTGATGGGATGCGGGATGCAGCGGGTGCAAGAGCAGACCCCGCAAAGCCGACCCATAAAAAGGTATATTCCGCGAATATGCTTTTTTACGGGTGCGTTTGGGGGGTCTGCATCTGCGGCCGTCGGCGCTGGCCCGCAAACACGTTTTTCCACGAACTGCAAACGCATTTTGTGGCCGGCGGGATGCGGGGTCTGCTAGAGTTGCTCAACCAGCACACAGGGACCAATTTCATTGATAACTTGCACCTTCTTTTTCACTCTTCCTTCTTTGGAGTGATTCAGTAATGCTACATTCCAAACCGTAATGAGACACAAACAAAACTGTAGAACTAAACCAAAAAATATAACTATGGTATACTCAATCCTATCCCATGATACTACATCTTTATACAAACATTCTACCACCAGTTTAATTGCTATATGAAGCAGATATTCAAGGTCCACAATCAGACCTTGTTTACAGTAAAAAAAGTGGTTTTGGTAATGGAAGCATAACTCAGAAAAGCTGACTGCAATCTTAAGGCACACTCAGAGATTCATGAGCCTACATCATGGTGGAAACGAGATCCCTCTGTACCTGCTTCCTGTACCGAGGGCTTTGCCTTTAATATAGATATTGCGATCGATTGATGCGCAATTTCTGTACTGAGCTCAAGTTTGTAAGCGAGGCTAGGGTTTTGTTCTAACGTGTCGTGATCTAAGGTGAAAAACCTAAATCTTTACACTCTGTTTTAACCGACTATATATCTGTAGAAAAACTGAACTTTTGCACTTTGTTCCTATGTGTGGAAGTCTTGCCTGGATAGGTGGAAGAACAAATCATATTCAGTGAAAAAACTAAACCTTTTCCCTTTGTTTTAACTGAATTTATGTGTGGAGTAAAACACTACCTTTACACTTTGTTCCTATGTGTAAAGATCTGCTCTCGGTAAGTGGAAGAACAAATCATTTTCAGTGCAAAAACTGGATCTTTTAACTATGTTTGAACTGAATTTATATGTGAGAAAAAGCTGAACCTTTACACTTTGTTCCTATGTATGAAAATCTGCTTTGCATAGGTGGAAGAATGGATCATGTTCAGTGCAAAAAACTGAAAGTTTACACTAGTTTTAACCGAAGAAAATTAACATCTACTAAAAAAACTGAATATGCGCCCATATTAATTAACTGAATATATATGCCATATTCAGTGCGGTAAACTGAATGTATATGCTGATATTCAGTGTAGAAAGTGAATATATTCAGTGCATAAGCTGATGTATATGCTCATATTCAGTGTAGAAACTGAACATTTAGTGCTTCAAGTAAATATACTCCCTCTGTCTTAGAGTATAAGATGTTTACTGGGCACGACGGGGAGCGAGGATGCCCATGTAGTCGTTGATTCCGGCCCCGCGGCAGCCTCGATCGACGCCCACCTCTTCATCATCCCCACGACAGGTGGAGTGGAACAAGTGCATCAGGGCGTCCAGGGCATGCTGTCGGGTAGGTGCACGTACGAGGCCGTGCTTGCAGCTTGGTCGGTTCTGTTGTCAATCTTTTCTGTGTGTGTGTGGTCAACTCTCAAAAAGATGAAAACGTTTTGCTCTATGTCATGTGGCATTTGATCAAACGGGTGGCTCGCATTCCGTCGAAAAGGATGATGACGGTGACGACGGAGGCCAACTTGGAGCTGAGCGTCACTTTCGTGTCCATGGAAGGTGGAGCTCGAATGCTCGATGGGCCTGGCTTGGACTGGAGTCGTCGGTCCCGGGCGTGGAGCTTTTGCATGAGTGACGCAGGCAGATTCTTTTTGTTTTATAACCGAAAAAGCAGAGACTTGGACTCCGGTGCAGGAGTACTTAATTATCGAGCGACTCGCTGACTTGGACGCGGAGGAACCGAAAGCGAATGTTTGCCTCGCAGGAACACGAGCGATTGACGAGCGAAAGCGAATGCTCTCTTCGTGTGATGATTGATTTCTCCCATCGAAACCTCACTCTTTCAGGAGCTCCTCCACACAACACACGCACGCACGCTCTGTTATGGTTCAAACTGCCCACCATCGGATGCGCTAGTCAGTAGACTTGTCAAGTGGGCTTCAATTCAAGTGCAGCACATATGTATGTACACAAAACACAATGGATAAATATTGTCAAGAGGATCAATACAAAGCACCGTTCTTCAGTCAGTTTTGTCCCTTACACTAGGAGTCTAACTGCTCCATGAAGTAGACAATCATCCGGCCAACTCGGAGGGCAGCTTCCACGATCTTGACAACACCCTCGCGGACCTGCGAGACCTCAACAAGGTGGCTGCGGGTGAGCTCACCTTAGCTCTTCCGTCTTGTGGTGTTTCCTTGTGTCACCAGCGACATGAACCAGCGTGCAGCATCCGTCCTGCTATAAGATACGGCTGCTTTATCACATATAGCTATTCACCATGAAGAGTAGAAAATAATCACTTTGGCGGAACCCATCTCCCACACGAATCACTTCCCAGCCAAGCTCCATGTAACAAATCAGTTGTCCGCTAATATCCCAATTCCTACACAACCTTTAATTAACAGTATATTCATATGGAAATTGTACTGACCACATATCATCGTGACCTCTGGATTGACGTATAGTTTGCTAGGCACGATCTTAATTTATAGGCATGTGCCCATTTATGTTATTCAATTCATGCTTTCTTTATGCAGATTAGTTGATGATCATCCGAACATGCATGCCCACTTCGCAAAATAAAGGAGCATGCTTGAATATTGCATTCATGCATCCACTCAAGTTCATGCTCTCCTTATGCAAATTAGTTGATGAATAATCAGAACATGAGTGAACATTGCATGAATGCATTCATACAAGATGACCTGTATGTATCAAATGCCATACTAATTATACTAAATATGGGGTAGGAAAATTTGTGAACATATGACGATTACATTTTGGACATTATTAGTATTTGTAGAATTCAAGGGACAAGACTTTGTAGCTCTGGTCCTCCTCTTGACAAACGGCTCCAGGTCGCCGGTCGTGCTCCCGTCAACGTATTGGCCATAGATCCGTCGGGCTGGGTGCCGGATCCGTGCATCCGCCAGGGGATCTTTGCTCCGGTCATCCCTTCACGTCGTGGTAGCTCAGGGCTATTACTGTTCGCCGCCGATGGTTGTCCCCTTCGTGTCCTGGAAGGGGAGGGGGTTCTATGCCATCATATCCATGGCCACCTCTTCATCGGCTGGCCTTGCAGTGGCTGTCGTCGATACGAGTAGATGAGTCCGTTGCCCAGATCTGGAGGGGCTAGATCTGGGTGCAAAACTTGCACCTTCTTTCACTGAAACTAGCATATATAGTAGTGCAAAACTTACACCAACAAACATGTTATAGTGAAAATTGTGGTGCAAAACCCAGAATTAGATCTGCTCAATGTTTACTGAAACTAGCATATACAGTAGCGCAAGGGCCTAGCCAGCACACAGGGTGCACCTTCTTTTTCACTCTTCCTTCTTTGGAGTGATTCGGTAATGCTACATTCCATACAGTAATGACTGTAGAACTAAACCTCAAAAATATAACTATGGTATACTCAATCCAATCCCATGTTACTACATCTTCATACAAATATTCTACCACCAGTTTAATTGCTATACGAAGTAAATATTCAAGGTCAACAATCAGACCTTGTTTACAGTAAAGAAATGGTTTTGGTAATGGAAGCATAACTCAGAAAAGCTGACTGCAATCTTAAGGCACACTCAGAGATTCCTGAGCCTACATCATGGTGGAAACGAGATCCCTCGGTACCTGCTTCCTATACCGAGGTCTGTGCCTTTAATATAGATATTTCGATTGATTGATGCCGATGCGCAATTTCTGTACTGAGGTCATGTTTGTAAGCAAGGCTAGGATTTTGTTCCTACGTGTTGTGATCTAAGGCGAAAAACCTAAATCTGTACACACTGTTTTAACTGACTATATATGTGTAGAAAAACTGAACTTTTGCACTTTGTTCCTATGTGTGAAAATCTGCTCTGGGTAGGTGGAAGAACAAATCATATTCAGTGGAAAAACTATACCTTTTCACTTTGTTTTAACTGAATTTATGTGTGGAGTAATACTCTACCTTTACACTTTGTTCCTATGTGTAAAAATCTGCTCTCGATAAGTGGAAGAACAAATCATATTCAGTGCAAAAACTGGATCTTTTAAGTTTTTTTTAACCGAATTTATATGTGAGGAAACACTGAACCTTTACACTTTGTTCCTATGTGTGAAAATCTGCTTTGTATAGGTGGAAGAATGGATCATGTTCAGTGCAAGAAACTGAAACTTCACACTCTGTTTTAACCAAAGAAAATGAACATCTACTCAAAAAACTGAATATCCGCCCATATTAATAAACCGGATATGTATGCCATATTCTGTGCGTAAACTGAATGTATATGCTCATATTCAATGTAGAAACTGAATATATTCAGTGCATAAACTGAATGCGTATGCTCATATTCAGTGTAGAAACTGAACATTTAGTGCTTCAAGTAAATATATTCCCTCCGTCTCAGAATATAAGACGTTTACTAGGCACGACGGGAGCGAGGACGCCCGTGTAGTCGTCGGTTTCGGCCCCGCGGCAGCCTCAGTCGACGCCCATGTCTTCATCATCCCTCGTCTCTGGCGACAGGTGGAGTGGAACAAGTGCATCAGGGCCTCGAGGGCATGTAGTGCACGTACGAGGCCGTGCTTGCACTGGCTTGGTCGGTTCTGTTGTCAATCTTTTCTCAGTGTGTGTGGTCAACTCTCAAAAAGATGAAAACGTTTTGCTCTATGTTACTCCCTCCTTCTCATAATGTAAGACGTTTTTTTGACTCTAATATAATGTAAAAAACGTCTTACATTATGGGACGGAGGGAGTATGTGGCATTTGATCAAACGGGTGGCTCGCATTCCGTCGAAAAGTATGATGACGACGACAACGGCGGCCGGCTCCTCCGATCCTCCATCGAGCTTGACACCGCCGGCCTATCTATCGAGTCCCCGGCCGGCCATTGCCGCGGGAATGGATTGCCATTGCAGCGAGCAACCTAGCTAGCCAGCCGCAGACGGCAATGACACCGGCAAGCTGTCGTTGTCGCTGTCATCCGGGCGGGCAGCAGCGCTTGGCCAAGTTGGAGCTGAGCGTCACTTTCGTGTCATGGAAGGTGGAGCTCGATGGGTCTGGCCTGTACTGGAGTCATGGTAGCTTTTGCATGAGTGACGCCGGCGGACTTTTTTTGTTTTATAAGAGCTTAGATGCTATGTTGCTCCAACTCATCATTTTGCATATTTGTTTATGTTTGAGATCATCATATTGTCAAATTGGTATGTGTTGTTTCATATTTCACTAGTAAAAAACACCTAATAGTCCCGGTTTGTAAGGTCCTTTAGTCCCGGTTCATGAACCGGAACTAATGGGTCGTTACTAATACCTCCACCCATTAGTCCCGGTTCAAACACAAACCGGGACCAATGTGCCTCCACGTGGCCCTGTGCGCCGAGCCCAGTCAGGGGGCCTTTAGTCCCGGTTGGTGGCTCCAACCGGGACCAAAAGTCAATTTTTTTTCAAAAGTGACTGCTTTATGGGTTTTGGGGGTTATTTTTAGGTTGTTATTATAGCTAGCTAATGGAGAGAAGTGTCCTCTCTTATATGTTCGTCCTTGGTTTATCAACGCTGCTGCTATGTTCATTGCACCCGCAGATATAACATGCTCATGCATGTTTGCATCATACATCATCATATATATATAATAACAAGTCCTACTAATCATGCATCATCATACAACTTCTACTCGTTATTAATAATAAGTCATACGATCATCATCCTCATAGTCATCGAACCCAACCCTACATAATTGTTCTTAGCACATGATCATCAGTATCAGGTAGGACCTAAACACCCTTAAGGTAAAATAGCATAAAACAATATAGACCCTGACTCTCCATTGTGAAGACTGACGATCATCCTGTCTCCAATTCTTGCCCTTCGCTGCTTATTGCTTCCAAGAAACTCCTTACGACTGTCCATACATTTTTTCCATTCTTTGATTGTTATGTCTCCACTTTTTTAGAAACCCGGTATGGACAGTTGAAATTCGTAGGACGACCTGGTTGTATGTTCAAAACATGAAGGCTACCATGCGTATACATCAGATGAGGCACACAATCATTCGGGATTATTTGTTGAAAAACATGGTCAATAACGTCGTAGTTAGCAATGATGTACTAGTTTTAGAAGTGTGCAAAAAGATGCACGGATGTTGTAATAGTAAAAAATAATCTTACCAGGGTATCTCCATGGTAGTTACCGTAGTTCAACACGTGCACTAGTGGCACGTATTGACCATAATGTTGAGGAGTTTGATTGTAGATATTGTAATTCTCAAGATCAGTACAAAATGCGACCAGATGACTTTTCTGCTGATAAGTTAATTCGGAGCCTTCGGTGTAGTAGGTTCTGTCTACCATCTTCCGCACATTCTTTGAAGAATGAAAATAAGCTGTCAATGGAGATAAGTTGTCAACTATATATTTTGAAATAAACAATATAAATTACTTAATAACTATGTTAAGCTCACATGGGGGAAGAATTGGAGGTGTATCCACAAGGACCCAAATCGAAGGTCTCTCTTGCTCGATTGTAGGATCACCAAGATCCACGGTGACAAGCATACCCTCATCAAGACCATACATCTTGCAAAGTGCTTCCCAATTTTTGCAACCAAAATGGGTTACACTCGGAGCATTGTACAACTTTACTTGAAAATCCACACCATGATGGGTACTTAGGATATTTTTTTGGTTTTGAAACTTTCATGGTCTTCAAAACCCATCCTCTCCAAGACATAGCGTCTTGCAAAGCATGGGATAAGCTAGTCGAATTGGAAAAGATGAAAAATACACGTTAGAATAGTTGAAGTCGTGCTTAATTACGAAAAAACTATTGTCGTCGTTGCGTACCGTATGAACATCGCAGGTCTCCTTCAGCTTAATGCTGAAGCGCCGATCTTCGTCCAGCTCAATGAACCTGTCGCAGATACCTCGGTCGTCGTGGCACCAGTCGCACTCCCCCGGTCGGTTTTCGTTGTCCGATGAGTACGACATTTCGGGCCTACATTCATAATTCAAATATTAAACTAGATCATTATTATTAATCACGGGTTGACTATCGATGATCGATGTACATAGCTCCTCCTTTCATTCCCGAATGCATTATTATACCAAATTGTCTATCACACGGGAATGAAGGAGAACTTATCTAATATGAGCATTCAATAAGCAAAACCAAATCATAAAATAAGCAAAATCAAATCATAAAATAAAGTATAGTATTCAAATTAGCATGCATTCAATAATTATAAGCAAAAGTACATCATCTCTTGGTGTCCGTACATCGTCGAATACTATCACTAATACAACTAGAACCGTAGCGCCCGACGGGTATCGACGCGGGCGGTGGACACCCAAAGATAAGGAACCATCACAGGATCATAGCTTCAGTGAGATACCTGAAGAACCTGCCAGGTATTGTCGAACCTCCCCTCCAATGCAACCATGTAGCGACGGACGTGCTCGTCCTCCTCGCTGACACGGTGACGTACCACCTCCGCGGTGTCCGGATGCCTCACCACCATCACTGGCCCACGCGACCGCCACCAAACAAGGATCGGGTCAACAACGGGCTGCCTCCTCACCAACCTCGTCCCCGGAAGGTAGCACCTCCCAATACCAGCCAGCGGAGCCCAGGTCCCAACATGGCCTGATCAAGCAGGCCTCCACCGCCGAGTCGGCGGCACGAGGAGGATGCGGATAGGCATCGCCGACGCCGACGCTGAACTACTTCTATATATAGTTAAATAAAAGTAGTTTTATTAATTAAATCAACTATCTAGTTCAACTACTAAGCACTTACTATAAATAAATAAGTAGTACTTACTAAAACAAACTACTTCTATATATAGTAAAATAAATTAGTTTATTAAATCAACTAGCTAGTTCAACTATATATAAACTACTTCTTATTTTTCCTTTTTCTAAATACTATGAACAAAAAAATCATTAAAATTCTATGAACAAAATTAATTACACAATCTAAATATCACCAAAAAATCTATTAACAATAATATCACCAAACATGCATATTCAATAATAATATCACCAAAAAAATCTATTAACAGAAAAAAACCTAACATAATATGAACAAATTAATTACTACACATCTAATCTAACAAAAAAATCTAATTAACCTAACAAAAAAATCTAACATAATATGAACAAATTAGTTACTACACATGTAATCTAACAAAAAAATCTAATCTAACAAAAAAAATCTATGAACTACATATCTAAATTACTACACATCTAACCTAACAAAAAAATCTATGAACTACAAAAAAATCTAACAAAAATAAAAAAATGCTCACGTACGGCCGGCGACGGCGAGGTGCGGAGCGGGGCGGCGACGGCGTCGAGGCGTCTCGGGCAGAGGCGACGACGGGCTCGGGCGGCGGCAGGCAGGCGACGAGGATGGAGGCTCGGGCGGCGGCGAGGCGACAGACGGGCTCGGGCGGCGGCGAGGCAAGCAACGAGGACGGCGGGCTCGGGCTCGGCGGCGACGGAGACGGCGGGCTCGGGCGGCGCAGGCAGGGGCGACGGGGGGTGGCGATGACGAGAAGCGGCACGGGCGATGACGGGCGGCGGGACGCGGGCGGCGATAGAAGCGGCGACGACGTCTGCGCGCAACAACGACGAGGAGCGTAGGCGTCGGGCGCGCGTCTCTGGCGGGGATGAGGAACTGAATGAAATTTTTGCAAAGTGTTGTATATATAGCAAGACCATTGGTCCCGGTTCGTGAAAACAACCGGGACTAATGCCCCCCTGGACTAAAGGGCGGGAAACGAAGACCTTTGGTCCCGGTTGGTGGCTCCAACCTGGACTAAAGAGCAACATTCGTCCCGGTTGGTTGAACCAACCAGGACCAAAGAGTGGCATTGGTACCGGTTGGTGCCATGAACCGGTACCAATGGACCCGTCTAACTACTTTTTTATTTTCTACAGCTGTTTTTTTGTTGATTCTTCCTGCAGCTGTTTTTTTAGTCCCACCTCGCCAAGCGAGAGGCACTCGCAGCTGTTTATAAGCCCTGAGTGCAAAGACGATGACGAAGAGGCTCAATGCTCCTGCACGTTGGTTAGCTTCAAGCCTTGAGGAATACGGTAGACTGCACAGAACTATGTGCAGTGCAGTTGACACTATTCCGAAAGGCTTGAAGCAAATTAACGAGCATTGCGCCTCCTTTTTATTTTTAATGACTTATTACAACTCAGAAATAAAAAAAAAATAAATGAAGCAGAAAAGAAAAAACTATATAAAAAACCACTCAGAAATAAATACAAGAAAAAATAATTTTGATTAACTTTACTAAAAAAAATGAGCATAGATACTTATTTTTAATGACTTATTACAACTCAGAAATAAAAAGAAAAGAATAAAAATAGCAGAAAAGAAAAAAAAACTATATAGAAAACTACTCAGAAATGAATAGAAGCAAAAAAAATAGTTGTGATTAACTATACTAAAAAAGGATGATCTATGCTTATTTTTAATGGCTTATTACAACTCAAAAATAAAAAGAAAAAAAATATAGCAGAAAAGGAAAAAAACTATATAAAAAACCACTCAGAAATAAATAGAAGAAAAAATAATTTTGATTAACTTTACTAAAAAAATGAGCATAGATGCTTATTTTTAATGACTTATTACAACTTAGAAATAAAAAGAAAAAATAAATGAAGCAGAAAAGAAAAAAAACTATGTAAAAAATCACTCAGAAATAAATAGAAGAAAAAATAATTTTGATTAACTTTACTAAAAAATGAGCATAGATGCTTATTTTTAATGACTTATTACAACTCAGAAATAAAAAGAAAAGAATAAATATAGCAGAAAAGGAAAAAACTATATAGAAAACTACTCGAAATGAATAGAAGCAAAAAATAGTTGTGATTAACTATACTAAAAAGGAGCATATATGCTTATTTTTAATGGCTTATTACAACTCAGAAATAAAAAGAAAAAAATAAATATAGCAAAAAAAAAAAAACTATATAAAAACTACTCGAAATGAATAGAAGAAAAGTAGTTGTGATTAATCTGTACTAAAAAGGAGCATAGATGCTTATTTTTAATGACTTATTACAACTCAGAAATAAAAAGAAAAAAATAGTTGTGAAATAAATATAGCAGAAAAGAAAAAAAACTATATTAAAAACTACTCAGAAATGAGCATAGATGCGCTTATAGAGGAAATTCAACTTAAATTCATAACGAATTTCAAGAGAAATCGTATGAATTTAGGCTAAATTCCCTATATAAGGGCATCTATTTTCATTTTCAGAGGAGCTCAATAAGGTAGAGAGGGAGGGGCTTATAAACCGGTCTGATTCCCCTTCGGTTGGCGAGGTGGGACTAAACTCTGGCCGCAACGAGGACCAACCCTTTAGTCCCGGTTGGTGGCATGAACCGGGACTAAAGGGAAGCCTTTGGTCCCGGTTCGAGCCACCAACCGGGACCAATGGTGGTGGGCCAGGAGCGAGGGACATTGGTCCCGGTTCGTCCCACCAACCGGGACCAATAGGTCCAGACGAACCGGGACCAATGGCCCACGTGGCCCGGCCGGCCCCTGGGGCTCACAAACCGGGTCCAATGCCCCCATTGGTCCCGGTTCTGGATTGAACCGGGACTAATGGACTGACCGGCCTGGACCATTGGCCCCTTTTCTACTAGTGTTTGCCAAGCGCCGGCTAGTCACACGCTCTGCAAGAACACTATTTCGGCGCTGTAAGTCTTTTAGGGCATGTACAATGGTTGATAAGATAGTCTTATCTTAAATCCTGCATGTAATTTAGAGATGACAAAAAAATCTACAATGGGCCATCTCTTAGCCTTATCTTTAATAAGTAGTTATTCCTAAAAACGTGGTGAGACATATTATTCTAAAAGATGATCTCTTGTCTTCTTTTATTTAAGAGAAGACAAATCTTTTCTTATGAATTCTCTCTCTGCCACCTCATCATATATCCGTGGCACACCTATGATAGCACCATTGTACATGCGCGCCGCATGACCACGCATCTGTTGGAGATGCTCTAACTAAAAAAGCAGAGACTTGGACGCCGAGGAACATGAGCGAGTCGATGAGCTCGATCCGGTGCAGGAGCACTTAATTATCGAGCGATGCGGAAGAACCGAACCGAATGTGTGCGTCGCAGGAACACGATCACTACTAGGAAAACGGTCTTTAGGGACAGTATATGTAGTCGTTAAAAGTCTGATTGTGGTCGTTAAAGGTCATTAATGACCACAATCTCCTGGTCGTAGTAGGCTCCATCGTTAAAAGTATAACGACCACATACCTTTTGTGGTCGTTATTCTTGTAACGACGGGATGGTGTGTCGTCGTCAGTCCCAAGGCAATAACGACCACAATTTATTATAACAACCAATTTTGTCATCGCTAATAATTTTATCATTGTTACTACTATTATATCCTTCAGAACGACTTATCTTAATTTTCGTTCAGCGATCACTTTATGCAACATCCAACATTTCAATATTAACATCCGCATTAACATAGATACAAAATAATCTGAATTGAAATAATCATAGCCTTTTCTATTAAAAGAAATACCAGAATTCTGACATGCAATTCCTAAATTTATATCATTTAAGATATTTGAGTCAATGGCACTCCTTATATGGCCAATGTACTTGCTCATATCTGTTTGGAAAAAAGGGGACAACTACAAAAGATAATATTTATTAATCTTCAGTCGAGGAACACAATCGTTTTTTGAATGGACATCATTCTTCATCGGTGAATACAATGCCTCCTGATGCTTCCATATCTTATGGTGGACTACCAGTCCTACATAATGTTAAGTAGTTTATGAAAGTCAGTCCTTATAAATAAATTTGCACAAAGTATAACATCATATAAATTCAATGTATGAGAAAAATTTACTTGATCATGTGGGCTTTCCTGAGTACTATCACTTTGAGATCTAGCAGACATAAGACGTTTAATTGCTGACACTTCTTGCACCACTCCATTGAGTTTTTCTTCAAGTACTTGTTTCGCTTGCTCGAAAGCTCGAGATCTAAAAGCCTTACTTAATGTTGGTCCTCAAAAATTTCTTTCTCTAATTCCACCACCGAAGCCAACTATGCGATCACGCAGCTTAGGTGAGTCACATTCGAGCGAAAGCGAATGTTCTCTTCGTTGTGATGATTGATTCTTCCCATCGAAACCTCACTCTTTCAGGAGCTCCTCCACACGCGAACCAACCTTTGGTTGGATGGTTAGAGGGATTGTGGTATCCCCAGCCCACCAGGATTCAAATCCTGATGCTCGCATTTATTCCTGGATTTATTTCAGGACTTCCGGCGATCTGCATTCAGTGTGAGGAGACGTTCCTGTCGACGACGAGGTGCCTACGGTGACTTCGTAAATTTTAAGATGATATGCCGGCTCAGTCTTTCGGAGGTGCTCGTAGGGGTAGGGTGTGCGTGTGTGCGTTCATAGGGGTGAGTGTATGCGCGTATGTATGAGCGCTTGCATTTGTACTGTGTTCAAAAAAAAGGAGCTCCTCCACACAACACACGCACGCACGTTCTGTTATGCATGGCTCAAACTGCCCACGATCGGATGCGCTAGTTAGTAGGAGTTGTCAACTGACGTTTAATACAAGTGACCATGATATTCCCTTCACCTACGAGAAGGTTTCCCTCGGCCACTACAAAGTTCTGCACGTTCCCATGAGCCAGTAGTTCACGGAGTGTGATGACCAAGCGGCTGCTGAGGGGACACGTCTTCAGGAGCTCCTCCACACACGCACTCATGGGTTATCCGCCCACGATCGGATGCGTAGGAGTTGCCACTGAGGTTTAATTGAAGTGCAACACACATGTAACAATGGATAAATATTGTCAAGAGGATCAATACAAAGCACCGTTCCTCAGTCAGTTTTGTCCCTTACAGTAGGGGTCTAACTGCTCCATGAAGTAGACAATCATCCGGCCAACTCCAAAGGCAGTGCCCATGATCTTGACAACACCCTCGCCCAACCACAAGATCTCAACAAGGTGGCTGCGAGTGAGCTCAGGTTAGCTCTTCTTTCTTGTGGTGTTTCCTTGTGTCCCCAATATGATGAACCATAGTGCATCATCTTGTCCTGCTAAAAGATATGGCCGCTTTATCACAGGTGGCTATTGACCAAGAACAGTAGAAAATAATCACATTGGTGGAACCCGTCTCCCACATAAACCATTTGCCAGTCAAGCTCCATGTAACAAATCAGTTGTCCTCTAATATCCCAACTCTTACACAAGCTTTAATTAACAGTATGTTCATATGGAAATTGTACTGACCACATATCATCGTAACCTCTGGAAGTCTGGATTGATGTATAGTTTGCTAGGCACGATCTTAATTTATAGGCATGTGCCCATGTATGTTATTCAATTCATGCTTTCTTTATGCAGATTAGTTGTTGATCATCCGAACATGCATGCCCACTTCACAAAATAAAGGAACATTAATCATTGAAGATTGCATGCATGCATACACTCAAGTTCATGCTTTCTTCATGCAAATTAGTCGATGAATAACAGAACATGAGTGAACATTGCATGAATGCATTCGTACAAGATGACCTATATGTATCCAGTGCCCGGGGTGGATGGGGGTTTAACCTTGTCACAGCCCTAGGTTATTGCTTGTATTAGTTGCATCATAGAGCACTCATGCATCATGTCTAAATTTCTGAAACTTGGAATTGAGGTAAGTGGAAGCCTCATAAACTTGAATAAAAGAAGGGCAAAGAACCCTGGAAATCTCATTCTTTGTTTCCAAGATGTCCTTTTGCAATGTTTGAGAATTTTGGCAAGAGCTATATATCAAACCAGAATTTAGGAACATTTTTAAGGATTTATTTTTGGGACTCTGAATTTAAATCAATAGCTATTTGAATTTGAGTTATATTCATATACTAGAATATAATTTCAAATATCTTTGAAACATTTTATGTGCATTTGGAAATGTCCATTCTGCAACATAAAATTATTCAAAGGGTTTTGTCACTGTTTTGAAATTGTTTTGAATTTCGAACAGTGGCAGAATATTAAACAAAAGAAAACATAATAGAAAAATAAAATAGAAACAACAGAGAGAGAGATAGTACCTGGGCCACTTACCTGTGCGGCCCAGGAGCCGGCCTAGCCCACCTGGCCGTTGCCAGTCGTCTCCCACCTCTGCCAGTAGGCAGAGGCAGAGACAACGCATGGATGCTGCGAAGCGCCACGCCACCAGCTGCTGCGTCAAGGTCCGAGGACAGCGACGACGCCATGAATCTCCTCCTCGGTGCCGTCCCAATCCGTCCGAATCACTCACTCGATCCTGTTCTCTCCTCGCCTCGCACCGCCACACCCGAAGCTTCACCGTCCACCGCCGCCATCAGTAGCCATGGCTATCGCCTCTCCCTCGCCCTCTGAGCTGACCATGAGCTCCACTCGACCACCTCTTCCTCCTCGCCGAGCAACGCACCGCGGGAGACCCTGCAACGCCGTCCATGCCGTCTTCTTCAACCTCGGCTCGCCGGAGATCCGCTTCGCCACCCTGCTCAGCTTCGGCCTCCCCCGAGCTGGCTGACCTGCTCTTCATCTCCGCCGTGAGCTCCTCCCCCTAACCTCCTCTTCCCCGTCTCGTTCTGCACGCTGTAGTTGCCGTCTTGCCCGAGACCGAACCGCGCCGCCGCCCGAGCTTCTCACCACCGTGCCTACAGCCACCGCGACTCCCAACCGAGCACACCCACGTGCTCACCTCGCCGCGCAGGTGCCGTAGGAACCAAGCACGCCACCCCACGGCCACCGCAGCCTCGGTTCGGAGTGTGCCCGAACTCCGGCCGCCGCCGAGGTCGACGCCGCGCTCAACTCCGGCCGCCGGAGCCCATCCCGCTTGCACAGGGAGATGCGGAGCATTCCCAGCAGCACGCAGCGCCCCTCCGCCCTCCTTTTGGTCGCCGGAGGGCGAAACCCGAGCCCCCGTCGCTCCTGCTGTCGCCGGCGACGAGCCACCGGCGTTTTAGGCCCGGTTGACCAGGGGTTTGACCTCCACTGGGTCCATGACATGCGGGCCCCGCCCAGCTAATTAACCTAGTTTAGGTATAAACTTAAATAGTTTAACCTAGATTAGCGCTAATTAAACTAGGATAGTTTAGTTAGCCACTGACAGTGGACCCCACTAGTCAGTTTGACCTGGACCGGCCCTGTTGACCGCTGACATCATAGTGACGTCATGCTGACGCAGTAACTCTTTTGGAATTTAAATAAATCTTAAATGGTTTATTTATTTCAAAAAATGTTATAAACTTCTAAAAATCATATAAAATCAACCGTAGCTCAGAATGAAATAATTTATATATGAAAAATGATCAGAAAAATCCAATCTATCCATCAGTACCATTTTCATGCATGTTAGAACAACTTATGGCTACTGTTTAGGACAAATAAAATGAATGGCATTTAAATAACTACATGTGGAGTTTGAATTTGAATCTTGGATTCAAACCAACTTCATTTAACTTGCTGCTCGTTGCATTAGCTCAAACCACAGCATAATGCCTTGTCATGATCATGCATCATATTGTGCATTGCATTGATTGTGTTTTCCTTCTGTGTTGCCGGTATTTGTCCCCTCTCGATAGACGTGATACCGACAATGAGTTCGATGACACCGATGAAGAACTATACCATCTTCAGAAGTGCCAGGCAAGCAAAACCCCCTTGTTCATTCCGACACAATCCCACTCTCTCGCTCCTGCTCTCTTTTACTGCATTAGGACAACAACGACATATCTGTTACATGCTGCGGTAGTTGAACCCCTTTATCCTCCGCATGACCTGTCATTCCACAGTAAATAGATGAAACCCACTAGCATGAGTAGGAGTTGTTTGAGCCCTGATGTGCCTACTCATTCATGCTTGTTTGTCATGCCTGCTATTGCTTAGAGTTGTGTCAGTCCGATTCATCGGGAATGAATCGGAGGTGTGTAAACATGTCCCATCGTTGAGAGCTAAGTGTGTGAACACGATTTGGTAAAGGTAGCGGTGAGAGGCCATGTAGGAGTACATGGTGGGTTGTCTCATTGCAGCCGTCCTCGTGAACTGAGTTCTGTGTTTGTGATCCATGAACAGCCACTACCACACATTGGGCTCCGGGCGCCCAAGCCCTCTCGGCTTCTTAATCACCCTTGTTCTCTGTCCGGGAGTTGCAACTAGTTTCGGTGTTTGTAGGTAGTGTTAGTAGTCTACCAAGTGGCACCCTGCAGGTGGGCTTGGGACAGACTAGGCACAATGTACGGTGTACCAAGTGGCACCCGGATGGTGGGCTTGGGAACCCTGCTCACATCGCTTGGGGCCGTGAGCGACACCCGGCGGATCTCCTTGCGGATGGAACCCGAATAGGCGATAAACCTGGACGAGAGACTTGAGTGTTTAGGTAGGTCGTGGCCGACTCCTCGCCTGGTTTCCGCTTGAAGGTTGCCGAGGTACATGACATGTCAGGCGATAAGTGGCGAGAGCGTGTGTGAAGAAGTACACCCTGCAGGTTATCATTATCTATTCGAATAGCCGGATTCCTCGGATATGGAAACTTGGACCCCTTGTACAGTTCATAGACAAGTGAAAGTGGATACTCTAAAATACGCAAGATAAGCGTGAGTGCTATGGATGGCGTTCTCGTAGGGAGACGGGAGCGGATCCATAGTGGAGTATTGATATGGTGAATATGTGGACTCGTGTGCGCCACCTCAAAAGAGTTACTTGCAGTCGTAGTTTAGGATAGCCACCGAGTCAAAGCTGGCTTGCTGCTGTTAAACTCCACCATCCCCTTTGTTGATAATGATGCATATGTAGTTAGTTCGATGTAAGTCTTCTTGGGTACATTTGTACTCACGTTTGCCTATTTTATGTTTTTGCAGAGAGACTTCAGTCTCGCTAGTAGTTCCACGTGGACTTGACGTTTAGCTTGTTACCTCAGCTACGATCTTGTGCCCTCGGCAGATCTCGGTAGATAGTCAGGCTTCTAAGCCTTTTTCATTTGTAGATGTCTGTACTCAGACATGATAAGCTTCCGCATGTGCTTGATCTGTATGCTCTGAATGTTGGGTCATGAGACCCATGTTTGTAATACCTCGCTCCTCGGAGCCTAATGAATAAATACTTGAGTCGTAGAGTCATGTTGTGATGCCTTGTTGTATTTGTACATATCGAGCATATTGTGTGTATGTTATTGAAATGCTTGGTATGTGTGGGATCTGACTATCTAGTTGTTTACCTTTAGTAGCCTTTCTTACCGGGAAATGTCTCCTAGTGTTTCCACTGAGCCATGGTAGCTTGCTACTGCTCCGGAACACTTAGGCTGGCCGGCATGTGTCCTTCTTCGTTCTGTTCCGTCCCTTCGGGAAATGTCACGATGAATACCGAGTCCTGTTAGCCCGCTACAGCCCGGTTCACCGGAGTCTGCTAGCCCGAGTGCTACACTGGATTCACTCGCCGATGACCGACACGTTCGATGCTGGGTCATGGATGCTGTCCTCGTAAGTTTGTGCCACTTTGGGTTTACGACTAGCCATGTCAGCCGGGCTCCTTATCACATGGATGCTAGCGACACTATCATATCGTGTGCCAAAAGGCATAAACGGTCCCGTGAAAAGGTAAGGCGACACCCGTGGAATACCGTGCGTGAGGCCGCAAAGTGATATGAGGTGTTACATGCTAGATCGATGTGGCATTGAGTCGGGGTCCTGACAGCTTTGGTATCAGAGCTTGACTGCCTGTAGGATTACCAAGCCAAACTGGTCGAAGTTGAGTCTAGAAATGCTTTAGTTATATGTAGGGGAATTGATTGTGGGATGGAACGTAAGGCTCTTTTTACTCCTTATACCTCATGGCCTTCTGATCTGAGTCAACCTCTTCTCTTCTACGGGGATTAAGAACTAGGCCTTCTCATCTATCTATTAGGATGACGTGTTACTAATCCGTAGACTTATAGGATTGTTGGTTTCAAGCCTCAGTTAAGTTCCTACTACTTTCGTATGTTGATTGTTGATCTCGAAACCTTGATATTGTGATGATCGAGTGGTTATGCCACCATTTTGCATGATGTCTCAAATCTTTTTGAGCATTTACAGCCGTTATGCTGTCCGAGTCATCCCAGGTTTCTAAACAATCTGATGCACTTGCAAAACCTTTCCCTCTGGTTTTGATGTTCCTTTGGGCCAGGTTAATCACACTAAATACTGAGTTGAGGTATTCTATTGCCTCGACATATATGTTGGAATTATTATTATGACCCTAGGTGTTTTAGGGGATCATCTAGTAATCTAGCCATGTTTTGTGTTCCCGGTGTGATGATTCTGGCCACCATTCTTGAAAGCATCCCGTGATGCCACTTAGTAGTAGGTATTCTATTCCTGGGTTCTTGAACCCGAGATTTCCCTACTTACTTCATGTTGTTAGTATTTGCTAGTACCTTTAGGTTATTAGTCACCTTTGCGATAGTCCTCGAGATCCGTGGTATTTCCTTCTTCCAAATACTATGAACCGTTTATGGCAGAAGTTCTTTGAACCAAAAGATCACAACCAGAGCTCTTGATGAGTTCTCGATTCTATGTTGTGACTCTGCCAGTTCTACTTTTCCGCATGGATTGTCCGGAAGAAATATATCGAACTCGTTCGACATGCTAATCCATGCATCCACAACTCGTAAAATCATATGTTCTCTTGGGTTGTCCTCTTTAATTGTATTCCGACCTCGCTTATCAATTGATAGTCAAGAGTATGCGTGCATTCGTTCATCGATGCCTATTACCCTTGTGGTCCGTCAAGCCATTCTATTCCAGGATGACTAGGAGAAACAAACTCCAGAACCTCATCCATATCCAGGATTGGGTCAATGCAGTTGTAATTCGCAGATCAAAACGCCAATCCAGCTTCTGGTCTGTTCTACCTTGAAGTATTACCTTCCTTATGTCAGGATTGTCATGAGAATTGCACCACCTCTTATGAATTCTTGACACAGTGATACTTCTCGCCATCATTTTTATTTCTCGGTTTCCGTGTTGTTGCAACCGGAATGCTGACAGGTGAACTATGATGTGTGAAATCAATACTCCTGGCAACTTTGTTGTTGGGTAGCTAATGGACAACAATTTCATTCTTAGCGTGTTGGTTATTGAATCATCATCCTAAGATTGATCGTGCTACCTAGTCCATATTTCCTGGTGCACTCTTCGATCAATGAGTTAGGATTATCCAATGCCTTGCTTATTTCACCATATCATCTTGCCCTGAAAAGCAAGATTGTTCTCGAGCTTAGTGACATATCGGTGGTTCATGATTTTCCGTATATCTTCTTGGAAGTATTACCAGGTTGTCACCTGACCGCTATGTTGAGCTCGTGATCAAGCTGGTTTCTTGTAAACCACCCCATCTCCAGGAATCCGTGTTGGATACCCCTGAGCTAGTTGGTTAAGCTAAACGACAACTTGGAGAGTTAGAAGATAAAAGCTTACCTAACCTAGTTCGTTTCAAAGGGATATCCTAGTGTTGGTGTGTTAGTTGAAGAAAGATGATATCTTCATCGATTGGTCCCTGTGATCAGTTGTTGGACCTATTATCTTATAAAAACTTTGATTTGAGTATGGGCTATTGTCAAATCAAATCAGAACCAACGATATTCGTAATGTTGTCTTACTCGCGGTTATCCCTCGAGCATACACCATTACATCTTTTGGTTCTGACCGATGCTATGCTCTTGTTCACATAATTATGGAATTCCATTTATATGGTCATCCCTATGACTTGTTGTTGAGCCCATCAGCAGCATTTTATCTTCTCCATGATCATGTTGAACATCCATCTAGTGTTGGAAACTTTATAAGCATTATCTTCATGTCCCGTTCATGAAGCATATGTTTGGACGAAAGAAGTGAGTTCCTCTAATTCATGTGTACTTGATGCAAGTTGCCGCCATGAATTTGAGAAGGCTTGTTTTATCTCCTCTGGAATCATCCCAAGTCAGTCACGCATATGTGCGAAGTATTATGTGGTTTGGAGACTTGCAACCTTCATTCTATATGTATCCCTAGCACACCAAGCCACTGAATGATTTGTTCAAGGATAAGAAGTTCATCGATAAGTATACAAGGACTTTGATATCCTTGTTGATGGTTCCCCACCTGAACTCGGTAGTGTTTTATTATGAGACTACTACGTGGTCTTGCTTGTCTCGGACAACACGTTCACATGTTGTAGCAGAACCAGCTCATGTTTTGGAGCTTGCTATCGTAGTTCATTTTCCTGAGAATCTCGCAACGTCATCTCTTTGGTTTGTGTTGCAAATATTCTTTTCCAGACATGCTGTCTGAAATGTCCTGTTACCAACCAGATCTGAATCTCAGGCAGATATGATGGTTGGGACTATTCCAAGGTCTATGATGTAGGTCCCGACAAAGTTGATGTTGGCCGACACACCTAGTCGGAAGACCTATTATTGTAGTATCTTGCTTGAGGAAATTGGCCACCTCCCCATAAGGATCTTGTAGAACTTATTCCAGTAGTTGTTCCTTATGGATTTTTGTGCTCCCTAAGTCCGACCTTTACTTGATGTTCTAGATACCAAACCATATCTATGAATGGGATACGCTAGTACATCAAGGAGAACATTAGAAGCGGAGTGCTAAATGTCTCTCGGTCGATCATCTAGATTTTGATGCCTTGGCCTCGCTAAGGTGAAATCTGAGAAAGTGTTATCTTCCTTTGCATCTGCATCATCCATCACTAGTCATCATGGTAGTATGTTGTGTTGCCAGGATCCTTGACACGGATATTGGTAAAATCCTGATGAATATGGAAATGCTCAAGTTCTTGAGAGCACGCACAAGCGCTTAGGTGTTATCATCGGCACTAACTGGGATTGCTCTCGCTTTCCTCGGTTATGCTATAACTTTCAAACAAGGACTCACTCTCTCTGTTGAGCTTCTCCCGCCACTAAAATCATCCCTTGTGTTGTCTTCAACAAGGTAATCCACATCACCCATTCTAATCTGGGTATGCCATCCTACCGAACCCCTCTAAACGATCGCTCGAGAATTACCTTAGGCTGGTATAGAGAATTTTATTGATCTCTGAATCAAAAGTAATTCTTTTTGCCACTCAAGGTAACAACTCTACGAGTCACCTCCTCTAGATGGGTGCTTCGTGACTCAGCTCGAGTGATGTTGCTATGTCTCACTCCGTGAGTTGATCCTCAGTTGTTCGATCTTCGAGATGGTCGAATCCTGTAGAGTTTATTTCTGTCGTCGTGTTGAATGAAGATCTCAAAAGCAAAGACGTCAAGATCGATTTGAAGCAATGAGTCAACATCTTCAAGAAGGGCAAATGGATCATGAAGATTGTGATAGCTTGTGACCCCCTTTCCTCTTACCTCACGTCTTGAATCTCGGGGCGAGATTCTTGTTTAGTGGGGGTGAGTTGTCACAGCCCTAGGTTATTGCTTGTATTAGTTGCATCATAGAGCACTCATGCATCATGTCTAAATTTCTGAAACTTGGAATTGAGGAAAGTGGAAGCCTCATAAACTTGAATAAAAGAAGGGCAAAGAACCCTGGAAATCTCATTCTTTGTTTCCAAGATGTCCTTTTGCAATGTTTGAGAATTTTGGCAAGAGCTATATATCAAACCAGAATTTAGGAACATTTTTAAGGATTTATTTTTGGGACTCTGAATTTAAATCAATAGCTATTTGAATTTGAGTTATATTCATATACTAGAATATAATTTCAAATATCTTTGAAACATTTTATGTGCATTTGGAAATGTCCATTCGCAACATAAAATTATTCAAAGGGTTTTGTCACTATTTTGAAATTGTTTTGAATTTCAACAGTGGCAGAATATTAAACAAAAGAAAACATAATAGAAAAATAAAATAGAAACAACAGAGAGAGAGATAGTACTGGCCACTTACATGCGGCCCAGAGCCGGCCTAGCCCACTGGCGTTGCCGCTGCGTCTCCCACCTCTGCCAAGAGGCGAGGCAGAGACAACGACGGAGCGCTGCGAGCGCCACGCCACCAGGCTGCTCGCACTGGTCCGAGGACAGCGCGACGCCGAATCTCCTCCTCGGTGCCATCCTAATCCGTCCAATTGCTCACTCGATCCCTGTTCTCTCCTCGCCTCGCACCGCCACACCCGAGCTTCACCGTCACCGTCGCTCACCGTAGCCATGGCTATCGCCTCTCCCTCGCCCTCTGGAGCTGACCACGAGCTCCACCTCGACCACCTCTTCCTCCTCGCCGAGCAACGCACCGCGGGAGACCCTGCAACGCCGTCCATGCCGTCTTCTTCAACCTCGGCTCGCCGGAGATCCGCTTCGCCACCCTGCTCAGCTTCGGCCTCCCCCGAGCTGGCTGACCTGCTCTTCATCTCCGCCGTGAGCTCCTCCCCCTAACCTCCTCTTCCCCGTCTCGTTCTGCACGCTGTAGTTGCCGTCTTGCCCGAGACCGAACCGCGCCGCCGCCCGAGCTTCTCACCACCGTGCCTACAGCCACCGCGACTCCCAACCGAGCACACCCACGTGCTCACCTCGCCGCGCAGGTGCCGTAGGAACCAAGCACGCCACCCCACGGCCACCGCAGCCTCGTTTCGGAGTGTGCCCGAACTCCGGCCGCCGCCGAGGTCGACGTCGCGCTCAACTCCGGCCGCCGGAGCCCATCCCGCTTGCACAGGGAGATGCGGAGCACTCCCAGCAGCACGCAGCGCCCCTCCGCCCTCCTTTTGGTCGCCGGAGGGCGAAACCCGAGCCCCCGCCGCTCCTGCTGTCGCCGGCGACGAGCCACCGGCGTGTTAGGCCCGGTTGACCAGGGGTTTGACCTCCCCTGGGTCCATGACATGCGGGCCCCGCCCAGCTAATTAACCTAGTTTAGGTATAAACTTAAATAGTTTAACCTAGATTAGCGCTAATTAAACTAGGATAGTTTAGTTAGCCACTGACAGTGGACCCCACTAGTCAGTTTGACCTGGATAGGCGCTGTTGGCCGCTGACATCATAGTGACGTCATGCTGACGCAGTAACTCTTCTGGAATTTAAATAAATCTTAAATGGTTTATTTATTTCAAAAAATGTTATAAACTTCTAAAAATCATATAAAATCAACCGTAGCTCAGAATGAAATAATTTATATATGAAAAATGATCAAAAAAATCCAATCTATCCATCTGTACCATTTTCATGCATGTTAGAACAACTTATGGCTACTGTTTAGGACAAATAAAATGAATGGCATTTAAATAACTACATGTGGAGTTTGAATTTGAATCTTGGATTCAAACCAACTTCATTTAACTTGCTGCTAGTTGCATTAGCTCAAACCACAGCATAATGCCTTGTCACGATCATGCATCATATTGTGCATTGCATTGATTGTGTTTTCCTTCTGTGTTGCCGGTATTTGTCCCCTCTCGATAGACGTGATACCGACGATGAGTTTGATGACACCGATGAAGAACTATACCATCTTCAGAAGTGCCAGGAAAGCAAAACCCCCTTGTTCATTCCGACACAATCCCACTCTCTCGCTCCTGCTCTCTTTTACTGCATTAGGACAACAACGACATATCTGTTACATGCTGCGGTAGTTGAACCCCTTTATCCTCCGCATGACCTGTCATTCCACAGTAAATAGATGAAACCCACTAGCATGAGTAGGAGTTGTTTGAGCCCTGATGTGCCTACTCATTCATGCTTGTTTGTCATGCCTGCTATTGCTTAGAGTTGTGTCAGGTCTGATTCATCGGGAATGAATCGGAGGTGTGTAAACATGTCCTATTGTTGAGAGCTAAGTGTGTGAACACGATTTGGTAAAGGTAGCGGTGAGAGGCCATGTAGGAGTACATGGTGGGTTGTCTCATTGCAGCCGTCCTCAGGAACTGAGTTCTGTGTTTGTGATCCATGAACAGTTACTACCACACATTGGGCTCCGGGCGCTCCAAGCCCTCTCGGCTTCTTAATCACCCTTGTTCTCTGTCCAGGAGTTGCAACTAGTTTC
The DNA here is from genome assembly GCA_021437245.1 of Aegilops speltoides. Lineage (NCBI taxonomy): Eukaryota > Viridiplantae > Streptophyta > Magnoliopsida > Poales > Poaceae > Aegilops > Aegilops speltoides. The sequence continues at coordinate 565,564,141 of CM038142.1, read as the reverse complement.
TGGTGTTTGTAGGTAGTGTTAGTAGTCTACCAAGTGGCACCCGATGCAGGTGGGCTTGGGACAGACTAGGCACAATGTACGGTGTACCAAGTGGCACCGGATGGTGGGCTTGGGAACCCTGCTCACATCGCTTGGGGCCGTGAGCGACACCCCGGCGGATCTCCTTGCGGATGGAACCCGAATAGGCGATAAACCCGGACGAGAGACTTGAGTGTTTAGGTAGGTCGTGGCCGACTCCTCGCCCGGTTTCGCTTGAAGGTTGCCGAGGTACATGACATGTACAGGCGATAAGTGGCGAGCGCGTGTGAAGAAGTACACCCTGCAGGGTTATCATTATCTATTCAATAGCCGGATTCCTCGGATATGGAAACTTGGACCCTTGTACAGTTCATAGACAAGTGAAAGTGGATACTCTAAAATACGCAAGATAAGCGTGAGTGCTATGGATGGCGTTCTCGTAGGGAGACGGGAGCGGATCCATAGTGGAGTATTGATATGGTGAATATGTGGACTCGTGTGCGCCACCTCAAAAGAGTTACTTGCAGTCGTAGTTTAGGATAGCCACCGAGTCAAAGCTGGCTTGCTGCTATTAAACTCCACCATCCCCTTTGTTTATAATGATGCATATGTAGTTAGTTCTGATGTAAGTCTTGCTGGGTACATTTGTACTCACGTTTGCCTATTTTATGTTTTTGCAGAGAGACTTGGTCTCGCTAGTAGTTCCACGTGGACTTCGACGTTTAGCTTGTTACCTCAGCTACGATCTTGTGCCCTCGGCAGGATCTGGTAGATAGTCAGGCTTCTAAGCCTTTTTCATTTGTAGATGTCTGTACTCAGACATGATAAGCTTCCGCATGTGCTTGATCTGTATGCTCTGAATGTTGGGTCATGAGACCCATGTTTGTAATACCTCGCTCCTCGGAGCCTAATGAATAAATACTTGAGTCGTAGAGTCATGTTGTGATGCCATGTTGTATTTGTACATATCGAGCATATTGTGTGTATGTTATTGAAATGCTTGGTATGTGTGGGATCTGACTATCTAGTTGTTTACCTTTAGTAGCCTTTCTTACCGGGAAATGTCTCCTAGTGTTTCCACTGAGCCATGGTAGCTTGCTACTGCTCCGGAACACTTAGGCTGGCCGGCATGTGTCCTTCTTCGTTCCTGTGTCTGTCCCTTCGGGGAAATGTCACGCGATGAATACCGAGTCCTGTTAGCCCGCCACAGCCCGGTTAACCGAGTCTGCTAGCCCAGTGCTACAGCCTGGATTCACTCACTGATGACCGACACGCTCGATGCTTTGGTCATGGATGCCTGTCCTCGTAAGTTTGTGCCACTTTGGGTTTACGACTAGCCATGTCAGCCGGGCTCCTTATCACATGGATGCTAGCGACACTATCATATACGTGTGCCAAAAGGCGCAAACGGTCCCGGGAAAAGGTAAGGCGACACCCGTGGGAATACCGTGCGTGAGGCCGCAAAGTGATATGAGGTGTTACATGCTAGATCGATGTGGCATTGAGTCGGGGTCCTGACAAACCTCATCTCTATACTAATAATAGTACTAAAAAAATGGGGTAGGAAACTTTTTATACAAGCTCCATGTAACAAATCAGTTGTCCTCTAATATCCCAACTCTTACAGAAGCCTTAATTAACAATCTATTTATATGGAAATTGTAGTGACCACACTACTAGAAAAAAAAGCTGTTAGTGGCGCACCTATTTTGGCTATTAATGGCGCACTATAGGTGCGCCACTATTACCACGCCACTAGTAACAATTGTAGGTAACAGTGGCGCACCTTGTAGTGCGCCATTACTATTGCTACAGGTGCACCACCGGTAACTTTTTTTTTGAAATTTTTGATTTTTTTTCTGAATTTTGAAGGCGTGAAAATAGTAGTGGCGCACCGTCTAACCCCCACCGTGCGCCATTGCTATTTTTTAATTTTGAATTTGGATCTGGATCGCAATTTTTTTGCCCTTTTTTGCTCGTTTTTTTGCACGATAATTTTTCAAATTTTGTTCTCGTTTTTGGATCTTGTATGTTCTTTTGCCGGAGAGGAGTTCGCCGGAGAGGAGGGCCGAGGAGAGACCATGAGGAGGAGAGGAGGGAGGAGGAGGTCACCAGAGAGGAACTCACCTACATAGTCGGAGAGGAGGAGGAGGAGGTCACCGGAGAGGAGCTCGCCTACATCGCCGGAGAGGAGGAGGAGGTCGCCGGAGAGGAGTTCACCAGAGAGGAGGGAGGAGAAACCATGAGGGGAGGGGAGGAGAGGAGGGAGGAGGAGCTCACCGGAGAGGAGGGTGGAGGAGATCACCGGAGAGGAGTGAGGAGGAGCTCACCGGAGAGGAGGGAGGAGAAACCATGAGGGGAGGGGAGGAGAGGAGGGAGGAGGAGGTCGCCGGAGAGGAGGAGGCGGAGGAGGTGGCTGGAGAGGAGGAGGGGAGTATGGTGGACGAGAGGAGGGAGATGGAGTGGAGGAGAGGAGGAGATGGAGTGGAGGAGAAAAATGAAGAGGTAAGGAGGAGAGCACCCCGCCTAGCCATATATACGGCATAGTAATGGCGCACCGTGGGCAGGTGCGCCATTAATAACTTTTTATTTATTTTTTGATTTATTTTGAATTTTGAAGGCGGGAAGATAGTAATGGCGCAGCTTAGGCAGGTGCGCCATTACTAAATTTTATTTTTATTTTTTTGATATAGTTTGAATTTTGAAGGCGGGAAGATAGTAAAGGCGCACCATGGGCAGGTGCGCCATTACTGAGTTTGAATTTTTTTGAATTTTTTTTGCCTCTCCAGATCTTGAAAACCCCATAACTTTTTTTCTGTTAGGTTTTTGAGGATTCTAAAAATCTTCAACGGGGGTTATAGTAATGTAATTTATGAGTTATGTATGCATGCGCAGCTTCCACTTTATTCTGCTAGAGATTAATCTTGAGCAAGGACTAGTAACCGTTATAGAATCCAAACGAAAAAATCCGGAGGAGTATGCGACCATGACTAAAATGCTCGAGAAGTAAGTTCAATCGATCATTATCGCGCCATATCGGCAACTTTGTTCATTTCTTGATATCAAGTAATTGTTTTCTTTGTCTGACAGGGTTTGGAAAAAGTTCTCCGCACAAGCTCCGGGACTGCCGGCGCAACTACGATTTGACAACCCGAAAGTTTCCTGCAAGCCTAAGAGAGGTTTTTTTTCATAGTTTCCTGCAAGCCTAAGAAGTCAAGGGAATGGTCACTAATTAAATCAGAGAGGCAGGTGGCCATTCCTTTCTTGCCCACCCCTCTACAGTTCCAAATGAGACCTCTCATTTGGAACGGTTTTTTTTGTTTTTAGCCCTGCTAATCCTGCCAGGGGCCGGGGCAGAGTTACCACTGATTTTCTTATCCTCAGCCATCATGTTCTTTTGACTTCTAGTCACAAGCCTAGAAATCTTGACAGATGATCTGTGGTTTTTCCTTCTACTACCATGCTCTGATGATCCAAAATCCTCATTACAGTACTCATCTTGTTCAAGCACTACTAGGGAAAACGTTATACACAGAACTTTAGCAGTAGCGTGTGTCAAAGAAGCACGCTGGTGCTAAATAGCAGCAGCGAGCTTGCCGAAACCGCGCTGCAGATAGTTTCGTAGCAGTAGCGCGTCCCGCAGAAAACACGTTACTACTAAAATTCTCACGGCTTAGCCGATATGGTACACATAGTACTAGCGATCTACATGGAACCGCGCTACTGCTACTTTCTTTGTAGCAGCGCGTTTTGCTCTAAACTCGCTACTACTAAATGATATAAAATTAAGTGAAAAGCAAATAGAAAGGTAATTGAGAATGAAAGAAATCGAAGAACGTGAAAGGAAAAAAATAAAATGTGAAGAATAATAAGTGGAAGAGGGAAAAAGGAGAAAGTTGTAGTAGTAGCGCGTATCGCAGAACGCGCTGTAGCTAATGTAGCAGCTGCGTTTTTCTGGGAACGCGCTACTGCTACTTCTGACTTAACCACCGCGTTCGTCCTTCCCCACGGCCACTTCCCCCAAATCTCACTACTCGCTCTCGCGCCGCCGCCGTCGCCGGTCGCGGCGCGCTCTCCGCACACCCTCTACGCCCCGCCTCAGATTCAACGCTGCGCCCCCGACCTCAACGCCGCCCCGGACGCCGCCCCCGACCTCAACGCCGCCCCGGACGCCGCCCCAAGCCCGACCTCGACGCCGCCTGCCCCTCTCTCGCCGCAGGCACCCGATCGAGGTGAGCACGCCTGCTCCTCCCCCTCCCCTACCTCTGCCTAGATAGAGTTCTTCAAATTTTAGTTGCATCAAATAGTTAGGGTTCATCTATGGGTGGAAATGAATTGGATACAGATGCGGCTGGGATTTTTTCTTAGGTGACGTTTTCTTAGATGACGAATAAACACTAGTGTAATGCATAATAAAACGAGTAAAATTTGACCTTCTCCTATTTAGTTAGACTAGTTAGTAAGAACTAGGTACTAATTAGGTGATTTTTTAGTTAAAGCAATTTTTCCCGCCTCGACGTGGACGATGCCTATCCCGCATCCTGGTCTTCGAGTCGGCGGAGGACGACACCTGCTTGACCAGATCGGCCATGTCCTGGACTGGGCTCCGCCAGGGTGGTACTGGGAGGCGCTACCTACCGGGGGGCGCAGGTTGGTGATGAGCCAGCCTGTCGTTGACCCGAACCTTCTTTGGTGGCGGTCGCGTGGACCAGTGACGATCCAGAGGCTCGAGGACTCCGCGGAGGTGGTGCGTCACCGTGTTAGTGAGGAGGACGCGCACGTCCGTCGCTACTTGTTTGCGTTGGAGCACAGCCGTTCTCCAATACCGGCAGGTTCTCCGGGATCTCACCGAGCTATGATTCGTGATGGTGCCTTCTCTGTGGTGTCGACCGCCCGCCCGATACCCGTCGTGTGCTAGAGTTTTAGTTGTATTAGTGATGTTATATGTATGACACTATTCGTGATGTATTAGTGATAATATTCGACGATGTACTGACGCATGAGATGATCTACTTTTGCTTATTGAATGCATGCTAATTTGAGTCCTATAAGATATTTTGAAATGTATATCTTGTGTTGCTCAATATCCAAGTGGCCGGTCATGTTTGCAGGTTACACCTTCGAGTGGCCTATGTTTTGCCGGAGTGTTGATTCATTTCCGCTCCGGCAAATTTCAGGCGCTCGATATGTCCTATTTTAGCAAAGGTCGTGCCGGATTTTTCCGTGAATTTTGGCATGACTTGTGCTAGAATATGTAGGAAATATCGAGTGCCCCGGATTTGTGTGTTGAGTATCTTGGTAGTTGTCTTCGATCGATTTTCAATTAATGTTTTAACTATGAACATAGGAAATGTTTGACGACGCGAAGGATTTCGGTATTTGCAAATACTGCGAAGACGAGCGCGGCCTGTGCGACGAAATCTTCCTAGATGATGATAGGCGCTTCAGCATCAAGCTGGACGAGAACTTCGAAGTGGATACAGTAAGTCACAACGACAAGTCTTTTTTCGTAATTAAGCATGACATCTGCTTCATTTGCTTCAACTTATATTTTTTTACTATTCTACTAGCGTATCCCCTGCCATGCAAGAGTTTTTGCATTGGATAAGATAAGTTTCAGTCATAGTATGGAGGAAAAGAAAGTTCACTTGAAGACCGAGCATGGTTATATTTTCCTTGCAAAGTTATACAATTCAGACGACTACACCTATTTTGGATGCAAAACATGGCGAGCACTATGCAAGACTTATGCATTTGAGCCTGATATGGTTATCACCTTTGATATTCATCCGGAAGATGATATTGAAGGTAATACCGACATCTGGGTCAATGTGCAAATGCCTCCAGTTATACCATTATGTAAGTTTCTCAACCATATTTATGTCTTTGATATTGTTTATTCAAAAATAGTTGACAACTAATTTGTATTGTCACTTATTTCCGCAAGCAAACATGTCCAGCGCTTGGTAGACAGGACCGTATACTGTCCTGGGGCTGAACTCAACTGCGAGGAGCTCAGTCATTATGTTTCATGGCTTGAGGATCTTGATACTGTCAAGAAAAAATTTCTTACTGCATTTAGAAATGTTAGTACTGAAAATGTGCGACCAATAGTGTTCATAATGAACTATGGTCACATCCATTTAGGAAGGATGGTAAGATTTTTACTTTTTGTCGTCATTGCATCTTTTCCATACATTTTTGTTGAAGCTAAACTTCATTGCTAAGTATGTTACCATACGATGTTCTTCAACAGGGACTCCCGATGAATGTTGTGCCTTATGGGATCGAGACTAAAGGTATCATGAGTATTATCAACTTACAGCCAAGATATCGTACAACTTACTTTAGTGCATTCAAGATTAGCGACGGATGCTTAATAGTGCAAGACTGGACCAAATATGTGTTGGGGGAGCGCAGAGAAGTACTAGGGAGCAGCAAACAGAGGCGCCTTCCACGATTAGGAGACAGGTTCATCTACATGCTCCAATTTGATCAAGGAGGAGAGCTACACATGTTTTATGTTCTTTTACCTAAGAGAGAGCAGCAGGAGTGAGTAGCTGGCTAGAAATGAGTTTCAGGATGATGATGTACTACACTATTACTATGATGATAAAATAGCTAGTGTTGGTGGTAATGACTATGATGATTATTATTAGCTAGTGTTAGTGGTGATTAAATAAATACTGTTGGTGGTAATGACCATGATGATGATTAATTATCTTGTGCTGGCGGATTAGATTCAAGTGGAGGCAACATGTGGTGCACATCGAAAGTACTACTAGTCCAAACTAGATCAAGTTTGGATTAGTAGTATACTTTTGACATGCACCACATATTGCTTCCACTTGAACCTAATCCACCTTCATTTAATACACTGTTATGGATATAATGATGTAAACCTCATAACAGCTGGTACTGTACCAATATTTGTATGATGGCGCATAAATACACTAAAAATAAAAAAATAAAAAAATTTTACTTGTAGCGATGGAAAGAAAACACGCTGCAAGTAGATACCTTAGCAGTAGCGCGGTAGTGAACAAGCGCTGCAGCTATCTGTCCTAGCAGTAGCGCGTGATGGCACGCATTACTGTTAAGCAATAGCTGTAGCGCCTTATTAGTAGCGCGGCCACCCGCGCTACTAGTGGGCACAAAACACGCGCTACTGCTAGGGTTTTCCCTAGTAGTGAAGCCAAGATAAGCTGAGTGGGGATTTTTTTCCTAAACCATTGATCATGTAGAATATCAATGCAAGTAAAATCATCATCAGGTATGCACACCCCCATCTTATTAGCTCTACAGATCAACTCAGCATCCCCTAAAACAGCAAAAGAATTTTTTTCTAGGGTTTGGAGTGTTACCTTCCATGTTTTTATTCTTGGCTTCCATACACTACTAGGGAAAAGGCTATACACAGAATCTTAGCAGCAGCGCGGTTCAAAAAACAGCGCTAGTGCTATTTAGCAGTAGCGAGCTATTAGAAACCGCTACTACAGACACAAAACTTAGCAGATGGCGCTGTTGAAGAAAAAAGCGCTACTACTAATATTCCCATTGGTAGAATGCTAGGCTACGCATAGCGATGGCGATCTTAGCGTAAACGCCATCGCTACATCACAGCTTAGCGCGCGTTTCAGGAAGAGCGCTACTACTAACAAAAATAAAATAAGATGATAAACAAATAGAAATTTAAATGAAAATGAAAGAAATAGAAAAAGGAGAAAGGGAAAAATAAAATGTAAAGCAAAATAAACGAAAAAGTGAAAAATCGGAGGAAGGCATAGCTGCAGCGTTTGTTTGTAAGAGGCGCTATAGCTAATGTAGCTGCAGCGCGTGCCCTAGACCCCCGCTATAGAAACAGAATAGGAAATTAGCTATAGCAGCAGCGTGTTTTGTGGAAAGCGCTATAGCTAACTTAGCTATAGCGCGTTTTGCCTTAGCAAAAAAACCGTTACCCCCGCCCCGGCCACCACTTCCACCAAATCCCTCAAACCCACCCCGCGCGCGCCGCCGTCTCCCCGATTCGTCGCCCCACACTTCGCCGCCGCCGACGACGCGCGCCACCAGAGTCGTCGGCGCTGTCGACGACACCGAGCCGCCTCTAACGCCACGGAGCCGCTGCTGCTCGCTAACGCCACCGAGCCGCCGCCGACGCCACCTTCCTCGCCGTCACCGAGACGCCTGCCTCCCTTGCCGTCACCAGAGACGCCCCTGCCTCCCTCGCCACCACACTGCCTCCGTCGCCACCACCGGAGCCATCATCTGTAAGCCCCCACCCCTCCTCTCTCTCATGCATAGGTTAGCCAGTTTTTAATTAGGTTAATTATCTAGGTTTTAGGGCAAAAATTTAGTTAGGGCATTGACAGAGAAGTAGTTAGGTTAACTAGTTTAATTAGGTTAATTATCTAGGTTAGTGCAAAAACTTAGTTAGGGCTTTGACAGAGAACTAGTCAGGTTAACTAGTTTAATTAGGTTAATTATCCATGTTAATTAGTGCAAAAATTTATTTTAGGCTTTGACAAAGAACTAGCTGCGTTAACTAGTTTAATTAGGGTAAATTATCTAGGTAAACTATATTAACTAACTAGGTTAAATAGGTAGGTTAATTAGGTTCGTTGGATTAAGAAGCTAGGTTAAGTAGATTGGCAAAGGTTTTTGATTTTTCAAAAGACCACTATTTGTCAAGGAAAAGAATTTAGGCAAATTTTATTTTTCATTGAAGTGGTCATGTCATATCTTTTCATTGAAGTTGTTCGATTGTGCCCAAGTGGTGGCTTTGTTGTTTCCAGGGAATGATGCTGAGTGGCCTATGTTTTGCCGGAATGTTGATTCATTTCTGTTCCGGCAAATTTCAGGTTCTCGATTTGTCCACTTTTTAGCAAGGTCATGCCGAAATTTCCGTGAATTTCGCATGACTTGTGCTACAAACTAGGACATATCGAGTGCCCGGATTTGCCGCACCAAGAAGGAGTCAACATTCCTGCAAAACAATAGTCCTTTTTATGTCATTATTCATTTTATTAGGTCTAGAATTAATTGACTAGATTTAATCATAGGAAACATGGCTAGCAACGATGAAGGACACGGTTCGGTGATTATGCGACGCGTCTACCGGGCGGCGATTTAATTTTTAGCTTTACCGACGATCAACAGATGTTGTTGCTGGGCCCGCATCGGGATCGAGACCGACACGCAGACCGGTCTTTGAGACCGATCACGCAGACCGGTCTTGAGATCGACACCGGCGCTGAGATTCAGACCGCATCGAGACCGGCGCTGAGACCGGTGCTGCCTCGGGAGCGGATCCGTGTAGCACCGAAAGCGACGAGGCAACGGGTTCCTAACAAACTCAGGACTACTAGACTGGTGGTCACGGAGGTGGACAACGGCAATTTTGAGCCAAAGGCGCCGAGGAAGCGGCGTGCTACGGCAATCAAATAGGCTGCATCATACGGACAACCGCCACATCAACGATGAGAATCTAAAGAAGATAGAAAATATGAGGAGCTCCTCCTAAAGAAGTTACACCAGATATTCTTGTTCCGGGCGGAATGAGAAGGATTATGAAGATCCGCACAATGACCCGCAATGAAGAAGATAAACAAACACGCCATGACCAAGTTTAGCAACGCGTTGGCTGCCTGGAAAATCGAGTGAAAGCAAAGATCAACGACGGAACCCTACTCCGAGATTGTAAAGGAAAGTCCGACAATCACGGAAGAGTAGTTTCAAATATTCAAGGAGGCTTGCGAGGCCGAAGCTGCCAAAGAAAAGTCTAAGTACATGAAGGGGCTTCAAAAGAGGAACATTGGGACCCACCACCTCGGAAGCCGTGGTTACGGCGGAAAGAGGTCCAAATGGGCCAAGGAGGACGCGGAAGCCGCGAGTCTGGGCATCCCAGACCCCTTGGCGGATTTCACCGTCCCGCAGGAGCATGACGTCCTGAGGGCCCGCCACCGTTGGGACCCACTAAAGAAGGTTCATGAGACAACACCGGTCATTACGGAGTTCATGAGACTACTGGTAATTTTAGTTTCTGATCAATTCGACTGCACACGTTAGTCATATTTGTAAACGATCCTTGTGCCTTTTGCGAGAGAGCAACGCCGATTGCGGCGAAAGCGACTCGCCGTCCGAGGCATTGGCGAGGCCTGTGGGACACTCCATTCAACCGGCGTTGAACATATTGAAACGACAACCGTGGATACTCGACCGTCAGATGGACGCTGTGCGGTGTCGGAGACGGCGCCACGTGGAAGAAGTACTACCGTGAGACCACGGAGGAGAGAAAGGAAAGACGGAGGTTAACTGAAGAAAGCATCGACAAGAAGGTTGAGATTGCGGTTGAGAAGAAATCATCTCAGACAATCGCAATAGCGATAGCTGCCGCAAAACAGGCGATTGCAGATTTATCTACTTCCTTGGTGACGGGCGTTCACACTTGGACAAGGGAAAATCCAAAAAAAATGCAGAGGACTTTCCCCTTGCTGACTTCTTGGCAGCACATGCTCCCGCGACTGCTCCCTTTTGCTCCCGCGACTGCTCTCGCACTGCTCCCTTTGCTCCCTTGACTGCTCCCGCACTGCTCCCTCAAGACTGCTCCCGCACCAGCTGCCGCATCGGACATGCTCGGTGGTGCCTCCTCTTTGGCTGAGCTCGACGCCCTCACGGTATCTTCCACACCGGCCCCCTTCAATATAAATGTATAATCTCCCGTTTTCGTTGCCTTTCGGATGTCTCACATCGCAGACTTTTATTTGCAGGTCGATTTAAACCCGTGCACCATATTGTACACCATCGGCGAATGAAGGTGGACGTGGGGAAGGGGACGATAATGGAGCCGAAGGAACCATGTTCCACAGCCGCCGATCCCCGAACGTCTTCAAGGTTTCCGTGGCGGTGTCAAACCGGCCACGAAATTTGCTTCCTCTAATACTAGTGGGGATGACGACGAGACCTCGCGCGGCTTGGTGATTGTTGCAATGGGTGGGTCCTGTTGTGGCCAAAGAGTCTGCTTGCTCGAGGCGGCCGGAGCACACCCACGAGCACGCAGCCTCAGCAAGGTATGAACATCAACACCCCACCTACCCAATTAGCGTCGGGTGTCGGGTTGGGTGATAGCGGACGGGTAAGCGGTGGCTCCATTAGAGGCTGATGACGCCGCCATGGATGAGGATGAGGATGACGATGGCGCTGAACAAGATGTCTATACTGGCGCCTCCTCGTGGTTTGAGCATCATGAGTCGGTGCCTGAATTACCGCCTCAACGTGTTATTGACGACCATCCGTGGTAAAGAAGCCTAGGAAGAGAGCGAGGAAAGGCAAAAAGCTGATTCTATGATCCAGCCGCCTCGGCAGCCTCGGCCGGACCGTAGATATCCCCGATGCGGATAAATGGCATATCCCCGTAAACCAATCCTACCAAACAGCGCCACGGGCCAGATTTGGCGATCCGAGGAGACTTCATGACGATGTGCTACGGGTAGAGAAAGGCCTCATCGCCGAAGATCCGGATACCCACTCTACGTGGTTAATGTTCCGCAGCAAATGTCGACGTCAAGGGCTTCCCGCGGATAAGTTCTTCCTCCGATTCGATTACATATTCGACATGTTTCACGTGAAGAAGCTGGATTTTACTTTTGTCCGCCTTTATGCCTTGCACATGAGCTACATCATTGGGGTTGAGCAGATAGCTCATATCGTGTCGCTGACCCGCACTACATGCACGAGGCCTTCTTGGGAGTCTGTGCACAGATCGTGAATACGCGAGGGATTACATCGCCGGTTTCATGCTCGCCAATAAGGACAAGGAGGCGATTCTCGTGCCTTATCATCCGTGTAAGTCATCCGCTGCTATCCTTCCTTCGATTTCAATAATTCATTTGCACGGTGGAGGCTAATTAATTTGAGGTGTACTTATTTTATGCTTGCGGCGGGCGCGCCGTCCTCATCATCCTCTACCCCCGATTCTCCCACGCTCTTTACTTGGACTCGTCGAAGAACATTCACAAAAAGGATTACACCCACATCAAAGATGTTCTCGACGGTGCTATGTTTTACTACCAAGCAAGGGGTGGAGATGTTAGGGACAAGAAGAAAAGGCGGCAGCACGCCTTCAGCCATAAGACCGACTTCTGCTGCATCCAGCAACCGAACGATTCTCTTAATGATGGATTCTATGTCCTACACCACATGCTGGAGTACCGACGGGATCACCAGAACCTTCACATGGCACCTAGATCTAGCGATGCCCATATTCTGCAATGGGCAAAGGACATAGGAGATATCGAGGATCATCGACTTCGAGCTGAGTTCTATAACATCCAGCGCGAACTTGCCCAAATCATCATGAATGAGGTCGTCGGAACAACAGGGATGTTCCATGCGTAAGAACAAATGTCGCGGAAGACGTTCGAACATGGATAGCCTCTCGGCGTCTCGACATGAAGCCTTTCACAAAGCTCGATGACTATCTCCCGACTTGGATGGATGGCACGACATGCTGGAGTGATTGTCGATATATGACAATGTGTCCGTTTAGTCCATAGTTTCTTTTATGACAAAACTTTGAGTTATGCACGGTGAAACTTTATTTGTGATGTAATTAAACCGTCCTCCTCGACTAGCGAAAATCACTCTAGTTAGGTCATTTGGGTACGATGAACTTTGTTATTTATGCTTATGATATGTTGTTTCTATTTTTGCCAAGTCTGTCTCTTTGTGTTGCTCAACTATATATGTTGCATATCATCGACTCATGTGACGATGCAGGTGCATAGATCATAAATGGCGAAGAAGTGCTACGCCAGGAGTATATATACGACAAGTGGCCGGAGTGAAAGGCCAAGGTGTACCGGTTTTCGGTTTCCGAGCGACACGCAGTACTTAGTTTAGGTTCACGCTAATGCGAGAGAGGGATACGAACTCATGTACTCAAAGTGATAGCTATTCTCATGTATATCATTGTTTAGATGGATGACGATATATTTGCAAGTAATCGAGACTTGTATCGCTATTTTCGAGATTGATGACGAGATCGAGACCACTTTGTGTTGGATGATGATTATGATGATGACATGATTTGATGAGACTAATTGTATGTATATGCTATGATTACATTTGTATGTGGATGATATGCTAAAGATTATTGTATAAAGCCTATTCAAATGCAAAACAAATAAAAAACAAATCTGCAGGGAAAAAAACTAATAAAACTAGTAGTAGCGAGGGGGATTTAGCGAGAGCGCCGCTTACCAAGAGCGCTTACACCAAAACGGCGCTGCAGCTAATACCATGGCGCCCTTTTCTAAACCGCTACTGCAGCAATTGTGTGTAGCGATGGCGTGTGTCAACACGCGCCATCGCTACACGTTAGTCTAAGCGCTTATTAGTAGCGCCGGTACCAGCCATCGAGGGTGCCAAACCAGCTGCTGCTAGGCTTTTCCCTAGTAGTGATAGCTTTCGTCATCATATCTGCCTGCCCCCCCTGAGCACAGCGAAGACTGAACCTCAGGTTAACTTCAGGGATCAAAGGGGGAGTGGGAATGATCTCATCTTCACAATCAGGAGATGGTAAGTGTACCAGGTAGTCATCAGATACCTTCAACATAGGACCAGCCTCTCCCACCACTTCAGACACCTACGAGGCACGAGTTACTATATCTGCATAAGAAATTTTCTTCTCAATAAGTGGTATAGTAGTCACCTGCACCCCTTGCATATTAGCAATCCCCTCTAGCATGGCTTCCTTATAATCACAGTTTTGTTTGTTTTCTGACAGCAACTTATAAGACACGAGAGTAGAATTCTCATTAGCCAGCTTTTCAATGAACATGGTTTTATCATCATCACTCTCGGATGAAGCAGATGAGTCATTCTCTTCGGCATTATACTTTACCAAATTCATCCTTTTTCTCGGAAGGAAGCAGGCGACAAGCCTTGCCCCCGGAAAGAGGAAGTGCCATGCTCAACAGGAGCCTGGGCCCCCCTCGAGTAACCAGTCCCACCCTCCGGCCTTTTTCTTTTAGGGGTACTGATTTTGTTATTATCTTGGCTTTTGACAGCCATAGTATCCTCTTCTACAGCAGGATTTCTCACCACAACCTCTTCCACCTCATATTGAAATCTATAGAAACGCCCCCCCCCCATACGTGCCTCGGCAAAAGCAGGCAGTTCATCAATGTTACGGCACCCAATTTTAGCACGGACAGATGAGGGACACAGACAGATGAGGGACGTTTAAGCGTTGACATATCAATCTCCAGAGTCACCCCGACGAGGCCACCCACAAATGCCACATTATTTTCACATCTTTTATTCAGAGGGATCTTACTGATTCTAACCCAAGTTACTTCCATCAGACCCTCACAATCCATGTCATCAGACCATGGAGTGATATGAACCACAGTTTTGTGTTTCTTGAGAGTAATATACTCTACAAAGACAGCTCGCTCAACCTCCCTAACATTAGGAAAGCTCATGACATATTTGTTAGGGGCTAAGAGATGGGCAGAACATCTCCAACCCTGACCAATGTACACCCCCATCTCATCCTAAAGAGCTTGCTTGGAAATAGTTCCCTCAACAATAGTAACAATAGTAATCCACAGGAGAGCCTAGAGGGGGCTTCTGTTGGATATGAGCAAGGGTGGGCAGGAACTAACGTCATGGCACCTTGTCGTGGCTGAAACCATGTCCTTCCAGCGAAAAGACCTCAGGAGACTATTGATACGTCTCCGTCATATCTACTTTTCCAAACACTTTTGCCCTTGTTTTGGACTCTAACTTGTATGATTTGAATGGAACTAACCCGGACTGACGCTGTTTTCAGCAGAATTTCTATGATATTGTTTTTTGTGCAGAAAATAAAAGTTCTCTGAATGACCTGAAACTCCATGGAATATCTTAGAATAAATAATAAAAAATCCTCGCCAAAGATGAAGACCAAGGAGCCCACACCCTGTCCACGAGAATGGGGGGCGCCCCCCCCTCCTGGGCATGCCCCCCTACCTCGTGGGCCCCCTGGAGACCCTCCGACGCCAACTCTAACTCCATATATTGGCTTTCAGGGAGAAAAAAATCAGAGAGAAGAAATCATTGCGTTTTACGATACGGAGCCGCCGCCAAGCCCTAATCTCTCTCGGGATGGCTGATCAGGAGTCCGTTCGAGGCTCCGGAGAGGGGTATTCGTCACCGTCGTCATCATCAATCATCCTCCATCACCAATTTCATGATGCTCACCACCGTGCGTGAGTAATTCCATCGTAGGCTTGCTGGACGGTGATGGGTTGGATGAGATTTATCATGTAATCAAGTTAGCTTTGTTAGGGTTTGATCCCTAGTATACACTATGTTCTGAGATTGATGTTGCTATGACTTTGCTATGCTTAATGCTTGTCACTAGGGCCCGATTGCCATGATTTCAGATCTGAACCTATTATGTTTTCATGAATATATATGAGTTCTTGATCCTATCTTGCAAGTCTATAGTCACCTACTATGTGTTATGATCCTGCAACCCCGAAGTGACAATAATCGGGACCGCTCCTGGTGATGACCATAGTTGGAGGAGTTCATGTATTCACTATGTGCTAATGCTTTGTTCCGGTTCTCTATTAAAAGGAGGCCTTAATATCCCTTAGTTTCCAATAGGACCCCGCTGCCACGGGAGGGTAGGACAAAAGATGTCATGCAAGTTCTTTTCCATAAGCACGTATGACTATATTCGGAATACATGCCTACATTACATTGATGAATTGGAGCTAGTCCTGTGTCAGCCTATGTGATGACTGTTACATGACGAACCACATCCGACATAATTATCCATCACTAATCCGGTGCCTACGTGTTTTCCATATACTGGTTCTCGCTTATTTACTTTTCCGTTGCTACTGTTACAATCACTACAAAATACCAAAAACATTACTTTTTCTGTCTTTACTTTTGTTACCCTTACCACCACTATCATATTACTTTGCAACTAAACACTTTTCTGCAGATACTAAGCTTCCAGGTGTGGTTGAATTGACAACTCAGCTGCTAATACTTGAGAATATTCTTTGGCTCCCCTTGTGTCGAATCAATAAATTTGGGTTGAATAATCTACCCTCGAAACTGTTGTGATCCCCTATACTTGTGGGTTATCAAGACCTTTTTCTCACGCCATTGCCGGGGAGCATAGCTCTGTTCTTTGAGTTACTTGGGATTTATATCTGCTGGACACTATGAAGAACTTGAAAGATGCTAAGACAACAATTTATCCCTCAACTACGAGGGGAGGTAAGGAACTGCCATCTAGCTCTGCACTTGATTCACCTTCTGTTATGAGTAAGCTAGCGACACCTAAACCTGCTTATGCTATTCGTTCCGATATGTCGCATGTTATTGATGATGCCACTTCTGCTATGCATGATACTTATGATGAAACTACTTCTATGCTTGATACTACTGTGCCCCTTGGTGAATTTCTAGATGAGCAAATTTCGAGGTCTAGAGAAAGAGAAATTATTGAATCTGAATACAATGATGAAAGTGATGATGAAGATATGCCTGCTATTCCTGAGGGTTATCTTTTTGATGCGGAATCTTCTGCAGCTATTTTTGCCTGCCAAGATAGGTATGAACTTAAGAGGCTGCTAATTAAATGGAGTAAAGAATCTCTTAGAGATAGAATGAAACCCGACCCTGCTTTTGCTACTTCACCTATCTGTGTTCCCGATAAGGATTATTATGAATTTTCTGTTGATCCAGATACAATCACTTTGGTTGAATCTGATCCTTTTTATGGCTATGAATCTGAAACTGTTGTGGCACATATGGCTATGAATCTGAAACTGTTGTGGCACATCTTACTAAGTTAAATGATATAGCCGCCCTGTTTAATAATGATGAGAGATCGCGCTACTTATATATACTCAAAATATTTCCGTTCTCATTAAAAGGTGATGCTAAGATATGGTTTAATTCTCTTGATCCTGGTTGTGTGCGTAGTCCACGGGATATGATTTATTACTTCTCTGCTAAATATTTCCCTGCTCATAAGAAACAAGCTGCCTTGAGGGAAATATACAACTTCGTGCAAATTAAAGAAGAGAGTCTCCCACAAGCTTGGGGGAGGCTTCTTAAGTTACTTAATGCTTTGCCTGATCATCCTCTTAAGAAACCTGAAATACTTGATATCTTTTATAATGGACTAACCGATGCTTCCAGAGATTACCTGGATAGTTGTGCTGGTTCTCTTTTCAGGGAAAGAACACCGGATGAAGCTGAAATTCTATTGAATAATATGTTGACAAATGAAAATAATTGGGCACCTCCTGAGCCAGCTCCAGAGCCAACTACTGAGCCTCTTCCTAAACCAACTCCGAAGAAGAGAGGTGTTCTATTTCTCAGTCCCGAAGATATGCAAGAGGCAAAGAAGTCTATGAAAGAAAAAGGTATTAAAGCTGAAGATGTTAAGAATTTACCTCCTATTGAAGAAATACACGGTCTTAATTTACCGCCTGTTGAAGAAGTATATGATCTCAATACTTTATTAACTGAAGAACCTCCTGATCACGATATCCCGACACAGGTAGTAAAGGTAAATTCTCTCTATAGATATGATAAAGTCGAAGTCCCTCCTACTAAAATTGCTAGTCAGTGCTTGGATGAGTTTGATAACTTTATGTTTAAGCAAGATGACTTTAATGCTTATTTTGGTAGACAATTAAAACAAGATGCTTATATGATTAAACGCTTGGGTGATTATATGGCTAATATTAGAGGTGAACTTAAACTTGTTAGCAAACATGCTTCTATGGTTACCACTCAAGTAGAACAAGTACTTAAGGCTCAAAAAGAAGTGCTTGATGAAATAAATAGTAAGAAAAATGATTATGCTGTTAGAGTAGCTACTAGAACTGGTAGAATGACTCAGGAACCTTTGTATCTTGAAGGCCACCCTAAGAGAATCGAGCAAGATTCTCAGAGGAATAATATTGATGTACCTAGTTCTTCTAAAAGGAAGAAAAAGAAAAATGATAGGACTTTGCAAACTTCTAGTGAACCTATTGCTGAACGACCTGAGAATCCAAATGGTATCTCTATGTCTGATGCTGAAACACAATCTGGTAATGAACATGAACCTAGTGAAAATGTTAATGATGATGTTCATGATGATGCTCAACCTAGTAATGATAATGATGCAGAAGTTGAACCTGTTGTTGATCTTGATAACCCACAATCAAAGAATCAACGTTATGATAAAAGAGACTTCGTTGCTAGGAAACATGGTAAAGAAAGGGAACCATGGGTTCAGAAACCCATGCCTTTTCCTCCAAAACCATCCAAGAAAAAGGATGATGAGGAATTTGAGCGCTTTGCTGAAATGATTAGACCCATCTTTTTGCGTATGCGATTAACTGATGTGCTCAAAAGAAATCCTTATGCTAAGTATATGAAGGATATCATTACTAATAAAAGAAAGATACCGGAAGCTGAAATTTCCACCATGCTTGCTAATTATACTTTTAAGGGTGGAATACCAAAGAAACTTGGAGATCTAGGAGTACCTACTATACCATGCTCCATTAAGAGAAATTATGTTAAAACTACTTTATGTGATGTTGGAGCCGGTGTTAGTGTTATGCCTCTCTCTTTATATCATAGACTTGACTTGAATAAGTTGACACCTACTGAAATATCTTTGCAAATGGCTGATAAATCAACTGCTATACCTGTCGGTATTTGTGAGGATGTGCCTGTTGTGGTTGCAAACGTTACTATTTTAACAGACTTTGTTATTCTTGATATTCCCGAGGATGATAGTATGTCTATTATTCTTGGAAGACCTTTCCTTAATACTGCAGGGGCTGTTATTGATTGCAACAAAGGCAATGTCACTTTCCATGTTAATGGTAACGAGCATACAGTAAACTTTCCGAGGAAACAACATCAAGATTATAGTATCAACTCTATTGAAAAATTCCATCGATTATATTTAGAGGTTTTGAATTTCCTCTCCCTACTGTCAAGAAGAAATATGATATACTTATTATTGGGGATGTCCATATCCCCGTTGAGGTAACATAGTGTTATTCGAAATTTCTCCGGTTCCATGTTAATCGAAATGAGTTTGTTAACAAGACTTGATCAACCTTGTTAGTGGATTCTTTTCGATGAACATGAGATGGATGAAACTAGAAGCACAACCTTCTGTACCCTCTTTATATTTTCCGTTATTTAGTAGAAATAAAGTAAAATAGTATTTTTTTTGTCTATTTCCTGATTTATCCGTACAATATAAAAATTTCCCGAAAATAAAAGTCCTCAGAATGCCATGCCAATTTAATATGATTTTTTCGGGAATATTTGAGGATCTACTGTGCAAAAATTACCGCGGGGGGAGCTGCCACCTGGCCACAAGGGTGGAGGGCGCGCCCTACCACCCTGGGCGCGCCCCCTGCCTCGTGGGCCCACGGTGGCCCTCCTCCACTTATCCCTACACCCATCTTCTTCCTCTGCCTCACACAAACACGAAAACCAACTCAAGCACGAGTTCCAGCCCCTGTTGCTGTGATTTTCGATCTCCTTGCTCAAAGCACCTCTCACAAAACTGCTTGGGGAGATTGTTCCTTGGTATGTGACTCCTCCATTGGTCCAATTAGTTTTTGTTCTAGTGCTCTATTCATTGCAAATTTATGCTGCATAGGTGACCATGTTCTTGAGCTTGCATGTCAAATTCATATGGTCCCAAGTAGTCCTAATGCTTGATGTAGGCTCTAGGCACTTGTGGGAGTAGTTGATATCAATTTTATTGAAGTTGGTTCACTTTTATTTGAAGTTACTAAAAATATCAGAATTTTTTCAGAGGAAACAATATGTTTAGGAGGATGTTCCAAGGTGGTTCTTCAAGGAAGCAAGGTCCCAGGCTTGCAATGCGCGATGCCGACGAGGAACCACCAAGAGACGCTCCTGTGAGGCCCTGTGAATGGCCTTCGGAAAATTTTATGGATCAAGAAGGAATCCAAGAAGAATTCAACGCATATATACGCAATGCCGGTCTTGAGGACTTTGAAGCTGACAAATGCCCCTAGTATCATGATCTCACAAGTTCATTTGTGAGGAGGTTTGAGTTTTCATCTTCGCGCAATTCTCCTTCAGTCATGTTTGACCTTTATGACAAATCTTATACCATGGACTTAGAGGATTTCACTTTTGCTTGCAAACTTCCATCTTGGGGTAGTGTCAGGGATCCCCCTAAATTTGAATATAGAGACTTTCTTGCTAAAATAACTGTGGAGGAATCTAGAGATATAACACAAGCCACTATAGGGAGCATTCACTTTCCTGCTATACATTATTTTGCTCTCTTTATAGGTAGATGCATTAATGCTAAGGATGAAGCATGTCACATGTGTGCCCCTGATCTCAGCATTCTCAGAAGTGCTGTGTTAGGAGACCAATCTTTTCATATGGGAGCCATTGTAGCTCGTAGGTTGCACCATAATAGACATAACGGAGATTTCTTTGGAGGAATTTATGCAACCTGCTTAGCTAATTTTCTTGAGATAGACATTTGAGAGGGTGATATGGAGTTACCCTCTACTTATTTGGATTTTGATTCTATGGTTTCCCATCAGTTTGTTGAGAGGACTGAACCACCTCTTCAGTATCGACTAATCTTTAACAAACGGCATGTAGTCCATATTACTCTTCCTGCTCCTGCCTTCTTTGATTCTTAGACAAAAGGAAGATACATTATTACCAGAGAGGAGGCAGATGAGTACGAGAGAAGAGCGGAGGCAGCTCGACGCTACGCTGCAGCTTAGGAGGCAATAGCCGCTGCATCGCAGTATGACCCCAGCTTCACCTACAGGTATCCGCCAGGTTATCCCTGGCAATAGACCAACTTAGGCCAAAAGCCTAAGCTTGGGGGAGTACGTATTTCCCACCGACAATACATTCATGTTTACACACACTCATTGCTAGATGTCGGTGCTCTTACTCTTTCACTGTAATATCCATGCTAGATTATTTTCTTTTTCCTGCCTTCTTCTAGTGTGTTTAATAAACCTTAAGAAAAAATAGTAGTAGTTTATTTCTTTGTTGTAGTAATTAAAAAGGAAAACCCAAAAATATTTCCCGTTCTTCTTTCGCTTGTTGGGAGCTTTCCCGTGTAAATAGTTTTTATTTCTTTTCTTTTCTTTGGGGGTCAGTAGGAGAAGACCATGATTAAATTGTTGAAGTGGCTCTTATATGCATCATTGTTAATTTAACCAAGAGCCCATATTGCCTTGTCTTCTCCCGTTTATTGAATGCTCGCGGATTCCAGCTTAGTCCAATGCACGTGCACTCTTATTATTATTCACACTGTTCAGTCGTGCAAGTGAAAGGCAATTATGATGATATATAATGGATTGACTGAGATGGAAAAGCTGGTATGAACTCGACCTCTCTTGTTTTTGTAAATATGATGAGTCCATCGTTCTTGATTCAGCTTATTATGAATAAACATGTTGCAATGACAATTAGAGATCATAGTTGCTCGTACCATGCTTGATTAGCTATGAGTTATAATGGTTTACCTCGCATGCCAACATGCTATTAAAATGGTTGTGATGTGGTATGATGGGGTGGTATCCTCCTTTGAATGATTTGAGTGACTTGACTTGGCACATGTTCACGCATGTAGTTGAAACAAATCAACATAGCCTTCACGATATTTATGTTCATGGTGGATTATATCCTACTCATGCTTGTATTCAATGTTTATTAATTCTAATGCATGTTCATGACTGTTGTCGCTCTCTAGTTAGTCGCTTCCCAGTCTTTTGCTAGCCTTCACTTGTACTAAGCGGGAATACTGCTTGTGCATCCAATCCCTTAAACCCCAAAGTTATTCCATATGAGTCCACTATACCTTCCTATATGCGGTATTTACCTGCCATTCCAAGTAAATCTGTATGTGCCAAACTCTAAACTTTCAAATAATCATTCTGTTTTGCATGCTCGAATAGCTCATATATCAACTAGGGCTGCCCTTATCTTCCGTGTTAGGCGGGTTATTCTCAAGAGGAGTGGACTCTGCTTCTCATTCACGAGAAAATGGCTGGTTGCCGGGATGCCCAGTCTCATGCTTTATGCAAACTAAATCGAAATAATTGCAAACAAAACTCCCCCTGGGACCTGTTGAATGTTGGAGGCACTCGTTGTTTCGAGCAAGCCATGGATTGATGCTTGTGGAGGAGGGGGAGTATAAACTTTACCATTCTGTTGGGGAACCGCCTATAATTTGTTTAGCATGAAAGATATCGTCATCTCTTAGTTGTTATGTTGACAATGAAAGTATGCCGCTCAAAATATAATTTACCTCTATTTCAAAACCGAGCTCTGGCACCTCTACAAATCCCTACTTCCCTCTGCGAAGGGCCTATGTATTTACTTTTATGTTGAGTCATCACCCTCTTATTAAAAGCACTAGCTGGAAAGCACAGCTGTCATTTGCATTCATTACTGTTAATTTATATCGGGTATGACTATGATTGGATCTCTTTTACCATGAATTACAATGTCTAGTCAGTCCTTGATCTTTGAAGGTGCTCTGCATTTATGTTTTGCGGTCTCAGAAAGGGCTAGCGAGATATAATCTTGTTATATCACATTATGATTGTTTTGAGAAAGTGTTGTCATCCGAGATTTATTATTATGGCTTGCTAGCTGATTATGTTATTGATATGAGTAGACATGAGACCTAGGAGTTATTGCAAATATGGTTAGTTATGATCTTTGCTGAAAACTTGAATGCTGGCTTGACATAGTTACAACAACAAGAGCAAACAGAGTTTGTAAAAGTTTTTCTTTTTCTCTTTCAGTTTGTCAATTGAATTGCTTGAGGACAAGCAAGGGTTTAAGCTTGGGGGAGTTGATACGTCTCCATCGTATCTACTTTTCCAAACATGTTTGCCCTTGTTTTGGACTCTAACTTGTATGATTTGAATGGAACTAACCCGGACTGACGTTGTTTTTAGCAGAATTGCCATGATGTTGTTTTTTGTGCAGAAAATATAAGTTCTCGGAATGACCTGAAACTCCACGGAATATCTTAGAATAAATAATAAAAAATCCTCGCCAAAGGTGAAGATCAGGGGGCCCACACCCTGTCCACGAGGGTGGGGGGCGCGCCCTTCCCTCCTGGGCGCGCCCCCTACCTCGTGGGCCCCATGGAGACCCTCCGACGCCAACTCCAACTCCATATATTGGCTTTCGGGGAGAGAAAAAAATCAGAGAGAAGAAATCATCGCGTTTTACGATACAGAGCCGCCGCCAAGCCTTAATCTCTCTCGGGAGGGCTAATCAGGAGTCCGTTCGGGGCTCCGGAGAGGGGGATTCGTCGCCGTTGTCATCATCAACGATCCTCCATCACCAATTTCATGATGCTCACCGTCGTGCGTGAGTAATTCCATCGTAGGCTTGCTGGACGGTGATATGTTGGATGAGATTTATCATGTAATCGAGTTAGCTTTGTTAGGGTTTGATCCCTAGTATCCACTATGTTCTGAGATTGATGTTGCTATGACTTTGCTATGCTTAATGCTTGTCACTAGGGCCCGAGTGCCATGATTTCAGATCTGAACCTATTATGTTTTCATGAATATATGTGAGTTCTTGATCCTATCTTGCAAGTCTATAGTCACTTAGTATGTGTTATGATCCGGCAACCCCGAAGTGAAAATAATCGGGACCACTCCCGGTGATGACCATAGTTTGAGGAGTTCATGTATTCACTATGTGCTAATGCTTTGTTTCGGTTCTCTATTAAATGGAGGCCTTAATATCCCTTAGTTTCCAATAGGACCCGCTGCCACGGGAGGGTAGGACAAAAGATGTCATGCAAGTTCTTTTCCATAAGCACGTATGACTATATTCGGAATACATGCCTACATTACATTGATGAATTGGAGCTAGTTCTGTGTCACCCTATGTTATGACTGTTACATGACGAACCACATCTGACATAATTATCCATCACTAATCCGGTGCCTACGAGTTTTCCATATATTGGTTCTCGCTTATTTACTTTTCCGTTGCTACTGTTACAATCACTACAAAATACCGAAAACATTACTTTTGCTGTCTTTACTTTTGTTACCATTACCACCACTATCATATTACTTTGCTACTAAACACTTTGCTGCAGATACTAAGTTTCCAGGTGTGGTTGAATTGACAACTCAGCTGCTAATACTTGAGAATATTCTTTGGCTCCCTTGTGTTAAATCAATAAATTTGGGTTGAATACTCTACCCTCGAAAACTGTTGCATCCCCTATACTTATGGGTTATCAACTATACAGATGAAAACAATATAGCTTCACACACTGGTTATGGCAGTTCATTACTATGAGAAAACTAAAATGAATGAATTAAGTCATTACCTCTTCATGCTCTAAGGTGTGCCTAGAACTGCGTATGGGCTGGCCCTGAAAGCATTGATGGCGGGATCAGACCATTCTGAGCAATGATCCCTTAGAAAGCACACAAGGGAGGAGAACCATCCTACATTTTCCAAAAGTACATAGTAAGCAAACAAGGTAAGCATGTGACTGCAAGATTGCCGGAACATCCTAGATTACCCCAAAATACAATATATTTCTTCCTTCCTACACTGATATACTAGTTGAGGCCTTTACTCCAACAAACATGTTACAGTCAAAATTGTGGTGCAAAACCCAGAATTAAATCTGCTCAATGTTGACGGAAACTAGCATATACAGTAGCGCAAGGGCCTAACCAACACACAGGGACCAATTTCATTGATAACTTGCACCTTCTTTTTCACTCTTCCTTGTTTGGAGTGATTTGGTAATGCTACATTCCAAACACTAATGACACACAAACAAAACTGTAGAACTAAACCACAGAAATATAACTATGGTATACTCAATCCTATCCCATGATACTGCATCTTCATACAAACATTCTACCACCAGTTTAATTGCTATATGAAGCGGATATTCAAGGTCAACAATCAGATCTTGTTTACAGTAAAGAAATGGTTTTGGTAATGGAAGCATAACTCAGAAAAGCTGACTGCAATCTTAAGGCACACTCAGAGATTCATGAGCCTACATCATGGTGGAAACGAGATCCCCCTGTACCTGCTTCCTGTACCGTGGTCTTTGCCTTTAATATAGATATTTCGATCGCTTGATGCACAATTTCTGTACTTAGGTCAAGTTTGTAAGCGAGGCTAGGGTTTTGTTCGTACGTGTCTAAGGCGAAAAACCTAAATGTTGACAACACCCTCGGAGGGTTCATGCCGCTGGTGACATAAGGAAACACCACAAGACGGAAGAGCTGAGTATATGCTCATATTCAGTGTAGAAACTGAACATTTAGTGCTTCAAGTAAATATACTCCCTCTGTTTTAGAGTATAAGATGTTTACTGGGCACGACGGTGAGCGAGGGTGCCCATGTAGATGTCGATTCTGGTCCCGCGGCAGCCTTGATCGACGCCCACCTCTTCATCATCCCCGTCTCCGGCAACATACGGAAACACTTAAATCTTGACAACTCAGAGGGTTCATGTCGCTGGTGACATAAGGAAACACCACAAGACAGAAGAGCTGAGTTGAGCTCACCCGCAGCCACCTTGTTGAGGTCTCGCAGCTCCGCTAGGGTTTTCTCAAGATCGTGGATGCTGCCCTCCGAGTATATGCTCATATTCAGTGTAGAAACTGAACATTTAGTGCTTCAAGTAAATATACTCCCTCTGTCTTAGAGTATAAGATGTTTACTGGGCACGACGGGGAGTGAGGATGCCCATGTAGTCGTTGATTCTGGCCCCGCGGCAGCCTCGATCGACGCCCACCTCTTCATCATCCCCGTCTCCGGCGACATGTGGATGGAACAAGTGCATCAGGACCTCGAGGGCATGAAGTACGAGGCCGTGCTTGCATTGGCTTGGTCGGTTCTGTTGTCAATCTTTTCTCTGTGTGTGCGGTCAACTCTCAAAAAGATGAAAACGTTTTGCTCTATGTTATGTGGCATTTGATCAAACGGGTGGCTCACATTCCGTCGAAAAGGATGATGACAGCGACTACGGAGGCCGGCTCCTCCGATCCTCCATCGGGCTTGACACTCCCAGCCTATCTATCGAGCTCCCGGCCGGCCGTTGCCGCGTGATTTTATTGCCATTGCAGCGAGCAACATAGCTAGCCAGCCGCGGACGGCAACGACACCGGCAAGCTGTTGTTGTCGCTGTCATCCGGGCGGGCAGCAGCGCTTGGCCAACTTGGAGCTGAGCATCACTTTCGCGTCCATGGAAGGTGGAGCTCGATGGGTCTGGCCTGGACTGGAGTCCTTGGTCCCGGGTGTGGAGCTTTTGCATGAGTGACGCCAGCGACCTTGGATGAGTGACGCCGGCAGATTTTTTTTGTTTTATAAGAGCTTGGATGCTATGTTGCTCCAACTCATCATTTTGCATATTTGTTTATGTTTGAGATCATCATATTGTCAAATTGGTTTGTGTTGTTTCATATTTGCCAAGCGCTGGCTAGCCATGCGCGCTGCGAAAACACTATTTTGGCGCTGTAGAAGTTTTTTAGCGCGCCGCGCGACCACTCGTCTGTTGGAGATGCTCTAACCTAAAAAGCAGAGACTTGGACGCCCAGGAACATAAGCAAGTCGCTGAGCTCAATCCGGTGCAGGAGCACTTAATTATCGAGCGACGCGGAGGAACCGAAATGAATGTTTGCGTCGCAGTAACACGAGCGAAAGCGAATGTTCTCTTCGTGTGACGATTGATTCCTCCCATTGAAACCTCACTCTTTCAGGAGCTCCTCCACACAACACACGCACGCACGCTCTGTTATGGTTCAAACTGCCCACCATCGGATGCGCTAGTCAGTAGGACTTGACAACTGAGTTTTAATTGAAGGGCAGCACACATGTAACAATGGATACATATTGTCAAGAGGATAAATACAAGGACCATTCCTCAATTTTGTCCCTTACACTAGGGGTCTAACTGCTCCATGAAGTAGACAATCATAAGGCCAATTCGGAGGGCAGCATCCACGATCTTGGCAACACCCTCGTGGAGCTGCGAGACCTCAATAAGGTGGCTGAGGGTGAGCTCAGCTCAGCTCTTCCGTCTTTGGTGTTTCCTTGTGTCACCAGTGACACCAAGGTGCAACATCCGTCCTGCTATAAGATACGGCCGATTTATCACAGGCAGCTATTGACCATGAACACTAGAAAATAATCACATTGGTGGAACCCATCTCCCACATGAACCACTTCCCAGTCAAGCTCCATGTAACAAATCAGTTGTCCTCTAATATCTCAACTCCTACATAAGCTTTAACACTATATTCATATGGAAATTGTAGTGACCACATATCATCGTAACCTCTAGATTGATGTATAGTTTGGTAGCCACGATCTTAATTTATAGGCAGGTGCCCATGTATGTTACTCGTGCTTTCTTTATGCAGCTTAGTTGATGATCATCCGAACATGCATGCCCACTTCGCAAAATAAAGGAACATGCTTGAAGATTGCATGCATGCATCCACTCAAGTTCATGCTTTATTGATTAATAATCACAACATGAGTAAACATTGGATGAATGCATTCATATAAGATGATCAAATGCGCGGCTGAACCCATTTTATTCTTGGGGGTGGGGGGGGGGGGGGCTAATTGTAACACTATGAAGATTACATTTTGCACGTTTTTAGTATTTGTAATTGAGGGGATAGTACTTTGTAGCTCCGCTGCTCCTCTTGACAAAAGGCTCCAGGTCGCCGGCTATGCTCCTGTCGACGTACTAGCCATGGATCTGTAGCGTTAGGCGCCAGATCCGTGCATCTGGCGGCAGATCTCTACTCCGGTCGTCCCTTCACCTCGTGGTGGCTCCGAGATGTTATGGTTCGCCGCCGATGGTTCTCCCCTTCATGTCCTGGAAGTGGAGGGGGTTCTATGCCATCATGGCCATGTCCACCTCTCCGTCGCCCGGCCCTGCAGTGGTTTTCATCGATCCGAGCAGACAAGCCCCCTGCCGTATGTGGAGGGGCCAAATCTAGGCGGCGCACTCCTTTGACAACGGCTCAGTAGGTGGATGGATATGCCTTTGCTCCATCAACCAGCAGTGTCGTTGCATGAGCCTGTTAGGTGCTCAGGAAGGTCCCCTTGGGTCCATTGTACTCTTGTGGCTGGTGGGGGTAAGGCAGGTTGGCTTTGAGCAAGGTGGAGGGAATGGAGGGATCTTGGATGCCAGTGCATCGGCCCTGGAAGGTGGACCGCACAGTCGGCTATGTGGCGAACAACGTTGCAGTGGTGGTGACATTTCTCCTTGGCTGTGTGGTACTCAGGAGTGAGGCAGCGGGAATCCTGGCGGACGATGCATTGACAGTGCCATCTCCCAAATCGTGGTGTGAGGTCTATTTTGGTGGCATCGGACTTGGGGTATTTGGCTCCTCGGTGTGGCGCGGGTGAGACTCCGGAGGAGAGCTCCACGCTTCGGCACCCATGTGGGTATCACGTCCCTCATGGGGGGGGGGGGTCGTTGTGGTCGCCCTCTTCGGTCATGACTATGGCAGTGTGTTGCGTTGTCATCCTCTTGGGGTGTCATCTTGGAGTTCAGGTACCATCCGATTGCGTCTCTTCGGCATCGGTGGGCGAGCTCAGATCCTTTATCGATGCACCTCAGCTCTGGCATGGGAGCCCCGGCGGCTTCCTATCATTTACACATGACATCAATGAAATCGCTCTTGGTCCGCGTGTGTGCGGTGGTTTCTCTTCTAGTCAGTAGCTTCTGGGGCGTCTTGTAAGAGTGTGGGCACTCTTTTACTCTTGTTTTATCTTTGATATGCTTTGTAAGAGGATTTTCTTCGGTTCAGCCATGTTACATTAGATATAAAGCGGGCAAAAGCGTTTTTCAATAATAATTTTGAAGACAATTATTTCGAATAGAGCACCTGGAAGTTTCAGATAAAGCAAACCAAAACGTACATTGTGGAAATACTCTATGTACTTGCACCATTTTGTGGAAAATGTGTGGGTTGTTACCCATCATTTGTCGGCAGGCAGGCTTCCCAGCCTCTATTGCAGCAGTGGGAGCCATCGTCATTTATCTATAGTTCTGAACAAAAAAAATCTGAATGTGACCTGTGATGCTTCAGTGATGTTACAGTGGTAAAACCTATAGGTTCACTAACTAGTAGCTCCAATTTCTGGGATTTTTGTTGATTTAAGTAAGTAGCTCATGCTCAACATTGTTGTCGTCTGACGTGTTGTTGTACCGTTGCACAAGTGATTCATAAATGCCTAGATTCTGAAGTTTTTCCTTGGTACTCCTTTCATAGCTTGCAAAAATGTCTTACATTATGTGATGCAGCTACATTATGGGAGAGAGTATTTCGTACTTGTTTGACCATTATCAATCCAGAAAAATGGGTTCAGAAGCAGGAAGAAACTGTATCCTTGGAGAAACTAATGGGATGGGACTGACTGGCTTGGAAAACAACGTTGTCACAATGGTTTATTTGACCGTGGATGTGCAAAGGAAGGTCGGTCCAAAGTTACTATACTTTTACAATTGGGATGTAGCTAGTGAAGGAAATATGCCCTAGAGGCAATAATAAAGTTATTATTTATTTCCTCATATCATGATAAATGTTTATTTTTCATGCTAGAATTGTATTAACCGGAAACATGATACATGTGTGAATACATAGACAAAACTATAGTCACTAGTATGCCTCTACTTGACTAGCTCATTAATCAAAGATGGTTATGTTTCCTAACCATAGACATGTGTTGTCATTTGATTAGTGGGATCGCATCATTAGAAGAATGATGTGATTGACATGACCCATTCCGTTAGCCTAGCACTTAATCGTTTAGTATACTGTTATTGCTTTCTTCATGACTTATACATGTTCCTGTAACTATGAGAATTATGCAACTCCCGTTTACCGGAGGAACACTTTGGGTACTACCAAACGTCACAATGTAACTGGGTGATTATAAAGGAGTACTACAGGTGTCTCCGAAGGTACATGTTGGGTTGGCATATTTCGAGATTAGGTTTTGTCACTCCGATCGTCGGCGAGGTATCTCTGGGCCCTCTCGGTAATGCACATCATTATAAGCCTTGCAAGCAATGTGACCAATGAGTTGGTTACGAGATGATGCATTACAGAACGAGTAAAGAGACTTGCCGGTAACGAGATTGAACTAGGTATTGCATACCGACGATCAAATCTCGGGCAAGTAACATACCGATGACAAAGGGAACAACGTATGTTGTTATGCGGTTTGGCCGATAAAGATCTTCATAGAATATGTAGGAACCAATACGGGCATCCAGGTCCCGGTATTGGTTATTGACCGAGAATGATTCTAGGTCATGTCTACATAGTTATCGAACCCGTAGGGTCCGCACGCTTAACGTTACGATGACAGTTTTATTATGAGTTTACAAGTTTTGATGTACCGAAGTTTGTTCGGAGTCCCGGATGTGATCACGGACATGACGAGGAGTCTCGAAATGGTCGAGACATAAAGATTGATATATTGGACGACTATATTCGGACACCGGAAGTGTTCCGGGTGATTTCGGAGAAAACCAGAGTGCCGGAGGGGTTACCGGAACCCCTCGGGAAGTATTGGGCCTTAGTGGGCCTGAGGGGAGAGAGAGGGCAGCAGCCCAGGAGGTGGCGCGCCCCCTCCCAAGGGGAGTCCGAATTGGACTAGGGGAGGGGGCGCGGCCCCTCTTTTCCTCTCCCTCTCCCCCTCTTTCCTTCCCCCTTCCTCCTTCCTAGTCGGACTAGGAAAGGGGAGTCCTAATCCCACTAGGAGGAGGACTCCCCCCTCCTTGGCGGGCCCCAAGGGGCGGCCGGCCTCCCCCCTTGCTCCTTTATATACGGGAGGGGCACCCCATAGACACACAAGTTGATCTACGGATCATTCCTTAGCCGTGTGCGGTGCCCCCCTCCACCATATTCCACCTCGGTCATATCATCGCGGGAGTTTAGGTGAAGCCCTGCGCCGATAGAACATCATCATCGTCACCACGCCGTCGTGCTGACGGAACTCATCTCCGGAGCTTTGCTGGATCGGAGGCCGGAGATCGTCATCGAGCTGAACGTGTGCTGAACACGGAGGCCCCGTACGTTCGGTGCTTGGATCGGTCGGATCGTGAAGACGTACGACTACATCAACCGCGTTGTGCTAACGCTTCCGCTTACGGTCTACGAGGGTACGTGGACGAACACTCTCCCCTCTCGTTGCTATGCCATCACCATGATCTTGCGTGTGCGTAGGAATTTTTTTGAAATTACTACGTTCCCCAACAGTGGTATCAGAGCCAGGTTTTATGCATTGATGTTATATGCACGAGTAGAACACAAGTGAGTTGTGGGCGATACAAGTCATACTGCTTACCAGCATGTCATACTTTGGTTCGGTGGTATTGTGAGATGAAGCGGCCCGGACCGACATTACGCATACGCTTACGCGAGAATGGTTTCACCGTTACAAGCACTCGTGCTTAAAGGTGGCTGGCGGGTGTCTGTCTCTCTCACTTTAGCTGAATCGAGTGTGGCTACGCCCGGTCCTTGCGAAGGTTAAAACAGCACCAACTTGACAAACTATCGTTGTGGTTCTTTGATGCGTAGGTAAGAATGGTTCTTGCTAAGCCCGTAGCAGCCACATAAAACTTGCAACAACAAAGTAGAGGACTCTAACTTGTTTTTGCAGGGCATGTTGTGATGTGATATGGTCAAGACGTGATGCTATATTTTATTGTATGAGATGATCATGTTTTGTAACCGAAGTTATCGGCAACTCGCAGGAGCCATATGGTTGTCGCTTATTGTATGAAATGCAACGCATCTGTAATTGCTTTACTTTATCACTAAGCGGTAGCGATAGTCGAGAAGCAATAGATGGCGAACGACAATGATGCTACGATGGAGATCAAGGTGTTGCGCCGGTGACGATGGTGATCACGACGGTGCTTCGGAGATGGAGATCACAAGCACAAGATGATGATGGCCATATCATATCACTTATATTGATTGCATGTGATGTTTATCCTTTATGCATCTTATCTTGCTTTGATTGACGGTAGCATTTTAAGATGATCTCTCACTAAAATTATCAAGAAGTGTTCTCCCTGAGTATGCACCGTTGCCAAAGTTCGTCGTGCCCAGACACCACGTGATCATCGGGTGGGATAAGCTCTACGTCCATCTACAACGGGTGCAAGCCAGTTTTGCACACGCGGAATACAACGGGTGCCTAGCATATGCAAATATGGCCTCGGAACACGGAGACCGAAAGGTCGAGCGTGAATCATATAGTAGATATGATCAACATAGTGATGTTCACCATTGAAAACTACTCCATCTCACGTGATGATCGGTTATGGTTTAGTTGATTTGGATCACGTGATCACTTAGATGACTAGAGAGATGTCTGTCTAAGTGGGAGTTCTTAATTAATATGATTAATTGAACTTAAATTTATCATGAACTTAGTACCTGATAGTATTTTGCTTGTCTATGTTTGTTTGTAGATAGATGGCTCGTGCTGTTGTTCCGTTGAATTTTAATGCGTTCCTTGAGAAAGCAAAGTTGAAAGATGATGGTAGCAATTACACGGATCGGGTCCAGAACTCGAGGATTATCCTCATTGCTGCACGAAAAAGTTACGCCCCGAAGCACCGCTGGGTGCCAACCTCTGCTGATGCAATTGACAATGTTAAGAACGTCTGGCAGAGCAAAGCTGATGACTACTCTATAGTTCAGTGTGCCTTTCTTTACGGCTTAGAACCGGGTCTTCAACGACGTTTTGAACGTCATGGAGCATATGAGATGTTCCAAGAGTTGAAGTTAATATTTCAAGCAAATGCCCAGATTGAGAGATATGAAGTCTCCAATAAGTTCTACAGCTGCAATATGGAGGAGAATAGTTCTGTCAGTGAGCATATACTCAAAATGTCTGGGTATAATAATCACTTGATTCAACTGGGAGTTAATCTTCCGGATGATAGCGTCATTGACAGAATTCTCCAATCACTGCCACCAAGCTACAAGAGCTTTGTGATGAACTATAATATGCAAGGGATGAACAAGACTATTCCCGAGCTCTTCGCAATGCTAAAAGCTGCGGAGGTAGAAATCAAGAAGGAGCATCAAGTGTTGATGGTCAACAAGACCACTAGTTTCAAGAAAAAGGGCAAAGGGAAGAAGAAGGGGAACTTCAAAAAGAACGGCAAGCAAGTTGCTGCTCAAGAGAAGAAACCCAAGTCTGGACCTAAGCCTGAAACTGAGTGCTTCTACTGCAAGCAGACTGGTCACTGGAAGCGGAACTGCCCCAAGTATTTGGCGGATAAGAAGGATGGCAAAGTGAACAAAGGTATATGTGATATACATGTTATTGATGTGTACCTAACTAGAGCTCGTAGTAGCACCTGGGTATTTGATACTGGTTCTGTTGCTAATATTTGCAACTCGAAACAGGGACTACGGAATAAGCAAGCACTGGCCAAGGACGAGGTCAAGATGCGCGTGGGAAACGGTTCCAAAGTCGATGTGATCGCGGTCGGCACGCTACCTCTACATCTACCTTCGGGATTAGTTTTAGACCTGAATAATTGTTATTTGGTGCCAGCGTTGAGCATGAACAATATATCTGGATCTTGTTTGATGCGAGACGGTTATTCATTTAAATCAGAGAATAATGGTTGTTCTATTTATATGAGTCATATCTTTTATGGTCATGCACCCTTGAAGAGTGGTCTATTTTTATTGAATCTCGATAGTAGTGATACACATATTCATAGTGTTGAAACCAAAAGATGCAGAGTTGATAACGATAGTGCAACTTATTTGTGGCACTGCCGTTTGGGTCATATCGGTGTAAAGCGCATGAAGAAACTCCATACTGATGGGCTTTTGGAATCACTTGATTATGAATCACTTGGTACTTGCGAACCGTGCCTTATGGGAAAGATGACTAAAACGCCGTTCTCCGGAACTATGGAGCAAGCAACTGATTTGTTAGAAATCATACATACTGATGTTTGTGGTCCAATGAATGTTGAGGCTCGCGGCGGGTATCGTTATTTTCTCACCTTCACAGACAATTTGAGCAGATATGGGTATATCTACTTAATGAAACACAAGTCTGAAACATTTGAAAAGTTCAAAGAATTTCAGAGTGAAGTGGAAAATCATCGTAACAAGAAAATAAAGTTTCTACGATCTGATCGTGGAGGAGAATATTTGAGTTACGAGTTTGGTCTGCACTTGAAACAATGTGGAATAGTTTCGCAACTCACGCCACCCGGAACACCACAACGAAATGGTGTGTCCGAACGTCGTAATTGTACTTTACTAGATATGGTGCGATCTATGATGTCTCTTACTGATTTACCGCTATCGTTTTTGGGGTTATGCTTTAGAGACGGCCGCATTCACGTTAAATAGGGCACCATCAAAATCCGTTGAGACGACGCCTTATGAACTGTGGTTTGGCAAGAAACCAAAGTTGTCGTTTCTTAAAGTTTGGGGCTGCAATGCTTATGTGAAGAAACTTCAACCAGATAAGCTCGAACCCAAATCGGAGAAATGTGTCTTCATAGGATACCCAAAAGAGACTGTTGGGTACACCTTCTATCACAGATCCGAAGGCAAAACATTCGTTGCTAAGAATGGATCCTTTCTAGAGAAGGAGTTTCTCTCGAAAGAAGTGAGTGGGAGGATCGTAGAACTTGATGAGATAACTGTATCTACTCCCTTATTGGAAAGTAGTTCATCACAAGAACCGGTTCCTGTGACAACTACACCAATTAGTGAGGAAGCTAATGATATTGATCATGAAACTTCAAATCAAGTTTCTACTGAACCTCGTAGGTCTACCAGAGTAAGATCCGCACCAGAGTGGTATGGTAATCCTATTCTGGAAGTCATGTTACTTGACCATGATGAACTACGAACTATGAGGAAGCGATGATGAGCCCAGATTCCGGAAAATGGCTAGAGGCCATGAAATCTGAGATGGGATCCATGTATGAAAACAAAGTGTGGACTTTGGTTGACTTGCCCGATGATCGGCAAGCCATTGAGAATAAATGGATCTTCAAGAAGAAGACTGACGCTGATGGTAATGTAACTGTCTATAAAGCTCGACTTGTTGCAAAAGGTTTTCGACAAGTTCAAGGGGTTGACTACGATGAGACTTTCTCACCCGTAGCGATGCTTAAGTCTGTCCGAATCATGTTAGCAATTGCTGCATTTCATGATTATGAAATTTGGCAAATGGATGTCAAAACTGCATTCTTGAATGGATTTCTGGAAGAAGAGTTGTATATGATGTAGCCAGAAGGTTTTGTTGATCCAAAAGGTGCTAACAAAGTGTGCAAGCTCCAGCGATCCATTTATGGACTGGTGCAAGCATCTCGGAGTTGGAATAAACGTTTTGATAGTGTGATCAAAGCATATGGTTTTATACAGACTTTTGGAGAAGCCTGTATTTACAAGAAAGTGAGTGGGAGTTCTGTAGCATTTCTGACTTTATATGTAGATGACATATTATTAATTGGAAATGATATAGAATTTCTGGATAGCATAAAGGGATACTTGAATAAAAGTTTTTCAATGAAAGACCTCGGTGAAGCTGCTTACATATTGGGCATCAAGATCCATAGAGATAGATCAAGATGCTTAATAGGACTTTCACAAAGCACATACCTTGACAAAATTTTGAAAAAGTTCAAAATGGATCAGGCAAATAAAGGATTCTTGCATGTGCTACAAGGTGTGAAGTTGAGTCAAACTCAATGCCCGACCACAGCAGAAGATAGAGAGAAAATGAAATATGTTCCCTATGCTTTAGCCATAGGCTCTATCATGTATGCAATGCTATGTACCAGACTGACGATGCTTAGCAATAAGCTTGGCAGGAAGGTACCAAAGTAATCCAGAGTGGATCATCGGACAACGGTCAAGAACATCCTAAAATACCGAAAAGGACTAAGGATATGTTTCTCGATATGGAGGTGACAAAGAGCTAGTCGTAAATGGTTACGTCGATGCAAGCTTTGACACTGATCCGGACGATTCTAAATCGCAAACCGGATACGTGTTTTTATTAAACGGTGGAGCTGTAAGTCGGTGCAGTTCTAAACAAAGCGTCGTGGCAGGATCTACATGTGAAGCGGAGTACATAGCTGCTTCTAAAGTAGCAAATGAAGGAGTCTGGATGAAGGAGTTCATTTCCGATCTAGGTGTCATACCTAGTGCATCGGGACCAATGAAGATCTTCTGTGACAATACTGGTGCAATTGCCTTGGCAAAGGAATCCAGATTTCACAAGAGGACCAAGCACATCAAGAGACGCTTCAATTCCATTCGGGACCAAGTCCAAGTGGGAGACATAGAGATTTACAAGATACATACGGATCTGAATGTTGCAGACCCGTTGACTAAGCCTCTCTCACGAGCAAAACATGATCAGCACCAAGACTCCATGGGTGTTAGAATCATTACTATGTAATCTCGATTATTGACTCTAGTGCAAGTGGGAGACTGAAGGAAATATGCCCTAGAGGCAATAATAAAGTTATTATTTATTTCCACATATCATGATAAATGTTTATTATTCATGCTAGAATTGTATTAACCGGAAACATGATACATGTGTGAATACATAGACAAAACTATAGTCACTAGTATGCCTCTACTTGACTAGCTCATTAATCAAAGATGGTTATGTTTCCTAACCATAGACATGTGTTGTCATTTGATTAGTGGGATCACATCATTAGAAGAATGATGTGATTGACATGACCCATTCCGTTAGCCTAGCACTTGATCGTTTAGTATACTGCTATTGCTTTCTTCATGACTTATACATGTTCCTCGTAACTATGAGAATTATGCAACTCCGTTTACGAAGGAACACTTTGGGTACTACCAAACGTCACAACGTAACTGGATGATTATAAAGGAGTACTACATGTGTCTCCGAAGGTACATGTTGAGTTGGCGTATTTCGAGATTAGGTTTTGTCACTCCGATCGTCAGAGAGGTATCTCTGGGCCCTCTCGGTAATGCACATCATTATAAGCCTTGCAAGCAATGTGACCAATGAGTTGGTTAGGAGATGATGCATTACAGAACGAGTAAAGAGACTTGCCGGTAACGAGATTGAACTAGGTATTGGATACCGACGATCAAATCTCGGGCAAGTAACATACCGATGACAAAGGGAACAACGTATGTTGTTATGCGGTTTGACCGATAAAGATCTTCGTAGAATATGTAGGAACCAATACGGGCATCCAGGTCCCGCTATTGGTTATTGACCGAGAATGATTCTAGGTCATGTCTACATAGTTCTCGAACGCGTAGGGTCCGCACGCTTAACGTTACAATGACAGTTTTATTATGAGTTTACAAGTTTTGATGTACCGAAGTTTGTTCGGAGTCCCGGATGTGATCACGGACATGACGAGGAGTCTCGAAATTGTCGAGACATAAAGATTGATATATTGGACGACTATATTTGGACACCGGAAGTGTTCCGGGTGATTTCGGAGAAAACCGGAGTGCCGGAGGGGTTACCGGAACCCCCCGGGGAAGTATTGGGCCTTAGTGGGCCTGAGGGGAGAGAGTGGGCAGCACCCCAGGAGGTGGCGCGCCCCCTCCCAAGGGGAGTCCTAATTGGACTACGGGAGGGGGGGCGCGGCCCCTCTTTCCCTCTCCCTCTCCCCCTCTTTCCTTCCCCCTTCCTCCTTCCTAGTTGGACTAGGAAAGGGGAGTCCTACTCCCACTAGGAGGAGGACTCCCCCCCTCCTTGGCGCGCCCCAAGGGCCGGCCGGCCTCCCCCTTGCTCCTTTATATACGGGGGCGGGGGGGGGCACCCCATAGACACACAAGTTGATGTACGGATCATTCCTTAGCCGTGTGCGGTGCCCCCCTACACCATATTCCACCTCGGTCATATCGTCGCGGGAGTTTAGGCGAAGCCCTGCGCCGGTAGAACATCATCATCGTCACCACGCCGTTGTGCTGACAGAACTCATCTCCGGAGCTTTGCTGGATCGTAGGCCGGAAATCGTCATCGAGCTGAACGTGTGCTGAACTCGGAGGCCCCGTACGTTCGGTGCTTGGATCGGTCGGATCGTGAAGACGTACGACTACATCAACCGCGTTGTGCTAACGCTTCCGCTTACGGTCTACGAGGGTACGTGGACGAACACTCTCCCCTCTCGTTGCTATGCCATCACCATGATCTTGCGTGTGCGTAGGAATTTTTTTGAAATTACTACGTTCCCCAACAGCTAGTGGTATCTGGATGCAGCTACAAGACCTACTCTGTGAAACATGCCTACTTCGGTCCACATTATATTTACCACGATGAGATGGAAGAATTATAAGGTTCCAATCAAATCTGATGGTTGATATAAGCTGCCTTAAATAGACGGTCCTATTAAATTTTGTGAGTAACTACTAGATTAGCTGCTACTTTCAGTTCGCGTGGTGATGATTGGAAGTCCTCCTCTAACACCGATGATGCGAAGATTCCATGAATGGTACATGGAAACATGCAGCAAGTCTAGAAAGGATGCTTTTGATGATGGGAATTAAAGAGGAGCACGACTTCGTTGGACAAGATCTGATTACTGTTGATTTTGACGAGTTTTTCCAGTTCTACAATCAAAAGGCCCTCGACAAATCACTCGTGGCTTGCTACTGTCTGTAAGTACTAATTCTGTAATTAAGTCTCTATATATAGCTCAGCTCTTTCATTGCATGTGTATATAATTATCCTCACTATATTATGCAGATTGAAGATCGTTGAATGCAAAAAAAGCACAAATCTATGACATTGGGTTCATTAACCCAAATGTCATACATGAATGGACGGTTAAACACAATGTCTCGGAAACCAATGACAACTTGCTACAATCATTGCTCAATAATCAAAGCAAAGACAAAATACTCTTTCCTTACAACTTCAAGTGAGTGTTATTGTCTTGTGCATATTTTGTTTCCTTTATTACTCGATGTTATAGTAATGTAACTGATGAGTTATGCATGCGTGTGCAGCTTTCACTTTATTCTCCTAGAGATTAAGCTTGAGCGGGAGAAGTAACCGTCTTAGACTCGAGACGAAAAGATCCTGAGGACTATGCGGACATGACTTGAATGCTCAAGAAGGAAGTTCAATCCATCATTATCGCACCATATCGACAACTTTGCTCATTTCCTGATATCAAGTAATTATTTTTCTTTGTCTGGCAGGGTTCGGAAAGTGTTCACCGTAATTACTCCGGGATTGCCAAGCGAGCTACGATTTAAACACCCGAAAGTAAGTACTACTACCTAATTCCGCGCATCTCTCATTGATTCTAGCTATTTTCATCAACACCATTTAGCATGCTTGCTTATCAGTTTGATTGACCGCTATTTCTCGTAAAGTGCTTGTGGCAGGAAGCCGGGAATGATTACTGTGGATACTACATTTGCGAGTTCATCTACAACGCGACGGCCTCTAATAAGCGGGGCTACTCTGAAAAACAATATGAAGTGCGTAAGCAAAAATATTCACAATTTTATTTTATTACCATGATTTGTGTTGAGTTTCATTCATACACATATATTGACCCTCTTCTTCAATTTAGATCCGGCAGATGTGGGATGAACTCCTACCAAAAGATCACATACGAGCAATTCAAGAGGAATTGGCAGGATTCTTTCTTGACCACGTGATCAATCCAGCCGGAGAATACCATGTGGAACTTGACTTCAGATGTTAGGGATTGTAAGAGATCTTATATTGTATATATGTAGCTAGTAGCGTCGGATAGATATACGAAAACTTGTTGTTCGACCAATCTCTCGGAGAAGGAGAGGTCGATCACTTCTATCTGTATATGTTCATGACGATCTTGTGTACTTAATGGTTTCCTTCATTTGCTTACTAGCTAGCGTGTTGAGTTCTCTCTATACGTATAGTACGTAGCATCGACCGAGCACGGAGATAAGAGAGGTCACTTCTCTCTATTAGCTAGCTAACACAATATACGATATCACTAAATTAACTCTCCAACCCCCCCTCCCCCCTTAAAAAAACAAAAACCCCAGCTCCTGAGCTACTAACGCGTGGATGCTTTACCAACCGGGACCAAAGGCCCTCCTGCCTGGGCTCGCCGCAGCGGCCACGTGGATCACCATCTGTCTCGGTTCGTAAACGAACCGGGACTAAAGGTGTTGGGCTTTAGTCCCGACCCTTTAGTCCCGGTTCCAGAACCGGGACAAATTGGCCTCTGGAACTGGGACAAATCGGTCTTTTTCTACTAGTGACATATCTCTACAACTACATACCCCGGCATAAAATATATGACTACATACCCCAATAATACATATTATTATACCTCGCATATTCACTACATACCCCGACGTGAAATATATGAGTACATACCCCAATAATATGTAGGTATTATCCCTAATTGTTTTTCGAAGTATATAGTCACAAATAAGTGAATATGATACCCCAATTGTTTTATGGATATATTTCCACGAAAATGTGTGGGCACCATACAAATTATTTTTTATGTACTATGTACTAGCAAATACGTGATCTAAATCTCTTATGTGGAAAGGTATGAGAGAAAAAAGCAATAAAAGGAAATGCTTCATGTTGTTTCATAAATGGAATGTCTTGCATGCAAATAAATTAGGAAAGAAAACAAAAGTTCTATTAACAGGTTGGACCCGGTCAAGTTGCTTAAGACAAACCACACTAGTACCACCCGCTGCGAGTACGCGTGTGGCACTGGCTACACGGCTCCAGGACCTGGAACCTAACACCCGAGGGAACTCTCCCTGCAATGTATCTGTTGGCAACCTTAACAACTCTGTGAGCCTCGGCGATACAACCCTCGGTCATCATCTCGCAACTCCTTTTCATCTTTCTTGATTTGCCATTAATATCACACCTCCTACCAGACCACAAGGTTGTGTCTAGTGTGATGGACTCAAGCCGAGGAGTGTTCTCAACGATATAGATCACAAACTGAACCAGATTTTTTTTCCGAACAAAACCCTATGATCGTCACCTGTCTGAGACAATCATGTCGGCACTGTGGCTTCCACCTTGGATCATCAGCGGCATTCTCGCCTCCAACAACAGAATCAGGCCTCAAGACATTCGCATCTACCTGGATATGCATATGTACGTACAATCAACATTGTTTATTGATAAATGTAATGTTATCTCTAAAAGATGTGGCTTGCGCGTAGGATGAATGAATCCAAGGCCGGAGAAGCATCAAGAAAGGAAATCAAAGACAGAATAGCTTGTGGTCTTTTGATGTAAATTTCCAACTTCTTGAGACGGGGAAACTTGGAGTGCAGCATTGGGATGTTGACATCCTGAAAAACGACAAGTCCACAGACAAATCATGCCTTTCAATATACTCCCTCCGTTCCTAAATACTTGTCTTTCTAGAGATTTCAACAAGTGACTACATACGGCGCAAAATGAGTGAATCTACACTTTAAAATATATCTACATACATCCGTATGTTGAGTCCATTTGAAATGCCTAGAAAGACAAGTATTTGGGAACGGAGGGAGTACATGTGTTATATACATTCAAATCATTATTCACTATATACCTGCCGATCTGATAATTTCATTAGCAAGTGGCATGTAAAGTGTGTTAAGACCAACATAAAATAAAAACAGAAAACAGTTCTCTTGCCACTTATTAGTTTCTCATTTGAACATTTATTCTTACCTTGAATATTGTTGAGGTGCACGAAAACTCTCAAGGTCTTAAACATGTATTCTTATTTGAACATTTATTCTTACATTTGAAACTTGGAGTGCAGCATTGAAACATGTAAATGTGACATCTCTTATATGAAAGGTTAATTTATATTAAATTGAAAATATTACAAAAGCACAAAATATATAAGCCCTTATACCAAGCACTGTACAGTTAGACCTAAAATCAGAAAATGTTGTTGATAATTTCAGATGATGTGCACATCTCAAGGATTAATACCATGATTTTTTTCGAAAGAAGAAATACTGAAATAATACGTAAAAATTTATTCAAGAACAATGATT
Organism: Aegilops speltoides; assembly: GCA_021437245.1. NCBI lineage: Eukaryota > Viridiplantae > Streptophyta > Magnoliopsida > Poales > Poaceae > Aegilops > Aegilops speltoides. The sequence goes on along the minus strand of CM038142.1, from coordinate 565,521,980 downwards.
CTCAGTTATACAGTGACTTTGGAGTAATTATGAGACAATAAGCATAGAACGGGTCAAGAAATTCCAAACCATTGTATGAAGAATTATGAAATTGGATTAAAGAGTTTAGACTGTTCAGATGGAAACTATTGTATCATAACCATCCACTTTACATGTTTATACAGAATAACCTGTAAAAACCCAATGCATACCTCATCAGAAGACACCAGGGTCAGGCTCCTAACATTTCGTGTGATGGATGGAAGCCTCGTACAAGCATAAGAGCATAAGACAGCATGTGGGACGGACGGGGAGATGAAAATAGACATCCCAGAGAGAGAGAGAGAGAGAGAGAGAGAGAGAGAGAGAGAGAGAGAGAGAGAGAGAGAGAGACAGAGAGAGACACAGAGCAAGAGAGATAGAGAGAGAGAGAGAGAGAGAGAGAGAGAGAGAGAGAGAGAGAGAGAGAGAGAGAGAGAGAGAGAGAGAGAGAGAGAGAGAGAGAGAGAGAGAGAGAGAGAGAGAGAGAGAGAGAGAGAGAGAGAGAGAGAGAGAGAGAGAGAGAGAGAGAGAGAGAGAGAGAGAGAGAGAGAGAGAGAGAGAGAGAGAGAGAGAGAGAGAGAGAGAGAGAGAGAGAGAGAGAGAGAGAGAGAGAGAGCGCGAGAGAGAGAGAGAGAGAGAGAGAGAGAGAGAGAGAGAGAGAGAGAGAGAGAGAGAGAGAGAGAGTTGTTTCTCGAAAGTGTTGTTTTGATCGCGAGCTCATGTGAGCTCAGGTGAACATTAAAATAAAAAAAAATATAAGAAAAATCTTAATTTCCTTTTTTGAAACATTGACAAATGTTCTAATAGCTTGCAAAATTTCAACACCAGATGGCATTCATGGAAAATTTGGCAAAATAAAATAAAACTCAATGCTCCAAAATGTGTTTGAAAATAACATTTTGGAGCATCGATTTTTTTTGCCAGATTTTCCACGAATGTCATTTGGTTTTGAAATTTTGCAAGCTATTAAAACATTTGTCAATGTTTCACAAAAAAATTGTTTGGGATATTTTGAATTTTTTTTTTCTGTTCACTCGAGCTCACATGGTCTCGGGATGAGAAGAGCCGTGTCCAGTTGTTTTTTCTTTTGTTATAGTTTCTTTTTAATTTGGACAGGACACACGTGCGGCGCGCGATAATGAAGTGCATGCATGCAAGGAACGAAAGCGGAGACCTGGATCCGGAGGGCCGGGGGAGGAAAGCGACCCTTTGCGCGCGGTTTGCGTTGCAGGAACACGAGCGGGCGTACGTATGACGATTCCATCGAAGCCGAAACGTGGCCAAGGGGCGCGTACGTGCGCACCAGCAGCTCCCATCGAATCCAAACGTGCGGTGCAGCTCACATGGTGATAGTTTTGTTTCGGATTGGGATTTGGATTTGGATTCGGAGACGCCGGCACCCAACGATGGGCGCCTCCTCCGATTCAGACTCTTCTTGCGAGTTTCTTGCCCAGGACAGCCCCGAGCTCTCATATATAGCCACCCGTATCAACCATTGGTTGCCATACTGCGTTTTGCAAGCCCCTCGAGCGCTCGCGATGGCACACCACGTCGCCGTCGAGCACCTGTACTCGCCCGAAGCCGTCGACGAGGCCATCTTCCGCGAGGCCGAGACCCAGCGCCTGGTGGTCGTCCCGGAGGGCTGGAATTCGAGCCGAGTCGGCTTGCTAGAGCTCGTTTCGTTAACGAGCTAGCTCGACTCGACTCGTTACTATAACGAGCTCAAACCTCAGATTGGCTCGACTCGTATAACTCGCGAGCTGGCTCATTTAGCTTGTTAAGCTCGTTTAAGATATAAACATAAAGCCCTCAAATATGATAAAAATAATTATGTATATATTAAACATATATATCACTAAACAATTGTAATTTTCTTGTAACGCGTGAGTCTTCTAGGAGGCTAGGCCTTCAACTGCTCGGCCTTGAGTTGTGCGCCTGGGACATAGGCTGTTTAGTAGCTGATCTTTTTTTGTATTGGGAGTGGCTGGTCTATTGTATCGAGCCTAACAAGTTACACAAGTACTCGTGAGATTGGCTCGTTTAACTTGATCTATAAACGATCTTAAACTAAAGCTCGACTCGACTTGTTATTCTTCGAGTTTGAGTCGATTCAAGCCGAGTCACGAGCTACTTGTTTAGCGCGCGAGCTTCGAACTTTTTTTCCAGCCCTAGTCGTCTGTTTCGGCCAGAGCGCGCACGCTGACTGCCTGCGTGGACGCCGCCATGGCCGCCGCCGCCGAGCGCGTCGGCCCCGTCGCTGCGCTCTACGCCGTCGACATCGACGAGGTGCGGGACTTCAACGTCATGTACGAGCTCCACGTGAGGCCCTGCACGGTCATGTTCTTCTACGGGAACTCGTGCGTCGACGTACACGGCCCCTGCTCTAGGGCGTACGACATCGTCTGGGCCGCGTACGGCAGCGATGAGTTCGTCGGCCTTGTCCTGGCGGTGCACGAGAGAGCCAGGGCTGGGCGCCGCCTCGTCGTCCTCGGCTAGCTAGGAGCAGCCAGCGGTACTGTAGCACGGTTTCAAGGTTATTACTATAATTTTTAAGAAATTTATTATGCTAGCATCGGAGTATTGTCCATGCATGTAGTATGTGATAAATATCGATGTTTGAAGATCTCACAAGTGCTTTCACGATATGCTTGTCATTCAGGATCAGTGGGAATTCGTGTGGATTTTTACTGCTCATCTTGTTTCAGTGAAGTGCGTCATTAGTCCATTAGCTCAAACATATTGCACACTTTAGGCAGACAACTCAGGAGTTGATTGATTTAGTCCACAATAAATTAATTATATTGACCAATTAACACCAAAACCGAGTGTGAAGTTAATTGAACATTCCCGGATCGGTTTGGCCTTAATTTTTTAGCAAAAGAAAGGCTTGTCCTCTCCGATTTCATATAAAGAAACCCACTTCTAGTAGTAGCAGTCTCCTAAACATGACAGGCAATGAAACTAAGGTAGCTAGGCTAAATATTAAAAGGTTTGGCCTTATTTGATAAAATTATAGAGTTTAGAGTAGAGGTTTATGACCTAAACCGATCAATCTGTTTCTGAGTTGTTGGCCTAAAATATGCAATTAGTTGAGTTAGTACACTAATGACGCATTTCATCACTGCTTGAGTAAGGTGATCGACCGGTCCATGGTTGACGCCTCTCTGCCCAGCCCGCTTTCTGGGAGGGATCCATCATTCATTATTACAAGATCCCTCCGAAAACATTTATGCATTGAGTTGATATGTGTTCAAAATTGTCACAACGGCTCGTTAAGAGTAGGATGTTCTTGTCATCCAGTACTAGCATAGCCGTGTCCAGTTCACCAGGCTCTTGTCGAACTGGATGGATGCATACAACACGATAATATATGCTTTCAAAAGTGTCTGTGGTAATGCAAAGCATTTTTTTCAAGACCACGCAAGAAATTGCGTGCCTTTTGTATTATGACTAAGACAATCACACACCGAACGCCTAGCACCGTCATAAAGCAAGGGAAAAGAAGCAACTCTCGCAAAGCACCGCGTCCGTGTGCCTACTTCTGCAAACCTTTCTCTTTTCAGTTTTCGGTGACATAGAGGCTCATGAGGTACATGAAGCAGGATATGCCGACTAACAGGACTAGCTTTTCTATAATCCACAAGGTATTGGTACGAGTTCCTTTTTTCCCGAGGAAGTTCTTCTTCTGTTCACCATCCATCAACTCAACTGGGGGAGTATTTTTCTCTTGTGCCCGACGGAGGATATTGAGTTTGAAATCAGCAATCAGTTGATCCTGTAGACTGTCAGGTAGATGTGGGTACACTTTGTTCATCAGCTCTGCAAAAGCTTCCTTAACTCTAGTGTCAGTAATCAGATCATCAGTCTTAAGAGCTTGTGCACACTTCACTGCCTCAGCCAACACTTTGGTTAAATTCTCTGGATTATCTCTAAAAGGAAAAAGAACAAACAGTCAGCTTCCTTAACATATTTGTAAGCTCAAAATAGAAAATAAAGAAACATGGAGGTTTGGTTCAAATCGGGCAAAGTTATGAAGAAGTGATTGGATCAGTAAACCCAATCACAGCACAAAAGACCTATAAAGATGAAGCAACCGCAGATCATAAAACCTGGGCCTCAGAGCTACTCCAGGATCAACTGACGGCTGACGAGTGCACGAATCAGGAGGCGAGCTATTCCCTATATAGATTATGCAACCAACCATCAAGACCTATATACATCAGGAGTACCTTCTTATTGATGGCTGACGAGTGGACGAATCACCATGAGACGCCAGCGGCTTGTGGATGGAGGTGAGCGCGTTGTCGCGTGAGGCCGGGCCATCGGAGAGGCTCGGCGGCGGCGGCGGCATGGTTGACTCGCGAGGATTGAGGGAGGAATTTTGCGAGATGAGGGATTTGGGGAACGAACACGGACCGCCCGCCCTGTGTGTGTGTGTCATGGACGGTCTCCTAGTGCTTTGGGCTCTTTAACTATGGCCCGCGGGCAGCACATTATGGGCCTGGTGGAGGACCAAACATTTTTTCTAATAATGTGAAAATATAAGATGAAAACATATTTTTTTAGTAGATGACCCGTTTGTTATCCCTGTAAATTTGAAAACTCAGTAATAAATTAAAGCCTTTTAACCCTACAGAACTAAACATTTTTCTAATGTGAACATTTTATAATATGCGATGAACATATTTTTAAGTACACTGAACTATTTTTAAACTCATACTGAACAACTTTTACAAATGTATATTTTTAAATAGCGTTTATAAAATACATATATAATTTTATAAATTCCTCTCATTTTACAAAATTTGTAAAGAAACTGAAATTCAGAAAATAATTGAATATCTAACGCTTTTTAAAATGTGTGAATGGTTTTAAAATTTTAGAACTCCTGTCTGAATCCGAGAATATTTTTTGACTTCGCGAACTTTATTTGAAATCCAAATGTTTTTTAAATAATGAAAAATTAAACAGAAGAGGAAAGGAAGCGACAAAAGCTGGCCCCAGAATTAGCCGGCCAATGGCCGTCGCTTCCTTTTTTATTTACCTCCCCATGTAAATAAGCTAGGCCCGATGCGGGCCAACACACGCCGCCACACTTTTCTTTATATTTCAATAAAAAAATACATGCCAAAACTTACTTTACGGAAAGTTTCAAAATTCTACAACTCGTTAAAAAAATGTGAATGTAGTGTTCAAACAATGTTTGTGACATTTAGAAAATGTTCCCATGTTTCACAAAAATCCACGTGAAATTTTTAAAAATTGTTTATACAATGTAGAAATGTTCGCATAATTCAAAAAATTGTTTCGCACCATTCAAAAGGATGTATGGGGACCTTCAAAAAGATGTTCATGACTTTCAAAAAAATTGTTCTTGGCATTTTTTTTGCCAAAGAAAGTTCACGTTGTTGAAAAGGATGTTTTATATCATTCAAAAAATGTTCGACGTCTACTTGAAAAAATGTTTAGCACATATTGAAAACAAAATGAAAACATTGTATATAAAAATGTTACTGTTTGAAAAATGTTAAACGTATATAAAAAAAGTATTCCTGGTGTTTACGAAAAATATACAATGTGTATGAAAAAGAGTGGACATCAAAACATATACTCCCTCATTTCCTAAATATAAGTCTTTTTAGATATTTTAATATGGACTACATATGAAGCAAAATGTGTGAATATACATTGTAAAGTATGTCTATATACATCCGTATGTACTCCATATTGAAATCTCTAAAATAATTTGTATTTAGAAATGGAGGGAGTATTTGAAAGTGAACTCAGCGTAGCTCGGATGGTTAGTTCCCTTGCGGTAGAACCAGGTCACCAGGGTTCAAGTCCTAGACTTGGTACTGCAGGCTTGCATTTTATCTGGATTTATTGCAAGCTTACCGACGATATTTATGCAGTTGGCAAAGATGCTCCCATCGACTACGAGGTGCTAATAACCCATAAGTATATGGATCGTTTGGAACCTTTTTGATCAATAAGAGTATCAAACCAACGAGAAGCTAAAGGTAAGATTTATATTCTTTTCAAGTTCTATCGATCACTGATACAAACTCTATGCACGCTAACGTTTGTTTTATCTAGAACAAGAATAAAACTACTTTGCAAGAATAAAACCAGGAGAACTTTGCAATATAATAAAAGTTAGTTGTTGTTTAAACTTTTTGGAAAACGATTAGAAAGATTTATCCATAGGCAATTGAATATGACGCATGTGATATTCATCATATACATGAGGGAGAGGCATAACCAAATTAAACATCCAATTACACGAGTGACTACACACATAACATTTGCACACATCAAAGTAACAATTACATGCATAATAAACTAGGGGAAATGATCATCAAATCATCTACTTGTTGGGACGACGCTTGCCATTGATATTCTTTCGGCTGGATCCCTCGCCATTTTGGGGAAGGAGTCACTTCCTCATGTCAACGATCCGTCTGTACATCTTGTAGCTCGTGTACGCCACCTTGGCCGTGTACACGGCGTGATCTTCGTCCAGTTTCTTCATGCAGGCCGAGTGGCAGGCAAGCTTGTCCTCGTTGCAGCATCCTTCATGTCTCTGTAGTAGGGGTCGATGGTAGTCCCGGCGAGGTGAACCAGTGAGTCTTTCTCGTGCTTCTTGCTGCCCTACATCTTGTATTGGTCCTGGATGTCGACAAGATTCTGGCAGGAGATGCCCGAATTCTTGAGCACCTTTACATCGTTGATTGTGTCCACCATAGTGAACCTGTAGTGGGGGTTGTTGGCAAACCTGGCGAAACGCTCGCAAGGCCTTGTGGCTAGTCAGTACTGATAGACGAGGACGTGATAGTGCACACACATTTGGGCAACGACGACCTTATAAAGATACCCGACACAAGCGCAGGTGTACTCAAGGTCGAACCCGACCACTTTGTACTTCTCCACAACAAGCAACACATTCATAGTGTGGATGGAGTTCTCCACCCATATCAGGTTGTTGGTGTACAACACCGAGAGCTCCATGAACCTTCTGTAGGTGTCCACTACGACATGCATGGTGAACCGCCGCTCGTCGTCCGCAGGCACTGTGAGCGCCATTGGAGCCACAGAGGATACCCTCTCTGTATTTGTCATCGTGGGTGTGCTTCTTATAAAATTGGGGCACGGTCGAAAGGTTGAAGAGACACAAGTGTTTAATGGCTGATGTAATAAATGGGGGCCGAACAGTTTGTAATCGTCACATCTTGTCACCGTGTTCCCAAGCAGAGGATCCCAGTGCACGCTTGAGCACCCCACACGCGTTTAGTTTGACCACACATGGTCTTGAAAAGGCGCGAAATGTAACATTGGTGAGCCTGTTTCCTCACAATCTCGCAGGTTACCATGCGTAACCATGCAATCTTCCCTCCCGGCTTTGTTTGGCCACGTGTCGGCTTGAAGAGGGGCCAATCGACAGGGGAAACAAATTCGAGAATGGTACTCCTATCGTTCCCTTATACAAGGCCACAAACTCAAATTACAGGTACCAAGATAAAATTAATGAATGCTTTGCGAGCCTACTTTTCTTTTCGTTAACTGGCATCATTAATACTCCACATGCATGCAAGGAGGGAATGAGAAGGAACTAGCTGAGTGTCAATATGACTACATGCATGCAAGTATTAAACAAGTTGCTAGTACAAGGAAACATCATTATTTTTTGTCTTGATTACTGTTGGTGGCCTTGTATAAATACAATATATATTTTTCATAGTGGCCTTGTATAAGGGAATGGAGGGAGTAAATTAAATCAAGTCCACTAAGGTCCAGATATCATTGCATATTAAGGTCAAAATAGTACTACCACTATACGAGTCTCATACGATGCCATTTTAAGGATTGTACCACAAAAGCCCGAAATATTACATGGTTCAGATTCCAGAATCTCAAGGATCAAATTTGAAGATTACAAGATTCAAACCGATGTTAAAATGAAATTTAGCTCATGCAGCTGTAGACACCCGCGTTGATCAGTTGAACATGAACATATGAGAGGCTCAAACTGATTTTACAAGTAGTTTCGCCACCTCAACATTTCTACAAGGGGATCAGCCACTGACAAGTCATGGATGAGCTTGACATAATGACTTCTGATTACTTTGTCAATTGAACTTGCAAAATAAAATTTAGCATTTGCAGAGCCTTTTCCATTCTGCCGTAGCCGCGGGCGCTGATCAACAAACCATTAAATTTTGCACGATAAATGTAGGGCAAACCTCATTAACTTTAGCACACTTGCTCTCACAACAAGGAACCTGGCGAATATAATCTGTAGTAAGGTCCCTCGGTAGGAGTTCAAAGTTATTTCTGAGAGATGGAGATCAAGGCATTCAATGAGATTGTTATATTGTATCACATTATCCACTACCGTGCCATACGTTATCTACAAAAGAAGAGAACGTATTAGTGCCTACATGCAGTTTCACTACTAGGGTTTTCCCTAGTAGTGGCATGGGTTTTAGTGCTATGAGTAGCGCGGGTGGCCGCGCTACTACTATGGCGCTACAGGTAAGTGGTAGTAGTAGCGGGGTCTAACCCAGCGCTACTACTAATAACTGTATCAGTAGTGCTGGTCAGTCACGCACTACTATTAAGTAGCTGTAGCGCTTTTCCTGCCTCGCGCTGTTGCTGTATCTTTCAACATTTTTTTGCTTCCTATTAATTTAGAACAACACCCGTTTCAATAAACTGCAATTTCACATATACCACAATACCAGATACTCCTATATAGTCATACAGTAGTCATACAATATCATAAAGCATTATAGGTATTCATATGTAGTCAACATGCATCCTCACATGAATATAGCATATATGATAAGCAGTACTAGGTAGTATTACAACCACACATATATAGCAGTTCTACTAGGTATAGTCATACAGCCATACACATATGTAGTTCTAAATGATATCGACGATCATCATCATCCTCAAGCCTGGGCGGTGGGTATTCCTAATAGTAATAGGATGGCCTGTCCAACACGAAGATTCTTGCCAAAGAGGAAGTTCTTCCATCCAACCGAGTTTAAGTGTGTGCGACCGTCCGTGTCCATACCGTACGCACAGGTGGTGACGGAGCCCCTTGCGGTAAGGCGTATTCCAGCCGAGCCTTCTTCATCAGGCTCGATACCACAACTCACAGATAGGCTCTTTGGCAATTTCTGAATAAGAAAAACATATCAATTAATAAGTAGCCTCGCACTTACTCTTGCAAATATATTTCTACTAAGTATAGATTTCTACACTATCAATAGACACAGTACTACACATTTCTACTAAGCATGAATTCTACTAATAAGTATGGATTATCTACACTATTAACAGTTCCTTGGATTCTACACTAATAAGCATGTCATCGGACTCTACACTAAAGCATATCATCGACTAGATTGCACACAACATATCATTGGACTCTACACTAAGCATATCATCGGATTCACTAAGCATATCATTGGATAATTTGCATTTGTAAGTATAACAATAAAGCATATACATATCATCAAATTACTACAGTATGTATAACATACCATGACAAGCCGATCAGAGACAAACAAGATAAATGCTGCAAAGAAGCAGTATGACCATCGCACGGGGTCAGGTGGCTACCTCAAAGCCCGGCCGTTGTGGGACAAAACTGAGAATGACCTGCTTGCTAAAGGGGTCGAACCAGAGACATTGAACTGGCCAGACTGTTCAAGGACTTGGTTCTTCAGGGTTGGGGGAACTTTGGATCCTAAAACAGGGAAGTGCGTTCGGACGGACGAGCAACTTGAAATACCCGTCAAGAAGCTTCAGAAGTGTATCGCCGCAGTGCAGCAAGGGACGTTCTTTCCCGACAAAGAGAATGACGAGCTGATAGAGGCCCTCGGGAATCCTAAGCACCCTGGATGAACACGAGGCACGCCAGGCTCCGTTGCGTGGAAGGTTGGGTTTCCCGGCGCAGGCGGTTACAAAACCCGGGAGATGAAGAGGAAACTTGAGCATAGCGAAACGCAGAAGCTCAATGCAAGAGTACAAAAGCTAGAGGAACAAGCTGAGAGCCAGCGAGCTGTCGGAGCTACCCCAGAAGCTACCCCACCATCTCAGCGGAGAAGCAGCATGGCTTCCACGGAGCTCGTTCAGCGGCCTGACTTCACGGCTCCTAGCTACCCTGTGGATGCTATCACGGAGGCTCAACATTGCCAGCTTATGACGAAATGGCAGAACCTCACCTTGAAGGCGGTTGTCGGCTCTGTTGCACCTCCTCAACCCGACGAAACTTTTCACTACCATCCGATTCCACATGGCTATGCTGTTGTGACAGTGGATGAAGTAATGGAGGGATTTGAGGAGCTCGAGCTTGACCACCCTACAGGTGAAGGGGAGACTCAGCTGAGTTATGCTCTGAGGACTACATGTCTATGGCGGAAGGAGTACATCAAGCTTCCGAACTGGACGCCTCCGCCTCCTCCTCCTCCTCCGGCGAGTCAGGGCACACCGCCTCCTCCTCATCCTCCTCCGGCGAGTGATCAAGTCACTCCGCCTCCTTCTACGGCTCCTCCGGCGCGTTAGGCCGGCACTCCGCCTCCTCCTTCGCCTCCTCCGGCGAGTCTGAGCATTCCGCCTCCTCCTCTGCCTCGTCAACAACGGCGGAAGACAGCCGCCGCCGCTCCGGCTGCTCTGGCGCGTCGGAGCACTCCGCCTCCTTCTTCGCCTCGTAAGCAATGATGGAAGAGAGACGTCGCCGCTTCAGCAGCTAGCAGTACAGCCAGAGGTGGGAGGCAATACAGATACGGTCCACCTCTCAAGACTCCTGAAAAGTTACCATACGAGAGGACCAAGGAGGAAAACGCGGAGATCAGTCAAGCCGAAGTGAGGGACTTTTTCGCAAAGAAACCTCCACCTTCGAAGGAGATAATAGATCCGGTGAAAGCGAAGCGCACTATCGATGCCCTGAAGCGACCACCACCGCCTTCGTCGGATGACAACCATCACTACAAAAAAATACACTTCCGTGATGATACGTGTTTGTCACAGTAGGTCGCGTTTTTTGTCATGCATGTACATCCATGACAATTTTATGACAGAATCAAGATAGTCATACCTGTGCTGTCGTAGAAGTGTTCCATGACATTACCAAAATTATAATCACGGAAGTGTCCACTTCCATGACGATAAATCGCGCGTCACAGAAGTGCTTTCGTCAAGGGTGACCGACACATGGCATCCACCGTAACAGAACGCCGTTAAGCTATCGGGTCGGATTTTGGATCCGGTAACCCGTTAACAGCCCCGACCAATGGGGATTTTCCACGTGTAAAATCATCATTGGCTGGAGGAAACACGTGTTGGCTCACCATTGGGACAGATGTCATCCGCTCATTGGACCGAAGGCGCCTATGATAAGGCGACATGTGGCACGGCCCAACAGAGGCCCATTCCTGTGAAAAGGCCGGCTCGTTTGACTTGGTCAAAAGGTGGCGGGCCGGCCCACGGAAAGCCTGTTAACGGCCTGTTTGCATATAGCCCATTTACAGCCCGCTAACCCAGGGCCCGTTACGCCCTATCCGAATTAGGCCCAGTAGCGTCATCTGGGCCGTCCAATATGATTCCAGCCCGTTTTAACTTCCGGCCCATGTGTGGCCCATGACTTCTTTCGGCCCATATGAGGCCCTTTGTAACTCTTGGCCCATTACAGCCCATGGTAAAACTGGCCCGTAATGAACAGTGTATCACTTTATACCCATTAATGGCCCGTTATTCTATTGGGTCGTTTCCAGCCTAAGTTATCTTTCGGCCTTCTTAGGGCCCATTGATTCTTGGGCTCATTTGCAGCATTCGGTTACATACGGCCCGTTACTGTCATTTTCTACTTGTGGGCCAAATTCAGCCCGTCGTTACAGTCGGCCCGTTTGCGGACCGTTAATGCGTTGGGCCATTTTCATGTCAAAAAAACCCATTGGGTTGTTTTCATAGAGTTATCAAATACAGTCTATTAATGACCCGTTATGGTCCACGAATTGTATGGCCCATGATTGGCAAAATGATGATACGCCCCGTAGAAGGCCCATGGATCTACGGCCCGTATGAGGCGCATGGATCTACGGCCCGTAGAAGGCCCATGGGTCATACGGCCCGTAGAAGGCCCATGGACCCTACGACCCGTAGAAGGCCCATGGACCCTAAGGCCCGTATAGAAGGCCAATGGATCCTACGGCCCGTATAGAAGGCCAATGGATCCTACGGCCGGAAGAAGGCCCATGGATCATACGGCCTGCAGGAGGCCCATGGTTACAACAGTCCGTGTGTTGCCATGATTATTTTGGTCTAGTTACCAAAAATAGGCTATTGTGGCCACTAGAAAAACACAGAAAAAGAACTGTAGTGACTACAAGCAAACAACTAAACAAGACAATAAGGAAATAAATAAGCAAGCAATTAACGCTAGCATATTACCGCTATTACACATATTACATCCACTTGGCATCAAAGTTCGCCACCAGTGAAAATATAGGGAACAAAGCACCATATTACATACACTAGCCATCAAAATTGGCCACCAGTGCAAATAAACGCGGCAACAAAACAAGAGCATAACTGAAACAACTTCAGAAGACCTCAAGAAACGTTATCCTGGGTATCCACCATGCTGGTAAATAAGCTTAGCAAGCTGATTAGCTTTGTCTTGTTTGGCGCTAAAATCCTCCAACGCTTGCTGTTGCACCAGAAAGTATGCATCTGAATGCTCCAGGGACTTCCGCAGTCCTTCCGCTCCTTGTCGCAGCACAGACAAATGATCGATGTCTTCACTTGTAGTTGAGGCTCAAGAAACCGAACTGATTCGACGGTGAGTTTGAATAGCTTGTGCAAGCGGTAGTGGCCAATGAATCGAACACTAAACCAAGACAGGACTTTGGGGTTGTCTCATTGTGTTCAAGATAGTCTTCCTTAGCTGTTTTATCAGCTTTGTTGGAGACCAACAAGGATGTGTCACTATCCCTAACCTTATCTCGCATTACTTCCTTTACCAGTGCTTAATAAGGCACTCTTCCCCAATATTCTGACAGCATTCTAAAAGAAGAAACAAGCAGACACATAACAAGTTTAGCATGTACTAGTATATGAAACTCATTTCGGTGAACCAGTTCATTAGTAAGGTGGACAGGATTAAACTACCAAGTCTTCTATTGCCAAGTACTAGTACATAATAAAAGCATCAAACAAACATATATCTATGTCCTATGGTCACTGCATTGTCTTGCCAAATCAAAATAGAGACACGGTTCAAATCATATCAGTTCAAGACAAAGCAGCAGTGAAAGAATACAAAGCGTGGGAAACTACACGGCACAACAAGATTTCAGATGGGTACCATGGGTCTACATGTACAACAACACTATTGGCTCTGTTGTGATGCTAGTAATGTGCATGATATGAAAGTCAACTGTATACACAATTTGAAATTGAAATCAAAAGAGCTATTGATAAGAGCAAACCTGTTAAAGAAACATGCGTGAACATACCTGCTGTACCATTGGAGTTTCGATTGGATCCTTCAATTTAAAAATAAGTTTGTATCAGTAAATACAGTGATACAAGAGCAAAGCAATCATAGTTAAAAAAGGCGCGCCTAGGCTCTAGGCGTTGGCAAAACGCATTGCGCATAACTATGCTTAATCTGTGCATAACTGCGCATAAGGATGTGCTTTGGTCAGTAAAGCACAAGGCAGTGGCAAAACTGAAAGTGCAACTAATCCCCGGGTGGTTTTGGTAATTAATAACAACATATATATCATTGAACTAATCATTTCTTGAGAATATTTCAGAAAGTTCAGTGATATGGGTATGGCAATGACTGATGATGTGGACCCCTCAAAATGCTAAGGAAAACATTGGCAAAAGCTCAAGACTCCATTTTTGGTTTAGTGATCCAAGATCACATTGAGTCCTTAGGAAAGCCAATACTATTAAAAGGGGATGAGGTTATGATGATGATCTGGTTGCTCAAAGTGCTTAGTGATTTATCTCTCAAACTATCAGCAATCTTTCATTCCAACATAAACTCATAAGTAATCTCGGTCCCACCGATTCCATAAACTCAGTAAACACCGAGATGAACCACCTCACCATATACCCAAACCCTAAGAATTTCGGATTTTCCGATTCCAAACTCGGTCATACCGAAATTGGTGTTGCCAAGCTTCAGAACCTTCAGACTCAAATTGGTGTCACCGAGATGAGAAAGTCGGTCCCACCGAGATTGGCAAACCCTAGACTTTGGAAGAATCGGACTAACCGAGATAGTATTTTCGGTCCCACGAAAATCCCAACATTCACAAGATTTGAACTTTCGGTCTCACCGAGTTGTCAACTTCGTCCGACCGAGATTGGTCAAATGTGTGTAACGGTTGGATTTTGTGTGGAGGCTATAAATACCCTCCACCTCCTCTTCATTCGTGGAGAGAGCCATCGAAAGAACTACCACTCCTACCTTACATTTACGAGAAGAAAACTACCTACCCTTGTGTTGAAATCAAGTTGCTCCACTCCCACCATATGAAACTTGATTTCTAGCCTTCCCAAGTTGCTTTCCACTCAATCCTTTCTTCCACCACAGCCAAATCAGTGAGGAGAGTTGAGTGTTGGGGAGATTATCATTTGAAGCACAAGAGCAAGGAGTTCATCATCACCAACCCCATCTATTACCTTTTGGAGGGTGGTGCCTCCTAGATTGGTTAGGTGTCGCTTGGGAGCCTCCGTCATGATGTGGAGTCGAACCAAGGAGTTTGTAAGGGCAAGGAGATCGCCTACTTCGTGAAGATCTACCCCGAGTAAGGCTAGTCCTCCGTGGACGTAGGCCATGATGGCATAAACAAGGTTGCTTCTTCGTGGACCCTTCGTGGGTGGAGCCCTCCGTGGACTCTCGCAGCCGTTACCCTCCGTGGGTTGAAGTCTCCATCAACGTGGATTGACGATAGCACCACCTATCGGAACCACGAGAAAAATCTCCGTGTCTCCAAATTGCGTTTGCTCTTCTCCCCCTCTCATTTACTATACGTGCAATTTACTTTCCGCTGCCACAACTCTAGAATTGCATGTGTAGGGTGATACTTGACTTGGTTATCATTGTGAACTTGCTAAAAATCTACTCCAACCAAAAGGCGAAACTTTTAAGTTGTCAAGTAGTCTAATCACCCCCCCTCTAGACATACTTCCGATCCTACAAGTGGTATCAGAGCTTTGGTCTCCATTGGATTGGTTTTCATTGCATTGGAATCCATAAGCTTGGTTTCACAACCTAGGAGAGTATGGCGTCTAGTGAGGGTAATTTCCGTAGAGGTCCTTACTTTGATGGTTCAAATTTTGCTAGTTGGAAGCACAAAATGAAAATGCATATTCTTGGACATAACCCTGCCTCATGGGGCATTATTTGTGTTGGCTTGCAAGGTGAGTTCTTCGAGGAAGGAAAAGTTCCGGATCGCGAAGCTACTGCGGATGAGTTGCGGATGTTACAGAACAATGCTCAAGCTTGTGATATTCTCTTCAATGCTTTGTGTCCCGAGGAGTTCAACAAGATCAGCCGTCTTGAGAATGCAAAAGAGATTTGGGATACTTTGGTCGAAATGCACGAAGGTACCGAGTCCGTGAAGGAATCAAAGCTAGATGTTCTTCAAGGTCAGCTTGACAAGTTCAAGATGAAGGAAGGTGAAGGAGTCGCTGAAATGTACTCTAGGCTTGCTCTCATCACCAATGAGATGGCAGGCTTAGGAAGTGAAGAAATGACCGTCCGATTCATCATCAAGAAGATTCTCAGAGCTTTGGATGGAAAGTATGACACCGTGTGCACTTTGATCCAAATGATGCCAAACTACAAAGATCTCAAGCCTACCAAGTCATTGGAAGGATTGTTGCTCATGAGATGACACTTAAAGATAAGGAAGAGCTTCACAACAAGTCAAGTGGTGCTTACAAAGCTGCAGTTGAAGCTCCCACAACCTCAAGTGACAAGCTAGTTTCCAATGAAGAGATAAGCCTAATGGTGAAGAACTTCAACAAATCCTACAAGAGTAGAAGCAAGGAAAGAAGCTCAAAGTCTAGATCATATGATGAAAAGAGATCTTCTAGTCGTGATCGAAACTGCTACAATTGTGGAAGACCGGACACTACTCAAATGAGTGTTCGACTCCCACAAGAGAAGAGAAGAATCTCCAAGAAGAAGAAGCTCAAGAGAAGAGTCGCCTCGAAAAGAGAGAAGGAGTAGAGATGATCGTTATGAACGAAGATCCTCTCGGAGAAGCAAGGATTCGGAAAGGAAAGACAAGTCATCAAGGAGCTACACAAGAAGAAAACATCAAGCTCATGTTGGTGAATGGGTTTCCGCTCCGACTCAGACAATCACTCCAAAGAAGCTATCACTCCAACTCCGAATATAGTCAAGATGAAGGTGTTGCGGTCTTGCTCTCGTGTCCTCCAACTCCAACTCCTATGACATATTTGATTCACCAAATGAGGGAATTGGAAGATGCTTCATGGCAAAAGGCCCCAAGGTATCACATCCTGAGTTTATTGACTTTGATAGTGATGAGGATGACTTGCTTGGTGAAGATGAGCTTTTACATGATAAATCTAGTGAGCCTAGTAATGATGAACATGCTAGTAGTCTTTATAGTCGAGAAGAGTCGAATGACAATGCTATGAAGGAGATTGAGCGACTAACTAAAGAACTAAACACTCTTAAGTTAGCTCATGAAACAACTCAAGAAGATCATAGAGAGCTCCTAAGATCTCATGAGAAGCTACGCTCGAGAAGCTCAATCTAGAGCAAGAACATGAGTTTCTAAAAGCTATCAATGACGATCTTCGAAAGAAGAGTTCTTCATATCTTGCCAAACGACTTCTCTTGTCTAATTTCTTGCCACCTATCAAAACTAAGCATGACAAGCATAAGAAAAATTCTTCATCTAGTAGTAACAATAATCATGCTAAATCAAATGTTGTTACTTCTAGTAATTCTCTTGATTCCACTAACAATGTTTCAAGCCAAGTTTCACTTGAGCAAGAAAATAGTCTTTTGAAAGGGATTATAGAGAAAGGTGTCTACAAGAGTCTTGCCGGAAGCAAGAGCTTTGAGGAAATTGTTCGCAAGCAAGGAAGACACCGGAAGAATCAAGGAATTGGTTTTGAGCGAAAGTTCAACGCCGAGGGTGTTGAATGGGAAGAAGGTCAATATCCCACTCCAATGTTTGTTTCTCAAAAGGAGAAGTATGATCCTACTTCTTCAAATGAGGAACAAGCTCAAGATGACCTTCCACCACAAGACCACAAGCTAAAAGGCAAGGACAAGCTTCAAGAGGAGATTGATGCATTCATTGAAGCACCCAAGGCCATGGTCAAGTGGGTTCCCAAGGCTACTTCAAGTTCTACTTCGACAAGCTCAACTACTACCCCAAGGATTCCCATCAAGATGATGTGGATCCCGAAGAAGAAGAACTAGGGAGTTCTTGAGGGTGACTCCGCCAATATACTTCACTCACATTCATTTATGGCAAGGACTTGTGCAATCAACTTCCACATCTTGCACTAGTTCATGGAGTCACAAACCCTCATGTTGGTAAGTCAAGGGACAAGGTAATCATTGCTTTCATGGACATCATCTATTGTGTACATCAATCTATGTCCATGGATATTTTTGTTTGTTCCTTGTGGGACTAACCCATGTAGGTATTGAAAGTGCCCGAATCCAAAGGATTGCTCCCAACTCTTGGTGATCTTCATCAACATTGAGCATCCACATCTTCAACATCTACATGAAGTCTTCTACGACAACCCAAGGTTAGTTTGACCCTTTAAAAGGGGTTCTCACATCAACGGGGAGCTTTGCTCTAAAGAAATGAGCCAAAGCATCTTCTAATGATGTGAACACATCAATGCTTTATGGAAAAGTGGTAACCCCACTTGTGCTTAAACGATGAGTATGACCTATGATCAAATGTTCTCATTTGACTCCTAAGTCAATATACTCATATATAGATGACCTAGTCATCGCCAAATTGTGTGCTAGTTGCTAAGTGTTTTGTTTGTGCATGTTTGACACATATTTCATTTGCTATCTTATTGTGTGAGCATGTTGGATGCATGATTTTATCCATTCGAGGACATCCATTTGTTGCTTTGGTCTTTTGGTTCTCTTTCTTTTGACCAAATGGATGGACAAGAATGCCTAAGTTCCTCCCCTAGCTATCTATGCTTTCTTGTCTCAAACTCTATTCATGCTTATATATCACAAACTTTGAACAAGACTTTTTCGGACAGACCGAGTGAGGAGCACTCGGAGCCACCGATCCGTCAAAAGCCTAACTTCCAAAACCTTCTAAGTACTTTCGGTCAAACCGATATACTCAAATCGGACAGACCGAAATCACTTGGATTGATCTAGGTTTTCACCTCGGTGAAACCGAGTTGCAAATTTCGGCGTGACCGAAGTGTGTAACTGCACGCAGTTAACCATCTCGGTCCCACCGAGTTTTCCAACTAGGTCCCACCGACAGCGAAGGGTATATATACCCGAGGACAGCGCTGATTACTTCTTCAAACGCTCCGCCTCAAACCCTTCATTGCCATCGCCTTGGTCTCCGGATCGTCTCCGCCATCACCTGTGCGCCCTCGCCGCGGGTCTCCATCGTCGTCAACGGTCTTTCTCATCGCGCCGTTGCCGCCGTAGTGAAGCTCCACCGCATTGGGTGAGTTTCATCCCTCTCGTGCTCCAACCACTGATTCTTCGCACGATAGGTTTTGCCTGGTTTCTTGCCAAGATTGAAATCATTCTATCCAGCCGTTTAGGTCATAGAACAAAATTCGAGTGAAAATTTTAGGGTTAGGTTTCCGCCGAACACATCTCGGTGTGACCGAATCGACATTCTCGGATCGACCGATTTGGCCTCTGGTCATTGCCTTTGCACTTTTCGGTTAAACCGAGTTGTGCAAATCAGTAAGACCAAAGTGAGGATTTAGTGAAACCCTAGTGCTCTCGGCTAGACCGAAACCCATTTCGGTCCAACCGAAAGTGGTGTATGTGGTCTGTTTAGACACTTCGGATTCACCGAATTTACAGACTCGGTCAGACCGACATGTATTCTGTGAAAACCTAAGACTAAAGTTTGAACTCATTCTTTTTGCAAAATCCTCTGCAGTTTGTGATAACTCTTCTATTCTGCCTATACCTATTCTATTCACAGGTTGTCAGTCATGTCTGATGGAAGTGACAATGTAACAGTCCGAGTTGCCGTTGAGATTCCTGAGGCAGTGACAAGTCCAGAAGAAAGCAGTTTTTCAGATGATGGAGAGAGAAGCACTCCAAGTGGACTGCCTGCAGCTGCTACCAGGGCCAGGAAGAAGAGAAATTCTGATGAGGAGGATTCAGACTTTGTTGCAGATGAGGAGATATCTTCAAAGCCAAAAAGGCAAGTGGTTGCCAAGGGATATCAAGGGCAACAGTCAAAGAAAGGCACAAGCAAAGTGAAGAAGTCCATCAATTGCAAAGAAGCTCAGCATGGAAGAAGAAACCTCCAGCAAGATCAAGAAAACTTCCAAGAGGAAGAGACTAGTTCATGAAGAAGCTGATGATGATGATTCTAATGAGGAAGCACCCCAGCCTCCTCAGAAGCAGAAGTTGATGGGAGATGCCATCAGGGCAGGAGCACCCACAAAAGCTAAGCCATCAGCTCAAGCAAAGGCAGCCCAAGCCAAACCTGCTGCCAAGCCAAAGAAGACCGTAAGGAACATACCTGCTTCAGAGAAGAAGAAGGAAAATGTGCCACCTGCAGAATCAGATGATGAGGCTCATGTTTTGTCAAGCTCGATGAAACCGCGATTCATAATGATGCTCATCCTCGAGCTGAAAATATGAAGGAGAGGAAGGATAAAGGACTCAGGCTATGGAGGCAAGTTGATCCATATGCCACCAGGAGAAGGACAGCAGTTGACCCAAGATTCCACACAAGAGAGCAACAAGACTTTTATGAGACAGTGCTCATGGACAAGAAGCCAATTGTTGCTGACACCAGATATGTAGACTGGAAATACATCGACAGTGAAGAGCACAGAGACTATTTCCCACATGTGCATGAAAGCTTCATTGCTTGTGGGATTGCAGAGTTTGTTGGTCAGAAAATGACTGCTTGGAATGATGAGATGATCATGCAGTTCTATGCCACCGCACACTTCTATCCAGATGGCAGAATTGTATGGATGACAGAAGGACAGAGATTCCATTCAACAGTTGAAGAATGGAGAGCGTTGCTGAATGCACCAGTATCAAGGGATGATGATGTTGATGTCTATGGCATTCCAAAGAAAAATCATGAGTCGATGAGGAACATGTACAATGAGGTACCTGACAAGGATGTAGAGATATGGAAGCTTGGTTCAGTCTATTATCTTCAGGCAGGTCTCCCAACCACCAACACTATTCTGAGGCATACTTTGATGCCTAAGTCAGGAGACCACCGCATGATAAGAGGGTATTCTATCAACATGCTGCACATTCTAGATCAGAAGACACCTTTTAAGGTGATGGACCTGATAGTAGAGACTATCAAGAGGACAGCAGCAGACCAGAAGAGGTCGTGTGGGTTTGCTCCGCATATTCAGATGCTCATTAATGCCAAGTTTGGCACGGACACCTACCTGTTGGATAGACCCCACTTGCCACCGCAGCCTGAACACGAGGATAACGGTTGTGATGACCGAGGATGCTCCCACATCCGTCGAAGGACATGCTAAGTCTGAAGCTGCCAAACAAGCTAAAGCTGAGAAGGAAGCAGCAGAAAAGCCCAAGAGCGCTGAGAACAACTTCTTGAAGCCACTCAGAGAATTGAGCTACGCCTGGCCAGCATAGTGCAATCTCAGGAGAGCCTTGAGAGGATAGTTGAAGATAAGTTCCATGCTCTGGACGTCAAGCTGACTGAAGTGCAGGTCACCGTCAACAAGCTTGAGGCAGACATCGAGGAAGCTAAGAGGGAGAAGGCAGAACTCATGAGAGAGATGGAAGGTGATATGGTTCAGGATGACTATGAGCAGCCTGCTGCAGTGCCCACAAAGCCCAGATCAGCTGCTATTCCTGTGATAGACCCCAGGGCTACTACATCAGCACCTCCTACAGCTCCGTCAGTTCCAGCACCAGCTCCACAGACTTCAGTAGAAGCTTTTGCAGATGCAGCTATCTCCACTCCATCGACGCAGACAGGAGCCGCCAGCAGAGTCCCGAGTGACGATTAGCTCTATACCTTTTGAACTTTTTGGTAACTTGTTGCCAAAGGGGGAGAAATTGTATAGATCATAGGGCTTCGAGAGAGAGAGTGCTCGTTTTTGCTCTTTCGTTTGCGGTTTTCCTTGAGATACTTTTGAGTTTTCCGAGACATTTCATGTGTTTGATACTACGTTTGCTCGATATTGATGAGTGCTTGATCATACTATGCTTAATGTGTGCTTATTGCTTATCATATTCCATTCATATCTTGTATGATCACTTACTCATGTCTTGGTGATTGGGTGCATGTTATTCATTCTTATCATTTTGTGCGCTCCACCAAGATGTATGTGACATGGAAGAGTAACCCATGATCCTAATCGATTGTGCATTTGCATTCAAACGCAAATCTTAAATAATGCACAAATTTAGGGGGAGCTCTTGCTTATCACATACTTCTCAAAGCAACGATGTTATTCATTGATTACATCATTTGTCGAAGCTTTGATCTATATGTTGTCATCAATTACCAAAAAGGGGGAGATTGAAAGTGCAACTAATCCCCGGGTGGTTTTGGTAATTAATAACAACATATATATCATTGAACTAATCATTTCTTGAGAATATTTCAGAAAGTTCAGTGATATGGGTATGGCAATGACCGATGATGTGGACCCTCAAAATGCTAAGGAAAACATTGGCAAAAGCTCAAGACTCCATTTTTGGTTTAGTGATCCAAGATCACATTGAGTCCTTAGGAAAGCCAATACTATTAAAAGGGATGAGGTTATGATGATGATCTGGTTGCTCAAAGTGCTTAGTGATTTATCTCTCAAACTATCAGCAATCTTTCATTCCAACATAAACTCATAAGTAATCTCGGTCCCACCGATTCCATAAACTCAGAAACACCGAGATGAACCACCTCACCATATACCCAAACCCTAAGAATTTCGGATTTTCCGATTCCAAACTCGGTCATACCGAAATTGGTGTTGCCAAGCTTCAGAACCTTCAGACTCAAATTGGTGTCACCGAGATGAGAAAGTCGGTCCCACCGAGATTGGCAAACCCTAGACTTTGGAAGAATCGGACTAACCGAGATTGTATTTTCGGTCCCACGAAAATCCCAACGCTCACAAGATTTGAACTTTCGGTCTCACCGAGTTGTCAACTTCGGTCCGACCGAGATTGGTCAAATGTGTGTAACGGTTGGATTTTGTGTGGAGGCTATAAATACCCTCCACCTCCTCTTCATTCGTGGAGAGAGCCATCGAAAGAACTACCACTCCTACCTTACATTTCGAGAAGAAAACTACCTACCCTTGTGTTGAAATCAAGTTGCTCCACTCCCACCATATGAAACTTGATTTCTAGCCTTCCCAAGTTGCTTTCCACTCAATCCTTTCTTCCACCACAGCCAAATCAGTGAGGAGAGTTGAGTGTTGGGGAGATTATCATTTGAAGCACAAGAGCAAGGAGTTCATCATCACCAACCCCATCTATTACCTTTTGGAGGGTGGTGCCTCCTAGATTGGTTAGGTGTCGCTTGGGAGCCTCCGTCATGATCTGGAGTTGAACCAAGGAGTTTGTAAGGGCAAGGAGATCGCCTACTTCGTGAAGATCTACCCCGAGTAAGGCTAGTCCTCCATGGACGTAGGCCATGATGGCATAGACAAGGTTGCTTCTTCGTGGACCCTTCGTGGGTGGAGCCCTCCGTGGACTCTCGCAGCCGTTACCCTCCGTGGGTTGAAGTCTCCATCAACGTGGATTGACGATAGCACCACCTATCGGAACCACGAGAAAAATCTCCGTGTCTCCAAATTGCGTTTGCTCTTCTCCCCCTCTCATTTACTATACGTGCAATTTACTTTCCGTTGCCACAACTCTAGAATTGCATGTGTAGGGTGATACTTGACTTGGTTATCATTGTGAACTTGCTAAAAATCTACTCCAACCAAAAGGCGAAACTTTTAAGTTGTCAAGTAGTCTAATCACCCCCCCTCTAGACATACTTCCGATCCTACAAAAACGCATAATTAACGCCTAGCGCTTTTTTGAACTATGATAGCAATGGAATCTTAAATTAGAATAGTTGTTCTTCAGGTTTAGGCACTTGTTCTACATGAATAGAGTACAATAAGACACAAGAATATAATACTTAAAAATAGAAAAATGAGCTCATAGACCTTACCACATTCTTGGTTCGGGACCAGTACAGAACAAGGCGTTCCCATTCATCGTCCAGTAAATGTGTCTCAGGAGAACGTAAGGGAATTTGATGAGTTTCTTTGCCGGTGAAGTACATTTTTTTCAGGTAATTCCGACACTGTCACCAAGCATTCTTGAAGATAACAGAGGTATTAGCATAGGTTACCTCATCCTGAGTTTCCAAATCGGTCCTTCTTTATAGAGAAAAATAGGAAAATTTGCTGTATTATAACCATCATGGAGGTAGGATGTATGGGACGAAGCAAAGTAATTGCCATAAATAACATTACTTACACATAACTCCTGGACAAACACCTGCAACTGGCATTTTCCTTCATCTTCAGTATAATATTTCCAAGATGGGAAGATACGTGGATATGATTTAACAACATCAAATGCGATATATGCTAAACTACGACTAGCTGGTTGTGCTTCCTCCATAGGAATAGGCGTACTAACTGGTGGAGTTGGGGTTCGCCGTGATAGTACTGGCCCTTTGGGCACTGGAGCTGCCTTACTAACTGCTCTTGTTTGGGAGCTCTCTGGTGGAGATGGTGCTGTGTCAACAGGAACTGGGTTACTATCGGCTGGGGTTGGGGTTAGATTGGGTGAAGCTGGTTCTCTGTCCATCGCAGTAGGGGTACAATTTGCGAGAGTTTGGGTTATTTGTGGTAGGGCTGGTTCTTGTGCATGTACAACCGGGGTGCTATCTCCACCAAGAGGTAGCACTGTTTTATTTGAAGACCGTGTTTTTATTCCGCTAGATACTGGCATCACCCGCTCCAATCCAAATGGCTGATAAACAGGAAACATAGTTGAATGTACAGACATTGTATGAGAGACAGATGCAATAGATAGTGTGGAAAAAAGAGGGCATGAAATAGTTAACATGTATGTTGTTTAACTAAAACGGATAGCATGACATAATTTCACATATATGATGTCTATCTAAACTGGATAGCATAACATAACATAATTCAAAGATATGATGAATAACTAAACAGGATCGCATGACATAATAGACCTACATGTTATCTAAGTAATCAGGATCGCATCATTTAATTCACATATGTGATTTATATGCTAAACAAAGGGCATTCGATATGATGTCTGAACTAAGAACATGGTGTTGAATATTGTGTATATGATGTCTAAACTATGTAATGCAAGACACCGTATGCATGATATGAGCAGATATAACCGCGCCAAGTTAGAGCATACACCTCGGTGGGGAATAGGACTGGTCATCTGCTCTCAATCCATCTCGAGGAGCTATCGACCCAACAAGAGATCTGCTTCGACAGATAGCACTGTCTGCTCTGAAGGCCTTGTTTTCACTCCAGATTTTTCCATCTCCCACCCAAATGGCTGATTCATAGGAAGAGTAGTTTAACGAACAAACATTGTCGACAAATGGAAATGTAATGAGGAAAAGGATGGGCAAGATATCATTCAAATATATGATGCCTGGTTAAACAGGATGGCATTGCACATTTCACATATATTATGGCTGGCTAAAAGACATGAGACTGCATAATTCCCATATATGATATAGAAACTAAACAGTGGCATTACGTAACATGTCTAAACTAAGCAGATGACATATATGATGTCAAAAGTAGGCACTGCAAGGCAACATATGCATGATATGACTAACATCATCATGCCAAGGTAGAGCAAACACATTGGGGGGTAAATAGGAGTGGTCAGCGGCGTCTGAATCCGCCTCAGAACAGATATCTTCCTCTGGATTACAATCTGGAGAGGGGTGGGGAGGGTTTGCCATTGAACCCATCATGGAGCGATGTCTGCATGACATTGTATTGCCGCACAAAACTCTTCTCTTTTTCTCTACATGTTCAGCATGACTGTGTACAATATCTGACATGCATACGAAAAAATATGGTGAGATTATGTAAGGAGAGCATGCAGAAATTTAGAGTGATGGTAACAACCAGTGGATGGATCCAAAAATAATGATAACAGGCTGATGATTGCTTTAAATTAATCAAAAGACAGATGATGATTGCTTTACTATTTGTTTCCCACCCAATATGAACAACATAGGCATACCCTAGGTGAACCAGATATTAGACAGACATACTATTCATTGCTGCCTCAATATGTGCCCCACAACTAATTTAAAACTCAAGTTTGAACATTCATTTGGACCTGACTTGGGAGTCCAAGAGCTGAACAGGATGATAAAGTAGCAGGTAAGTTTAAGCAATGCATAACATAAGCAGAAACAAAAGAGTGCGACCTCTCTTGTGGACCCGTGTACTCCTCAGGTTCATGTGCTGAGTCGATGATGGTGATGCTGTTGCGGTGGGTGCCGGCGGCAGGGAAGGAGATCTGAGGCGGCGAAAGATGGTCAGGAGACGCAAAAGAAGAGAGCGGTTCTTGGGAAAAAGCAAGTAGTTAGTGCAGCGGGCCTTATAAACACGAACAACTCGCTCTCTCGCTTCCGTCTCCCCACCCAATTCCTCCTGCTCCCCAATCTTCCTCACTCGTCCAGAAAACCCCACTCACCTTCTTCCTCACTCGTACAGAAAATGCCTGCTCCTCTTCTTCCACTCCTACAGAAATCCCCAGCCCTCCTTCTTCCCCAGTCGCACTGCCACTAGGCTCGTCTCTGGCTACTCCGCTCAAACCCGTGAGCTCGGCGCGACGACCACAAGGAAAATGGAGTCGGCTGGCCCTAGCGCCAAGAAGATGAGGCTCCCGCCAGCGAAGACGCTGGTTGTAGATCCCGCACCTGGTAGCGCGGGGAGCCCCCCCCCCACCCGGATCTGAGGAACCGGTAGAATCTCCGGTCGACTGCATCAGCGATCTCCCGAGCGTCATCCTTGAGGAGATCATCTCGCTTCTCCCCACCAAGGATTGCTGCCGCACACAAGTCCTCTCAACTCGGTGGAGCCCTCTATGGCGCACTGCGCCCCTCAATCTCGACTGTCGTCGAATATTTGTCCTTCCTGAATTTGATCTCATCAGAGCCATCGTCTCTTCTCACCAGCAAGGTGGACGCTTGGTTGACATCCCCTGAATTCGGAAAACTCCAGCAGTTTGAGTTCTACCATTACCACGAACATACCAAAAATTCGTGCCCACACCACCATTGTCCATCTCGCGGTTTTCCTCCTCTCTCCACACCGCCACCTTTGCCTGGTGCCATCTACCAGACGATCTGGTACAAATGCTTCGACTCCCACTGCTAAAAGAACTTTCGCTTGTGGTGGTTTATCTGTTAGAGGCCCCACTGCACAGCATCATCCACTCCAGTGGCCCTGCCCTGGAGCGCTTGCTGATTGTTTTGGGAATAGAAATCGGTATCAGTTGTCTCCAAATAAAGTCGCCTCACCTTAAAAGCATTGGAATTTGTTTTAAAGGACAACATCTCATCATTGAAGATGCCTGTCGGTGTCAAAACCGGCGGATCTCGGGTAGGGGGTCCCGAACTGTGCGTCTAGGCGGATGGTAACAGGAGACAAGGGACACAATGTTTTACCCAGGTTTGGGCCCTCTTGAT
The DNA here is from genome assembly GCA_021437245.1 of Aegilops speltoides. Taxonomy (NCBI): domain Eukaryota; kingdom Viridiplantae; phylum Streptophyta; class Magnoliopsida; order Poales; family Poaceae; genus Aegilops; species Aegilops speltoides. The sequence goes on along the minus strand of CM038142.1, from coordinate 565,494,969 downwards.
GGAGGTAAAACCCTACGTCCTGCTTGATTAATATTGATGATATGGGTAGTACAAGAGTGGATCTACCACAAGATCAAGGAGGCTAAACCCTAGAAGCTAGCCTATGGTATGATCGTTGTAATGTATGTTGTCCTACGGACTAAAGCCCTCCGGTTTATATAGACACCGGAGAGGGCTAGGGTTACACAGAGTCGGTTACGATGGTAGGAGATCTACATATCCATATTGCCAAGCTTGCCTTCCATGCCAAGGAAAGTACCATCCGGACACGAGCCGGAGTCTTCAATCTTGTATCTTCATAGTCTTGGAGTCCGGCGGACAATGATAGTCCGGCTGTCCGGACACCCCCTAGTCCAGGACTCCCTCAGTAGCCCCCGAACCAGGCTTCAATGACGATAAGTCCAGCGTGTTTATAGTCTTTGGCGTTGCAAGGCGGGTTCTCCCTTGAAATTCCATGTACCTGCCGAACAATGTCCGGCTTCATCTTGAATACTGTGTTCTCAGCTTCTACGCCAAATAATGGCCCTCTTCCACGCGTCGCACGAATGCGAAAAGCCAGGGTGTCTTTTGCATTTCACCCCCTAATTGTGCGAGTCGTCCGCCTATAAAAGAGGCATGAATCCAGATCCAAACCGCACGGTCTTCCTCCCGCGAATACTCCATCAAAGCGCCTTTGACCTAGAAATCCATTCCATCATGGATCGTTGACGCGGCTCTTCTTCACGCGCTCCCAGCCCACCGCCGGGGAACTGGAGGAGGTGCTCTATTTCGCACAACGAGCTAGTGAAGCTCCAAACGGAGGGATTTCTTCCTCCGGCCTTCATGGTCCCAGTCCGGGCCGGAGTGGTTACTTATCAAGGTGGGAGGCAGGCGGAGGACACTCCAAGCCCCAATAAGGGGGAGCGAGTATGATTCGTCCCCTATCTGATAAGGGGCTCGGATTTCCAATACATCCGTTCCTCCGCGGGCTCCTGAAGTTCTACGGACTCCAGCCCCACCACCTCACGCCCGCCTCATCCGCATATCGCGGGCTACGTAGCTCTTTGTGAGCTATTCCTGGGCATCGAGCCCCATTTCGCATTGTGGAAGAGGCTGTTTTGCCTCGTACCCCGTTCTCACCAGGGGTCCATATATCAAGTGGGCGGCGCCGAAATATGGCGCATCGCCGGGACCGGATACCTATCCGGTACTCCCAAGAAGGCGTCCGAAGACTGGCCCTCGGAGTGGTTTTATATAGGAGACGCTCTGCTGCCAGACCCAGTCCGGATCGGCCTCCCGGAGTTTAGTGCTGCTCCCTTGAAGAAACGCCTCAGCTAGCGCCCGCGGAGCCCCCGATTGGAGGAAGACAAGAGCGTCCATTACTTGATGGGCCGGATAAGATTAATGGCTCATTCCGGCTTGACCATGATCGAAGTCATGGCAACATGCATCAAACGAGGGGTACAGCCACTACAATACAGAGGCCACCCCATGTGGGATTTCAACGGGGAAGACGATGCCACCCGGCACGGCCGCAAAGGGCCGGATTCGACCGAGGATCTGGCAAAGATCCTGTCCGGCCTGTACAAGGGGGAGAAGGAGGACTTCCTTCGCACGAACCCTTTGAATGGGTTTTCCATGATCAACCCTAGAGGATGGGCAAGCGAACACCTCGAAGGGCTCTACCCGTGCTTTCGAAGTTTAAGCTTCTTACATTATGTCTTCGGCACAGGATCCACGCCGGACAGTGGAGGACATGGTGACTCCTGCTCCGCAACCCGAGGATCCAGAAGGATCCCTGGATCCGGCCTCCGAAGAGGACCCGGACATCGAGGTGGAGCTGATCGACGGGGTGTATCACCAGCTCAGCATAGACAATGCTTTGGTCTCCATTACGGCAGACTACCCCGGACTAAGTCCGGCTTCCCAGGTGACCGCGACCGAAGTCCGAACACCGGTATCTCTTCCCTGCCCATTTGTGACCTTCGCGAACGATGGTATTTTGCAGGAAGCGCTTTTACGGCAGGAAGCCGAGCCCGCGGCGGCTGACCAACAGAGGCCAGTCCGAACCAGCAGGCGAAAAAGGAGCGCAGTGCGGACGGAAATGTCGCCGCAAAGGTATAGCTTGTATTCGAATTTTAAGAGCAACGTTCCGAGGAAACGCCTGAGTGCTCATGATCTTTGTAGGAGAAAAAGTGCTTGCCGGACTGCGAGCGCAGGAATTGCCGATCCAACCAACACCGGCCAGGCTCCAGCGCCCGGACTGGAGGGGGAGGCAAGCGCAAGGCGCAAGCCGGATCCTTCTCCAACGGAGGATACCGACAGACTGTCCGCCACCAAGTCTGAGGTGGAGAGCGCCATGAACCATATGCGCCGCCGGATAGTATTTCAAGAAGCGTGCTTTTCCACTGAGGCATTGGATGCCTTTAACGCACGGGACGCGCATCTCCGTGCTGCTCAAAATGGTTTTACCAGAGCCACGGAGCAGTATGTGAAAGACATACGGGTAAGGGAATTTTAATGGTTGTATATACCAGTATCCCCCGAGACTTAAAGTAGTTATGCTAACTGATTTAAGGATCATTGGAAATTTCAGGCACTTAACGAGAAGAACGCCCAGATGTCTCGGGAGCTGCAAGATTGCAAGGCCCAACTTGAGGCCGCACTTGCTGCCGCAGGAGGAGACGGAAAGACCCCTCCTGGTAACACATTTTTATTAATAAATATAAGCGTTGTGCGGCGTGCGCACGAGTCTAATGATGATATTGCAGGTACCGCCGGACAAGATCCGGACAGGCAAGCATTGCTATGCCAGCTAAAGGCCGGCGAGAGTGTGCTGAATAGGGTTCAACAGGAAAGGAACAAGCTCCAGGATGCCAACGCCAAGCTCGGAGAAGAGCTGAAAGGCGCTCAGGCCGAGCTGTCCGGCTCCATTAAGGAGAATCAGCGGCTTCATCGCGGCATTTATAGTAAGTGCTTGAGCGAACTCTTTTGAAAAGAAGAGTTCGGCGAGGAAATATTTTGACATAATATGTCTTGTAGGTATACTCACGGGTCGTCCTGCAGAGGAGATGCCCATATCAATGGGTGATCAACTTCCGAACTGTTGCAGCTACTCGAACGAGTTCGGCAGGCAATGAGCGGCGCTGTTCAGGCTTTATGGCCAGCCCTCACCCTATCCGAGGGCCTCGGGAGCTTCGGAGAAGCTGCAGGAGTGCGGCAGCGCCCGTTTGTGGAAGATTTCGCTTGCCGTCAAGGTGCCGTGGAGGCTTGGGCCATGGTGAAGACGCTGTACAAGAAGGCGGATCCCAACCACATGGCGAAGTTGGACCGGTGGGGCTGATGGGAAGGAGATCCTGTGAGTTTAGTGTATAGCCAAGTAGAGTTGGCTGCTAAATTTTCCCAACGGGATCAAACTAGACAGCTGTTAGACGGGATTGAGGAGGAATACAATCAAGAATTTGACAATGTATGTTATCCTTTAAAGTGACATGTGAAATGCCTTCTAGCCGGATTGTAGATCGCTTGTCTTTGCCGACCTTTTAAGCCGACCTCGGGACCCTAGAGTCCGGAGTGTGTCCGAATACCTTTTGGCTAAGAAACAACCGTGGTATGCATGGAGACCAGGCGTAGGGGTCATTAGTGCTTTATCGCATAAGTGCCCAACTAGTTATGTTATATTACATGGTTAGTAAGAAACATCTTCCAGGAGAATAGTTCCGTTAAGGGTTCCTTTCTCGGAGGCATGCCCTAAAGTGCATGTCCGGACTGCAAAGAAAGCATAAAACATCCGGGGCAAGTAGATAAATAGGTAAAAGTCATCTTTAAGTCACCGACCAAATATTCCCTTAAGAACGCTTAGCTTTCGGCTTCACCCGGTCCGAGGTACACATCCGGTGACCCGACAAGAATAATCACAGAGGTGCTCCTTTACCTCCTAGCCGAACAATCGGGAACGAGGGGTAGCACAGGAGCCAAGCAACCCAGCTTGGCCAAAACTTAAGTCATATCGATGCATATAATGGCGAGTAAAAGGTACATGTGGAAGCTTGACACATGTGCTGGGTATAAAACCTGTATAATTGAGCTTCTGTAAAAGAAGCCCCCAGGAATAATGAGTGCGGATGGCACATCATGCGTATGCAAAGAATGCAAAAATAGGCCTGGAAGGGCTTTTAAGTGAAAAGGATAAAAAGAGAAACAAAAGACAGCCGAAGTGTAAAAGTTTGGACGGGGGAAGGGGACGAACTCTTAGTCCGACGCTAGGCATAGGATCGTTGGAGGCGGGCTGCGTTCCATGGGTTCGGCTCGAGTTGGTGATCCGACGCATTTCATAGACGGTATGCTCCGCCGGTCAGTACTTGATCGATGATGAAGGGGCCCTCCCATTTGGGCTTGAGCTTGTCCTTTTTCTTGTCCGGCAGGCGTAGAACTAGTTCACCAACGTTGTAAGTCTTGGCCCGTACTTCTCTGCTTTGATATCTTCGGGCCTGCTGCTGATAGAATGCGGAACGAGCCTTCGCGACGTCACGTTCTTCCTCCAATGTGTCCAAGCTGTCCTGCCGATCAAGCTCGGCCTCTCTTTCCTCATACATGCGCACTCGAGGTGAGTCATGAATAATGTCACAGGGCAAGACTGCCTCTGCGCCGTATACCATAAAAAATGGTGTGAATCCGGTAGTACGGTTAGGCGTTGTCCGCAGCCCCCAGAGTACGGAGTCGAGCTCCTCGACCCATTGTGTGTCGGATTTAGTGAGTGACCTCACTAGTCTGGGTTTAATGCCGCTCATTATTAGACCATTTGCTCTTTCCACTTGACCGTTGGTTTGAGGGTGATAGACTGACGCATAGTCGAGCTTGATGCCCATATTTTTGCACCATGACTTGACCTCGTCGGCTGTGAAGTTCGTGCCGTTGTCGGTGATGATGCTGTGGGGGACTCCGTAACGGTGTACCACCCCTGATATATGTTGGAAATATGCCCTAGAGGCAATAATAAAAGTATTATTATATTTCCTTGTTCATGATAATTGTCTTTTATTCATGCTATAACTGTATTATCCGACAATCGTAATACACGTGTGAATACATAGACCACAATATGTCCCTAGTGAGCCTCTAGTTGACTAGCTCGTTGTGATCAACAGATAGTCATGGTTTCCTGGCTATGGACATTGGATGTCGTTGATAACGGGATCACATCATTAGGAGAATGATGTGATGGACAAGACCCAATCCTAAGCATAGCACAAAGATCGTGTAGTTCATTTGCTAGAGCTTTTCCAATGTCAAGTATCTCTTCCTTAGACCATGAGATCATGTAACTCCGGATACCGTAGGAGTGCTTTGGGTGTATCAAACGTCACAACGAATCGGGTGACTATAAAGGTGCACTACAGGTATCTCCGAAAGTGTCTGTTGGGTTGACACGGATCGAGACTGGGATTTGTCACTCCGTGTAAACGGAGAGGTATCACTGGGCCCACTCGGTAGGACATCATCCTAATGTGCACAATGTGACCAAGGGGTTGATCATGGGATGATGTGTTACGGAACAAGTAAAGAGACTTGCCGGTGACGAGATTGAACAAGGTATCGGTATACCGACGATCGAATCTCGGGCAAGTATAATACCGCTAGACAAAGGGAATTGTATACGGGATCGATTGAGTCCTTGACATCGTGGTTCAGCCGATGAGATCATCGTGGAACATGTGGGAGCCAACATGGGTATCCAGATCCCGCTGTTGGTTATTGACCGGAGAACGTCTCGGTCATGTCTACATGTCTCCCGAACCCGTAGGGTCTACACACTTAAGGTTCGATGACGCTAGGGTTATAAAGGAAGCTTGTATGTGTTTATCGTTGTTCGGAGTCCCGGATGAGATCCCGGACGTCACGAGGAGTTCCGGAATGGTCCGGAGGTAAAGATTTATATATGGGAAGTCCTGTTTTGGTCACCCGAAAAGTTTCGGGTTTTATCGAGAACGCACGGGACCACCGGAGGGTCCCGGGTCCACCAAGTGGGGCCACCTACCCCGGAGGGCTACATGGGCCATGTGTGGGAGGGAACCAGCCCCAGGTGGGCTGGTGCGCCCCCCACAAGGGGCCCAAGGCGCAGGAAGTGGGGAAGGGGGGCAAACCCTAGGGCAGATGGGCCCTAAGGCCCACCCTGGGTGCGCCTCCCCCCTCTCCCCTTCTGGCCGCCACCCAGATGGGATCTGGGGGCTGCCGCCACCCCTGGGGAGGGAACCCTAGAGGGGGCGCAGCCCCCTCCCCTCCCCCTATAAATACTAGAGGTTTGGGGGCTGCCCAACACATGAGAACTTCTCCTCTTGGCGCAGCCCTTCCCCTCTCCCTTCTCCTCAGATCTTGCGGTGCTTGGCGAAGCCCTGCTAGACTACCACGCTCCTCCATCACCACCACGCCATTGTGCTGCTGCTGGATGGAGTCTTCCTAAACCTCTCCCTCTCTCCTTGCTGGATCACGGCGTGGGAGACGTCACCGGGCTGTACGTGTGTTGAACGTGGAGGTGCCGTCCGTTCGGCACTAGGATCTTCGGTGATTTGGATCATGACGAGTACGACTCCTTCAACCCCGTTCTCTTGACCGCTTCCGCTTAGTGATCTACAAGGGTATGTAGATGCACTCTCCTTTCCCTCGTTGCTGGTTTCTCCATAGATAGATCTTGGTGACACGTAGGAAAATTTTGAATTTCTGCCACGCTCCCCAACAAAGGGCATCATGAGCTAGGTCTATTATGTAGATTCTTTGCACGAGTAGAACACAAAGTAGTTGTGGGTGTTGATTTTGTTCAATATGCTTACAGTTACTAGTCCAATCTTGTTTCGACGGTATTGTGGGATGAAGCGCCCGGACCGACCTTACACGCATTCTTACGTGAGACAGGTTCCACCGATTGACATGCACTTGGTGCATAAGGTGGCTAGCGGTGCCACTCTCTCCCACTTTAGTCGAACGGATTCGATGAAAAGGGTCCTTATGAAGGGTAAATAGCAATTGGCATATCACGTTGTGGTTTTGCGTAGGTAAGAAACGTTTTGCTAGAAACCCATAGCAGCCACGTAAAACATGCAAACAACAATTAGAGGACGCCTAACTTGTTTTTGCAGGTATGCTATGTGATGTGATATGGCCAAGAAGAATGTGATGAATGATATGTGATGTATGAGATTGATCATGTTCTTGTAATAGGAATCACGACTTGCATGTCGATGAGTATGACAACCGGCAGGAGCCATAGGAGTTGTCTTAATTTATTGTATGACCTGCGTGTCATTGAACAACGCCATGTAATTACTTTACTTTATTGCTAACCGGTAGCCATAGTAGTAGAAGTAATAAGTTGGCGAGACGACTTCATGGAGACACGATGATGGAGATCATGGTGTCATGCCGGTGACGATGATAATCATGGAGCCCCGAAGATGGAGATCAAAAGGAGCAAAATGATATTGGCCATATCATGTCACTATTTGATTGCATGTGATGTTTACCATGTTTATGCATCTTGTTTACTTAGGACGACGGTAGTAAATAAGATGATCCTTACAAAATTTCAAGAAGTGTTCTCCCTAACTGCACACGTTGCTACAGTTCGTCGCTTCTAAGCACCACGTGATGATCGGGTGTGATGGATTCTTACGCTCACATACAACGGGTGTAAGACAGTTTTACACAGCGAAAACACTTAGGGTTAACTTGACGAGCCTAGCATGTACAGACATGGCCTCGAACACGGAGACCGAAAGGTCGAGCATGAGTCGATGGAAGATACGATCAACATGAAGATGTTCACCGATGATGACTAGTCCGTCTCACGTGATGATCGGACACGGCCTAGTTGACTTGGATCATGTAATCACTTAGATGACCGGAGGGATGTCTATCTGAGTGGGAGTTCATAAGATGAACTTAATTATCCCGAACATAGTCCAAAGCTCTTTGCAAATTATGTCGATGCTCGCGTTTAGTTCCACTGCTTAGATATGTTCCTGGAGAAAATATAGTTGAAAGTTGACATGAGCGATTATGCGGACGAGAGAAAGCTTATGTCCTTAATGCACCGCCAGTGTGTGAACCCCAAACGTCGCTTGTGGATGTTGCGAACATCGACATACACGCTTTGATAACTACGTGATAGTTCACCAAACGGTTTAGAGTTGAGGCACCAAAGACGATTCAAACGCTATGAACATATGAGATGTTTCGAGGGCTGAAATTGAGATTTCAGGCTCGTTCCCACGTCAAGAGGTATGAGACCTCCGACGATTTTCTTAGCCAGCAAACTAAGAGAGAAAAGCTCAATCGTTGAGCTTGTGCTCAGATTGTCTGAGTGCAACAATCACTTGTATCGAGTGGGAGTTGATCTTCCAGATGAGATAGTGATGTTTCTCCAAAGTCATTGTCACCAAGCTGCTAGAGCTTCGTGATGAACTATAACATATCAGGGATAGACATGATGACCCTTGAGGTATTCGCGATGTTTGACACCGTGAAAGTAGAAATCAAGAAGGAGCATCAATTGTTGATGGTTGGTGAAACCACTAGTTTCAAGAAGGGCAAGGTCAAGAAGGGATACTTCATGAAACGGCAAATTAGCTGCTGCTCTAGTGAAGAAACCCAAGGTTGAACCCAAACCCGAGACTAAGTGCTTCTATAATAAGGGGAACAACCACTGGAGCGGAATTACCCTAGATACTTGGTAGATGAGAAGGCTGGCAAGGTCGATAGAAGTATATTGGATATACATTATGTTAATGTGTACTTTACTAGTACTCCTAGTAGCACCAGGGTATTAGATACCGGTTCGGTTGCTAAGTGTTAGTAAATCGAAATAAAAGCTACGGAATAAACGGAGACTAGCTAAAGGAGAGCTGACGATATGTGTTGGAAGTGTTTCCAAGGTTGATGTGATCAAGCATCGCACGCCCCTCTACCATCGAGATTTGGTGTTTGCGCTGAGCATAGACATGATTGGATTATGTCTATCGCAATACGGTTATTCATTTAAGGAGAATAATGGTTACTCTATTTATTTGAATAATACCTTCAATGGTCTTACACCTAAAGGAATGGTTTATTGAATCTCGATCGTAGTGATACACATTTTCATGCCAAAAGGATATAAGATAGTAATGATAGTACCACTTACTTGTGGCAATCGCCATGTAAGTCATATTGGTGTAAACGCATGAAGAAGCTCCATGTTGATGGATCTTTGACTCACTCGTTTTGAATAGTTTGAGACATGTGAACCATGTCTATTGGTGTATACGCATGAAGAAACTCCATGCAGATGGATCGTTTGGACTCACTTGATTTTGAATCACTTGAGATATGCAAATCATACCACATGGGCAAGATGACTAAAAGCCTCGTTTTTCAAAAAATGGAACAAGATAGCAACTTGTTGGAAGTAACACATTTTGATGTGTGCAGTCCAATGAGTGCTGAGGCATGCAGTGAATATCGTTATGTTCTTACTTCACAGATGATACGAGTAGATGTAGAGTATATTTACTTGATGAAGCACAAGTCTGAATTATTGAATGGTTCAAGTAATTTCAGAGTGAAGTTGAAGATCATCATGACAAGAGGATGAAATGTCTATGATATGATCATAGAGATGAGTATCTGAGTTATGAGCTTTGGCACGCAATTAAGACATTGTGGAAATTGTTTCACAATTAATACCGCCTGGAACACCATAGTTTGATGGTGTGTCCGAACATCATAGTTGCACCCTATTGGATATGGTGCATACCATGATGTCTCTTATCGAATTACCACTATCGTTTATGGGTTAGGCATTAGAGACAGCCACATTCACTTTAAATAGGGCACCACGTAATTCCGTCGAGATGACACCGTATGAACTATGGTTTAGAGAAACCGTCGTCATTTCTTAAAGGTTTGGGGCTGCGACGCTTATGTGAAAAAGTTTCAGGTTGATAAGCTCGAACCCAAAGCAGATAAAATGCATCTTCATAGGACACCCAAAACAGTTGGGTATACCTCCTAATTCTGATCCGAAAGCAATATGGATTGTTTCTTGAATCGGGTCCTTTCTCGAGGAAAAGTTTCTCTCGAAAAGTTGAGTGGGAGGATGGTGGAGACTTGATATGGTTATTGAACCATTACTACAACTAGTGTGTAGCAGGGCACAGGAAGTTGTTCCTGTGGCACCTACACCAATTGAAGTAGAAGCTTATGATAGTGATCATGAAACTTGGATCAAGTCACTACTGCACCTCGTGGGGTGACAAGGATGCGTCGATTCAGAGTGGTACAGTAATCTTGTCTTGAAGGACATGTTGCTAGACAACAATGAACCTACGAGCTATGGAGAAGCAATGGTGGGCCCAAATTCTGACAAATGGTTAGAAGCCATGAAATCCGAGATATGATCCATGTATCAGAACAAAGCATGGACTTTGGTGGACTTGCCCGATGATCGGCAAGCCATTGAGATAAATGGATCTTTAAGAAGAAGACGGACGTGGATGGTAATGTCATCGTCTATGAAGCTCGACTTGTGGCAAAGAGTTTTTTCACAAGTTCAAGGAGTTGACTACAATGAGATTTTCTCATTCGTAGCGATGCTTAAGTCCGTCGGAATCATGTTAGCATTAGCTGCATTTATGAAATCTGGCAGATGGATGTCAAAACGAGTTTCCTTACCAGTTTCAGAAGGAAAGGTTGTATGTGATACAATCGAAAGGTTTTGTCGATCCTAAGGATGCTAAAAGGTATGCTAGCTCCAGCGATCCTTCCATGGATTGGAGTAAGCATCTCGAGTTGGAATATGCACTTTGATAAGATAATCAAAGATTTTGGGTTTATACAAAGTTTATGAGAAACTTGTATTTCCAAAGAAGTGAGTGGGAGCACTATAGAATTTCGATGGGTATATGTTGTTGACATATTGTTGATCGAAATGATGTAGAATTTCTCGAAAGCATATAGGGTTATTTGAAAATGTTTTCAATGGAAAACCTGGATTAAGCTACTTGAAAATTGAGCATCAAGATCTATGAGGATAGATCAAAAACGCTAAATGGTACTTTCAAAATGAGCACATACCTTGACATGATCTTGAAGGTGTTCAAGATGGATCAGTCAAAGAAGGAGTTCTTGCCTGAGTTGTAAGGTATGAAGTTAAGAGTTAAAGCTCGACCACGGCAGAAGAGAGAGAAAGGACGAATGTCGTCCCCTATGCTTCAGACGTAGGCTCTATAGTATGTTGTGTTGTGTACCGCACCGGAAGTGTGCCTTTCCTTGAGTTAGTCAAGGGGTACAAGAATGATCCAGGAATGGATCATTGGACAGCGGTCAAAAATTGTCCTTGGAGTAAATAAGGACATGTTTCTCGATTATGGAGGTGATAAAGAGTTCGGCGTAAAGGGTTACGTCGATGCAAGATTTAACACCTATCCGAGTGACTCTGAGTAGCAAACCGGATATGTATAGTGGAGCGACCATTTGGAATAGCTCCAAGTGGAGCCTGGAAGAAGCATTACAATATGACCTAGAGATTTGCGAAGTACAAACGGATCTGAATGTTGCAGACCCGTTGACTACAACCTCTCTTACAAGCAAAACATGATCAAACCCCAGAACTCATTGAGTCTTAATCGCATGATGATGTGAACTAGTTTAATGACACTAGTAAGCTCTTTGGATGTTGGTCACATGGTGATGTGACCTGTGAGTGTTAATCACATGGCGATGTGAACTAGATTATTGACTCTAGTGCAAGTGGGAGACTGTTGGAAATATGCCCTAGAGGCAATAATAAAAGTATTAATATATTTCCTTGTTCATGATAATTGTCTTTTATTCATGCTATAACTGTATTATCCGAAAATCGTAATACACGTGTGAATACATAGACCACAATATGTCCCTAGTGAGCCTCTAGTTGACTAGCTCGTTGTGATCAACAGATAGTCATGGTTTCTGACTATGGACATTGGATGTCGTTGATAACGGATCACATCATTAGGAGAATGATGTGATGGACAAGACCCAATCCTAAGCATAGCACAAAGATCGTAGTTCGCTTGCTAGAGCTTTTCCAATGTCAAGTATCTCTTCCTTAGACCATGAGATCGTGTAACTCCCGGATACCGTAGGAGTGCTTTGGTGTATCAAACGTCACAACGAATCGGGTGACTATAAAGGTGCACTACAGTATCTTCGAAAGTGTCTGCTGGGTTGACACGGATCGAGATCGGATTTGTCACTCCGTGTAACGGAGAGGTATCTCTGGGCCCACTCGGTAGGACATCATCATAATGTGCACAATGTGACCAAGGGGTTGATCACGGGATGATGTGTTACGGAAAGAGTAAAGAGACTTGCCGGTAACGAGATTGAACAAGGTATCGGTATACCGACGATCGAATCTCGGGCAAGTATAATACCGCTAGACAAAGGGAATTGTATACGGGATTGATTGAGTCCTTGACATCGTGGTTCATCCGATGAGATCATCGTGGAACATGTGGGAGCCAACATGGGTATCCAGATCCCGCTGTTGGTTATTGACCGGAGAACATCTCGGTCATGTCTACATGTCTCCCGAACCCGTAGGGTCTACACACTTAAGGTTCGATGACGCTAGGGTTATAAAGGAAGCTTGTATGTGGTTACCGAATGTTGTTTGGAGTCCCGGATGAGATCTCGGACATCACGAGGAGTTCCGGAATGGTCCGGAGGTAAAGATTTATATATGGGAAGTCCTGTTTTGGTCACCGGAAAAGTTTCGGTTTTATCAGAACGCACGGGACCACCGGAGGGTCCCGGGTCCACCAAGTGGGGCCACCTACCCCGGAGGGCTGCATGGGCCATGTGTGGGAGGGAACCAGCCCCAGGTGGGCTGGTGCGCCCCCCACAAGGCGCCCAAGGCGCAGAAGTGGGGAAGGGGCAAACCCTAGGGCAGATGGGCCCCAAGGCCCACCCCTGGTGCGCCCCCCTCTCCCCCTCGCCGCCACCCAGATGGGATCTGGGGCTGCCGCCACCCCAGGAGGAACCTAGAGGGGCGCAGCCCCTCCCTCCCCTATAAATACTAGAGGTTTGGGGCTGCCCAAAACATGAGAACTTCTCCTCTTGGCGCAGCCCTTCCCTCTCCCTTCTCCTCGAGATCTTGCGGTGCTTGGCGAAGCCTCGCTGGACTACCACGCCCTCCATCACCACCACGCTGTTGTGCTGCTGCTGGATGGAGTCTTCTCAACCTCTCCTCTCTCCTTGCTGGATCAAGGCGTGGGAGACGCCACCGGCTGTACGTGTGTTGAACGCGGAGGTGCCGTCTGCTCGCACTAGGATCTCCGGTGATTTGGATCACGACAGTCGACTCCTTCAACCCCGTTCTCTTGAACGCTTCCGCTTAGCGATCTACAAGGGTATGTAGATGCACTCTCCTTTCCCTCGTTGCTGGTTTCTCCATAGATAGATCTTGGTGACACGTAGGAAAATTTTGAATTTCTGCTACGTTCCCCAACAATATAAAGTCTATCACTGGTCCGGACTCTGCCGTTTTGACCGGTTTGGCCTCTATCCATTTGGTGAACTTATCCACCATGACCAATAGGTACTTTTTCTTGTGGGTTCCCCTTTAAGGGGTCCAACCATGTCAAGCCCCCTGACATCGAACGGCGTGTAATGGGTATGGTTTTGAGGGCGGTGGGCGGCATATGGCTCTGATTAGCAAAGAGCTGACAACCAACGCATCGCTGGACCAAGTCCTGTGCGTCTGCCCGGGCCGTCGGCCAATAAAATCCTGTACGGAATGCCTTTCCTACAAGGGCCCGGGCTGCTGCGTGGTGTCCGCCTAGTCCGGCATGAATTTCAGCCAGGAGGTTTTGCCCTTCTTCTTCGGAGATACACCTTTGAAGGACTCCGGTGGTACTTTTCTTATAAATTTCTCCCTCGTGGACCTTGTAGGCCTTCGATCGCCGGACTATGCAGCGGGCCTCATTTTGGTCTTCGGGAAGTTCCTGCCTAAGTAAGTAGGCTAGGAAAGGTTCATGGCCCACGCCGCGATTCTGCCATTATGACGTGGGCGGAGGGTGTTATGTCATCTGCCGAATCACCGGTTGGTGCGGTTTTCTTCGGTTTGTCGCTACCGAGCTCCTCTTCCCATAGTACGGATGGCTTGAAGAGTCGTTCCAGGAAGATATTTGGAGGGACAGCATCACGTTTCGCACTGATGCGTGCCAGGACGTCAGCCGCTTGGTTATTATCTCGGGCTATGTGATGGAATTCGAGTCCTTCAAACCGAGCTGGCATTTTTAGGGCAGCGTTGCGATATGCTGCCATTTTCGGATCCTTGGCGTCGAAGTCTCCGTTTATTTGGGATATTGCAAGGTTTGAGTCCCCGCGCACCTCTAGGCGTTGAATGCCCATGGAGACCGCCATCCGGAGACCATGTAACAGGGCCTCGTATTCGGCTGCATTATTGGAATCCGTTTACATTATCTGAAGTACATACTGGACTGTATCTCCAGTGGGGGACGTTAGTACGACGCCAGCCCCCAGTCCGGCCAACATTTTGGAGCCGTCGAAATGCATAGTCCAATTGGAGTATGCGCCGTACTCTTTAGGGAGTTCGGCTTCAGTCCATTCGGCGATGAAGTCAGCCAAAACTTGTTACTTTATAGCTCGTCGAGGTTTGTAAGTGATGTCGAATGGTAAGAGCTCAATGGCCCATTTTGCTATCCTGCCCGTTGCGTCGCGGTTATTTATAATGTCATTGAGTGGTACTTCAGAGGCCACTGTTATCGAGCACTCTTGAAAGTAGTGCCGGAGCTTTCGAGACGCCATGAACACCGCATATGCTACCTTCTGATAGTGCGGGTAACGGGATTTGCAGGGGGTTAACACAGTGGATACATAATACACTGGTTTTTGAAGAGGGAATTTGTGCCCTTCTGTCGCTCGTTCGACGACGAGGACTGCGCTTACAACTTGATGTGTTGCTGCGATGTATAACAACATTGGTTCGCCCAGAGTGGGCGCAGCCAGGACCGGATTTGTTGCCAGTATGGCCTTTATTTCTTCGAGTCCGGCAGTGGCAGCATCCGTCCACTCGAAGTGTTCGGTGCGCCTGAGGAGGCGATAGAGGGGCAACGCCTTTTCTCCTAAACGGGAGATAAAGCGGCTTAAGGCTGCCACGCATCCTGTTAATTTTTGTATTTGTTGGAGGTCTTTTGGAATATCCAACTATGACAGAGCTCGGATTTTGGCCGGATTTGCTTCAATTCCTCTACCTGATACGATGAAGCCCAGCAGCTTTCCGGCTGGTACGCCGAAAACACATTTTTCCGGATTCAGCTTGATGTCATATGCTCTGAGGTTGACGACACAGAGGAACTCTCAATGAAAGCACCAATGTCGGTGTCAAAACCGGCGGATCTCGGGTAGGGGGTCCCGAACTGTGCGTCTAGGCGGATGGTAACAGGAGACAAGGGACACAATGTTTTACCCAGGTTCGGGCCCTCTCGATGGAGGTAAAACCCTACGTCCTGCTTGATTAATATTGATGATATGGGTAGTACAAGAGTGGATCTATCACGAGATCGAGGAGGCTAAACCCTAGAAGCTAGCCTATGGTATGATCGTTGTAATGTATGTTGTCCTACGGACTAAAGCCCTCCGGTTTATATAGACACCGGAGAGGCCTAGGGTTACACAGAGTCGGTTACAATGGTAGGAGATCTACATATCCGTATTGCCAAGCTTGCCTTCCACGCCAAGGAAAGTACCATCCGGACACGAGCCGCTGTCTTCAATCTTGTATCTTCGTAGTCTTGGAGTCCGGCGGACAATGATAGTCCGGCTGTCCGGACACCCCCTAGTCCAGGACTCCCTCAATGCCCCTTCACTTGAAAGGTTGCTCCTTCATAATTGTTATACACCTTCAGAAATAACTGTCGTCTCTGCGCCCAAACTGGAGACCTTGGGTGTAACTCGTGACCCCTTTAATAATCACAAGGAGTTGGTGTTTGGCTCCTCACTTTTTCAGGTATCGTATATTATCATCTACACATTTGTAATCATATGCTTTATATCATCTTGTGCGCGCAAGTTTTATATCATCTTGGAGTACACTTTGGGTACTAATATTATATTATATACTCAATGAAGAGTTCGTCCATTGATAGCCTATCAATGCTGTTGGATTCTGTCAAGATTATATATATCAGTATGTAAAGTTTTGATCTGGAAATAATTATTGGCTTGCTGCGATGCTTTCGATCTCTGGAGAATTTATACATAGAGGTGATGATTTCATGCACATTGAAAGCCCGTATATATTGTACTAGAATTAACTGTTCAGCTGTCGTTCTTTCGACATACTCTTTTTTCAGACCTTAACTATTTTCAATATTCATGTCTACTTAGGGAGAACCACATGGAGAAAAACATATGACCAATCGTTGGTGTAATAAGCACAAGGATATTCTCAGTTCTCATGACATTCGTTTGAGGACAATAACGATGGGACGATATGCATCCAACCAGGCAAACAGAAGATTGGTCACATTCTTCCTGTTGAACGCGAGGTTACTATTGTCCATGAGGCTTAATTTTTACAGCAAGAGATTTCTCACAGACGAACATGTTGAACAGCAAAAGAAGAAGTTTCAGGTGGACAAATGGGCTTCTAAACATGCTCGACTTATATTTACAATAAGTTGTAGACATCCTGAAATAAATTTTTTTGCATAGGATGTTGATTTTATGGATCAGACCGATCCATTTGTTTGTGACTGCAAAAAAGAGTGGTTCGGTTAGATGTTACTATCATGTTCAATCTGGGTTTTGTCTAAAAATTAGATGAACAATTAATCCCTGGGCTTTTTGTACCATTTGTATGATTGACTTGCATGTTGTTGCCCTCGTACTCCCCTCCACCTGGCACTACACTGCCGCATCGTCCATGGCTGTTGTTCGTTCCCGTCCGAGGCTTTCCCGTCGTTCTCCGCCTTGGTTAGCTCACTGTGCCCGCCGCCTTCTGGCGTTGTCAACATGGTCAACAACCAAGAGGAATCAGGAGATGGTTGTACGTGGAGAGGCTGACAGTAGGGACCCACCAGGGTCATTGCATTTCGCAAGTAGGTGCCTTGTTATTACAAGCCAAAAAAATACTTCCTCCTAATTGTTTGACAACTAGGCTCCACGCCATTGTCAATGTAGTCAATAAACGAGAAAATTACACAACGAGCGGATAACACCAGGGACCCAGCAACTCGCCCAGTTGTTTTTCGAGCCAGAGAGATGGAGCTCAATCTGCTTGTATGTCGTCGGGGCTGTGGCCCGTCTAGCCCACGCTTACGCTTTTATTAAGCACATGACGAGCCCAGTTGATATATTTTTCTTTTCTGAAATTGGCTAGCCCAGTTCTTTTTTTTGGAGAATACCAAAACCGAGGCCTACTTGCTTTTCTCAGCCCTGCTGGGCTGCAAATCTTTCAAGACGAGGAGGGATAAGAAATGGGCTTCCCCAGAAAACGGGCTATAAGTTGTAAGAAATGGGCTGTAAATTTTTAAACCAAAGCCAACCGGCAATTGCATTAAAATATTTTTTTTCAGGATTTCTCTACTCTCTACTCTTATAAAAACCAAATCCAACTGGCAATTACATTAAAATACCGTCTTTTCTCCCACAAGACAAACTACTCATACAAATGCATCTTCATGTTCCATGCAACGAACGGGCATCTTGCTAGTTAAGATTCTAAATTTCATTCATTTTTTTTGCGGAGAATTGTTTTTTGAATTTTATTTTGATATAATTTTTTGAAAACTATTTTTAACATGACTCAAAATTTCGTGATTAAAAGAGTTGGGACCCCACCAAAATATGCAAAATTTCATTGAATTTTTTAGCAGTGCCCAAAATATATGGTCTGTAATGCTAATAAAAAGAATACGGCCTTCAAATATCCTTAAGAATTAGCAAATGAGCTGTAATTATTGAAAATAATGGCTAATGGGCTGTATGTAGATTTGGAGGCTGACTTCTGGGCCTACTAGGTTGACGATGACGCTGTCCTAAATTTTTTTGACGCGTACGCAAGGCTTTGTTAACTTAGTCAACACACAGCAGTCACTGTTGGATGTCCATCCAACGGCCGCCGTGCTTCTTCAATCTCTGATCTTCCTACTCCAGCCGCCCAAACCAGCGCCGCGGATCGCTCTGCTCCCTCCTTTCGTGGCTGGTTGTGCTGTCGTTAGGCCATCCCTCTAACCACCCACACATCCTGTTATTTTCCGGCGACGTCAGCCTCACCCCGTAGCCGACCAGTCAGCGCTCGTTCTCCCCTCAGCGTGGGCATCCGCTGCGGTGGCATCGCCGGCTCCGGGTGGTTCTCTTCCTGGGCCTCGCCCTCGTCCAACGCGTTTTTGCTCTCGGCGCGGCGAGGTCAACATGGTCAACAAACAATAGCCATCGGAAGAGGCTGACAGTAGGGGCCCACATAGGAAAATGCCTCCTTATTACGCGCAAAATAATGATTCCTCCACCTGTGTAGCGACCCAACTCGGTAAGAGTCGAAGTCTCTGTGCTTACCGTGCTAGTCCCTGGATCGACTTGCTAGCACACACAGTACTCGATGAAATAACAGAAAATAACACACATCTCTTTATTACATCGATAGTCCAGGAGTAATACATTTATTACAAAATAGGGCATAGAGCCAATAACAAATACTGCGGAAGCAAAGTAGTAAATGAGTCCAACTCCACGAGCAAGGTTGAGTGTAGAACATCGACCTATCGCACCTTAATCCTCGTCGGATATATCTACAACGTGATAAGTTGCAGCCATATAGGTCAGTACATTGAATGTACTGGCAAGTCACATCATGAGTGTAATGAACCTACTTGTACATGCAATTTGGCTGGTGGAAAGCTCTAAGTTTAGTTTTGCATAAAGCTAGTTTTTCCCTATTAGAAAAGATGTTATTCTACTACTACACATTTGCATAGGATGAGTTGGCAAACCCAACTCCATCCGTTCCCAAGTTTCATTTAAATCCCAACTGTTTAATTAAAGGTGAGGAGATCTCCCGGCATTTTCACTACTAGATGCTCAAGATGTCCGTGAATCGGGACACGGCTAATCGATTAGGTTGACACTGCAGAGGTTATGCACTTTTCCCCACAAGACTCGACCACCTCCATGATCGGAAGATCGAGACATAGTCTTTCAAAATGCTCCCCTTAACCCACGGATAGGCGGTACACCTACATCGTTCTACATCTGCTAGCCCATCCCTAAGGGGTCACACTAACTACTCAACTAAGCCAGAGCCCATATTGGCTTGTGGCTGCACACGTAAGCTTCTAGACATGAGAATACGATTGATCTCTTTGAGCTCGAAAGTGACGGTCCACTAGTGGTGCACCACCATGGATTGCCCATGCGTGCCCCACTGTACTTCGCCACCATTCCCTCAAGTTTCCGCCCAGGTAGTTCATTAATTAACTTAGGTCCTATTTACTACATTGTCACTCACACTTTACAATGTTCACTCCCCAATCCATGTCTACTTAGCGAAGCAACATAATGTAAACGATGGCGACAATGTCATATGGTTCAGACCTACCTCAATGAACTACTGGGTGAAAAGCATAGTCATGCGGCATCAATTTCTACCATGCAGTCCTACCGCAAAGAACTAAGTGCATAATAAAAACATAGGTAATGAAACATGATCAAGATGTAACTTGCCTTGGTACTGCTGGTTGAATTCTAAAGATCGAAAATATTCGCTTGCACCGCAATCTATCGCAAAGGAGATAAACAAACATAAGCAAACATTCAAGAGAACCAAGAAGAACATGCAAAGCAAAAGTCTCGGAAACCAAATGAACAACATCACACTTAACTAGCATGAAAAATATTCTAGGTGTAAAACAACATAGGCCTATGGTTCAAAAAGTGATGTGAACTATAGTGCGTCCTATGCATACTAGTAAAATATTAATGGGCAGATTCTAGTGTGTGAAAATTATTGTGACAACGGTCCAGGTGATAGGGTTTGGCTACGGTGGCAAAGTGCAAAAAGATTCAATTTAATCGGAGCTACGGTTTGGGAGATATGGCCATTTGAAGTTCAAATTCAAATCTGAATGAATTCAAATTTGAATCTGTCAAAAGTTTGCAAAAAGGATACCACTGGATAGATCTAAACAATACGAAGAATTTGCCGCTGGTTTCATCGAGTTTGGATCTACGGTTAAAAAGTTGTGGCTATGCGAAGTTCAGGGACTAATCTGCTAATTACAGGGACTAAACAGAGAAGAAAATTATTGCGAACAAGTCCCTGGCCACGTGGCGGCTCGTGGCTGGCCGAGCAGCGTCCGCTGCGGAGGCTATACGGCGAACGGCCGCTAAATAAAAAAAAGCGGCGGCGGTTAACTAGAGAAAACCGACGCCGGTTTAAATAAAACCGGCGGTTTAAGGAAACCGCGGTTAACCGCACCTCTTCGCGAAATAAAAAACCAAACCTAATCTAATCTAGGCCGCCCATGCTAGATCGAACGGATGAGGGGGGGCGGCGGCTTACGATGGTGGAGGTGGTGGCGGCGGCACGAAGACGGCGGCGCGCGCTTGGTGACGGAGGGGGCGGCGGCTACGGCGGTCCTCGGCGTCGGGAAGAAGACGGGAGGTGCGGCGCGAGGGCGTCCGGATGGTGGTGGCGGCGGCGTCGGCGACGCCCGGACGGGCGGGCGAGGACGGCGGGGCTCGAGCTCCGGCGAGGTCGGGCGTTGTCGGGCGCTGTCTCGGCGGGACCTAGGCGACAAAAAAATGTCAAACGGATGCGCTGTCGTCGGGAAAACATTTGACGGCGAAGGGGAGCTAGGTGTGCCACGCATTTACTTAAACGGACGACGGAGTGGCGCGGCTCCGGCGAGATGCGAACGGCGACGGCGGCGGCTATGGGCGGCGTGGGAAGATGCGAAGTGGCAGGATGGAGAGAGGGGGTCTTGGCCTTTATATAGGCGAGGGGAGGGCGTCGGGGAGCAGCGGGATAAGCTCTATCCCGAGAGCTTCGGCCGGCGGTTGCGGGAGCGCGGCGTGCGTGCTTATCCAGCGGGAGGAGCGGGAGGTTGGGGACGATGAGGTGGAGCGGGGCCCACCAGTCAGTGGCGGCGGCGGTAGCGAGCGAGGGCGGGCGCGGTCGGTCGACCGGGCGGTAGGGGCGTCGGTATTGGCTGGTTTTAGGCCAAATGGCGATGGGCTGGCCGGGCTGGGGCAAGGCGTCCTCGGGCCGAACTGGTTTCGGTCCAGGCGGGTGAGTGCGTGCGTGTGTTTTTTTTTTAACAGAACACTAAAGTGGTCATAATTAATTCAAATGAATTAATAAAATCACCACAATAATTTATAAAATAACTATGAAATATTTAGAGCCTAATGAACATTAAATTAAGCACAGAACATTTTTGTAAATATTTCCTAATGCAATTAATGCACTTTTTGCTGATAAAATAAATACCAAATAAACTCCAAAACTTCAAATAATATTCAAAATATAATTTCCCACTCTTTTATATTTTTAGGAAGTCATCTTATCCCCTCTCATTTGTTTTTCTCGAGTGGAAAATATTATTTGAATATTTTTTTAAAAACTCCAAAAATGCAAAGAAATATGATATGCATTGAATGATTCTATTAACATCCGAATTTAATAAAAATTGGGATGTTACAAACCTACCCCCCTTAAGATGAATCTCGTCCTCGAGATTCGGGTCACAAAGAAAAAGGTGTGGATGGTCCCGCTCGAGATCTTCTTCTCTTTCCTGTAGCTTCCTCCTCGGTGTGGTGACTCCACTCGCACCTTGCGTAACCACGATGATTTTGGTTCGAGTGATCCTCTCTGCAGCCTCAAGAATCTTAATAGGCTTCTCCTCATAAGTCGATCGCTTCTAACCGAATTGCCTCGAGTGGCATCAGATCTCTCAAAGGAATATCCGCCATCTCTGCATGACACTTCTTCACCGGGAAACATGAAACACATCATGAACTCTGTCAAAGCCTCTGTAATTCCAACCGGTATGCAACCTCTCCTCTGCGTTCGAACTCAGATGGTCCCACAAATCGTGGTGCTAACTTTCCTTTGACTCCAAATCTCTTAATACCTTGAAGTGGAGACACTCAAGATATGCTCTATCTCCCACTTCATAGACCACTTCCTTGCGCTTAGCATCAAGATAACTTTTCGCGCTTTGACTGGCTATCTTAAGTCCGCACTTAATCAACTTGACCTTCTCCTCTGAATCCTCGATCAAATCAGGTCCAAACAATTTATGATCTCCAACTCCATCCCACATCAAAGGTGTCCTGCATTTCCTGCCATACAATGCCTCAAAAGGGCCATCTCAGAACCGGCTTGGTAGCTGTTGTTGTACGAGAACTCTGCGTGGGTAAGTTATCATCCCAACTAGACCCATAGTATAGCGCACAAGCTCTCAAAGATGTCCTCCGTAATCTGATTGACTCTCTCTGCGCCCATCACCAGGATGGAAGGCTGTACTAAACTCTAGCTCGGTACCCAAAGTTTCATGCAACCGATTCCAAAACTTTGAGGTAAACTGTGTTCCTCTATCCGACACGATGCTCCTCGGAACTCCATGCGCATATACAATCCTGGTCATATATATCTTTGCCACTTAGCACTTGTATAGGTGGTCTTCATCGAATGAAGTGAGCAACCTTGGTCAATCGATCCACTATCACCCAAATGGAATCATAACTGAACGGGTCCCGGTAACCCGTGATAAAATCCATACCAAGTTTATCCCATTTCCAATCGTATCGCAACGGCTGAAGTAAACCGCTGGTTTCGATGCTCGCCTTTACTCTCGACATACATCACATATCGCCACATACTCGCAATCTCTCTCTCATACCGCCCACCAAAAACTTTCCTTCAAGTCCAAATACATCTTGGTGTTGCCTGGGTGTATCGAATATGGTGAGTCATGAGCCTCCTGAAGAATCAACTTCCTGATCTCTGGATCATTGGGTACACAAATCCGTTGCTCAAACCATAGGGTTCCACTTTCATCCTCACGGAATCCTTTTGCTTTCCCTTTGCTCATCATTTCCTTTATCTCAGCAATACCTTGGTCCAACTTTTGGGCTTCTCTGATTCTTCCCAACAAGGTGGACTGTACCTCGAGTGCGGCAACATAACCTCTTGGAACTATTTCCAACTGAAGGTCTCTAAGCCCATCACATAACTCCTGAGGTAAACCTCCTGCTGTAAGGGTGTTAACATAACTCTTACGGCTCAAAGCATCCGCCACAACATTGGCTTTTCCTGGATGATAATGCAGACTCATGTCGTAATCCTTTATAAGTTCCAACCATCTCCTTTGCCTGAGATTCAACTCCTTCTGCGTGAAAATGTACTTCAAACTCTTGTGATCCGTGTAAACATCACAACGATTCCCAATAAGATAGTGTCTCCATGTCTTGAGTGCATGCACAACGGCTGCTAACTCCAAATCATGCGTGGCATAGTTCAACTCATGAGGTCGGTTGCCGTGAAGCATAAGCTACAACTTTTCCCTCCCCGCATAAGAACACCTCCAAGTCCCTGACGTGAAGCATCACAATACACCTAAAAGTCCTTGTGTACGTCAGGTAGGATTAGCACTGGGGCTGTAACCAAACGCTTCTTCAACTCTTGAAACCTGGCTTCACACTCTTCAGTCCAAACGAACTTGGTGTCCTTCTTCAACAACGTTGTCATGGGCCTTGCAATCTTAGAGAAATTTTCAATAAATCTCCGGTAATATCCTGCAAGTCCAAGGAAACTGCGAATCTCGCCAACTGTGGTGGGTGCATTCCATTCCGTGACTGACTCTACCTTGGTAGGGTCCACTGCAATCCCTTCACCTGACACAACATGTCCAAGGAATCCGACTTCCTTGAGCCAAAACTCACATTTGCTGAACTTGGCATAAAGTTGATGTTCTCTGAGCTTCTCCAAAACCAAGCGCAGATGTTCAGCGTGTTCCTCCTCATTCTTGGAGAAAACCAATATGTCATCAATGAATACCACAACGAACTTATCCAAGAACTCCATGAACACCTTGTTCATCATGCTCATAAAATAGGCAGGGGCATTAGTCAAACCAAAGGACATGATCAGATACTCATAAAGCCCATACCTTGTGGTAAAAGCTGTCTTGGGTATATCCTTCTCACGGATCTTCAATTGGTGATAACCCGATCGAAGATCGATCTTGGAGAAAACACTAGCTCCTTCTAGCTGGTCAAACAAGTCATTGATCATCGGTAGGGGATACTTGTTCTTGATGGTCACCTCGTTCAAAGAGCGGTAATCCACACACATCCTCAAGGTTCCATCCTTCTTCTCTACTAAGAGTACTGGGCTCCCCAAGGTGATGAACTTGGGCTAATATACCCTTTCTCTAGCAACTCCTTAATCTGTTTCTTGACTTCCTCCAAATCATTAGCGGCATCCGATACGGCCTCTTGAGATAGGTCCGTGCATCGGCAGCAACTCAATCAAAACTCAATCTCCGATCCGGCGGCATACCGTAACTCCTCCGAAATACATCGATAATCCTTCACCACCGGTACTTCTTCCCGACAACTCCCGTAAGAGAGTTCACCGAGTCCTCTTAGGCTTAAGCCCGATACATACTTGATCCTCTTCTTCTCTGGGTGGTGAGAAAATCGATCTACTAGCACAATCGATGGTCCCTCATACTTGGACATCCAATCCATCCCTAGGATTACATCCAACCCTTGTGACTCTAGTATGATCATATCCGTAGGGAAAACATGTCCCCTATGTTCAAAGGCAACTGAAACATCCCCGACTAGCCATAGACTCGGCCCTGGGAACTCACTAGAATGGGTGCCTTAAGAGCTACGGTAGGCAACTTATGTTTATCCACTAATCCCTTGATATGAATGAATGCGATGCACCAAAGGTCAAAAAGAACGAGTGCTGGAAATAAATTAACCAAGAACTTACCAATCATCGCGTCAGTTGTTCATAGACCTCTTCCACATTGACATGATTCACATGCCCTTAGTGAAAGGATTAGGCTTCTTGCCTCCGTAATTCCCATTGCCATTTCCATTTATTCGCTCCAGACACTCATTAGAGTAGTGCCTGCCTTCTTGCATTTGAAGCAAGTGATGTGACTCAGATCCTTCTTCATTGGTGTAGAAGGGTTGAAATGCTGCTGGTTGCCATTCCTCCATTGCCATTTCCATGCTTGTGACCATGGTGGTTGTGCCCATTTCTCCATGCTGAATGTGGCCTCCATGGTTATGATGATTCCTCCAAACTTGCTAGTTCCCGATCCGTAACTTCCCGAGTACGGGCTGTAGCGGGTTTCGTTGAACTCGAGTTATACTTCCCATGACCGTATTTCTCTTACGATTCTCCATCTGCCGGTGCTTGCCTTCGAGAATGGTAGCCTTATCAACCAACTCCCGATAGTTCACAAAGGTCGCCATACCAATCGAACTCCCAACTCATCGCTCACCCTCCAAACTTCTCTGCTATCTGCATCAAGGCCACGCCCCGGTGCATAACGGGCCAACTTATCAACTCATCAAGATATCTTTGGGTACCGTGGCGTCCTCCCCGGCGCAAGTTGCGAACTCCTCTTCTTCGCACTCATGGCTCCACCGAGACATGAGCAAGGCGGAATGCCCGCTGAATCGAGTCCAAGTCACATCCTCCAAGGGTATGTGGTGGTGTAGTTCTCCCACCAAGCGGCGGCCGGGCCATCCAAATTGATGGGCGGCAAACTTCACCTTCTCAAAGATCATTGCATCCTGCCGTGGTTAGCTCCCTTCCTATCTTGCGGAGCCAGTCATCTGCGACGATTGGCTCCGTGCTGCTGGAGAACACGGGTGGTTTCAGCCTCAGAAAACGGGCAAGACTGTCAACTGGGGGTGGCGGCGGTGGGTTGTTGTTGTTCTGGTTCTGGTTCTGAATGACCATCTGCATAAGAGCATTCTGCTGCTGGATCAACTCCGCGAGCTCCGGCGGAAAGTTGAAGTCGAGGTCACGTCTTGGAGGCATCTGATGGGTTTAGAGTGGATGAGAAGTCAGAATAGAATAAGGCCTAGGGAGTAAAATCACACTACCCATATGCACATGATAGCAATAAAACTTCAAATCACTCCAATTCAATTTCACTAAAAGGGGTTCACATGAACAATCAAACCTAAGGTAAGCCATGTCACAAGTTTTGACAAGGTCTCACAAATGAAATAAACTAATCGGATAACGAAATCAAATTCCTAACTCTCATGGTGGTATAAAATCTAACTCTCGTCGGATGAAGACCACCAACCATGTTGACATCAGTGACCTTGCATCACCGCTCGTGTCATCGCTCCAAGCTCATCACCCCGGTCCTTGTCCCGGCCGACATAGGCACCATACGAGTGATCCTCCCGGATGTTTTCTCCTCATCCAGCTTCTCCTCGCCTCCTCAAGCTCAAGCTTCAGATCGCCGATCTTCTCCTGTAGTCGCGCCCAGCTCTCCTCATGCTCGATGCGAAGCGCCTTGGAGTTCCTCCTCGAGATCGGCCTTGCGAGTCATGAGGTTCTTGATGACGATCATGTTGTCGACAGCTCCAGCTCCATCATACGAATGTGATCCTCCATGTCCTGGATATGGGATGCTATCGCCTCGCCCTCCGTGGTACGCACCACATCTCCATTTGCGCCGCGCGTCCGTGACATCACGAAGGAGGTCCTCTTGAGGTCTTCGCCATACTCCTCCCGACGCGCCCGAGAGCAACGTGAGCAGCGATGCCCCTGCCCAAGCCCCATGTTGCAGTATCCACATGGAAATCAATGGGCTTGGTGCGGTTTCCGAGGATGCGTCCAGGGATATGGGCATCGATCCTCCAACGTGTCTCCTCGGGCAGGGTGGCGGTGAAGGTTCCAGTGAATGTGGGAAGCCCAATCTTCAGGTGCTTCACGATCTTCACCAGCTGCCGTCCAAAAGGCATGGTCTCATCGGGCTGCTCAAACTCGACAATGGCGGACGACATCTACATTTTGAAAGGGAAAAGAAATTAGTACAGAAGTAAAGAAGGTACGAGACCAAAGGATATATAGGAAAGTGAAAATAAAGTTTTTATCCTATGGCTTTTCCATTTTCTAGGGTCGCGCCCTACACCAACGTGTGCTCGATACCATCTTGTAGCGACCCAACTCGGTAAGAGTCAAGTCTCTGTGCTTACCGTGCTAGTCCTCGGATCGACTTGCTAGCACACACAAGACTCGATGAAATAATGTAAAATAACACACATCTCTTTATTACATCGATAGTCCAGAGTAATACATTTATTACAAAATAGGCATAGAGCCAATAACAAATATCATGGAAGCAAAGTAGTAAATGAGTCCAACTCCACGAGCAAGGTTGAGTGTAGAACATCGACCTATCGCACCTTAATCCTCGCTTGGATATATCTACAACGTGATAAGTTGCAGCCATATAGGTCAAGACATTGAATGTACCGCAAGTCACATCATGAGTGTAATGAACCTACTTGTACATGCAATTTGGCTGGTGGAAAGCTCTAAGTTTAGTTTTGCATAAAGCTAGTTTTTCCCTATTAGAAAAGATGTTATTCTACTACTACACATTTGCATAGGATGAGTTGGCAAACCCAACTCCATCCGCTCCCAAGTTTCATTTAAATCCCAACTGCTTAATTAAAGGTGAGGAGATCTCCGGCATTTTCACTACTAGATGCTCAAGATGTCCGTGAATCGGGACACGGCTAATCGATTAGGTTGACACTGCAGAGGTTGCGACTTTTCCCCACAAGACTCGACCACCTCCATGATCGGAAGATCGAGACATAGTCTTTCAAAATGCTCCCCTTAACCCACGGATAGGCCGGTACACCTACATCGTTCTACATCTGCTAGCCCATCCCTAAGGGGTCACACTAACTACTCAACTAAGCCAGAGCCCATATTGGCTTGTGGCTGCACACGAAGCTTCTAGACATGAGAATACGATTGATCTCTTTGAGCCCGAGCGACGGTCCACTAGTGGTGCACCACCATGGATTGCCCATGCGTTCTAATCGCATTTCGCCACCATTCCCTCAAGTTTCCGCCCAGGTAGTTCATTAATTAACTTAGGTCCTATTTACTACATTGTCACTCACACTTTACAATGTTCACTCCCCAATCCATGTCTACTTAGCGAAGCAACATAATGTAAACGATGGCGACAATGTCATATGGTTCGCACTCACCTCAATGAACTACTGGGTGAAAAGCATAGTCATGCGGCATCAATTTCTACCATGCAGTCCTACCGCAAAGAACTAAGTGCATAATAAAAACATAGGTAATGAAACATGATCAAGATGTAACTTGCCTTGGTACTGCTGGTTGAATTCTAAAGACTGAAAATATTCTGCTTCGCACTCCGGGCAATCTATCGCAAAGGAGATAAACAAACATAAGCAAACATTCAAGAGAACCAAGAAGAACATGCAAAGCAAAAGTCTCGGAAACCAAATGAACAACATCACACTTAACTAGCATGAAAAATATTCTAGGTGTAAAACAACATAGGCCTATGGTTCAAAAAGTGATGTGAACTATAGTGCGTCCTATGCATACTAGTAAAATATTAATGGGCAGATTCTAGTGTGTGAAAATTATTGTGACAACGGTCCAGGTGATAGGGTTTGGCTACGGTGGCAAAGTGCAAAAAGATTCAATTTAATCGGAGCTACGGTTTGGGAGATATGGCCATTTGAAGTTCAAATTCAAATCTGAATGAATTCAAATTTGAATCTGTCAAAAGTTTGCAAAAGGATACCACTGATAGATCTAAACAATACGAAGAATTTGCCGCTGGTTTCATCGAGTTTGATCTACGGTTAAAAAGTTGTGGCTATGCGGTTCAGGGACTAATCTGCTAATTACGTGGACTAAACAGAGAAGAAAATTATTGCGAACAAGTCCTCGCCACGTGGCGGCTCGTGGCTGGCCGAGCAGCGTCCGCTGCGGAGGCTATACGCTAACGCCGCTAAATAAAAAACAGCGGCGGCGGTTAACTAGAGAAAACCGACGCCGGTTTAAATAAAACCGCCGGTCTAAGGAAACCGCTGTTAACCGCGTACTCTTCGCAAATAAAAAACCAAACCTAATCTAATCTAGGCCGCCCATGCTAGATCGAACGGATGAGGGGGGGCGGCGGCTACATGGGTGGAGGTGGTGGCGGCGATTTACGAAGACGGCGGCGCTGCGCGCGGTGACGGGGGCGGCGGCTACGGGCGGTCCTCGGCGTCGGGAAGAAGACGGGAGGTGCGGCGCGTCCGAGGGCGTCCGGATGGTGGTGGCGGCGTCGTCGGCGACCTCCGGACGGGCGGGCGAGGACGGCGGGGTTCGAGCTCCGCGAGGTCGGGCGTTGGGCGCTGCTCTCGGCGGGACCTAGGCGACGAAAAAATGTCAAACGGATGCGCTGCTGTCAAGGGAAAACATTTGACGGCGAAGGGAGCTAGGTGTGCCACGATTTACTTAAACGGACGACGGAGTGGCGCGTTCGGCGAGATGCGAACGGCGACGGCGGCGGCTATGGGCGGCGTGGGAAGATGCGGCGGCGAGATGGAGAGAGGGTCTTGGCCTTTATATAGGCGTAGGGAGGGCGCTGGGAGCAGCGGATAAGCTCTATCCCGAGAGCTTCGCCGGGCGGTTGGGAGCGCCTTGCGTGCGTGCTTATCCAGCGGAGGAGCGGAGGTTGGGGACGATGAGGTGGAGCGGGCCCACCACCGCTGGCGGCGGCGGTAGCGAAGCGAGGCGGGCGCGGTCGGCCGACCGGGCGAAGGCTGGTATTGGCTGGGTTTAGGCCAAATGGCTGCTGGGCTGGCTGGTTGGCAAGGCAAGGCCCTCGGGCCGAACTGGTTTCGTCCAAAGCGGGTGAGTGCGTCGTGTTTTTTTTTTAACAGAACACTAAAGTGGTCATAATTAATTCAAATGAATTAATAAAATCACCACAATAATTTATAAAATAACTATGAAATATTTAGAGCCTAATGAACATTAAATTAAGCACGTAACATTTTGTAAATATTTCCTAATGCAATTAATGCACTTTTTGCTGATAAAATAAATACCAAATAAACTCCAAAACTTCAAATAATATTCAAAATATAATTTCCCACTCTTTTATATTTTTAGGAAGTCATCTTATCCCCTCTCATTTGTTTTTCTCGAGTGGAAAATATTATTTGAATATTTTTTTTAAAAAAACTCCAAAAATGCAAAGAAATATGATATGCATTGAATGATTCTATTAACATCCGAATTTAATAAAAATTGGGATGTTACAACCTGATAGCTGGGACCCACCGGAAGGGTCTCTGTATTTCAAGAAAAAATGTTCCCCCCGCTGTCAGCTCGGACCCACCGGAAATGCCTCCTTATTATGCACAAAAAAATGAATACTCCCCCTGCTAGCCGGGACTCACCTTGGTGGAGGTCGACTTGTGGGCCTACTAAGTTTACGGGACGGAGGGCTTTGTCAACTTAGTCAATATGAACGACTCTAGCTCCAAAGGATCGTGACGATGTCCATCCAACGGTCAGTAGTGCTTCTTCACCTCTGTCTTCGTGCTCACCGCCCAAAGCAGCGCCGGTGTCGCAGGCTCCTCGCCTCCCATGGCCGGGTCAGGATGCCGCGGAGGCCTCACCGCCCCTACTACTCCCACCGCTGGCCGCATCCTCTACTCACCCACACCCCTGTTATTCTCGCGGGCGACGGCAGCCTCACCTCGCATCTCTTCTCCGGCATCCATAGCTGCGTTTCCCGGCCCGCCGTCGTCCCTTCCTAGGCCTCGCCGTCGTCCACCACCGTGGTGCTCTCGGCGCGGCGTGGTCAATGTGGTAAACGACCGACTTCCATAGAAAGAGTGCTGTGCGTGGAGAGGCTGACAGCTGGGTCCATGGCGGCCGCAAGGAAGTGCCTCCTTATTACGCGCAAAATAATTATTCCTCCACCTAACAGCTGGGACCCACCGGACGGGCCACCATATTTCGCGAAAAAAAGTTCCCCCCTGACTGCTGCGATCCACCAGCTACACCTTCGCACGCAAGGAAGTGCGTCCGGGCAAAAAACAAATGATTCGCCCCCCTGACTGCTGGGACCCACCAGCTACATCTTCGCACACAAGGAAGTGCGTCCAAAAAACGATTCGCTTCTAACTGCTGGGACCCACTAGCTACATCTTCGCACGCAAGGAAGTGCGTCCGCAAAAACAAAACGATTCCCCGACCGCTGGGACCCACCAGCTACATCTTCGCAGTAAGGAAGTGCTCGATACCGGGACCCACCTGGTCAAAGCGCACGAGCGTTGTCATTCTCGTCGCGAACATGTACGTATATACCGGTCGATGTAGAGGCGCCGCGCGTCGTAGTAGAGGCGCACACGTAGCATGTACACGCACGCATAACGGCGAGGGTGCAAGAAAGAAAATACGCCATGTACGCATAAACAGTGGGTCTCGAACGCCTACCGCGATACGCATATGGCTGGGTCGGAACGGAGAAACAGCGCCGTCGTCGTGTTCATGGGGAGCCAACCGGCTGGGTCGGAACGGAATGCGTGGTCGTGTTCATCGAGAGGGCTTGGATGGAACAGGCGATGGAACGAGGCCTGGCGTACCGCACAATGGAGGAAACGGACCTCCTACGCTCGAACGAGGTCCCGCTGATCGGAGGGTGTGGCGCATCGCAAAACGGAGGAAATGACCTCCTACAATAAACGGGGTCCTGTTGATCGGGAGGTGTGGCGCGATCGCAAAACGGACAAAACGGACGCCCCACGGTCAAACGGGGTCCCGTTGATCGGGAGGGTGTGGCGCATCGCAAAACGGATGAAACGGACCTCCTACGGTCGAAACGGGGTCCTGTTGATCGGGAGGGTGTGGCGCATCGCAAAACGGATTTAAACGGACTTGTGTTGGAGCGCCACGGTCAAAACGGGGTCCTGTTCATTTGAGGGTGTGGCGTGCATCGCAAAACAGACTCCACGGATACTGCTCATCTGCACCGCCGACCTCC
Organism: Aegilops speltoides; assembly: GCA_021437245.1. Lineage (NCBI taxonomy): Eukaryota > Viridiplantae > Streptophyta > Magnoliopsida > Poales > Poaceae > Aegilops > Aegilops speltoides. The sequence goes on along the minus strand of CM038142.1, from coordinate 565,462,852 downwards.
TCCACCTCCACGGGCTACCGTCGACCTCCTCCAGCCTCCACGGCTCCTGCTCATCCAGCCTCCACCAAGCGCTACTCCACCGGCCATCGCTCAACAACCCTCCACGGGCACCCTCCACCGCTCACCGCTCATCCAACCCTCCACACCACGGGGTCCTGCTCAAGCACCCTCCACCGCTTCATCTGCTCATCCAGCCTCCACACCACGGGTCCTGTTCATCTAGAGGCAACGCAACCGCCATCGCTCATCCACCCCCGCAACTCTCACCGCTCATGCCGGACGTGGCCTAACGTGCGTTCGTTGTCGGTTCGTTCATTTGGGTACGTGGGGTGCGGGTGGGGCCCTACGCGCTCCCGAAGTTGGGTGCAATCCGTCAAACCGGTCGGTACATCTTTGTGGAAGGGGTGGTTTCGGTATGGCGGAGGGACCCTCGGTCGCACCTCTCCGCCGCATCCATAAGCGTGCCCAATTTTTTCCACGTGATCTTGTGCCCTACGAGAACGCGCATAAAATTTCCCATTTAGAGTCCGTATGCATTTACTACAATTTTCGGGCGAAAACCGGAAAATACTGCCCGGACGTAGTATAGCGTCGTTAGTTGTCGGTTCGTTCATTTGGACGTGGAGTGCCGGTGGGGCCCCAGCGCGCTCGAAGTTGGGTGCAATCCGTCAAACGGTCGGTACTTGCTGTGGAAGGGGTTGGTTTCGGTATGGCGGAGGGACCCTCGGTCGCACCTCTCCGCATCCGTAAGCGTGCCCAATTTTTCCTAGTGATCTTGTGCCCTACCAGAACCGCCGCATAAAATTTCCCGTTTGAGTCCGTATGCATTTACTACAATTTTCGGGCGAAAACCACGAAAATTGCGGACGTGGCATAGCGTCGTTCGTTGTCGGTTCGTTCATTTGGGCTTGGGGTGCGGGTGGGGCCCTACGCGCTCCAGAGTTAGGTGCAATCCGTCAAACAGGTCGGTACATCTTTGTGGAAGGGTGGTTTCGGTATGGTCGGAGGGACCCTCGGTCGCACCTCTCAACCGCATCCGTAAGCGTGCCCAATTTTTCCCGTGATCTGTGCCCTACCGAGCGCCGCATAAAATTTCCCGTTTGAGTCCGTATGCATTTACTACAGATTTCCGGGCGAAAACCACGAAAATCTGCCGGACGTGGCATAGCGTCGTTCGTTGTCGGTTCGTTCATTTGGGCGTGGGGTGCGGGGTGGGGCCCTACTGCGCTCCCAGAAGTTAGGTGCAATCCGTCAAACGGTCGGTACTTGCTGTGGAATAGGGTGGTTTCGGTATGGCGGAGGGACCCTCGGTCGCACCTCTCCGCCGCATCCGCCAGCGTGCCCAATTTTTCCCTAGTGATCTGTGCCCTACCGAACGCCGCATAAATTTCCCGTTTAGAATCCGTATGCATTTACTACAATTTTCGGGAAAAAACCACGAAAATACTGCCGGACGTGTATAGCGTCGTTCGTTGTCGGTTCGTTCATTTCGGGCGGGTGCGGGTGGGGCCCTACAGCGCTCCCGAAGTTAGGTGCAATCCGTCAAACCGGTCGGTACTTGCGTGGAAGGGGTGGTTTGGTATGGCGGAGGGACCCTCGGTCGCACCTCTCCGCCGCATCCGTGGCGTGCCCAATTTTTCCTAGTGATCTTGCCCTACCGAGCGCACGCATAAAAATTTCCGTTTAGTCGTATGCATTTACTACAATTTTCGGGCGAAAACCACGAAAATACTGCCGGATGTGGCATTAGCGTCGCGTTAGTTGGCGGATTCGTTCATTTGGAGCGTGGGGTGCGGGTGGGGATACCCTGCTCTCCCGAAGTTAGGTGCAATCCGTCAAACCGGTCGGTACTTAGCGTGGAAGGGGTTGGTTTGGTATGGCGAAGGGACCCTCGGTCGCACCTCTCCGCCGCATCCGTAAGCGTGCCCAACTTTTTCCTAGTGATCTTGTCTGAAAACCACGAAAATACTGCCGGACGTGGCGCAAAGTGCGGTTGTCGGCGCTAAAATTGGATTTTGAAAGCATTCGATTCGATCGGTTGGGACTCCCTTTTCGAGTTTTGAAGCTAGAGGTTTCCCTCAAAGTAATTTAAAAATATTTCAGAAAATGTAAATGAATTTAAAAACTCTTGTATTCATTCATATATGTTAATGAATTTAAAATATTCTCTGATTCATAAGTGTTACTTGAATTTAATAAAATTTCTGGAAATGTTAGTGAATTAAAATATATCACCTTTTAATTTTTTCTTCTTTATTTCTTATATTTTGTATTTCAAAATTTCAATTTTTCATCGACCGGCTATACTATATGGACATATTTAAACAAAATCTGAACATTTACTGAAGCGCTTTATAAACATATACATAAACTTTTTTATTTTATGTGTTTTCATGATTTTTTATTCTACAAATTTTTGATAATTGTATACCTTATTCTGTCCTATGTATATTCGATGAAATTTTTTAAATATATTATGAACATTTTTATGCATAGGTGGAATATTTTGAATTTTTCTCAAAATAAGCGTTCTATATTTAGCTAATTTTTTAACAATTTTTGAAGACAAATTTAAACAAGACTCCAACAAACTAGATTGAACATAGATATATTTTACATAGTCCATTCAACATTACGAAATCAGATAAGTTTTCCAAACATAAGCGATACATAGTTCATACTTAGAAAAAAATCTAGTCCTCCTCCTCGTCGCTAGCCAGCGGATCGATGACCTCCCGGCGTCACGCCGTCACCGCCGTCACCCGCCCTCGTCGTAGGTAAATGGGCACAGGCCAGCTCCCGGTCGATGTCGTGCGTCGTCCGGCGACTCGGCGCCTCCGCTGCTTTCTTGAGACCCTTGGCGGAATCGCCGCCGCCGCGCCGAGATCGCTGCCGCGCTGCTGGCGGCCTCCCTTGCAACCGCCGCCGCCTCTGCGGCGCCCTGCTAACGCGCAGCCGAGGCGGCAAGAGTAACCAGCGTGTCGTCGGGATCACCGTCCTCGAAGAACCACCTGCTCGTGGCGAGTTCCACCTCCGGCGGATCGGGATCGCGGCCGCCGTCGCCAGTGGTGGAGAGCCCGGCAACGCGGCGCTGCTGGGCGAGGCAGCGGGACAAGAAAGCGGCGGCGATGCCCCGGCGAGTCGGCGTGACACGGACTCCGCCCGGCTATGCAGCGCCGATGGCGGCGGCGTAGTCTTTGCCCGTCGAAAAGCGTGGCGGCGGCGATGTTGTTGCGGCGCGGTCCGCTTCTCCTCAGCGGTGGCGCGGGACCCGCGCGTCGGGTAACCGTCCTTTCGAGCTTCGATCGTGCGGAAGGCGGCAACCAGCGGCACGAGCCCGAACGGTGCAGCTCCTCCGTCTCCGGCGTGCTCGAGCTCGGCAGCCCGCCTTTGGGCCCGTCGTCGCCGCGGTGCGGGCTGCTGCGCGATGAGCGACATACGCCGGCAGGATTTTGGGAGGTGAGGCAGGAGAGTGCGAGCAGGGGCGGTGTTTTGCGGCGGCAGGCGAAGCGAATTTTATAAGGAAACGGCGCGAAGCGGCGGCGGTCGGTGGGCTTTCAATCGCGCAGCGGTCGAAAGCGGCCGGCGAGCGAGGCGAAGCGGCGGCGCAAGCAGCAGACGGGGCGGCGCGAGCGCAAGCGAAAGGGCGAAGCGGCGGGCGCAGTTCCACGCGCCAGCAGCGCTTTCCGGCGGCAGCGGTTTGACCACCGGCAGCAGCGGCAGAAAAACATTCAATCGAAGCAACAGCATGGCGGCGGCGGCGAACAGCGAAGGGCGGCGAAGCGGCGAAGCGGCTGGCAGACGGGGAGCGAAGCGGCGAAGCGGCGAGCGAAGCGGCAGGGCGAAGCGGCGGAGCGCAGTTCCGCAGCGCCACGGCGCTTTCCCGAGCGGCGGTTTGACCACCGGCAGCTTGACCACGGCGGGAAAAAAAAACCGTCGTCGCCACAGTAAAAAAATGTAGGCGTCGTCGTCGGCGTGCCGTAGTGCGTCGCGGGGAGGGCTGAGGGAGGGCTTGGCAAAGACCATCCTACCCTTTTAAGTTTTGAAGCGAAGGGGTATAGGACGATCTGGACCGTTGATGTTTTTAGGGGGTTGTATCGAAGAACAAGTGATCTATTATAATTATAATTAGGCGTGCAGTATGCATGTGTTAGCCAATGCATACTGTGCTAGCAGGTACCATGGTGATAGTTTACTTGTAACTACAATTCTCTTGACTACCAGGGAAGGGAGCATACCACGGGAGTTTTCAAACGCATCTTCTGAAGACCCTGATCGACTATCTGCAATGACACGGGCCTTGTAAGTAGTACGTACTGTATTTCATAATGTGACTCGAATCTTGCAACAGAGAAGAGCACTATGCATATTTTAGTGCATGATGAGAAAGCGAGAACAATCACTGAGGTTATGAAACGGTGATTTTCTTTAATCAAATTAAAGCATGATACACTGAAATTGTTTATTTGAGCTCTTGCAGTACTAGCTTAGTTTTACTTGCGGCATTTATCAGAATCTCCAAAGCTGAAGTGAGATTTCATAAATGACACCTTAGTCTTCTGCACAATCTAGGCTGGCCGATTTGCAGCGCCCTATACATTAAATCACATCTACTGTATACTCAGCCGTCCCAAAATAAGTGTGCCAACCTTGAACTGTTCAAGGTTTTTTTTGCATTCAATCTGGGAGCTTTATTCAACAAAGGAACTCCAGCATCATCCGCCAAAAGGCTGGCGAGTAGGAAGGATGGTCTAGATCCAGTCCAACTTTCTGTTACCATCGGTGTGCATGCATGTTTAGCACAAAGGTGGGTCGGTATGTTGGCCGATCTGTTTACATGTTGCACATCAAATAAAGAAAAATAAGCTAGCTCTCCAATTTCTAAAACTAAAGGCCATAACAAAAGATTGTTGTGGCGAGTGTTCGAATTAACAATCTCGGGCAATCTGTTTCCATGATCACATGGGAGAAACCGCGCAGAGTTAGCAAAGATAACTCCATCTCATGGCGCCATGGTCTCTCCTATGAAGGGATCCGATATCCCAGATGGGGTTTACTCAAGCTCCCAGCAAGCGGTCTGGGGCGTGCAACACCTCCCTTTTACACCTTGTTGTGGTCCATATCCTGACCGCATCAGTATTTATTTGGATAACACCTTCCTCAAAAGGTATCAACCAAAACCTGGAAGCACCGAAGCATGTGAGAGAGGAATATCGAGCAAAGCCAAGTCCTCCGAATCCTCGGACTGATGTAAGCGGATCAAGTTGATCATTATCATGAGTTACTCTATTCCTAGAGTGCCAAATAGCCCACATCACTGAGATCATCTGAGCCCTTTCAAATCAGAGAAACGCCCATCACAAATAATGTCACGGGCTCATGTATGAGGGTGCAAGCGTGGCCTTGAGATCGAACATTGCAACGCTTGTTCCCAAAACAACTTGAGACACTTATTTTGGGGCGGAAGCGTATAAAATTAGCAGAAGTTGGTTCCTCGTAAAGAAAAGAATATCACGAATCTGCTGAATTTGGTTCCTTGCAATATCTGAACTTGTCCGATGGAAATAGTTCAGCTCTGGGCCCCAAATTCGTGAGAGGTCGAACCAGGGAAGGCAGTCGATTTGGTGGGAGGATAGAAGCGGCGGTGCTCTATTGAGAATACTGAGAGAAAGAAGGAGAGGCGCGGAGGAGGATGCGTGCTTACACAGAGTTCCGCAGCCGTTGCTTCGTCCTGAAACGCGGGCGTAGATTCCCATTGAGTGGAGTGCGCCCGGCGGAGGCGGCGGAATCGTTTGCTTCCAGTTCGATCCAGACCATCGGTGCGGCTCGGCCTTTATACAGGCGGACAGTCGGGACCTGGCCGGGCGAACAACACGCCCGTCGCTCTGGGCAGGCCCAGCAACGGTAGGCATGCTCGCACGCTCTTGCTCACCGGAACGCCTTATTTGCTCGCTCTCACCTAAAAAAACCTTTCTCGCTCGGTTAACTTTAGAAAAATATGAGTTAAAAAAACTCTAATTTTTAAAAAGGTTTGCTGCTACTGACTCCCCCCCCCCCTCCCCTCGCGTCGCCTCTCCTGAGGCGACTCGGGAGCGAACCCTAGATCCTCCGCTTCCCTCCTCTCATCTCCCTCCGCCTGCTGCAGAGGTGCTCGCCAGCCTGTGCATGACACCTATGAAGGTGGCGGCGGGGATCTGGTGGCTCCGCCTTCGCACCTTATTTGCTCGCTCTCACCTAAAAGAACCTTTCTCGCTCGGTTAACTTTAGAAAAATATGAGTTAAAAAAACCCTAATTTTAAAAAAGGTTTGCTGACATGACTGCTGACATTTCAAAAAAGTTCATGAGTTTGAAAACATTCATGTATTTGAAAAAGCTCCCATTCGTCTCCGTCACGAACTGATCCTCGCATCTTAGTGTTGTCGCCCCGAGCTCATGTAGCCATCGTCTGTCTTTGTGGGGAGGGGGCATGGCATCATCTCTCCCGCTCGCTCATCGGGCGGGAAACTTTTGTTTTCAGCATCTCTATCTCCTCATGGTTATGGTGGTTCATGGTGCCGAGGCCACCACAAGGGGCGTGGGCTCTGGGCGACAATCTTGGATATGTCGTGCGCGTCACCGCGGTAGGCATTCGATCTTGTCTATCCAACTAGCTAGGCGTGAGAATTTAATCTATTTTCTATGTGTTGGCAACTGGACTTTGAAAAAGATTTGCTCTATATTATAAGTACGTACGTGGCATTCGATGAAATGGGTGGTGCGCATGCTTATGTGGGAAAGGGAAAAACTAGTCGTGGTGACAGACGGTGGTAAGCGGTGACAACAGGGCTTGGCAGAGGTGGGATTCGTTTGCCGGCTTGCCGCCACTATTCAAGTCTCCGGTCGGCAGTTGGCACCGCAACCTAGTCGCAGACGCGGAAGGTGACAGCAACCGCAATTTGCATGTTGTTGCGGCTATGGGACAGGCAGCAACTCATGGCCAAGATTGAGTGGAGTGCCGTCAGCGTGCATGAAAGATGGAAACATTTTGGTCTACCTACGCCGGCGGCAAGGAGGTCGGTGGCGGCACAAGACGAGGGCGCTGGCGACGGGAGGGTTTGAAGAAGACGTCAATTAAGGCAGCGTGATGTGGTAGGCGTGCACATTTTCTTTCAGTCTTGCTAAGTCTCGGTCGACTTAGACTTTATTATGTCTCAATCGATGCTTTATTCGTTAGATCATACATTGAGATCCATGCAAAAAAATCAGATTTTTTACATGGTATATGTTATGATTGAGACCAAAATGCTACATCGGCGACCCTATCTGGGGCTTTTACGGACCCTTCCTTTCAACTAAACTTTGCCCCCCCTGATTTTCAGGGTGGTGGGGCCCGCCCTCTCCTTTGTCCAATCACATCCGCCAACTCAAATTCTCCTGTAAAACGCCCGTAAGAGTCCGTTGATGTAGCATTGCCGGATTGAGACTAATTTCCAATCCACCGAGGCCTAGCCATACCCTTTTCCATTTTATTTATTTTTCGACATTGCGTTGAACGTACGTATGACGATTCCATCGAAACCGAAATGGCCACGTACGTGCGCACCAGCAGCTCCCATCGAATCCGAAGTTCCGAAAGTGCGGTGCGCAAGAGGATTTCCTCGTTTTGTTTCGGATTTGGAATTGGATTTGGGTTTGGAGACGCCGGCACCCAGCGATGGGCGCCTCCTCCGATTCGGACCCTTCTTGTTCGTTTCTTGCCCAGGACGGCCTCCGATCGAGCTCTCATATATAGCCACCCGTATCAACCATTGGTTTCATACTGCGTTTTGCAAGCCCTCGAGCGCTCGCAATGGCGCACCACGTCGTCGTCGAGCACCTGCACTCGCCCGAAGCCGTCGACGAGGCCATCTTCCGCAGGCCGAGACCCAGCGGCTGGTGGTCGTCCGCTTCGGCCAGAGCGCACACTGACTGCCTGCGCGTGGACGCCGCCATGGCCGGCCGCCGCCGCCGAGCGCGTCGGCCCCGTCGCTGCGCTCTACGCTGTCGACATCGACGAGGTGCAGGACTTCAACGCCATGTACGAGCTCCACGTGAGGCCCTGCACGGTCATGTTCTTCTACGGGAACTTTTGCGTCGACGTACGCGGCCCCGCTCTAGGGAGGACATCGTGTGGGCCGCGTACGGCCGCGATGACTTCGCCGGCCTTGTCCTGGCGGTGCACGAGAGAGCCAGGGCTAGGCGCCGCATCGTCGTCCTCGGCTAGCTAGGAGCTGACAGCGGTACAGTAGCACGGTTTCAAGGTTATTATAATTATTTTTAAGAAATTTATTATGCTAGCATCTAGTATTGTCCATGCATGTAGTATGTGATAAATATCGATGTTTGAAGATCTCACAAGTGCTTTCACAATATGCTTGTCATTCAGGATCAGTGGGAATTCATGTGGATTTTTACTGCTCTTCTTGTTTCAGTGAAGTGCGTCATCAGTCCATTAGCTCAAACATATTGCACACTTTAGCCAGACAACTCAGGAGTTGATTGATTTAGTCCACAATAAATTAATTATATTGACCAATTAACACCAAAGCAGTGTGAAGTTAATGCACATTCCCAGGTCGGTTTGGCCTTAATTTTTGAGCAAAGAAACGCCCTCTCCGATTTCATATAAAGAAACCCAGTTCTAGTAGTAGCAGCCTCCTAAACATGACATGCAATGAAACTAAGGTAGCTAGGCTAAATATTAAAAGGTTTGGCCTTATTTGATAAAATTATGGAGTTTAGAGTAGAGGTTTATGACCTAAACCGATCAATCTGTTTCTGAGTTGTTGGCCTAAAATGTGCAATTAGTTGAGTTAATACACTAATGGCGCATTTCATCACTGCTGAGTAAGGTGACCGACCGGTCCATGGTTGGCCCTCTCTGCCGGCCCATTTTACAGGAGGATCCATCATTCATTATTGCAAGATCCTTGAAAACATTTATGCATTGAGTTGATATGTGTTCAAAATTGTCTGGCAGCTCGTTAAGTAGGATGTTCTTGTCATCCAGTACTAGCATAGCCGTGTCCAATTCACGAGGCTCTTGTCGAACTGGATGGATGCATACAACCGATAATATATGCTTTCAAAAGTGTACGTGGTAATGCAAAGCATTTTTTCAAGACCACGCAAGAAATTGCGTGCCTTTTGTATTATGACTAAGACAACCACACACGAGCGCCTAGCACGTCATAAAGCAAGGAAAAGAAGCAACTCTACATAAGCACGGCGTCCGTGTGCCTTCTTGTGCAAACCTTTCTCTTTTCGAGTTCTCGGTGACATAGAGGCTCATGAGGTACATGAAGCAGGATATGCCGACTAACAGGACTAGCTTTTCTATAATCCACAAGGTATTATGCGAGTTCCTTTTTTCGAGGAAGTTCTTCTTACTGTTCACCATCCATCAACTCAAGCTGGGGAGTATTTTCTCTTGTGCCCGACGGAGGATATTGAGTTTGAAATCAGCAATCGATTGATCCTGTAGACTCTCGGGTAGATCTTGGTACACCTTGTTCATCAGCTCTGCAAAAGCTTCCTTAACTCTAGTGTCGATAATCAGATCATCGATCTTAAGAGCTTGTGCACACTTCACTTTCCTCAACCAACACTTTGGTTAAATTCTGGATTATCTCTAAAAGGAAAAAGAACAAATAGTCGACTTCCTTAACATACTTGTAGGCTCAAAGCAGAAAAAGAAAGAAACATGGAGGTTTGGTTCAAATCGGGCAAAGTTATGAAGAAGTGATTGGATCGATAAACAAATCATAGCACAAAAGACCTATAAAGATGAAGCAACCGCGGATCGAAAACACAGGCCTCGAGCTACTCGGGGATCAGCGGCCGGTGTGCAGTGGGCCGAATCGGGAAGGCGAGCTATTCCTATATAGATTATGCAACCAACCATCAAGACCTATATACATCAGAGTACCTTCTTATTGATGGCTGCCGGTGGGCGAATCACCATGAGGCGGCGGCTTGTGGATGGAGGTGGTAGCGTTGTCGCGAGGCAGACCATCGGAGAGCTCGTGCGGCGGCATGGTTGACTTCGCGAGGATTGAGGGAGGAATTATGCGAGATGAGGGATTTGGGCGAACATGGACATACAATGTGTGTGTCATGGGCGGTCTCCTAGTGCTTTGGGCTCTTTAACTATGGCCCAGCGAAGCATTGTAATGCCCTCGATGCGGCTATATCTCCCGCGTGTCGAAGCCACGACTTAGAGGCATAACGCATTGAAAGCAATGTCATAAGTGAGGTAATCTTCACACAAACCCAAGTAATACATAAGGGAAAGATACATAGTTGGCTACAATCGCCACTTCACACAAATACATGAATAAAGCATTACATCAATCGAGATACAATCAAGGTCCGACTACGGAACCAAAGTAAAGAAGAACCCCAAATCGACAAATGGTCCCGATCGACCCCAAGCTGGGCTCCACTCTTGATCAACTAGAAGCGAAACAACACAAAGGGCAAGATCTTCATCGAGCTCCTCCTTGAGCTTGGATGTGTCACTGCTTCATTAACCAAGGCACACCAAACTGGTTTTGGAAGTATCACGGTGAGCCACGAGGACTCAGCAATCCCATTACCATGGGTATCAAGACTAAAAAGCTTAATGGGAAAGGAAGGGGTAAAGTGGTGAGGTTGCGCAGCGACTAAGCATATATGGTGGCTAACATCGCAAATGAGGCGAAAGAACAAAAGCGGAGCAGTGCGTCAACTAGCAATGATCAAGAGGTGATCACGAACACCTACTTCGTCAAACATAACACGAAACCGTGTTCACTTCCGGACTCCGCCCGAGAAGAGACCATCACGGCTACACACTTTCGGTTGATCGTTTTAATTGGATCAAGTGTCAAGTTGTCTACAACCAAACATTAACAAATTCCCATCGCCACATAACATAGACACGGCTCTCGAAAGTTTATACCTGCAGGGGTGTCCCAACAGCCCATGACAAGCTCTCGCGATCATCGAAGGAATAGACCTTCTCCCAAGACACTCCGATCGGACTCGGTATCCGGTACATCAAGACATTTCGACAATGGTAAAACAAGACCAGCAAAGCCGCCCGGCGTGCCGACATCTGATAGTAGCAGGCGTATCTGCGTCTCGAGGCCACGACAGGATGAGCTAAGCGTCTGAGTACCGGCGTAACCCAAGTTGCCAAGGGATGGTCCATACGGTGCTCTAGTTTGGACCAGCGCTTAGACAAGCACCGGCCGGGGGGCTATAATAAAGATGACCCTTGGGTTAATTACTCCCAAGGGAAAAGTAGGTGGTGGTGAGGCAAATGGTAAAAGTCAATGTTGGGCCTTGCTAGACAAGTTTTATTCAAAAGCAATGTCGAGGGGTCCCATAAATCACCCGACGAGTAGTAAAGCATAAAATCCAGGAATATAACACGGTATGGCGGAAACTAAGGCGGCAAGAGTGGAACAAAACACGGGCATAAGGCCGAGCCTTCCACCCTTTACCAAGTATATAGATGCATTAATAATATAAGAGATATTGTGATATCCCAACATAAACCCTGTCCACCATGGAGCAATCTTCAACTTCACCTGCAGCTAGCAACGCTATAAGAGGGGCTGAGCAAAGCGGGAACATAGCCAAACAACGGTTTGCATAGGAATGGTGTCAAAGGTTAGAGGTTCATGGCAATATGGGATGGCTAGACAAACATGTAATAGGTAGCGCAGCATAGCGAAAGAACGAGGCAACTAGCATAGCAATGATAGTAGTGAGATCGAGGTAGCGGTCATCTTGCTGAAAATCCATAAGGAAGAAGAGCGAGTCCATGAAGAAGACAAGCGGACGTGGTCGAGCGAATCCTCACAACTCCGGAGCAAGCGAAGCTAACGAGAGAAGCAACCGGAAAGAAACAAACAACATAGTGAACACACAAGCATGATCATGGCATGATGCACAAACAAGTATGATGCATGTCGGTTTAATGAGGCATGTACGGCATGGCAAAGTGCAACAAACAACACTACAAATTAAGTGGAGCTCAATATGCAGCGAGTTGCATATTGGCCAGAATACCTCCACATCAATTATTTAGTTCTCTCTAATTATAAGCTACTCAACAATATTAAATGTTGATTAACATGGCAAGGGTGAAGCATAACAAAACTACCTAACTAGGCAAGTTTAAATGAGGCGGAAGAACAAACAACAATTCGGAAAATCCCCATGTGCATATTTTAAGGTTTGGTACTGTTCTGCCCTAAACACAATTTTAGAGTTGTTAAACATGCAAGATGAGTGCGCCATGTTAAACTAGGCAAAATTCTACCCCATTTACATATAAAGAACATTAAATTGAATTCACGGTTATTTAGTTATGAAATAAATCATTTTAGCATGGCATTAGAGCAAATTTAAACAAACAGCATTTTAAACATTTTAAACATGGATGAAAGCACCATATTATTAAACTAGATGAAAAACTAAGCATTTTACATATATAAAGTTTGTTTTAATCCGATGCACAGTTAATTAATTATTAAATGCATGAGGTCTAGGGGTTTTACGTAAAAGCAGTAAATCATTGGAAAATAGACAAATTCGCATGAGGGAAAAAAACAACGCATCGGGCTGAAACTGCAGGCTGGCCCAAGCTGGAAAAAGAAAAAAAAAAAGGAGGCGGGGGGGTGGCCTCACCCTTGGGCTCTTAGCCGGTCGGAAGAGAAGGCGAGCAGGAGCCAGCTGACATTTGGGCTGGGCAGGCGGTGTGAGGCGCGCAGCCCTGTGAGGAGCTGGGCAGGCGCTCTGGCTGGGGCCCATCTGGCGTGTGTGGTGGTGTCGTCTCCCTCGATCCGATTGGGATCGGGGGCAAGCGAGGCCAGCTGGCCTTGGCGAGAGACGTCATGCAATGAGGGCGAGGCGAGGCAGTTCTGAGGAGGCCAGGCGATGCAGGAGGCAGGGGTCGCTGGAGGCGGTGTGGATCATGGCCATGCCTGATCATCGGGCGGACCAGAGCGGCAGCGGCGTGACAGCTTTCGAGAAGCAGGCTTGTGGCAGAGCCAGCTCCGGAGGTGGCGGCAGCGAAGCGTGGCCCAGCAGCCTTGAGCACGGGCAGCCAGCGGCGTGGTCAGCGGCAGACGCCAGCGAGCGAGGCGGCGGCCAGCGAGGGGCAGCCAGGCGCAGCCTGGCAGCAGCTGTGAGACAGGCTCATGTGAGTCCGATCCGGGTCAGCGGGCAGCGAGGCAGTGGGATCTCTGGTGGCTGATGTGGCCTTGTTGTGTGGAGGAGGGAGGCGGAGGAGGTGGCGTGGCACGATGGGATTGGCGGAGCGGCGTGGCGGCGAGGGTGGACACGTCGGCGGGTCGGACGTGTCCGTGACCGAGAACGAATTTAGGGTTTGATCTGTGGGAAAAGCAGGGAGGTCTATATATAGAGGTAGAGAGCTAGGGTGTCCAAATGAGGAGCGGTTTTCGCCGTGTGATCGTGATCGAGCGACCGAGAGCATGAAGGAGGTTTGCTGGGTTTTGGGCCACTTTGGAAGGGTGTTGGGCTGGAAACAAAAGAGGCTTTCCACGGTTACCGTTAACCGTTGGAGTATAACGACCTCAAATGGCACGAAACTTGACAGGCGGTCTACGGTGCTATACCAAGGCGCTTGGCAAACCTCGAACCATTCTGAAAGTTTAATACCCGCACAAGAAGAGGCAAAAAGGGAGCAGCAGGAGGACATAGGAGTGCGGATTGCAAAAGCAGACAGCGAGGAAAAAGGTTGGGATGCATGAGGCGAACATGTAAGCAAAATGAAATGCACATGATGACATGATAAAATGCAAATGATGACATGGTGAAATGCAACACATAAGCAATGACATGGCAGCGGCAATGAATAATGGCGGACACACAGGCAACGACTCGGAGGCGTTACAACACTCCACCACTATGAGAGGATCTCGTCCGAGATCTAGGATGTACCGGAGGAAAGCGGAAGAGGAAGAGTAGAGGTAAAACTAAGTTGCTTCTTTGACCAATGAGTGAAACCAATGAACCTTGAAAGGTTGAGCAATCTAAAAGAAAAGAGTACAACGAGAGATGAGCGAGCTTGCAAACAATCCGGTAGAAAAAGGAACACGAATTATTACGAGAATTTGAAGGATGAAAGACATGGAAATAAGAGCTTCACGAGCGAAAAGAATATGACCACATTGGTATAATGAGATAGCCAAGGAACAAGAATGGCTGAATTTGGACAGCTCTCCGTTGAAAAGAAGAAGAAAAACTTGATGAGATGAAAAGATATTAAGAGATGATACAACACTCGGTTAAATGGATAAGCAAGAAAAGAACACGATCCTAAAAAAAGCGAGGTGATGTGTGAAGAGCACAACATCACAATGCTTCGGAAGAAGCGAAAAGAAGATAGATCATTGGAATAAAAGAATGGGAAAGAAAATGCCAACTTCTGCCACAAATGAGCTTGGAAAGCACCCTTCGAAGAAGGTTATAGCGGAGTTGTTGGAAAACCAACAACGAAAAGAATAAGTTGTAGTGGTAGTATGGAAACATCTCAACATTATGAGGTGACAACGACCACTAAGGAAACAATTGCTTGCTTTGAGATCAGCGAAGAGATGAAAACTTCTTCACCAAGAGGATAAAGAAACAAGCTTGGGTCATCATAATCACCACAAATAGCAACAACCCTTAAGGAAAGGCTTTAGGTGAAATCTGACACAAGATAACTCCAACGAAGAAGTTGATGGATTTAATATACCTCATTCTTGACCACATGTGAATCACGAAACATGAATGGAAATTGTCAAGAGTGACATAACACCACCTCAAAAGATAAGGTAGAAAGAATTGCACTTTGGAATGCAAGAAGAAGAATACTTGAGCTCCTCAAAACAAAACATGTGTTGAGCACCATGTTTATTTTGAAGTATAACGACGGGTCATAACTTCAAGAGAAATATTGAAGAACAATTGAAGAATGAAAGGAATCCTTGATGAACCACCATGTAGAACCTCCATGAAGAACTCCGGTAAACAAAGGGTGATAGAAAGAAAGAAGTTGAAAACACAAGGTGAAGCCTTGCAATGATTTAGATGGATCTCCGTGTTAAATAGAGCTTGGAACTCCGGAAAAAGAAAAGATGAAGCATCTCGAACCAAGAAATGTGACATGATGAATAACTCTGGAAAGAAGAAACTAGATCACTTGGATGAAACAATAATAAAATTACGTTATCGTATCCTTCACCAATTTATATTGATGACAAACAGCGGTTTGGCATACTACTTATTCTTGTAGAAAGGATTAAGAGAGATATAAGCGCAAGCTTGGAAGGTCTTCAACGAACCACGGTAGGATTGGAAAGAACGAATGAATTAAATGATAATGAAAGAGGTGAAATCTTGAGCGAATCACCATAAAATTGAAATTGAGCGTAGCAAATGCAAATCACGGAAAGAATTGCAAAATGAATGAAGATACTTGAGGGGATTTAGATACGAGAACAAAGAGATCATGAACTGATTAGAGGATATTTGAGCGATTCACGGTAAGATTCAAGAGCGAGGCTGAAAGCTGAGAATGAGTAGTATTAGAAATGATGGCCGGAGGAAAGAAATGGAAACAACTCATGAAATGCTCGGATGGGTGAAAAAATTCTCTGTCGAAAACAATTATGAGAGGATGGCAACAAGCTAGAACCACGCATCTTGAAGAGAATAGAGCAAGATTAAAGAAAACTCTTCTTGGTCTTCAAATGTTGAGAATGATGACGAGAAACACCACGAAATTATTGAGGCACAGGAAGAATCAAAAGCGAAGAGGTTGAGCCAACTATGAAAAAGAATTCCAAAGATCTTGGAAAAGCATTTGGTGATGATAACTCATTCTTCGTCAAACTTGGAAAGAATTTAGGATAGCTCTGGGAAAATAGAAGAGTCGGGTAAGATCACGGAAAAAGACACATGGGTTAGGGCCCTCAAAAGAAACACCGTTGAAATGATTTTAAAGAGATTGCAGCGGTTGAATAAAATGGCTTGAATGAGATAACAATCTCAAAATATCTTGAGCGGATTGAGAAAGGAAACACAAGTCTTGTGAGATATCTTGACACTCAGAACAAATGAATAGGAAGAGGTGAATGATTAAGAGGTGCACGGTATGAAAAAGCATTTGAAGCGAGGAAAAGAATATGATGAATATCGAAAGCTTGAATAGGATCCACGGAGAAGAAACAACAATGAAGGATGATGAGCATTAAACTGTTGAGCATCTTCATGGGAAATCACCGGATAAGAACATTGATAGAAAAGAATGAAGAGACTTCACATGAATAAATGGATACTTGATTAAGAAATCTGTGTCCTTGAAGAAAAAAAGGTGGGAGGCGGGAAAACAAAAGGCAACTTGGGGAGGATGAAACAAACACCGTTGAAAAAAACATAGAAATGATCTTGCGGATGGGGAGAATGATGGGATCGAGATCTACTTGAAGAAACACGCCCGGTTGGAAAGGATTGACATGACAATCTCGATTATCGAGAAGGATTAGTATTCACATCGAATGTGAGAATACCATTTGAAAAAGTATGGAATCAACACTTGACATTGAAACAACTCGAATACCACAAAACAAAACAAAAGAGTGGGTAGCTGCGAATAAGAAAATAACAAACATATGATAGAGATTTAATCCAGAAGTTTTTGTGGTGGGGCCTACACAGGCTCAATCGTACAGCACCATCATGTACAAGGCGATGCACATGACATCTGAGCGTCCCAGTCGGCATAGCCAAGGACTCTTTAAGACACTCGAGACCCTTTGTAAAACCCACCGTGTGAATAAGCGGACCACTAGGCGTCGAACCCCAATTTCATATCATACATCCGTCGGAAAGATATCCTAAGAGCTACTTGAATTCCCACCTATGAAACTCCGAAACTTTACGGTTATGCAATCTGGTGTTGGGGATCTGAGGGAGCAATATATCTCACCCAAACTAACAATCCCTACATCCAGGTGTATCCATCCGTCAACACATAACCAAGAAACCTTGAAATCGTCTACCTCAACCTTGAAAAGCATCAGATTATCGAGTCATGGCAATACTCCGTACTCACCTCGATCTTTGGGTTAGCGGGGTTATCTCACCAACAAGCGCATAAAAGAGATTTTCGATGTCGGCGTACTAAACTTCAGGTATTCGAGCTGCAGCGATAAAATTATGGCGACAACACCTCGGGCTCAACTCCGGGACCTTGCCACAACCCTAAATGTCGGATTTCGCTCATTTCGGTGGGGTGCCCGGTGGGGCCCCACACGCTCCCGTGTTGGGTGCAATCCGTCAAACCGGTCAGGTACTTGCTGTGGAAGGGGGTGGTTTCGGTATGGCCGGAGGGGACCCTCGGTCGCACCTCTCCGCTTCGCATCCGCCAAACGTGCCCAATTTTTTCCTAGTGATACTGTGCCCTACCAGGGCACGCACGCAAAAAAATTTCCCGTTTCGAGTCCGTATGCATTTACTACAATTTTCCGGGCAGAAAACCCTGAAAATACTGCCCGGATGTGACGCAACGTGCGTTCGTTGGCGGATTTCGTTCATTTCGGGCGTGGGGTGCCCGGGTGGGGCCCCACACACGCTCCCAGAAGTTGGGTGCAATCCGTCAAACCGGTCAGGTACTTGCTGTGGAAGGGGGTGGTTTCGGTATGGCCGAAGGGGACCCTCGGTCGCACCTCTCCGCTTCGCATCCGCCAAACGTGCCCAATTTTTTTCCTAGTGATACTGTGCAGAAAACCCTGAAAATACTGCCCGGACGTGACGCAAAGTGCCGGTTGTCGCGCTAAAATTGGATTTTCAGAAAGCATTCGATTCGGTCAGTTGGGACTCCCTTTTCCAGGTTTTCGAAGCTAGAGGTTTCCCTCCAAAGTAATTTAAAAATATTTCAGAAAATGTAAATGAATTTAAAAACTCTTGTATTCATTCATATATGTTAATGAATTTAAAAATATTCTCTGATTCATAAGTGTTAACGAATTTAATAAAATTTCTGGAAATGTTAGTGAATTAAAATATATCACCTTTTTAATTTTTTTTTTTTTATTTCTTATATTTTGTATTTCAAAATTTCAATTTTTTCATCGACCGGCTATACTATATGGACATATTTAAACAAAATCTGAACATTTCTGAAACGCTTTATAAACATATACATAAACTTTTTTTTATTTTATGTGTTTTCATGATTTTTTTATTCTACAAATTTTTGATAATTGTATACCTTATTCTGTCCTATGTATATTCGATGAAATTTTTTTAAATATATTATGAACATTTTTATGCATAGGTCGGAATATTTTGAATTTTCTCAAAATAAGCGTTCTATATTTAGCTAATTTTTTTAACAATTTTTGAAGACAAATTTAAACAAGACTCCAACAAACTAGATTGAACATAGATATATTTTACATAGTCCATTCAACATTACCGAAATCAGATAAGTTTTTCCAAACATAAACGATACATAGTTCATACTTAGAAAAAAATCTAGTCCTCCTCCTCGTCGCTAGCCAACAGATCGATGACCTCCCCGACGTCACCGCCGTCACCGCCGTCACCCCCGCCCTCGTCGTCGTCGTCGACCTGGGCCAAGCGCTCCCAGTCGATGTCGTCGTCGTCCGACGACTCCAGCGCCTCCGCCTGCGCCTGCGGGACCACTGGCGGAATCGCCGCCGCCGCCAGGATCGCTGCCGCCTGCTCGGCGGCCTCCCTTGCAGCCGCCGCCGCCTCTGCGGCCGCCGCTACAGCCGCCGACGCTGCAGGCGACGAGGTAACCCGCGATCGCCGGGATCACCGTCCTCCCGAAGAACCACCTGCTCCGGCGGCAGTTCCACCTCCGGCGGGGCGGGGGGATCGGCGGGCGCCGCCGCGGGTGGTGGAGGAGCCCGACGGCCGCGCGCTGCTGGACGGGGCCGCGGGACAAGAAGGCGGCGACGGTCGCCGACGAGGTCAGGCGTGACACCGGACTCCGCCAGCCTGTACGCGCCGATGACGGCGGCGTAGTCTTTGCCGTCCCAAGAAGGCGTGACGGCCGGCGATGTTGTTGCGGCCGCCGGTCCGCTTCTCCTCCGCGGTGGCGCCGGGCCCGCGCGTCGGGTAGCCGTCCTTGTCGAGCTTCCAGTCGTGCGGAAGACGGCAACCCGGCGGCACGAGGAGCCCGAACCGGTGCAGCTCCTCCGTCTCCGGCGTGCTCAGGCTCGACGGCCACGCACTGGGCCCGTCGTCGCCGCCGGTGCCGGAGCTGCTGCCGCGATGGAACGACATGCCGCCGACGGGATTTTGGGAGGTGGAGACGGGAGGTGCAGACGGGAGCGGTGTTTTGCGGCGACGGGCGGACGGGGCGAGTTTTTATAGGGAGACGGCGGGGAAGCGGGCGGCCGGGTCGGTGGGCTTTCAATGCGACGGCAGTCGAGGGCGGCGGCGCGGCAGACGAGGGGACGGGCGGCGGGGGGGCAGCGGCGCGGACGGACGGGCGGCGCGACGAGGCGAAGGGACGGGCGGCGGGTCGCAGTTCACGCGCCACGACGCGCTTCCGGGCGACGCGCGTTTGACCACCGACGCGCTTGGCCACCGACGGAAAATATTCACGCGACGGCAGCCGAGGGCGGCGGCGCGCGCGACGAGGGACGGGGCGGCGGGCGGCAGCGCAGGCGACGGACGGACGGGCGGCGGGCGGCGACGAGGCGACGGACGGGCGGCGGGGGCGCAGTTCACGCGCCACGACGCGCTTTCCCCGGGCGACGCGGTTTGACCACCGACGCGCTTGACCACCGACGGGAAAAAAAAACCGTACGTCGCCACAGTAAAAAAAACGTAGACGTACGTACGTCGACGGCCGCGCGGGTACGTCGCGGGGGCGGGACTGAGGGAGGGGCTTGGGCAAAGACCATCCTACCCTTTTTTAAGTTTTGAAGCGAAGGGGTATAGGACGATCTGGACCGTTGATGTTTTTAGGGGGTTGTATCGAAGAACAAGTGATCTATTATAATTATAATTAGGCGTGCAGTATGCATGTGTTAGCCAATGCATACTGTGCTAGCAGGTACCATGGTGATAGTTTACTTGTAACTACAATTCTCTTGACTACCAGGGAAGGCGAGCATACCACGGGGAGTTTTTCAAACGCATCTTCTGAAGACCCTGATCGACTATCTGCAATGACACGGGCCTTGTAAGTAGTACGTACTGTATTTCATAATGTGACTCGAATCTTGCAACAGAGAAGAGCACTATGCATATTTTAGTGCATGATGAGGAAAGCGAGAACAATCACTGAGGTTATGAAACGGTGATTTTTCTTTAATCAAATTAAGAAGCATGATACACTGAAATTGTTTATTTGAGCTCTTGCAGTACTAGCTTAGTTTTACTTGCGGCATTTATCAGAATCTCCAAAGCTGAAGTGAGATTTCATAAATGACACCTTAGTCTTCTGCACAATCTAGGCTGGCCGATTTGCAGCGCCCTATACATTAAATCACATCTACTGTATACTCCAGCCGTCCCAAAATAAGTGTGCCAACCTTGAACTGTTCAAGGTTTTTTTTTTTTGCATTCCAATCTGGGAGCTTTATTCAACAAAGGAACTCCAGCATCATCCGCCAAAAGGCTGGCGAGTAGGAAGGATGGTCTAGATCCAGTCCAACTTTCTGTTACCATCAGTGTGCATGCATGTTTAGCACAAAGGTGGGTCGGTATGTTGGCCGATCTGTTTACATGTTGCACATCAAATAAAGAAAAATAGAAAGCTAGCTCTCCAATTTCTAAAACTAAAGGAGCCATAACAAAAAGATTGTTGTGGCGAGTGTTCCAGAGATTAACAATCTCCAGGCAATCTGTTTCCATGATCACATGGGAGAAACCGCGCAGGTTAGCAAAGATAACTCCATCTCGCAGCGCCATGGTCTCTCCTATGAAGGGATCCGATATCCCCAGATGGGGTTTACTCCAAGCTCCCAGCAAGGCGGTACTGGAGCGTGCAACACCTCCCGCACACACCTTGTTGTGGTCCATATCCACGGCCGCATCAGTATTTATTTGGATAACACCTTCCTCAAAAGGTATCCAACCAAAACCTGGAAGCACCGAAGCATGTGAGAGAGGAATATCGAGCAAAGCCAAGTCCTCCCGAATCCTCCAGACTGATGTAAACGGATCAAGTTGATCATTATCATGAGTTACTCTATTCCTAGAGTGCCAAATAGCCCACATCACTGAGATCATCTGAGCCCTTTCAAATCAGAGAAACGCCCATCACAAATAATGTCACGGGCTCATGTATGAGGGTGCAAGCGTGGCCTTCGGAGATCGAACATTGCAAACGCTTGTTCCCAAAACAGCTTGAGACACTTATTTTGGGACGGAAAGCGTATAAAATTAGCAGAAGTTGGTTCCTCGTAAAGAAAAGAATATCACGAATCTGCTGAATTTGGTTCCTTGCAATATCTGAACTTGTCCGATGGGGGAAATAGTTCAGCTCTGGGCCCAAATTCGTGAGAGGTCGGAGCCAGGGAAGACGGTCGATTTGGTGGGAGGATAGAAGCCGGCGGTGCTCTATTGAGAATACTGAGAGAAAGAAGGAGAGAGACGCGGAGGAGGATGCGTACTTGCACACAAGAGTTCCCGCAGCCGTTGCTTCGTCCTGAGCACGGCGGCGTAGATTCCCATTGAGTGGGTACGCCGACGGAGAGCGGCGGAATCGTTTTGCTTCCAGTTCGATCCAGACCATCGGTGCGGCTCGGCCTTTATACACGGGCGGACAGTCGGGACACGGCCCGGGCCGAAGACAACACGCCCCGTCGCTACGGGCAGGCCCAGCAACGGTAGGCATGCTCGCACGCTCTTGCTCACCGGAACGCCTTATTTGCTCGCTCTCACCTAAAAAAACCTTTCTCGCTCGGTTAACTTTAGAAAAATATGAGTTAAAAAAACTCTAATTTTTAAAAAGGTTTGCTGCTACTGACTCCCCCCCCCCTCCCCTCGCGTCGCCTCTCCTGAGGCGACTCGGGAGCGAACCCTAGATCCCTCCGCGCTTCCCCCTCCCTCTCATCTCCCTCCGCCGCTGCCTGAGGTGCTCGCCAGCGCGGCCGCGCGACACCTATGAAGGTGGCGGCGGGGATCTGGTGGCTCCGCCTTCGCACCTTATTTGCTCGCTCTCACCTAAAAGAACCTTTCTCGCTCGGTTAACTTTAGAAAAATATGAGTTAAAAAAACCCTAATTTTAAAAAAGGTTTGCTGACATGACTGCTGACATTTCAAAAAAGTTCATGAGTTTGAAAACATTCATGTATTTGAAAAAGCTCCCATTCGTCTCCGTCACGAACTGATCCTCGCATCTTAGTGTTGTCGCCCCGAGCTCATGTAGCCATCGTCTGTCTTTGTGGGAGGGGCATGGCATCATCTCTCCTGCTCGCTCATCGGGCGGGAAACTTTTGTTTTCAGCATCTCTATCTCCTCATGGTTATGGTGGTTCATGGTGCCGAGGCCACCACAAGGGGCGTGGGCTCTGGGCGACAATCTTGGATATGTCGTGCGCGTCACCGCGGTAGGCATTCGATCTTGTCTATCCAACTAGCTAGGCGTGAGAATTTAATCTATTTTCTATGTGTTGGCAACTGGACTTTGAAAAAGATTTGCTCTATATTATAAGTACGTACGTGGCATTCGATGAAATGGGTGGTGCGCATGCTTATGTGGGAAAGGGAAAAACTAGTCGTGGTGACAGACAGTGGTAAGCGGTGACAACAGGGCTTGGCAGAGGTGGGATTCGTTTGCCGGCTTGCCGCCACTATTCAAGTCTCCGGTCGGCAGTTGGCACCGCAACCTAGTCGCAGACGCGGAAGGTGACAGCAACCGCAATTTGCATGTTGTTGCGGCTATGGGACAGGCAGCAACTCATGGCCAAGTTGAGTGGAGTGCCGTCAGCGTGCATGAAAGATGGAAACATTTTGGTCTACCTACGCCGGCGGCTTAAGGAGGTCGGTGGCGGCACAAGACGAGGGCGCTGGCGACGGGAGGGTTTGAAGAAGACGTCAATTAAGGCAGCGTGATGTGGTAGGCGTGCACATTTTCTTTCAGTCTTGCTAAGTCTCAGTCGACTTAGACTTTATTATGTCTCAATCGATGCTTTATTCGTTAGATCATACATTGAGATCCATGCAAAAAAAAATCAGATTTTTTTACATGGTATATGTTACTTGATTGAGACCAAAAATGCTACATCGACGGGCCTAATACGGGGCTTTTACGGACCCTTCCTTTCAACTAAACTTTGCCCCCCCTGATTTTCAGGGTGGTGGGGCCCCGCCCTCTCCCTTTGTCCAATCACATCCCGCCAACTCAAATTCTCCCTGTAAAACGCCCGTAAGAGTCCGTTGATGTAGCATTGCCGGATTGAGACTAATTTCCAATCCACCGAGGCCTAGCCATACCCTTTTTCCATTTTTATTTATTTTTCGACATTGCGTTGAACGTACGTATGACGATTCCATCGAAACCGAAATGGCCACGTACGTGCGCACCAGCAGCTCCCATCGAATCCGAAGTTCCGAAAGTGCGGTGCGCAAGAGGATTTCCTCGTTTTGTTTCGGATTTGGAATTGGATTTGGGTTTGGAGACGCCGGCACCCAGCGATGGGCGCCTCCTCCGATTCGGACCCTTCTTGTTCGTTTCTTGCCCAGGACGGCCTCCGATCGAGCTCTCATATATAGCCACCCGTATCAACCATTGGTTTTCATACTGCGTTTTGCAAGCCCTCGAGCGCTCGCAATGGCGCACCACGTCGTCGTCGAGCACCTGCACTCGCCCGAAGCCGTCGACGAGGCCATCTTCCGCGAGGCCGAGACCCAGCGGCTGGTGGTCGTCCGCTTCGGCCAGAGCGCACACGCTGACTGCCTGCGCGTGGACGCCGCCATGGCCGGCCGCCGCCGCGGAGCGCGTCGGCCCCGTCGCTGCGCTCTACGCTGTCGACATCGACGAGGTGCAGGACTTCAACGCCATGTACGAGCTCCACGTGAGGCCCTGCACGGTCATGTTCTTCTACGGGAACTTTTGCGTCGACGTACGCGGCCCCGCTCTAGGGAGGACATCGTGTGGGCCGCGTACGGCCGCGATGACTTCGCCGGCCTTGTCCTGGCGGTGCACGAGAGAGCCAGGGCTAGGCGCCGCATCGTCGTCCTCGGCTAGCTAGGAGCTGACAGCGGTACAGTAGCACGGTTTCAAGGTTATTATAATTATTTTTAAGAAATTTATTATGCTAGCATCTAGTATTGTCCATGCATGTAGTATGTGATAAATATCGATGTTTGAAGATCTCACAAGTGCTTTCACAATATGCTTGTCATTCAGGATCAGTGGGAATTCATGTGGATTTTTACTGCTCTTCTTGTTTCAGTGAAGTGCGTCATCAGTCCATTAGCTCAAACATATTGCACACTTTAGCCAGACAACTCAGGAGTTGATTGATTTAGTCCACAATAAATTAATTATATTGACCAATTAACACCAAAACGGAGTGTGAAGTTAATTGCACATTCCCGGGTCGGTTTGGCCTTAATTTTTGAGCAAAAGAGAGGCTTGCCCTCTCCGATTTCATATAAAGAAACCCAGTTCTAGTAGTAGCAGCCTCCTAAACATGACATGCAATGAAACTAAGGTAGCTAGGCTAAATATTAAAAGGTTTGGCCTTATTTGATAAAATTATGGAGTTTAGAGTAGAGGTTTATGACCTAAACCGATCAATCTGTTTCTGAGTTGTTGGCCTAAAATGTGCAATTAGTTGAGTTAATACACTAATGACGCATTTCATCACTGCTTGAGTAAGGTGACCGACCGGTCCATGGTTGACGCCTCTCTGCCCGGCCCATTTTCTGGGAGGGATCCATCATTCATTATTGCAAGATCCCTTCGAAAACATTTATGCATTGAGTTGATATGTGTTCAAAATTGTCACAACGGCTCGTTAAGAGTAGGATGTTCTTGTCATCCAGTACTAGCATAGCCGTGTCCAATTCACCAGGCTCTTGTCGAACTGGATGGATGCATACAACACGATAATATATGCTTTCAAAAGTGTCTGTGGTAATGCAAAGCATTTTTTTCAAGACCACGCAAGAAATTGCGTGCCTTTTGTATTATGACTAAGACAACCACACACCGAACGCCTAGCACCGTCATAAAGCAAGGGAAAAGAAGCAACTCTCGCAAAGCACCGCGTCCGTGTGCCTTCTTGTGCAAACCTTTCTCTTTTCAGTTCTCGGTGACATAGAGGCTCATGAGGTACATGAAGCAGGATATGCCGACTAACAGGACTAGCTTTTCTATAATCCACAAGGTATTGGTACGAGTTCCTTTTTTCCCGAGGAAGTTCTTCTTCTGTTCACCATCCATCAACTCAACTGGGGGAGTATTTTTCTCTTGTGCCCGACGGAGGATATTGAGTTTGAAATCAGCAATCAGTTGATCCTGTAGACTCTCAGGTAGATGCGGGTACACCTTGTTCATCAGCTCTGCAAAAGCTTCCTTAACTCTAGTGTCAGTAATCAGATCATCAGTCTTAAGAGCTTGTGCACACTTCACTGCCTCAGCCAACACTTTGGTTAAATTCTCTGGATTATCTCTAAAAGGAAAAAGAACAAATAGTCAGCTTCCTTAACATACTTGTAGGCTCAAAACAGAAAAGAAAGAAACATGGAGGTTTGGTTCAAATCGGGCAAAGTTATGAAGAAGTGATTGGATCAGTAAACCAAATCATAGCACAAAAGACCTATAAAGATGAAGCAACCGCGGATCAGAAAACCTGGGCCTCAGAGCTACTCCAGGATCAACTGACGGCTGACGAGTGGACGAATCAGGAGGCGAGCTATTCCCTATATAGATTATGCAACCAACCATCAAGACCTATATACATCAGGAGTACCTTCTTATTGATGGCTGACGAGTGGACGAATCACCATGAGACGCCGGCGGCTTGTGGATGGAGGTGAGCGCGTTGTCGCGTGAGGCCGGGCCATCGGAGAGGCTCGGCGGCGGCGGCGGCATGGTTGACTCGCGAGGATTGAGGGAGGAATTGTGCGAGATGAGGGATTTGGGCAACGAACATGGACCGCCCTGTGTGTGTGTCATGGACGGTCTCCTAGTGCTTTGGGCTCTTTAACTATGGCCCGCGGGCAGCTGTAATGCCCTCGATGCGGCTATATCTCCCACGTGTCGAAGCACGACTTAGAGGCATAACCGCATTGAAAGCAATGTCGCAAGTGAGGTAATCTTCACACAACCCAAGTAATACATAAGGGAAAGAGATACATAGTTGGCTACAATCGCCACTTCACACAAATACATGAATAAAGCATTACATCAATCAGATACAATCAAGGTCCGACTACGGAACCAAAGTAAAAGAAGAACCCCAAATGCGACAAATGGTCCCCGATCGACCCCAACTGGGCTCCACTACTGATCAACTAGAACGAAACAACACAAAGGGCAAGATCTTCATCGAGCTCCTCCTTGAGCTTGGATGTGTCACCTGCTCGGTAACTTAGGCACCTGCAAACTGGTTTTGGAAGTATCTGGTGAGCCACGAGGACTCAGCAATCCCATTACCATGGGTATCAAGACTAGCAAAGCTTAATGGGAAAGGAAGGGGTAAAGTGGTGAGGTTGCAGCAGCGACTAAGCATATATGGTGGCTAACATACGCAAATGAGAGCGAGAAGAGAACAAGCGGAACGGTCGTCAACTAGCAATGATCAAGAGGTGATCCTGAACACCTACTTACGTCAAACATAACACAGAAACCGTGTTCACTTCCCGGACTCCGCCGAGAAGAGACCATCACGGCTACACACTCGGTTGATGCGTTTTAATTCGGATCAAGTGTCAAGTTGTCTACAACCAAACATTAACAAATTCCCATCTGCCACATAACCGCGGGCACGGCTCTCGAAAGTTTATACCCTGCAGGGGTGTCCCAACTTAGCCCATGACAAGCTCTCGCGATCATCGAAGGAATAGACCTTCTCCCAAGACACTCCGATCAGACTCGGTATCCCGGTACATCAAGACATTTCGACAATGGTAAAACAAGACCAGCAAAGCCGCCCGGCGTGCCGACATCCTGATAGTAGCCGCGCGTATCTCGTCTCAGGCCACGACCGGATGAGCTAAGCGTACAGGTACCGACGTAACCCAAGTTGCCAAGGGATGGTCCCAAGACGGTGCTCTAGTTTGGACCAACGCTAGACAAGCACTGGCCCGGGGGGGCTATAATAAAGATGACCCTTGGGTTAATTACTCCCAAGGGAAAAGTAGGTGGTGGTGAGGCAAATGGTAAAAGTCAATGTTGGGCCTTGCTAGACAAGTTTTATTCAAAGCGAACTGTCAGGGGGGTCCCATAAATCACCCGACCGAGTAAGGAACGCAAAATCCAGGAACATAACACCGGTATGACGGAAACTAGGGCGGCAAGAGTGGAACAAAACACCAGGCATAAGGCCGAGCCTTCCACCCTTTACCAAGTATATAGATGCATTAATAATATAAGAGATATTGTGATATCCCAACATAAACCCTGTCCACCATGGAGCAATCTTCAACTTCACCTGCAGCTAGCAACGCTATAAGAGGGGCTGAGCAAAGCGGGAACATAGCCAAACAACGGTTTGCATAGGAATGGTGTCAAAGGTTAGAGGTTCATGGCAATATGGGATGGCTAGACAAACATGTAATAGGTAGCGCAGCATAGCGAAAGAACGAGGCAACTAGCATAGCAATGATAGTAGTGAGATCCAGGGTAGCGGTCATCTTGCCTGAAAATCCCGCAAGGAAGAAGAACGAGTCCATGAAGAAGACAAACGGACGTAGTCGAACGAATCCTCACAACTCCGGAACGAAACCGAAGCTAACGAGAGAAGCAACCCGGAAAGAAACAAACAACATAGTGAACACACAAGCATAATCATGGCATGATGCACAAACAAGTATGATGCATGTCCGGTTTAATGAGGCATGGCACGGCATGGCAAAGTGCAACAAACAACACTACAAATTAAGTGGAGCTCAATATGCAACGAGTTGCATATTGACGGAACACCACATCAATTATTTAGTTCTCTCTAATTATAAGCTACTCAACAATATTAAATGTTGATTAACATGGCAAGGGGTGAAGCATAACAAAACTACCTAACTAGGCAAGTTTAAATGAGGCCGGAAGAACAAACAACAATTCCGGAAAATCCCCATGTGCATATTTTAAGGTTTGGTACTGTTCTGCCCTAAACACAATTTTAGAGTTGTTAAACATGCAAGATGAGTGCGCCATGTTAAACTAGGCAAAATTCTACCCCATTTACATATAAAGAACATTAAATTCGGAGTTACGGTTATTTAGTTATGAAATAAATCATTTTAGCATGGCATTAGAGCAAATTTAAACAAACAGCATTTTAAACATTTTAAACATGGATGAAAGCACCATATTATTAAACTAGATGAAAAACTAAGCATTTTACATATATAAAGTTTGTTTTAATCCGATGCACGGTTAATTAATTATTAAATGCATGAGGTCTAGGGGTTTTCAGAAACAAGAATCGCTGGAAAATAGACAAATTCGCAACAGGAAAAAAACACGATCGGGCTGAAACTGCAGGCTGGCCTAACTGAAAAGAAAAAAAAAGGAGGGCGCTGGGTGGCCTCACCTTGGGCTCTTGGCCGGTCGGTGGAGAGGCCGAACGAGGCCGCTTGGCTTGGGGCTGGGCTCGGCAGCGCGAGGCGCGCAGCCCACGCGAGGAGGAGCTGGCCGGGCGCCTGGGCTGGGGCCCATCTGGCGGCGGCGCTGGCGGTTGTCGTTTCCTCGATCCCGATTGGGATCGGGAGGCAGGGCGGCGGCGAATCGAGGCGACGCCGGCGAGGTCGCAGGACGGCGGGAGGCAGCGGGCGCCGCGGGGTTGCTGGGGAGGCTGTGCAGAGGCGCTGGTCGCGGGTCGCGGCGCTGGCTGGATCAGCGGCGGCGCGCCCACGGTCGCCGGAGCAGAGGAGCAGGCGGCGGCGGCGAAGCCTGGGCGCGGAGGCGCGGGCGGAGGCGGCTCCGGAGGTGGCGGCGGCGGCAACGGCGCGGCGCGCCGAGGAGATGGACCGGCCGGCGGGCGGCGTGGTCGGCGGCAGACGCCGCGACGAGGGAGCGGAGGCGGCAGCGCGGGCGAGGACGGGCGGGCGACGCGGCCGAAGCGGCGGCGCGGACGGGCTCGCGCGGGTCCGATCCGGGTCCGCGGGCCGGCGGCGAAGTGGGGCTGCGCGGACGCTGATGTGGCGCGCTGTGAGTGGAGGAGGGAGGCGGAGGAGGTGACGTGGCACGATGGGATTGGCCGGAGCGACGTGGCGGCGGGGGTGGACACGTCCGGGCGGGTCGGACGTGTCCGGCGAGCGCGGGGACGAATTTTAGGGTTTGATCTGTGGGAAAACGGGGGAGGGTCTATATATAGAGGTAGAGGGAGCTAGGAGTGTCCAAATGAGGAGCGGTTTTCGGCCACGTGATCGTGATCGAACGACCGAGAGCATGGAGGGAGGTTTGCTGGGTTTTGGGCCACTTTGGAAGGGGTGTTGGGCTGGAAACAAAAGAGGCTTTCACGGTTACCCGGTTAACCGTTGGAGTACCAAACGACCTCCAAATGGCACGAAACTTGACAGGCGGTCTACCGGTGCTATACCAAGGCCGCTTGGCAAACCTCGGGCCATTCTGAGAAAGTTTAATACCCGCACAAGAGAAGAGGCAAAAGGGGAACGCCGGAGGACATAGGAGTGCCGGATTGCAAAACGGACAACGGGGAAAAGGTTCGGATGCATGAGACGAACATGTAAGCAAAATGAAATGCACATGATGACATGATAAAATGCAAATGATGACATGGTGAAATGCAACACGCAAGCAATGACATGGCAACGACGGCGAATAACTGGCGGACACCTGGCGCAACGACTCCGGGGCGTTACAACACTCCACCACTATGAGAGGATCTCGTCCCGAGATCTAGGATGGCACCGGAGGGAAAACGGAAGAGGAAGAGTAGAGGTAAAACTAAGTTGCTTCTTTGACCAATGAGTGAAACCAATGAACCTTGAAAGGTTGAGCAATCTAAAAGAAAGAGTACAACAGAGATGAACGAGCTTGCAAACAATCCGGTAGAAAAAAGGAACACGGAGTATTACGAGAATTTGAAGGATGAAAGACATGGAAATAAGAGCTTCACGAACGAAAAGAATATGACCACATTGGTATAATGAGATAGCCAAGGAACAAGAATGGCTGAATTTGGACAGCTCTCCGGTAGAAAAGAGAAGAAAAACTTGATGAGATGAAAAGATATTAAGAGATGATACAACACTCCGGTTAAATGGATAAGCAAGAAAAGAACACGATCCTAAAAAAAACGAGGTGATGTGTGAAGAGCACAACATCACAATGCTTCCGGAAGAACGAAAAGAAGATAGATCATTGGAATAAAAGAATGGGGAAGAAAATGCCAACTTCTGCCACAAATGAGCTTGGAAAGCACCCTTCCAAGAAGGTTATAACGGAGTTGTTGGAAAACCAACAACGAAAAGAATAAGTTTGTAGTGGGCGTATGGAAACATCTCAACATTATGAGGTGACAACCGGCCACTAACGGAAACAATTGCTTGCTTTGAGATCAACGAAGAGATGAAAACTTCTTCACCAAGAGGATAAAGAGCAAGCTTGGGTCATGCATAATCACCACAAATAGCAACAACCCTTAAGGAAAGGCTTTAGGTGAAATCTGACACAAGATAACTCCAACGAAGAAGTTGATGGATTTAATATACCTCATTCTTGACCACATGTGAATCACGAAACATGAATGGAAATTGTCAAGAGTGACATAACACCACCTCAAAAGATAAGGTAGAAAGAATTGCACTTTGGAATGCAAGAAGAAGAATACTTGAGCTCCTCAAAACAAAACATGTGTTGAGCACCATGTTTATTTTGAAGTATAGCTTGACGGGTCATAACTTCAAGAGAAATATTGAAGAACAATTGAAGAATGAAAGGAATCCTTGATGAACCACCATGTAGAACCTCCATGAAGAACTCCGGTAAACAAAAGGGTGATAGAAAGAAAGAGAAGTTGAAAACACAAGGTGAAGCCTTGCAATGATTTAGATGGATCTCCGTGTTAAATAGAGCTTGGAACTCCGGAAAAGAAAAGATGAAGCATCTCGAACCAAGAAATGTGACATGATGAATAACTCTGGAAAGAAGAAACTAGATCACTTGGATGAAACAATAATAAGAATTACGTTATGCGTATCCTTCACCAATTTATATTGATGACAAGCAACGGATTTGGCATACTACTTATTCTTGTAGAAAGGATTAAGAGAGATATAGCGCAAGCTTGGGAAGGTCTTCAACGAACCACCGGTAGGATTGGAAAGAACGAATGAATTAAATGATAATGAAAGAGGTGAAATCTTGAACGAATCACCATAAGAATTGAAATTGAACGTAGCAAATGCACAAATCACCGGAAAGAATTGCAAAATGAATGAAGATACTTGAGGGGATTTAGATACATGAGAACAAAGAGATCATGAACTGATTAGAGGATATTTGAACGATTCACCGGTAAGATTCAAGAA
Source organism: Aegilops speltoides (assembly GCA_021437245.1). Taxonomy (NCBI): domain Eukaryota; kingdom Viridiplantae; phylum Streptophyta; class Magnoliopsida; order Poales; family Poaceae; genus Aegilops; species Aegilops speltoides. The sequence goes on along the minus strand of CM038142.1, from coordinate 565,431,118 downwards.
CGAGAGCTGAAAGCTGAGAATGAGTAGTATTCAGAAATGATGGCCTTCGGAGGAAAGAAATGGAAACAACTCATGAAATGCTCCGGATGGGTGAAAAGAATTCTCACAATCGAAAACAATTATGAGAGGATGGCAACAAGCTAGAACCACGCATCTTGAAGAGAATAGAGCAAGATTAAAGAGAAACTCTTCTTCGGTCTTCAAATGTTGAGAATGATGACGAGAAACACCACCGAGAATTATTGAGGCACACCGGAAGAATCAAAAGCGAAGAGGTTGAGCCAACTATGAAAAGAATTCCAAAGATCTTGGAGAAAAGCATTTGACTGATGATAACTCATTCTTACGTCAAACTTGGAGAAGAATTTAGGATAGCTCTGGGAAAATAGAAGAGTCAGGTAAGATCCTGGAAAAAGACCTGTGGGTTAGGGCCCACTCAAAAGAAACACCGTTGAAATGATTTTAAAGAGAGATTGCAGCGGTTGAATAAAATGGCTTGAATGAGATAACAATCTCGAAATATCTTGAACGGATTGAGAAAGGAAACACAAGTCTTGTGAGATATCTTCAGCACTCCAGAACAAATGAATAGGAAGAGGTGAATGATTAAGAGGTGCACCGGTATGAAAAAGCATTTGAAACGAGGAAAAGAATATGATGAATATCGAAAGCTTGAATAGGATCCACCGGAGAAGAAACAACAATGAAGGATGATGAACGTGAAACTGTTGAGCATCTTCATGGGAAATCACCGGATAAGAACATTGATAGAAAAGAATGAAGAGACTTCACATGAATAAATGGATACTTGATTAAGAAATCTGTGTCCTTGAAGAAAAAAAGGGTGGAGGGCGGAAAACAAAGGCAACTTGGGACGGATGAAACAAACACCGTTGAGAAAAACATAGAAATGATCTTGCGGATGGGGAGAATGATGGGATCAGATCTACTTGAAGAGAAACACGCCGTTGAAAGGATTGACATGACAATCTCGATTGTCGAGAAGGATTGGTATTCACATCGGAGTATGAGAATACCATTTCGTAAAGGTATGGAATCAACACTTGACATTGAAGCAACTCAATACCACAACTCAAAACAAAACAAAGGACTGGCTTGCGAATAAGCGGAACAAACATATGATAGAGATTTCGTCCAAGTTTTTGTGGTGGGGCCTACACGGCTCAATCAGACAGCACCATCATGTACAAGGCAAGGCACATGACATACGAAGCGTCCCCGAGTCGGCATAGCCAAGGACTCTTTAAGACACAACGAGACCATCAGAAACCAACCGTGAATAGGCGGACCACTAGACGTCGAACCCCAATTTCATATCATACATCCGCCGGAAAGATATCCTAAGAGCTACTTGAATTCCCACCTATGAAACTCCCAAACTTTCTCGTTATGCAATCTGGTGTTGGGGATACAGGGAGCAATATATCTCACCCAAACTAACAATCCCTACATCCACCTGTATCCATCCGTCAACACATAACCAAGAAACCTTCGAAATCGCTCACCTCAACCTTCAAAAGCATCCGTTATACGAAGTCATGGCAATACTCCGTACTCACCTCAAGATCGGGTTAGCGGGTTATCTCACCAACAACTGCATAAAAGAGATTTTCGATGTCGGCGCATTAAACTCGGTATTCCGAATCGCAACGATAAAATTATGACGACAACACCTCGGAGCTCAACTCCCGGACACCGCCACAACCCCTAAATGTCGAGGCACCAAGAACAATGTTCTCGCTATAAGAATATCGAACGATTCCAAGATACCAGCGTGATCCCAAAAATTTTTTTAGTGAAATTTGAGAAGAAAAGATTCAAAACTCTACGTCAGATACCTCACCGTAAGGTCAAGGACGAGGAGTAAAAGGAATCCTACTCTCGATATATAATTCCTAAATGACTCAAAACATTTTTCTAGACACAACTCGCCGCTAAAAACGATCAAGCAAAGGGGCTCCTAAGGTCGGGAAGGCTCGATTACCAACTTGTAACCCTCGATGCGGCTATATCTCCCACGTGTCGAAGCACGACTTAGAGGCATAACCGCATTGAAAGCAATGTCGCAAGTGAGGTAATCTTCACACAACCCAAGTAATACATAAGGGAAAGAGATACATAGTTGGCTACAATCGCCACTTCACACAAATACATGAATAAAGCATTACATCAATCAGATACAATCAAGGTCCGACTACGGAACCAAAGTAAAAGAAGAACCCCAAATGCGACAAATGGTCCCCGATCGACCCCAACTGGGCTCCACTACTGATCAACTAGAACGAAACAACACAAAGGGCAAGATCTTCATCGAGCTCCTCCTTGAGCTTGATGTGTCACCGCTCGTAACTTAGGCACCGCAAACTGGTTTTGAAGTATCCGTGAGCCACGAGGACTCAAAGAATCCCATTACCATGGGTATCAAGACTAGCAAAGCTTAATGGGAAAGGAAGGGGTAAAGTGGTGAGGTTGCAGCAGCGACTAAGCATATATGGTGGCTAACATACGCAAATGAGAGCGAGAAGAGAACAAGCGGAACGGTCGTCAACTAGCAATGATCAAGAGGTGATCCTGAACACCTACTTACGTCAAACATAACACAGAAACCGTGTTCACTTCCCGGACTCCGCCGAGAAGAGACCATCACGGCTACACACTCGGTTGATGCGCTTTAATTCGGATCAAGTGTCAAGTTGTCTACAACCGACATTAACAAATTCCCATCTGCCACATAACCGCGGCACGGCTCTCGAAAGTTTATACCTGCAGGGTGTCCCAACTTAGCCCATGACAAGCTCTCGCGATCATCGAAGGAATAGACCTTCTCCCAAGACACTCGATCGACTCGGTATCCCGTACATCAAGACATTTCGACAATGGTAAAACAAGACCAGCAAAGCCGCCCGGCGTGCCGACATCCCGATAGTAGCCGCACAGATCTCGCCTCGTGCCACGACCGGATGAGCTAAGCGTCATGTACCGACGTAACCCAAGTTGCCAAGGGATGGTCCCAAGACGGTGCTCTAGTTTGGACCAACGCTAGACAAGCAATCGCCCGGGGCTATAATAAAGATGACCCTTGGGTTAATTACTCCCAAGGGAAAAGTAGGTGGTGGTGAGGCAAATGGTAAAAGTCAATGTTGGGCCTTGCTGGACAAGTTTTATTCAAAGCGAACTATCAGGGGGGTCCCATAAATCACCCGACCGAGTAAGGAACGCAAAATCCGGGAACATAACACCGGTATGACGGAAACTAGGGCGGCAAGAGTGGAACAAAACACCAGGCATAAGGCCGAGCCTTCCACCCTTTACCAAGTATATAGATGCATTAATAATATAAGAGATATTGTGATATCCCAACATAAAACCTGTCCACCATGGAGCAATCTTCAACTTCACCTGCAGCTAGCAACGCTATAAGAGGGGCTGAGCAAAGCGGGAACATAGCCAAACAACGGTTTGCATAGGAATGGTGTCAAAGGTTAGAGGTTCATGGCAATATGGGATGGCTAGACAAACAGGTAATAGGTAGCGCAGCATAGCGAAAGAACGAGGCAACTAGCATAGCAATGATAGTAGTGAGATCCAGGGTAGCGGTCATCTTGCCTGAAAATCCCGCAAGGAAGAAGAACGAGTCCATGAAGAAGACAAACGGACGTAGTCGAACGAATCCTCACAACTCCGGAACGAAACCGAAGCTAACGAGAGAAGCAACCCGGAAAGAAACAAACAACATAGTGAACACACAAGCATAATCATGGCATGATGCACAAACAAGTATGATGCATGTCCGGTTTAATGAGGCATGGCACGGCATGGCAAAGTGCAACAAACAACACTACAAATTAAGTGGAGCTCAATATGCAACGAGTTGCATATTGACGGAACACCACATCAATTATTTAGTTCTCTCTAGTTATAAGCTACTCAACAATATTAAATGTTGATTAACATGGCAAGGGGTGAAGCATAACAAAACTACCTAACTAGGCAAGTTTAAATGAGGCCGGAAGAACAAACAACAATTCCGGAAAATCCCCATGTGCATATTTTAAGGTTTGGTACTGTTCTGCCCTAAACACAATTTTAGAGTTGTTAAACATGCAAGATGAGTGCGCCATGTTAAACTAGGCAAAATTCTACCCCATTTACATATAAAGAACATTAAATTCGGAGTTACGGTTATTTAGTTATGAAATAAATCATTTTAGCATGGCATTAGAGCAAATTTAAACAAACAGCATTTTAAACATTTTAAACATGGATGAAAGCACCATATTATTAAACTAGATGAAAAACTAAGCATTTTACATATATAAAGTTTGTTTTAATCCGATGCACGGTTAATTAATTATTAAATGCATGAGGTCTAGGGGGTTTTCTGTAAAACAGTAAATCGCTGGAAAATAGACAAATTCGCAACAGGGAAAAAAACACGCATCGGGCTGAAACTGCAGGCTGGCCCAACTGGAAAAGAAAAAAAAAAGGGGCGCTGGGGGTGGCCTCACCCTTGGGCTCTTGGCCCGGTCGGTGGAGAGGCCGAACGAGGCCGGCTTGGCTTGGGGCTGGGCCTGGCAGGCGCGGAGGCGCGCAGCCCACGCGAGGAGGAGCTGGGCCGGTGCTCTGGGCCGGGGCCCATCTGGCGGCGGCGCGGGCGGCCGTCGTCTCCCTCGATCCCGATCGATCGGGAGGCAGGGCGGCGGCGAATCGAGGCGACGCCGGCGAGGTCGCAGGATGGCGGGAGGCAGCGGGCGCCGCGGGGGTTGCAGGGAGGCTGTGCAGAGGCGCTGGTCGCGGGTCGCGGCGCTGGCTGGATCATGGCGGCGGCGCCTACGGTCGCCGGAGCAGAGGAGCAGGCGGCGGCGGCGAAGCCGGGGCGGAGGCGCGGGCGGAGGCGGCTTCGGAGGTGGCGGCGGCGGGTAACGGCAAGGCGGCGCCGAGGAGATGGACCGGCCGGCGGGCGGCGTGGTCGGCGGCAGGACGCCGCGACGAGGGAGCGGAGGCGGCAGCGCGGCGAGGACGGCGGGCGACGCGGCCGAAAGCGGCGGCGCGGACGGGCTCGCGCGGGTCCGATCCGGTCCGCGGGCCGGGCGGCGAAGGGGCTGCGCGGACGCTGATGTGGCGCGCTGTGAGTGGAGGAGGGAGGCGGAGGAGGTGACGTGGCACGATGGGATTGGCCGGAGCGACGTGGCGGCGGGGGTGGACACGTCCGGGCGGGTCGGACGTGTCCGGCGAGCGCGGGGACGAATTTTAGGGTTTGATCTGTGGGAAAACAGGGGAGGGTCTATATATAGAGGTAGAGGGAGTTAGGAGTGTCCAAATGAGGAGCGGTTTTCGGCCACACGATCGTGATCGAACGACCGAGAGCATGGAGGGAGGTTTGCTGGGTTTTGGGCCACTTTGGAAGGGGTGTTGGGCTGGAAACAAAAGAGGCTTTCACGGTTACCCGGTTAACCGTTGGAGTACCAAACGACCTCCAAATGGCACGAAACTTGACAGCGGTTCACGGTGCTATACCAAGGCAGCTTGGCGAACCTCGGGCCATTCCGAGAAAGTTTAATACCCGCACAAGAGAAAAGGCAAAAGGGGAACGCCGGAGGACATAGGAGTGCCGGATTGCAAAACGGACAACGGGGAAAAGGTTCGGATGCATGAGACGAACATGTAAGCAAAATGAAATGCACATGATGACATGATAAAATGCAAATGATGACATGGTGAAATGCAACACGCAAGCAATGACATGGCAACGACGGCGAATAACTGGCGGACACCTGGCGCAACGACTCCGGGGCGTTACAGCAGCACATTATGGGCCTGGTGGAGGACCAAACATTTTTTCTAATAATGTGAAAATATAAGATGAAAACATATTTTTTAGTAGATGACCCGTTTGTTATCCCTGTAAATTTGAAAACTCAGTAATAAATTAAAGCCTTTTAACCCTACAGAACTAAACATTTTTCTAATGTGAACATTTTATAATATGCCATGAACATATTTTTAAGTACACTGAACTATTTTTAAACTCATACTGAACAACTTTTACAAATGTATATTTTTAAATAGCGTTTATAAATTCATGTATAATTTTATAAATTCCTCTCATTTTACAAAAATTGTAAAAAAAATATGAAATTCAGAAAACAATTGAATATCTAACACTTTTTAAAATGTGCGAATGGTTTTAAAATTTTAGAACTCCTGTCTGAATTCCGAGAATATTTTTTGACTTCGCGAATTTTATTTTAAATCCAAATGTTTTTTTAAATAATGAAAAATTAAACAGAAGAGGAAAGGAAGCGACAAAAGTTGGCCACAGAATTAGCCGGCCGATGGCCGTCGCTTCCTTTTTTTTTCAAATTTGTAACATTTTTTCAAATTCATACACAAATAAATTTCATGAATTCAATAGGTATTACGAATTCTGCAGGCACCTAGAGCGCCTAGCTTTACCTCCCCATGTAAATGAGCTAGGCCCGATGCGGGACAACACATGCCGCCACACTTTTCTTTATATTTCAATAAAAAAATACGTGCCAAAACTTACTTTACGTAAAGTTTCAAAATTCTACAACTCGTTAAAAAATGTGAATGCAGTGTTCAAACAATGTTCGTGACATTTAGGAAATGTTCCCACGTTTCACAAAAATCCACGTGAAATTTTTAAGAATTGTTTATACAATGTAGAAATGTTCGCATAATTCAAAAAATTGTTTCACACCATTCAAAAGGATGTACGGGGACCTTCAAAAAGATGTTCATGACTTTCAAAAAATTGTTCTTGGCATTTTTTTGCCAAGGAAAGTTCACGTTGTTGAAAAGGATGTTTTATATCATTCAAAAAATGTTCGACGTCTACTTGAAAAAATGTTTAGCACATATTGAAAACATTATATATAAAAATGTTATAATGTGTTTGAAAAATGTTAAACGTATATATAAAAAGTGTTCCTGGTGTTTACAAAAAATATACAATGTGTATGAAAAGGAGTGGACATCAAAACATATACTCCCTCATTTCCTAAATATAAGTCTTTTTAGATATTTTAATATGGACTACATATGGAGCAAAATGTGTGAATATACATTGTAAAGTATGTCTATATACATCCGTATGTACTCCATATTGAAATCTCTAAAAGAATTTATATTTAGAAATGGAGGGAGTATTTGAAAGTGAACTCAGCGTAGCTCGGATGGTTAGTTCCCTTGCGGTAGAACCAGGCCACTGCTAATAACCCATAAGTATATGGATCGTTTGGAACCTTTTTGATCAATAAGAGTATCAAACCCAACGAGAAGCTAAAGGTAAGATTTATATTCTTTTCAAGTTCTATCGATCACTGATACAAACTCTATGCACGCTAACGTTTGTTTTATCTAGAACAAGAATAAAATTACTTTGCAAGAATAAAACCAGGAGAACTTTGCAATATAATAAAAGTTAGTTGTTGTTTAAACTTTTTGGAGAACGATTACAAAGATTTATCCATAGGCAATTGAATATGACGCATGTGATATTTATCATATACATGAGGGAGAGGCATAAGCAAATTAAACATCCAATTACACGAGTGACTACACACATAAAATTTGCACACACCAAAGTAACAATTACATGCATAATAAACTAGGGGAAATGATCATCAAATCATCTACTTGTTGTAACGACGCTTGCCATTGATATTCTTTCGGCTGGATCCCTCGCCATTTTGGGGAAGGAGTCACTTCCTCATGTCAACGATCCGTCTGTACATCTCGTAGCTCGTGTACGCCACCTTGGCCGTGTACACGACGTGATCTTCGTCCAGTTTCTTCATCCAGGCCGAGTGGCAGGCAAGCTTGTCCTCGTTGCAGCATCCTTCATGTCTCTGTAGTAGGGGTCGATGGTAGTCCCGGCGAGGTGAACCAGTGAGTCCTTCTCGTGCTTCTTGCTGCAATACATCTTGTATTGGCCCTGGATGTCGACAAGATTCTGGCAGGAGATGCCCGAATTCTTGAGCACCTTTACATCGTTGGTGGTGTCCACCATAGTGAACCTGTAGTGGGGGTTGTTAACAAACCTGGCGAAACGCTCGCAAGGCCTTGTGGCTAGTCAGTACTGATAGACGAGGACGTGATAGTGCACACACATGTGGGCAACGACGACCTTCTAAAGATACCCGACACGAGCGCGGGTGTACTCAAGGTCGAACCCGACCACTTTGTACTTCTCCACAACAAGCAACACATTCATAGTGTGGATGGAGTTCTCCACCCATATCAGGTTGTTGGTGTACAACACCGAGAGCTCCATGAACCTTCTGTAGGTGTCCACTACGACATGCATGGTGAACCGCCGCTCGTCGTCCGTAGGCACTGTGAGCGCCATTGGAGCCACAGAGGATACCCTCTCTGTATTTGTCATCGTGGGTGTGCTTCTTATAAAATTGGGGCACGGTCGAAAGGTTGAAGAGACACAAGAGTTTAATGGCTGATGTAATAAATGGGGGCCGAACAGTTTGTAATCGTCACATCTTGTCACCGTGTTCCCAGCAGAGGATCCCAGTGCACGCTTGAGCACCCCACACGCGTTTAGTTTGACCACACATGGTCTTGAAAAGGCGCCAAATGTAACATTGGTGAGCCTGTTTCCACACAATCGCGCAGGTTACCATGCATAACCATGCAATCTTCCCTCCCGGCTTTGTTTGGCCACGTGTCGGCTCGAAGAGGGGCCAATCGACAGGGGAAACACATTCGAGAATGGTACTCCTATCGTTCCCTTATATAAGGCCACAAACTCAAATTACAGGTACCAAGATAAAATTAATGAATGCTTTGCGAGCCTACTTTTTTTTCGTTAACTGGCATCATTAATACTCCACATGCATGCAAGGAAGGAATGAGAAGGAACTAGCTGAGTGTCAATATGACTACATGCATGCAAGTATTAAACAAGTTGCTAGTACGAGGAAACATCATTACTTTTTGCCTTGATTACTGTTGGTGGCCTTGTATAAATACAATATATATTTTTCATAGTGGCCTTGTATAAGGGAATGGAGGGAGTAAATGAAATCAAGTCCACTAAGGTCCATATATCATTGCATATTAAGGCCAAAATAGTACTACCACTATATGAGTCTCATACGATGCCATTTTAAGGATTGTACCACAAAAGCCTGAAATATTACAAGGTTCAGATTCCAGAATCTCAAGGATTAAATTTGAAGATTACAAGATTCAAACCGACGTTAAAATGAAATTTACCTCATGCAGCTGTAGACACCCGCGTTGATCCGTTGAACATGAACATATGAGAGGCTCAAACTGATTTTACAAGTAGTTTCGCCACCAACATTTCTACAAGGGGATCAGCCACTGACAAGTCATGGATGAGCTTGACATAATGACTTCTGATTACTTTGTCAATTGAACTTGCAAAATAAAATTTAGCTTTTGCAGAGCCTTTTCCATTCTGCCGTAGCCGCCGGCGCTGATCAACAAACCATTCAATTTTGCGCAATAAATGTAGGGCAAACCTCATTAACTTTAGCACACTTGCTCTCACAACAAGCAACCTGGCGAATATAATCTGTAGTAAGGTCCCTCGGTAGGAGTTCAAAGTTATTTCTGAGAGATGGAGATCAAGGCATTCGATGAGATTGTTATATTGTATCACATTATCCACTACCGCGCTACATCGCTATCTACAAAGGAAGAGAACGTATTAGTGCCTACATGCTGTTTCACAACTAGGGTTTTCCCTAGTAGTGGCGTGGGTTTTAGTGCTATGAGTAGCGCGGGTGGCCGCGCTACTACTACGTCGCTACAGGTAAGTGGTAGTAGTAGCGGGGTCTAACCCAGCGCTACTACTAATAACTGTATCAGTAGTGCTGGTCACTCACGCGCTATTATTAAGTAGCTGTAGCACTTTTCCTGCCTCGCGCTGTTGCTGTATCTTTCAACATTTTTTTGCTTCCTATTAATGTAGAACAACACCCATTTCAATAAACTGCAATTTCACATATACCACAATACCAGATACTCCTATATAGTCATACAGTAGTCATACAATATCATAAAGCATTATAGGTATTCATATGTAGTCAACATGCATCCTCACATGAATATAGCATATATGATAAGCAGTACTAGGTAGTATTACAACCACACATATATAGCAGTTCTACTAGGTATAGTCATACAGCCACACACATATGTAGTTCTAGATGATATCGACGACGATCATCATCCTCAAGTCTGGGCGGTGGGTGTTCCTGATAGTAATTAGGATGGCATGTCCAACACGAAGATTCTTGCCAACGAGGAAGCTCTTCCATACAACCGAGTTTAAGTGTGTGCGATCGTCCATGTCCATACCGTACACACAGGTGGTGATAGAGCCCCTTGCGGTAAGGCGTATTCCAGCCAAGCCTTCTTCATCAGGCTCGATACCACAACTCACAGATAGGCTCTTTGGCAATTTCTGAATAAGAAAAACATACCAATTAATAAGTAGCCTCGCACATACTCTTGCAAATATATTTCTACTAAGTATAGATTTCCACACTATCAAAACACACAGTACTACACATTTCTACTAAGCATGAATTCTACTAATAAGTATGGATTATCTACACTATTAACAGTTCCTTGGATTCTACACTAATAAGCATGTCATCGGACTCTACACTAAAGCATATCATCGACTAGATTGCACACAACATATCATTGGACTCTACACTAAGCATTGTTGGGGAACGTAGTAATTTCAAAAAAATTCCTACGCACACGCAAGATCATGGTGATGGCATAGCAATGAGAGGGGAGAGTGTTGTCTACGTACCCTCGTAGACCGTAAGTGGAAGCGTTATGACAACGCGGTTGATGTAGTCGTACGTCTTCATGATCCGACCGATCCATGTACCGAACGTACGACACCTCCGAGTTCAGCACACGTTCAGCTCGATGATGATCCCCGGGCTCCGATCCAGCAAAGCTTCGGGGATGAGTTCCGTCAGCACGACGGCGTGGTGACGATGATGATGTTCTACCGGCGCAGGGCTTCGCCTAAACTCCGCGACGATATGACCGAGGTGGAATATGGTGGAGGGGGCACCGACACGGCTAAGGAACGATCCATAGATCAACTTGTGTGTCCTAGGGTGCCCCCGCCTGTGATATAAAGGAGCAGGGGAGGCCGGCCGCCCTAGAGGGCGCGCCAAGGAGGAGGAGTGCTCCTCCTAGTAGGAGTAGGACTCCTCTTCCTACTCCTACTAGGAGGGGAAAGGAAAGGGAGAGGAGAGGGAAAGAGGGCGCCCCCCCTCCTAGTCCAATTCCGACCAGAGGGAAGGGGAGCGCCCCATGCTGGCTGCCCTCTCTCTCTCCACTAAGGCCCATAGGGCCCATTACTTCTCGGGGTTCCGTAACCTCCGGCACTCCGGTTTTCTCCAAAACGTCCGAACACTTCCGTGTCCGAATATAGTCGTCCAATATATCAATCTTTATGTCTCGACCATTTCGAGACTCCTCGCCATGTCCGTGATCACATCCGGACTCAACAAACTTCGTACATCAAAACTTATAAACTCATAATAAAACTGTCATCGTAATGTTAAGCGTGCGGACCCTACGGGTTCGAGAACTATGTAGACATGACTTAGAACTATTCTCGGTCAATAACCAATAGCGGAACCTGGATGCCCATATTGGTTCCTACATATTCTACGAAGATCTTTATCGGTCAAACCGCATAACAACATATGTTGTTCCCTTTGTCATCGGTATGTTACTTGCCCGAGATTCGATCGTCGGTATCCAATACCTAGTTCAATCTCGTTACCGGCAAGTCTCTTTACTCGTTACATAATGCATCATTCCATAACTAACTCATTAGCTACATTGCTTGCAAGGCTTATAGGATGTGCATTACCGAGAGGGCCCAGAGATACCTCTCCGACAATCGGAGTGACAAAACCTAATCTCGAAATACGCCAACCCAACATGTACCTTCGGAGACACCTGTAGTACTCCTTTATAATCACCCAGTTATGTTGTGACGTTTGGTAGCACCCAAAGTGTTCCTCCGGTAAACGGGAGTTGCATAATCTCATAGTTACAGGAACATGTATAAGTCATGAAGAAAGCAATAACAATATACTAAATGATCAAGTGCTAGGCTAACGGAATGGGTCATGTCAATCACATCATTCTCCTAATGATGTGATCCCATTAATCAAATGACAACGCATGTCTATGATTAGGAAACATAACCATCTTTGATTAATAAGCTAGTCAAGTAGAGGCATACTAGTGACGTTGTGTTTGTCTATGTATTCACACATGTATTATATTTCCGTTAATACAATTCTAGCATGAATAATAAACATTTATCATGATATGAGGAAATAAATAATAACTTTATTATTGCCTCTAGGGCATATTTCCTTCAGTCTCCCACTTGCACTAGAGTCAATAATCTAGATTACATAGTAATGATTCTAACACCCATGGAGTCTTGGTGCTGATCATGTTTTGCTTGTGAGAGAGGCTTAGTCAACGGGTCTGCAACATTCAGATCCGTATGTATCTTGCAAATTTCTATGTCTCCCACTTGGACTTGGTCCCGGATGGAATTGAAGCGTCTCTTGATGTGCTTGGTCCTCTTGTGAAATCTGGATTCCTTTGCCAAGGCAATTGCACCAAGATTGTCACGAAGATCTTCATTGGTCCCGATGCACTAGGTATGACACCTAGATCGGAAATGAACTCCTTCATCCAGACTCCTTCATTTGCTGCTTCTGAAGCAGCTATGTACTCCGCTTCACATGTAGATCCCGCCACGACGCTTTGTTTAGAACTGCACCAACTTACAGATCCACCGTTTGTGATTTAGAATCGTCTGGATCGGTGTCAAAGCTTGCATCGACGTAACCATTTACGGCTAGCTCTTTGTCACCTCCATATACGAGAAACATATCCTTAGTCCTTTTTAGGTATTTCAGGATGTTCTTGATCGCTGTCCATGATCCACTCGATTACTTTGGTACCTTCCCGCCAAGCTTATTGCTAAGCATACGCCGTGTCTGGTACACAGATTGCATACATGATAGAGCCTATGGATGAAGCATAGGGAACATCTTTCATTTTCTCTCTATCTTCTGCTGTGGTCGGGCATTGAGTCTGACTCAACTTCACACCTTGTAGCACGGGCAAGAACCCTTTCTTTGCATGATCCATTTTGAACTTTTTCAAAATTTTATCAAGGTATGTGCTTTATGAAAGTCCTATTAAGCGTCTTGATCTATCTCTATAAATCTTGATGCCCAATATGTAAGCAGCTTCACCGAGGTCTTTCATTGAAAAACTTTTATTCAAGTATCCCTTTATGTTATCCAGAAATTCTATATCATTTCCAATTAATAATATGTCATCTACATATAATATCAGAAATGCTACAGAGCTCCCACTCACTTTCTTGTAAATACAGGCTTCTCCAAAAGTCTGTATAAGACCATATGCTTTGACCACACTATCAAAGCGTTTATTCCAACTCCGAGATGCTTGCACCAGTCCATAAATGGATCGCTGGAGCTTGCACACTTTGTTAGCACCTTTTGGATCAACAAAACCTTATGGCTGCATCATATACAACTCTTCTTCCAGAAATCCATTCAAGAATGCAGTTTTGACATCCATTTGCCAAATTTCATAATCATGAAATGCAGCAATAGCTAACATGATTCGGACAGACTTAAGCATCGCTACGGGTGAGAATTCTCATCGTAGTCAACCCCTTGAACTTGTCGAAAACCTTTCGCAACAAGTCGAGCTTTATAGACAGTTACATTACCATCAGCGTCAGTCTTCTTCTTAAAGATCCATTTATTCTCAATAGCTTGCCGATCATCGGGCAAGTCAACCAAAGTCCATACTTTGTTCTCATACATGGATCCCATCTCTGATTTCATGGCTGAGGGAGTCCTGGACTAGGGGGTGTCCGGATAGCTGGACTATCATCATCGGCCGGACTCCAAGACTCTGAAGATAAAAGATTGAAGACTTCATCCCGTGTCCGGATGGGACTTTCCTTGGCGTGGAAGGCAAGCTTGGCAATACGGATATGTAGATCTCCTACCATTGTAACCGACTGTGTGTAACCCTAGCCCTCTCCGGTGTCTATATAAACCGGAGGGTTTTAGTCCGTAGGACGAACAACCATTACAACAATCATACCATAGGCTAGCTTCTAGGGTTTAGCCTCCTTGATCTCGTGGTAGATCCACTCTTGTACTACCCATATCATCAATATCAATCAAGCAGGAGTAGGGTTTTACCTCCATCGAGAGGGCCCGAACCTGGGTAAAAACATCGTGTCCCTTGTCTCCTGTTACCATCCGCCTAGACGCACAGTTCGGGACCCCCTACCCGAGATCTGCCGGTTTTGACACCGACATTGGTGCTTTCATTGAGAGTTCCTCTGTGTCGTCACCGATAGGCTTGATGGCTCCTTCAATCATCAACAACGTAGTCCAGGGTGAGACTTTTTTCCCCGGACAGATCTTCGTGTTCAGCGGCTTTGCACTGCGGGTCAATTCGCTTGGCCATCTAGCTCTGCCGCCGGCTCTGTTGGAAAAGGCAGTGCCTAGGAGGCGCTTAGGCACGCCTAGGCGCTAGGCAATGGCCAAACGCCTCGCCTAGGGTATAAATGGAGGTCTAGTCAAGGGAAGCAAGGAATTGCCTACCCAAGCAAGAAATCATGCCACATACTGCACTGATATGATAAACGGGTTATATTCCAATGGCAGTAGACTGTAATTAACTTATTTATATGCCCTAAACTAATATCAACACCCATATAATAATCAGAAATACACTACAACTAAAAACTATATTACCGCCTAGGCTGCGCCTAGGGCGCTTAGGCACCGCCTAGGCACTAGGCGAAGGCCAACCGCCTCGCCACGCCTACCGCTTTTTCCATCCTTGGTCACGGACAAGACCTTGGAGGTCAAGACACTAATCCGCCCCGACCCATAGTTCGAGCCGACCACAGACGAGGACAGGTGGCTAGACACCGCCTCGGGAGCTGCAACTTCTACGGCGATGGAGCCGAATACTGACCTTGTCCCTTTTAAAGCTCGTGACTCCGAGGTGCCGGACTCCTCGTCGGACTCCGAACCTCCTGCGCCCCTACCAATCGAATCCGATTGGGCGCCGATCTTGGAGTTCACCACCGCGGACATCTTTCAGCACTCACCCTTTGGCGACGTCCTGAATTCGCTAAAGTATCTCTCGTTATTAGGAGAGCCCTGGCCGGAGCGGTCAGGACGGTTGGGATGCGGAGGACGAAGAAATTCAAAGCCCACCCACCACCCACTTTGTAGCCACTGTCGACAATCTAACCGACATGCTAAACTACGACTCCAAAGACATCGACGGTATGGACGACGATGTCGGAGACGACGAAGAACCAGTGCCTACCGGGCACTGGAAAGCCACCTCAACTCATGATATATATATGGTGGACACACCAAAAGGGAGCGATAACGAGGAACAACGGGACGCGGCGAAGGATAATTCCCCCAAAAAACAACCAAAACGGCGACGCAAGCGCCGCCCCAAGTCCCGCCTCGATAAGAACAGCACCCATAATGACCCAGCCGTAGAGCAGGGCAAACCAGTGGACGATGAACATGCAACCAAGCAACCATCCGAACAGGATGAGTCGGACAATCAACCTATCCTCGGCGGAAACAACAGTCCAGATGATCTCACGCCGGACACACCACCGGAGCATAAGAACCTTCACAAAAGGCTTGTCGCCACTGCAAGAAGCTTGAAGAAGCAGAAACGGAAGCTCAAAACAGCGGAAGACATACTCAGAATGAGGTGGAGCAAAGTACTCAAGACCGCGGACAAATACGGCAATAGCCACCACGCAAAGAGCTACTCGAAGCGCAAGCTGCTGTCCGAATTTGACAAGGAGGCCGTAGAGCCCCCACAATCAAAAAGCAAAGAGGCTGCCTGGCCGGATAGACGATCAGATGACAGGCCAAGAGCGGCAAGCAGAGCCGCACACAAGCCGGCACATGACACACGTGAAGATCCTCGCAAAAAGGATGGCCCGGTCATGTCCATTTATGGGCCAAAGAAGAGGGCCCCAGGAAGCAACACAACACGCCGAGTGTTCGAAGATAACGGCACACCCAAATACAGGGGCGCCGCACACCCACTATGTTTCACCGATGAGGTGCTGGATCATGAATTTCCAGTGGGATTCAAGCCCGTAAACATAGAGGCATACGACGGAACAACAAACCCCGGAGTCTGGATTGAGGATTACATCCTACACATACACATGGCTAGAGGAGACGATCTCCACGCCATAAAATATCTACCCCTCAAGCTCAAAGGGCCAGCTCGGCATTGGCTCAAAAGCCTCCTAGAAAATACCATTGGAAGTTGGGAAGAGCTCGAGGACGCGTTTAGAGCAAATTTTCAGGGGACTTATGTCCGCCCTCCGGATGCAGACGATTTAAGTCACATAACTCAACAGCCCGGAGAGTCAGCGCGCGAATTCTGGAATAGGTTCCTCACCAAAAAGAACCAAATAGTCGACTGTCCGGACGCCGAAGCCTTAGCAGCTTTTAAACATAACCTCCGAGATGAATGGCTCGCCAGACACCTCGGCCAGGAAAAGCCAAGAACAATGGCCGCGCTAACGAGCCTCATGACCCGCTTTTGCGCGGGGGAAGATAGCTGGCTGGCAAGATGCAGCACCAGCGACCCGAGTACATCCGAGATCAAAGATGGAAATGGAAAATCACGGCGCAGAAAGGATCAACGCCGAAATAAAGAAAATGGCCCAAAGAACACGGCGGTCAACGCCGGATTCAAAAGCTCGCGGCCGAACAACAAAACACTGCCTCTTAAGGACAACAATGACGAGCTATCCAACCTCAACAAATTTTGGATCGGATATGTCAAACCCACAGTACCCCCGGGAAGCCTGCAAACCACACCCATCGAAATTGTTGGGTCTTAAAGCAGTTCGGCCGACTCAACGCCAAACACAAGGGGCTCGACACGCCAAGCGAGGACGATTACGAACCCCACCAGCAGAGCACCGGAAGACAAAAGACTTTCCCGCAAGAAGTCAAAATAGTAAACTCACTCCATGTGACAACACGGAACAATAGTGTGGCACCCGCTAAAGTACGCGTCGCACGGTCCACCCCAGCGGAATCCCGAGATTGGATGTCAAAACCAATTACTTTCGACCACCTCGATTATTCCAGAAGCATTCGAAACGCAGGATGGATTGTTCTGATATTGGATCCTATAATCGACGGACTACAATTTACACAAGTCCTAATGGATGGCGGCAGCGATTTAAACCTGCTATATCCGGACACAATCCGCAAGTTGGGGATAGACCCTACTAAAATTCGCCATAGCCGCACTTCCTTCAAAGGAGTAACGCCAGGCCCTTACGCCAAGTGCACGGGCTCCTTACTACTAGAAGTTGTGTTCGGATCACCGGACAACTTCCGTCGCGAAAAGCTAATCTTCCATGTCGCCCCATTCAAAAGTAGCCATCAAGCACTATTGGGACGTGAAGCTTTCGCTCGCTTTAACGCAATACCGCACTACGCGTCTCTTACACCTAAAATGCCCGGTCCACGCGGCATCATCTCATTAAAAGGTCGTTCAAGACCCCGGACACGGCTAGGCGAGTCCGACATAAATAAACTAGGGGCTCCCTAGCCGCATACCCCTTCACAAGGGGCTGTGCGTATGAACAATAAAGAGCCAATAAAAGCTCAACTTTATTCATTCATTCATACTTTGTTTTCAATATATTTTTTGCACGATTTCTTTTCAAGCTAAGTTCCTCTCTTTTACAGATGAACAGCGTGTGCACCCGTCCAGGATACGGCACAACGGAGACACAGGCGCAGATGTGCAGCAGGGACCCGTGGCAAGGATTCTTTTCAGATTAAGACCCTGCGTAAACCTTTCTTACAGTCTCTTGTTGATTCACATCCCCCGGTTTTTCACCATAACCGACGAGGAGGCTGGCGTTTTGGCATCGGCCACGTCAGAAATTTTCACCTGTACCTGGACACTAGGGGCTTAGGGCATTGTTCTGCCCGTTATTATAAAGACCGAATACCTTAGGGAGTGTTCGGCGTCTCGAGTTAGGCCTTATATGCATCAGCTCCGAATCATGTCTTTGGTCAAATGTTGGGTTCGCCCGGCTCCTGTGTTTTGCTGCCTTACGCTCAGATCATCGGCTAACGCGGCACCGGATGAACTATCGCGATTGTGCCCGGTTCGTCCGGCGAGCACCTCAAGAGAAAAAGCCGAAACCGATCATCATGATACAATGAGAGATCGGTCAACCACTCGATCGACTACCGGAATGTTTTAGAATTCCTCCGCTTTGACGAGGGACCGTTTCCCGGTCAGGCACATACGCGCCCTGAATTCGGAGAGCGCGGTGCCCCTAGGGGCTATATCGTAGCCCCACCTTCGAACTCCTATGGCTAAGTGAAAGTGATAAAGCATCATAGTCCGGTTGCCTCGTTTGCTACGCTACCACCTCCTTCACAGGACCAAGACGTTGGATTAAGTGTGAAAATGCGCTATTTTGCAAACACCCCGCACCATGTGCGTGGGGATGAAGTCAAGACTGCCATCTTTCAAAGTTATACACAAGTATACATTAACGGCAAGACAGAGATATTTCAATACTTGAATGCACAAGTATAAAAAGCACTTATATTATAATATCGCTTTACATATCATAAAGATCATTTGAACATGACATTTTTGAGCATCGCGACTCTATTACACGAGCACCCCACGAACTTCCCCAAAATAGTGCTCGGCGGGTAACCGCTCGTCCAACCCGGGTTGCAACATCGGTGGCATCCATCTCCGTCCAGTATGTCTTCACACGGGCAAGGGCCATCCGTGCACCCTCTATGCAGGCCGACCGCTTCATTGCCTTGATATGCAGCACCGCCCCAAGGAATTGCTACAATAAGCCAAAATAACTCTTCGGCTTGGGCCTATCCGGCCAGATATGAGCCACTACATCCGTCATGGCAAGTCCGGACAATCTATTCAGCTCAGCCCACTCAGCCAACCGATCGGTCAGCGGAAGTGAACGCTCCGGACTATGGAATTGAGACCAAAAAAGCTCTTCCGTCTCGTGATCCTTTTGACTTCGGAAGTGCACAACAGCATCTGCCGCACTCACCGCTAAATCCATATAAGGATCCTCCGGACCCCACAGCTGGCCAAGTTGAGCATACTTCGGATCTGTGAACTTCCTGCGCAGCAGAAAGGGCTTGCCAGCCGCAATATCTCCGGCCTGACGCAGCTCCTCCTTTATAGCCCTCATTGCAGAACGGGCATCCTTGGCTTCGGCGGTGGCCTTCTTCAGGTCTTCTTGCTCCGCTCGGCGTTCTTTTTCAAGAACCTCATAGCGGTTGGTAACATCCTTCAGCTTCACGACCATTCCGGCCACCTCCTCCCTGCTTTGGCAGTGAGCAGCCCTTTCGGCTTCTAGCTCTTCGGCTGCCTTTGAGGCAGCCGCATCGCTCCTTCTGGCTTGCTCCTTAGCTCGAGCAAGCTCTGCCCGAAGGTCCTCCAAAGCAGCGGCACCATCTGCATTAAGCACACATGTTGTAAGGAGTGGGCCTCAGCTCCCTTACTAGGTGACCACGGAGAAACAACCTACCTTGTGACTCGTCAAGTCGCTTATTGACCAGCGCGATGTCCGCATCCGCAACGTCGAGTTGCCGCTTTAGTTCAGCAACTCCATCAGTCCGGCTGGCCACGGACTATCCGCCACCTGTGTAGGAAAGGCGAGAATTAATACCTGAGATTATGATCCTCGGCACACTGTCACTTTCGACAACATACCGAGTCTCAGGGGCTACTATCTATACAGGGCGCGCTTTATGTGCAAAACTGTCAAAAGGTATGTCATTTTTACGTACCTCAAACCCCGCCAGCAAACTTCTGACGGCATCATGCAACCCGCCCTCGGCGGATGAAATTCTTTCAATCACCGTACTCATCAATGTACGGTGATCTTCTGAGATAGACGCCCTCTCAAGCAGATCCTTCATCTCCCCCGGCCGTACACCAGTTGGTGCCGAACTCTCCGGCCCTGCAGGACTCGGGGATACCCTCCGTGACGACACCTCAGGGTCGTCCGCCCCGCCTGACGGTGCAGCAGATGGAGGCGTCTCGCAGTCCATCATCTCCGGACGAAGGTCCCCCGAAGACGAGCTCAGCTGAGAAGGACGGAGATCCGAACTACAAGGTAAAAACTTCGGTTATCCTCAGAAGCAAAAATAGGGACGTCCCTTGTTACAATACTCCCCTTTTTCTACTTACGGCTCGCTGGAGGGCTGATTCCTTGGGGGAGACAATGCGGCCGGGGCCTCCCCCGGCGTAGGACCCTCTGGGGAAGATTTCTTCCCCCGCTTTTAGGCCTTAGCCTCCGTGTCTTCGGAAGCGGTCCTCTTCTCCCCATGAAGGGAGGGATTCTCGATCCCCCCTTTCTCCAAAGCCTCCTTAGTAGAGGCGGTAGTTTCTCTGTTTTCCCCTTCGCCCTCCTCTAGATGCGCAACCTCCAAAGATGTTGACCAACACCGGATCCGCATGGTCTCCGGAGGGGGGACGACATCAGACGTTTGGCTTGCGCTTATCCACTCCTGTTCAAAGGATGGTTGGTTAAAAGGCAAATCCAAGAATATGCAAACAAACGGTATGTCCGGACACAGGGCTACTTACTTGAGCATCCGGCGATTGCAGCTTAGGCCGGCATCCTTGGTCAATTCCGGACACACTTCTTGTGATCCGAAGAACAATTTGTACATTTCCATGGGCGTCGCGCCCTGAAGTGTTGGAGAGCTCGTGGCCCCTCTGGATTGAATTCCCACAGACGAAGGGGGCGACGTTTGCAGGGCAGAAGACGCCGAATCGGCATAACCTGCATCACTACGACCAGATTGATCTCCCTCTCTTGGAGGTCTCGAATCCGGCCCTGCAATAGGGGTACATCCTTTGACGGCCCCCAGTTGAGCCCTTGGTTGACCCATGACATCAGCCGTTGTGGAGGGCCCGAGCGAAGATGGGCGGCGGCTTCGCTCGCTGCCCACGGGAGCGGTAATATAGAACCACTCCTGTTGCCACAAGCCGAACTCCTCCTGGAAAGAGCCCTCGGGCCATGGAGCATGGGCCCTCTTGCTTAGAACCGCCCCGCCGCACTCTGCTTGACGCCCCTCGATCATCTTCGGCTCCACGTTGAAGGTTTTGAGCCACAAACCGAAGTGAGGGGTAGTGCGGAGGAAGGCTTCGCAGACGACAATGAATGATGAGATGTGGAGGATGGACTCCGGAGCCAAGTCGTGGAATTCCAACACATAGTAAAACATGAGCCCTCTCACAAAAGGATCCATCGGGAAGCCTAAACCCCGATGGAGGTGGGACACAAACACGACGCTCTCGCCAGGCTCGGGATTAGGAATGACTTGCCCTTTGGCGGGCAACCTATGTGAAATCTCGTAGGTCAGGTACCTGGCTTCTCTCAGCTTTTGCACGTCCTCCACCGGTCCTGTAGGTCGGGGCCGGACATTGTTGAGGGTCCGAGGCACTCAAATCTGGGGCTCTGGGTGTTGGAACTCGGGGCGAGGGGCAGATTCGATTGAGGATTGAAGAAAGGAAATGAGCCTTGGTCTCATTATAAAGAGGGAGAATACCAAGAGCCGTCCCTGTGACCGTTTGGGACTCGCCTTTGATAAAGGAGGCGTGGTAACGGGCACAGTTGGGTTACCCACGTCCGTATTGATGGGAATCCCGTAATAAGGGGAACACGATCTCGCTCGACAAGACGTCGGCGAAACCGCCGCTAAACGCTACCGAGGTGGTATAATAAAAACGATTCAAGTAAAGGCTTGGTAGTGGTGTGACGTAACGCCACAAAATATGTCAGCAGATTGAACTTGTGTGCATATTATTCTCTCTACGGTGGTATGTGGAATTTATTTTACAGAGCCGGACACTATCCTGGTGTTCACAATCTTCTATGAATTATTCGGAGGAAGAACCCGCCTTGCAATGGCGAAGACAATATGCGCTTGGCTTGTCGTCATTGAAGCCTGGTTCAGGGGCTACTAAGGGAGTCCTAGACTAGGGGGTGTCCGGATAGCCGGACTATCATCATCGGCCAGACTCCAAGACTATGAAGATACAAGATTGAAGACATCGTCCTGTGTCCGGATGGGACTTTCCTTGGCGTGGAAGGCAAGCTTGGCAATACGGATATGTAGATCTCCTACCATTGTAACCGACTCTGTGTAACCCTAGCCCTCTTCGGTGTCTATATAAACCGGAGGGTTTTAGTCCGTAGGACGAACAACCATTACAACAATCATACCATAGGCTAGCTTCTAGGGTTTAGCCTCCTTAATCTCGTGGTAGATCCACTCTTGTACTACCCCCGAGCCCGGCGAGTATGTCGTGTTTGTGTCCCACCTCCGTCGGGGTTTAGGCTTCCCGATGGATCATTTTGTGAGAGGGCTCATGTTTTACTATGGGTTGGAATTCCACGACTTGGCTCCGGAGTCCATCCTCCATATTTCTTCATTCATCGCCGCTCATGAAGCCTTCCTCCGCATCACCCCTCACTTCGCTTGGGCTTAAGACCTTCGACGTGGAGCCGAAGATGATCGAGGGGCGTCAAGCAGAGTGCGGCGGGGCGGTTGTAAGCAGAAGGGCCGACGCTCCATGGCCCGAGGGCTCTTTTCAGGAGGAGCTCGGCTTGTGGCAGCAGGAGTGGTTCTACATAACTGCTCCCAGGGGCAGCAGGCAGAAGCCGCCGCCCATCTTCTGCCCGGGCCCTCCACAGCGGCTGATGTCATGGGTCAGCCAAGGGCTCAACTGGGGGCCGTCAAAGGACGTGCCCCTATTGCAGGGCCGGATTCGAGACCTCCAAACGAGGGAGATTGATCTGGTCGTGGTGATGCAGGTCATGCTGATTAGGCATCTCCTGCCCTGCAAACGTCATCCTCTCCGGCTGTGGGAGTTTAATCCGAGGCACCACGAATTCTCCAACATTTCATGGGTACGACACCCGCGGAGATGTACAAACCGTTCTTCGGATCACAAGAGGCGTGTCCGGAATTGACCGAGGACGCTGGCCTAAGCTGCAATCGCCCGGATACACAAGTAAGTAGCTCTGAGTCCGGACATACCGTTGGCTTGCCTTTCTATGATTCGCCTTTTGACCAATTGCCCTTTAAACAGGAGTGGATAGCGCAAGCAAAACTGATCTGGTGCCCGCCCTCCCAGAGACCGCGCCGGATCCCGTGCTGGTCAGGATGCTGGAGGTTGCGCCTTCAGAGGAAGGCGAAGGGGAGAACAGAGGAACTACCGCCTCAACCAAGGAGGCTTTTGAGGAAGGGGGGATCGAGAATCCCTCCTCCCAAGGGGAGAAGAGGACCGCCTCCGAAAACCCGGAGGCCAAAGCCCCGAAGCGGGGGAAGAGATCTTCACCAGAGGGACCTGTGTCCGGACAGGCTCCGGCCGCACAGTCTCCCCTAAAGAATCAGCCCTCCAGCGAGCCGTAAGTAGAAAAAAGGGAGTTTTGTAATAAGGGACATCCCTATTTGTGCTTCTGAGGATAACTTAAGTTTTTACCGTGTAGTTCGGATCTCCGTCCTTCTCAGATGAGCTCGTCTTCGGGGGAACTCCGTCCGGAGATGATGGAGAGTGAGACGCCTCCATCTGCCGCACCATCGGATAGGGCGGACGAGCCTGAAGTGTCATCACGAAGGGTATCCCCGAGTCCGCAGGGCCGAATAGTTTGGCGCCAACTAGTGTGCGGTCGGGGGAGCTGAAGGATCTGCTTGAGAGGGCGTCTATCTCAGAAGGTCACCGTATAATCGATGAGTACGGTGATTGAAAGAATTTCATCCGCCAAGGCGGATTGCGTGATGCCGCCAGAGTTTGTCGGGGTTTGAGGTACGTAAAATGACATACCCTTTGACAATTTTACACATAAAGTGCGCCCTGTATAGATAGTAGCCCCTCAGACTCGGTAGGGTGTCGAGAACGATAGCGTGCCGAGGATCAAAATCCCAGGTATTGATTTTCACCTTTCCTAAGCAGGTGGCGGATAGTTCGGTGGCTAGCTGGACTGATGGAGTTGCCGAACTAAAGTGGCAGCTCGATGTTGCGGATGCGGACATCGCGCTGGTCAATAAACGACTTGACGAGTCACAAGGTAGGTATTTTCTCCGTGATCACCTAGTAAGGGGGCCGAAGCCCACTTCTTACAACATGTGTGCTAAATGCAGATGGTGCCGCTGCTGTGGAGGGCCTTCGGGCAGAACTTGCTCAAGCCAAGGAGCAAGCCAGAAGGAGTGATGCGGCTGCCTCGAGGGCGGCCAAAGAGCTAGAAGCCGAAAGGGCTGCACACTGCCGAAGCAGGGAGGAGATGGCTGAAATGGCCGTGAAGTTAAAGGATGCTACCGACCGCAATGAGGTTCTTGAAAAGGAGTGCCTATCAGAGCGAGAAGACCTGGGGAAGGCCACCGCCGAAGCCAAGGATACCCGTTCTGCAATGCGGGCTATAAAGGAGGAGCTGCGCCAGGCTGGAGAGATTGTGGCTGGCAAGCCCTTTCGCTGCGCCAAGGTTTACTGCACCTAAAGTATGCTCAGCTTGGCCAGTGTGGGGCCCGGAGGATCCTTATATGGACTTAGTGGCGAAAAGCGGCAGATGCCGCAGCATTTCAAGTCGGAAGGATCACAAGACGTAAGAGCTGTTTTGGTCTCAATTCCATAGTCCGGAGCGTTCACTTCCGCTGACCAATTGGTTGGCCGAGTGGGCTGAGCTGAATAGGTTGTCCGGACTTTCCATGACGGATATCGTGACTCATGTCTGGCCGGATAGGCCCAAGCCGAAGAGTTATTTTGGCTTATTGCAGCAATTTCTTGGGGCGGTGCCGCATATCAAGACGATGAAGCGGTCGGCCTGCATAGAGGGTGCACGGATGGCCCTCGCCCGTGTGAAGACATACTGGACGGAGATGGTTGCCACCGCTATTGCGACCCAGGGTTCGGACGAGAGCCGGTTATCTGCCGAGCACTATTTTGGGGAAGTTCTACGTGGTGCTCGTGAAATAGAGTCGCAGTGCTCAAAAAATGTCGTGTTCAAATGAACGTTGTGGTTTGTGAAACGATATTTATAATGTAAGCGCTTTTTGTACTTGTGCGTTCAAGTATTGAAATATCTCCTGTGCGGCCGTTTATGTATACGTGTGTATAACCTGAAAGATGGCAGTCGTCGGCTTCAGCCCCCACACACAAGGTGCGGGGGTGTTTGCAAAAATAGCGCATTTGCACACTTAATCCGACGTCTCGGTCCTGTGAAGGAGGTGGTAGCGTAGCAAACGAGGCAACCGGACTATAATGCTTTATCACTTTCACTTAGCCATAGGAGTTCGAGGGTGGGGCTACGATATAGCCCCTAGGGGCACCGCGCTCTCCGAATTCGGGGCGCGTATGTGCTCGATCGAAACGGTCCTTCGTCAAAGCGGAGGAATTCTAAACATTCCGGTAGTCAATCGAGTGGTTGACCAGTCTCTCGCTGTATCATGACAGTCAGTTTTCGGCTTTCTCTGCTGAGGTGCTCGCCCGGCCGAACCGGGGCACAATCGCAGCAGTTCTCCTGGTGCCGCGTTAGCCGATGATACGGAACGTAAGGCAGCAAAACACAGGAGCCGGGCAAACCCAACATTTGACCAAAGACATGATTCGGAGCTGATGCATATAAGGCCTAACTCGAGACGCCGAACACTCCCTGAGGTGTTCGGTCTTTATGATGGCGGGCAAGTCAATGCCCTAAGCCCCTAGTATCCAGGTACACGCAAGGTCCTCTGACGCGGCCGATGCCAAAACGTCAGCCTCCTCTCTGGTTATGATGAGAAACCGGGGGATGTATAGCAACAAGAGACAGTAAAAAAGGTTTACGCAGGGTTTTAATCTGAAAAGAATCCTTGCAACGGGTCCCTGCTGCACGCCTGCGCTACCGTGTCTCCGTTGTCAGTATCCTCGACGGTGTAACACGCTGTTCATCTGTAAAGAGAGGAACTTAGTTTGAAAAGTAATCGTGCAAAAATGAATTAAAATTGAAATATGAATGAATGAATAAAGCTGAGCTTATATTAGCTCATACGCACAGCCCCTTGTAGAGGGTGTGCGCTAGGGAGCCCTAGCTTATTTTATGCCGGACTCGTCTAGCCGTGTCCGGGTCTTGAACGACCTTTTAATGAGATGATGCCGCGGGACCGGCATTTTAAGTGTAAGAGACGCGTAGTGTGGTATTGCATTAAAGCGACAAAAGCTTCACGCCCCAATAGTGCTTGATGGCTACTTTTGAATGGGGCGACATGAAAGATGAGTTGCCGGAAGTTGTCGGGTGACCAACACAACTTCTAGTAGTAAGGAGCCCGTACACTTGGCGTAAGGGCCTGGCGTCACTCCTTTGAAGGAAGTGCGACTATGTCGAATTTTAGTAAGCTCTATCCCCAACTTGCGGATTGTGTCCGGATATAGCAGGTTTAAATCACTGCCGCCGTCCATCAGGACTTGTGTAAATTGTAGTCCGTCGATTATAGGATCCAATATCAGAGCAGTCCATCCTGCGTTTAGAATACTTCTGGAATAGTCCAGGTGGTCGAAAGTAATTGGTTTTGACATCCAACCTCGAGGTTCCGCTGGGGTGGACCGTGCGATACCTCCTTTGGCGGGTGCCGCACTGTTGTTCCGTATTATCACATGAAGTGAGTTTACTGTTTTGACTTCTTGTGGGAAAGTCTTTTGTTTTTCGGCGCTCTGCTGGTGGGGTTGGTCATCATCTTCGCTTGGAGCGTCGAGCCCCTTGTGTTCGGTGTTGAGTCGGCCGGACTGTTTGAAGACCCAACAATCTCTGTGGGTGTGGTTTGCAGGCCTTCCGGAGGTGCTGTGGATTTGACGTATCCGATCCAAAATTTTGTTTAAGTTGGATAGCTCTTCACTGTTGTCCTTAAAAGGCAGTGTTTTTTTGTTCGGCCGCGAGCTTTTGAATCCGGCGTTGACCGCCGTATTCTTTGGTCATTTTTCTTTATTTCGGCGCTGGTCCTTTCTGCGTCGTGATTTTCCGTTTCCATCTCTGATCTCGGATGTACTCGGGTCGCTGGTGCTGCATCTTCCTAGCTAGCTATCTTCTCCTGCGCAAAAGCGGGTCATGAGGCGTGTTAGCGCGGGCATAGTTCTCGGCTTCTCTTGGCCGAGGTGTCTGGCGAGCCATCTGTCTCGGACATTATGTTTAAAAGCTGCTAAGGCTTCGGCGTCCGGACAGTCGACTATTTGGTTCTTTTTGGTAAGGAACCTGTTCCAGAATTTGCGTGCTGACTCTCCGGGCTGTTGAGTTATGTGACTTAAATCGTCTGCATCCGGAGGTCGGACATAAGTCCCTGGAATTTTTTTTGCTCTAAACGCGTCCTCGAGCTCTTCCCAACTTCCAACAGTATTTTCTGGGAGGCTTTTGAGCCAATGCCGAGCTGGCCCTTTGAGCTTGAGGGGTAGATATTTTATGGCGTGGAGATCATCTCCTCTAGCCATTTGTATGTGTAGTATGTAATCCTCAATCCAGACTCCGGGGTCTGTTGTTTCGTCGTATGCCTCTATGTTTACGGGTTTGAATCCCGCTGGAAATTCATGATCCAGCACCTCATCGGTGAAACATAGTGGGTGTGCGGCGCCCCTGTATTTAGGCGTGCGGTTATCTTCAAACATGCGGCGTGTTGTGTTGCTTCCTGGGGCCCTCTTTTTGGCCCATAAATGGACCTAACCGGGCCATCGTGTGTTGTCTTTTGTGCGGCGCCGCTTGTCGCTTTTGGCCTGTCATTTGGTCGTCTATCCGGCCAGGCGGCCTCTTTGCTTTTTGACTGTGGGTGCTCTATGGCCTCCTCGTCGAATTCTGGCAGCAGCTTGCGCTTCGGGTAGCTCTTTGTTTGGTGGCTATTGCCATATTTGTCCGCGGTCTTGAGTACTTTGCTCCACCTCATTCTGAGTATGTCTTCCGCTTTTTTTGAGCTTCCGTTTTTCCTTTTTCAGACTTCTTGCAGTGGCGACAAGTCTTTTGTGAAGGTTCTTATGCTCCGGTGGTGTGTCCGGCATGAGATCGTTTGGACTGTTGTTTTCGCCGGGCATGGATTGATTATCCGATTCCTGTTCGGATGGTTGCCTGGTTGCATGTTCGTTGTCCACTGGTTTGCCCTGCTCTATTGCTGGGTCATTGGGAGTGCTGTTTTTGTCGGGCGGGACTTAGGGCGCGCTCTGCGTCGCCGTTTTGGTTGTTTGTCGGCGAATTGTCCTTTCCCGCCCCGTTGTTCCTCGTTATCGCTTCCTTTTGGGGTGTCCACCATATATACATCATGAGTTGAGGTGGCCTTCCAAAGCTTGGTAGGCGCTGGTTCTGAGTTGTCTCCGACATCGCCGCCCATACCGCCGATGTCTTGAGTCGTAGTCTAGCATGTCGGTTAGATCGTCGACGGTGGCTACAAGGTGGGTGGTGGGTGGGCTTTGAATTTCATCGTCCGCATCCTCACCATCCTAACCGTAGTCCGCCAGGCTCTCGATAACGAGAGATGCTTTAGCGAATTTAGGATGTCGCCAAAGGGTGAGTCTTTGAAAGATGTCCTTAGCGGTGAACTCTATGATCGGCGCCCAATCAGATTTGATTGGTAGGGAACGCACGGAGGTTCGAGTCCGGCAGGAGTCCGCACCTCGAGTCACGAGCTTTATAAGGGACAAGGTCAGTATTCGCCCCATCGCCGTAGAAGTTGCAGCTCCCGAGGCGGTGTCTAGCCACCTGTCCTCGATCTGCGCGGTCGGCTCCGAACTATGGGTTGGAGCGGATTCGTGTGCGGCCTCCAAGGTACTGTCCGGCGGCAGAGCTAGATCATACCCATTGTGACAGTGCGGCACGCTCGGCTGTGGCTCGAATCCGTCAAAGATCAAATCTCCGCGGACGTCCGCCGTGAAGTTTAGGCTTCCAACTCTGACCTGACGGCCAGGGGTGTAGCTTTCGATCTGCTCCAGATGGCCAAGCGAATTGGCCCGCAGTGCAAAGCCGCCGAACACGAAGATCTGTCCGGGAGAAAATTTCACCCGACTACGTTGTTGTTGATTAAAGAAGCCGCTGCCTATCGGTGACGTAAACAGAGGAACTCTCAATGAAAGCACCAATGTCGGTGTCAAAACCGGCGGATCTCGGTAGGGGGTCCCGAATCGTGCGCCTAGGCGGATGGTAACAGGAGACAAGGGACACAATGTTTTACCTGTGTTCGGGCCCTCTCGATGGAGGTAAAACCCTACTCCTGCTTGATTGATATTGATGATATGGGTAGTACAAGAGTGGATCTACCACGAGATCAAGGAGGCTAAACCCTAGAAGCTAGCCTATGGTATAATTGTTGTAATGGTTGTGTGTCCTACGGACTAAAACCCTCCGGTTTATATAGACATCGGAGAGGGCTAGGGTTACACAAAGTCAGTTACAATGGTAGGAGATCTACATATCCGTATTGCCAACCTTGCCTTCCACGCCAAGGAAAGTCCCATCCGGACACGGGACGAAGTCTTCAATCATGTATCTTCATAGTCTTGGAGTCCGGCCGACGATGATAGTCCGGCTGTCCGGACACCCCCTAGTCCAGGACTCCCTCAGCTGTGTTCTGCCAGCCTGCGTGGGATTCCTGGCATATCTGAAGGGTGCTAGGCAAAAATGTCCCAATTTTCCCGAAGGAATTCTCGTAGTGCAGCATCTACATCGGGGTTTAATTGTGCCCCAATGGAGGCCGTCTTTGTGGGGTCCGTTGGATGGACCTGGAATTTGACTATTTCGTCCGCTGGTTTAAAAGAGGTGGACTTGGATCTCTAATCGAGTATCACATCATCCCTGTTCACCGTGGAGCGCAACGCAGTGAGTTTCTCTGCCGCTAGGGCTTCGGATAGTGCCTCTAGGGCTAGTGCGGCTGTCTTGTTTTCGGCGCGGAGTGCTATGTCCGGATCACTGACAAGAATGATGATTCCATTGGGCCCGGGCATTTTAAGCTTCATGTATCCATAATGGGGTATAGCTTGAAAAATTGTGAATGCCTCTCGCCCTAATAAAGCGTGATATCCACTGCTGAACGGGGCCAGTTGGAATGTGACCTCCTCGGACCTGTAATTGTCCGGCACGCCGAACACCACATCCAGTGTAATTTTTCCTGTGCAGCGTGCTTCCCGACTAGGGATTATTCCTCTGAAGGTTGTGCTGCTTTGCTCAATGCGGCTCCAGTCTATTTCCATTTTTCGAAGGGTTTCCTCGTAGATGAGGTTTAATCCGCTGCCGCCATCCATGAGTACCTTGGTAAGACGAAAGCCGTCCACTATTGGACTGAGGACCAATGCGGCTGGTGCTCGGGCTGTTCGGAATTTTGGTTCGTCACTGGCGTTGAAGGTGATAGCCGTGTCGCTCCATGGATTTGTTGTTGCTACTTGGTAGACTTCGGCGAGGCTGCGGATTGTTCGTTTCAGCATATTATTTGATGCGAAAGTCTCGAAGACTGTTAATACCGTACTGGTACTGTTAGGCTGGTTTTCCGGGGCTAGAAGCTCTTCGCCACTTTTAGCCACCTGCCACAGTATCCAACATGCTCGAAGGCTATGTGTTGGAGTGGCGCCCTCTGTACTATGAATTTTACAGGGTCCGCTGAGCCATCCCTCCAGTACGGTTCCGTGCCCTTTATGGGGTTTTTGCTTTTTGGTTTTGTCCGGGTGCTCGAGCATGATGCACCCTTTTGTTTCGGACTAGGGTTGTGTTCGAGCGGATTGTCCCAAAACTTAGTTTCGGTTTTCGAGGCACTCTCCATCGCACAAGATTTTCAGACTATGGGCGCCAGTCGGCGGCGTGTAATTCGCTGACGACTTATGGCGTTCAAGATTCCCTTGTCCGTGCAATTGTTGCAGAAAATTGAGATTGTGTTTTCCTCACGGCAGTCCTTTATCATGTCCATAACCAGGAGGAATCTGGCCCAGTAATGATGTACTGTCTCGGCGGGCTCTTGCCGGATTTGAGATAGATCGCTTATGTTTGGGTGGGCGGGTGGGATTAAGTCCGGAACCCTGCCCAACTTGAGGCTCAAGGGCCGAAAAATTTACGAATTTGGAAGCTTGGATTGCTGGATGTCGTCCAACAAATCTGGTCCGCTGTCTGACTTTAGGTTCAGTACTTGATTGATGTCTGTCCCTCCACGGGAATCCGGCATGGAGGGATCTGGAATCCGGACATAACTGGTCTTTAATATAGAAGAAGAGTTGCCGCGTTGTTCCTCCACCACATCAACGTGGTGGGTAGCCTGGGGAGAGTTGATCTCTCTCAGATCGGTTTTAAGCCCAATCTGATCGTACTCTGTAGCGACTCCCAAGGCGGCGAAGCGATCCAAGAGCTCGTTTACGGAGGAGAGCTCCATCGGATCTAGCTGCTCGGCGGATTCCGAGTTGACGTGAAGATCGCTTTTGATGACCCGAGAGGTCATCGTCGGAGCGGCGGCCGAACAGGCGGTCATAAGAAAACCACCTAGCCGGACAGTTTGGCCGGTGGCCAAAGCTCTCTCGGCAATAGTACCATCTTTAAAGACAAGAAGAGGCATTCTTCCTGATTGCGACGGCACAGAGGAACTCTCAATCAAAGCACCAATGTCGGTGTCAAAACCGGCGGATCTCGGGTAGGGGGTCCCGAACTGTGCGTCTAGGCGGATGGTAACAGGAGACAAGGGACACGATGTTTTTACCCAGGTTCGGGCCATCTCGATGGAGGTAAAACCCTCCTCCTGCTTGATTGATATTGATGATATGGGTAGTACAAGAGTGGATCTACCATGAGATCAAGGAGGCTAAACCCTAGAAGCTAGCCTATGGTATGATTGTTGTTGTTGATGTGTCCTACGGACTAAAACCCTCCGGTTTATATAGACACCGGAGAGGGCTAGGGTTACACAGAGTCAGTTACAATGGTAGGAGATCTACATATCTGTATTGCCAAGCTTGCCTTCCACGCCAAGGAAAGTCCCATCCGGACACGGGACGAAGTCTTCAATCTTGTATCTTCATAGTCTTGGAGTCCGGCCGATGATGATAGTTCGGCTATCCGGACACCCCCTAGTCCAGGACTCCCTCACTCATCCTTTCTCTAACTCAGCCATCATACAAGCAAGGCGAGGTGGGGTTTGCCGATAGTCGGTTTCCTCAACTGCGGTCCCACTTGTAAGGCCAACTCCAACGCTCTATCAATATATGGATGTACTCTTCTTCCCAATACAAAAACTTGCATCCATTCTACTCCCTCCGTTGCACAATACATGCCGTCTATTTGTCAAAATATATATGTATCTAGACATGTTTTAGTATATAGGTACATCCATTTTTGGACAAATGGAAGTCAAGTATTTTGGAACGGAGGGAGTACACAATAAAGTTTTTAAGTTAGCACAACTAGTCTAATCCGAGAGCACAACTGAAGATTTGGTCGGGTTCTTCCTCCTTTTACCGACACATGGGACATCCAGCATCCAGGTCGTGTCATGAAAGAAAATAGAGTGGTAGTTGAAGCCATGAGATGTGCATCTTGGGTTAAATTGTAAATAGAATCTTACTACTCTTAAGTAACTCCAAAAGCGGCCACCGAAGATCTTTCTTGGATTTGTTTTTCATCGCCAGCACGTCGAGGTGAAAGATGTGCAGGTTCAGTGGGTCCTCTTGTGTTTTCACTGACATGTGGGGCCGCATGTGAGCAAACAGACGATGGGCTCCGCGCGTCCGCTGGCTGGCTGAGAAGAGAGATAGAGGAGGGCTGAGCACGGACTGCAGGAAATTTGTTCTACGTAACTAGCACCTTGATATTCGCGTGTGATTGTTTCTAGAATAAAAAAAAGGAGGTACCCCTACTTATGTTTCTCCCACTACGCCTAGCCTAAGGTTAGTAGGTGACCTTGCGCTTGGCTCTTCGCCTCTTCCGGAAGTCGATGGTTCTACAGTAGTGCTTCTGGCAATCTGACACCAAATGAACTGCTGCACATCCACCGCTTGTAAGCAAAAGTTTTTCCTCGTGCTGCGAGCCACCGCGCACGCGTTGGCGAGGGAGAAGGCGTAATCAAGCTTCTCGTCGTTCTGCGAGTTGACGGGACACATCAAAGTTATTTACTAGTAGTACGTACTCTCTCCAAAAAAGGGTTGACCATGTCATTGCTACCATCCTGTGCTCCGTCGTTGAGTACGTGCACTATTCACGTGCCATCGAGGAGAAAAAATATTGCGTTGGTGCCATCGAAGTGCGACTCACTTACAAAAAAGGGTTTCCCTCCGCTTTCCCCCGCACGACTCACTTACGCACTGCTTATCTGATTATCTCCATTTTCTTGCATGACACGTGCACCTTGATGCTAGATGTCTCGCATGTTGGGAAAAGGATGAACAAAGCTCACGTAAAAGAAAAGAGTTGAAGAGCATAGATTCCCGACGACCGAGGAGGAGCAAGGAACCTCGCGGTGGAGCGTCTGCAAGGAACCTGCGCGTTTCCCCAGTTTTTTGCCGCCTGCCCACCTATAAACAACTAAAAGAACATGAACTTTTCGCTAACCACTAGAAACGGTACATCAGGATGCTAAGTTGAAGATGTTTTATACTCCCTCCGTTCCCAAATATAAGTCTTTTTAGATATTTCAATAAGGGACTACATATGAAACAAAATGAGTGAATCTACACTCTAAAATATGTCTACATACATCCGTATGTTGTAGTCTATTTGAAATGGCTAGAAAGACTTATATTTAGGAACGGAGGGAGTATTTATATTGAATTATTGATAACCACGCAACAAGCCACGCATGTATAGGACGCATGCAGCCACGCATGTACACAAGCCAACGCACTAACTCCATCCGATCCAACTCATGCACATACGCGCACAGCATGGAGCACACAACGCACGTACACAAGACGTGCATGCACACACGCTCGGCTGCAGAATGCACATGAATAACACATGCATGCGCACACACTCGGCTGCATGGAGGCGTGCGCCATTCGCAGCGACGTCCGGTTCGTTGTGCTACGACGAAGCTCGCACGCAACGGCGCATACGCATCTCTTGCAGCACCTCTTTGCCGTCGTTGCTCAACTACTAGTCGGAGACGAAGACGACCGCAACATCGGCCTTAGAGCTAGCACCGATGGAAAAACACGCACGCTGCACGCACACGAGCACATACGGAGTGCCCATGACGTGGTGGTGGTGCGTCCCCAGTCGCCTCTACTCCTTCTGCGCATGTTGTCTATCAGGGCGGCTGCATGCTAATGATGATGTGGGTGAGATCTTCTAGGACTCAGATGATGACGAGGAAAATTATGAGACACAAGGTGACGTACACCGTCAAGGTCCACGGTCAAGGGGGTGCTAGTAAGTGCTTAGATGTGCTTAGAGCAAGTACAATAGAGCTGAGTCAGTGGGCTATAAGGAATAAACTATATTATATTTCTGCTTAGTTGGAGGAAAGAGAAGAGGAGAGAGAAGGTAAGCGGGCTCTTCGTGAAGAGCCAGCTCTAGCACGTGCTCCTAGGCACTTTGTGAGAATGAAAGGTGGGCCACAGAACAAAAAAGTAGTAGTACACTCTTTTGATCTACTATTGTACATGTTGACTATAAGATGGGCTGTAGATGACATGGCACTTTCTTATAGCCAGCAGCTGGCTATACTATTAATGCTCTTTAGATGAGGTGCTAAGTGCATTAAATGGCTTAGTAACTCAAGTCTTCAATGCATAGGTGCTTAGTTTATTGGTGCCACATCATATTTTATGCCTACGTGGCAGGCTTAGCAGCTATACATGGTGGAGCACTGGGAGAGGCCAAGGCTGGTCATAGTGGGGAGTAACTTGTACTATAACATATTACTATGTTACTCTAAACATCTCTATAAACCGGAAAGGAGGGAGTAGTAACATAGACTAGTGTCATATGCAGAGTATGGGAGCACATGATATTTCCCCGTCCGGACCGATCCCAAGTTGGCTTCTCACCTTCTTGGCCCAACAAAAACCCCTCCCCCCTCCCGCGCGCGCTTCCCGCCCGGCGCCAGCTGAGCCCGCCGCTCCACGTTGATGGCAAGTCAGGAGACGTGACCTCTCACTGCTTCCGCCGTTGAAGCGGCGCGCCGACCGAGGGCACCTCCCGCTGCACGCCCGGCATTTCAGACTACATTGTGGATAGTAACTTTTAGAGCAAGTACTACAATTAGATGACATATGCAGGCTATAAGGATTTAAATATAGTATTTGTGCTGAGTTGAAGGAGAGAGAAGAGGAGAGAGAAGAGAAGCGGATTGTAAACGTGTAGCTGGTTGTACTCCAACATACTTTGTGAGACAAAAGGTGGGGCCATTATTAATGATATTGTATTTATACTAAAGGGACTAACGGACGCCTTAATTACTCTGTTTTTTTGAGACAAACCTTGGTGGGGTTATTATTGACTTTTTTTGAGCCATTATTGACTTGGACATGGGGTTTGGGGGCCAAAGGCCTACTATTATACTCGCACGACCGACCTGACATGCTCTACCCTAGCCGCCGCTGTATCATATGGTCTCGCACTGCTCTGATCTTAGCGCCGCCACGCAATTCTTCTCCAGCCCTCCTTCCGGCGTGCACCGCGAGAAGGAACAACAGTCCTCCGAACCCCGCCATTCGTGATCCTGTACAGGAGAGGGGCGATCAGGTTTTTGGGGAGCACACTCCTGTGACTGCTACCAGCGACGACTTCCTCAATGACAGCCTTCTTTCCCGACCTCGGTAACCTCTTCATCAACGACATAAGTGACAACATCAACCACATCGGTTCTGCTCCCGCTGTACAGTATGTGATTCTGTCCTCCTAGTTTAGTCCGCATCATTACTTTGATGTTTGCAATTGTCGTCATGATCTATTTGCTGCTGATTCGGATTAAATCTCATACTAAATTGCTCATATATTCAGCAATCCAATCCAAAAACTGATCACAGGCAATTTACTCCGAGTGGTTTTGCTGCGCTTTTGAAGCCGCCTACTTTTAAGGGGGTGCAATATAAAAGGTGGCGCACAAGAGCAATATATTGGTTTCAGATCATGTACTGCTATGATGCCACTAAGGGTAAGCCCGAGGGCGATCTTAATCCTACACAGCAGGAAGCTTTTCAGAACATGGATACCCTCTTCAAAGCCGCCCTGCTGAGTGTTCTTGACGATTCCATTGTGGATTCATATATGTCGTTTGACAGCGGCAAAGACATGTGGGCTGCGCCGAGGCCACGCTTTGGGCCCTCGGCTACCGCAACGAGTTGTACGTCATGGAGCAATTCTGTGACTACAAGATGACTGATGAGCGCTCTGTTGTTCAGCAGACTCATGAGATACAATCACTCTCTAAGGAACTTGAGTACTTTAAGTGTGTGTTGCCGGACAAAATTGTTGCTGGGACCATCATTGCCAAGCTTCCACCTTCGTGGAACGATTTTGCTACTTCTTTGAAAAACAAGAGACATGAGTTTTCTGTTTTGGATCTCATTAGCAGTCTTGATTTTGAGGAGAAGGCGAGAGCAAAAGACACACGTGCTCAGGTCGCCGAGGGAGCTTCTAGTGCCCACATGGTACACGAGAAGAACTTCCAGCCCAACCAGCCCCAAAACAACAAGAACAAATCTCAGGGGAAAGGCAAGTTTGATGCAAAGAACAAGCCGTCACATTCTACCAACTTCAAGAAGAATTCTCATAACGGGAAGGGATACAAACCTCAATTTTGGTAGCACCGCACAAAATTTATATGGCTGCATCTACCGCTGTCATTAACCTCATGGTGCTCCAGGTATTCCTACATTCGTAACTAGGTACAATGACCACCGCAAGATGAAATTAGCTTATTCGTACGTTGACTTGCTGACTGTTGGGGAACGTAGTAATTTCAAAAAATTTCCTACGCACACGCAAGATCATGGTGATGGCATAGCAACGAGAGGGAGTGTATCTTCATACCCTTGAAGATCGCTAAGCGAAGCGCTTATCAACGCGTTGATGTAGTCGACGCCTTCACGTTCCGACCGATCCAAGTACCGAACGCACGGCACCTCCGAGTTCTGCACACGTTCAGCTCGATGACGTCCTCGCCTTCTCGATCCAGCAAGACGGGCGAAGTAGTAGATGAGTTCCGGCAGCACGACGGCGTGGTGATGGTGTTGGTGAAGAACAATCTCCGCAGGGCTTCGCCTAAGCACTACGGAAACTATGACAGAGGATAAACTAGAGGGGACGGGGTTGCCGGCACACGACTTGGTGTTTCTTGATGTGTCTTTGGTGCTAGCCCTACCCCTCTATTTATATGTTGAGCCTTGGGGTCGAAACTTGGAGTAAAAGCCTCCACAAAGTCGGTTTCACCCGAAAGGCAAGAGTCCTTCTCGGACTCGGGGCGACGCCAGGTTCCTGCGTCTGGACCCGACGCCAGGACCTGGCGTCGCCCTGGACTCCATAAAACTTCCTTTTGCGCTTTCCAAAACCTTGTGGGCTTTTCCTTTTGGCCCAAATAACGTGTTCTCGCACCCAAACATTTCGAAACATCCGAACCCCTTCCGTGAATTCGAACCCTTCCGGAGATCAAACACTATTATCCCATATATCAAACTTTATCTCCGGACCATTCCGAGTTCCTCGTCATGTCCATGATCTCATCCGGACTCAACAACATTCGTTACCAACCTGCATAACTCATATAATACTATATCACAATCTAAACGTTAAGCGTGTGGACCCTACGGGTTCGAGAACTATGTAGACATGACCTAAAACCATTCTCGGTCAATAACCAATAGCGGACCTGGATGCCCATATTGGTTCCTACATATTCTACGAAGATCTTTATCGGTCAAACCGCATAACAACATACATTGTTCCTTTGTCATCGGTATGTTACTTGCCCGAGATTTGATCGCCCGGTATCCAATACCTAGTTCAATCTCGCATCGCAAGTCTCTTTACTCGCTTCGAATACGTCATCTCATAACTAACTCATTAGTTACATGCTTGCAAGGCTTAGGTGATGAGTATTACCGAGAGGGCCAGAGATACCTCTCCGACAATCGGAGTGACAAATCCTAATCTCGAATTATGCCAACCCAACATGTACCTTCGAAACACCAGAGAGCACCTTTATAATCACCCGATTCGCTGACGCTTTGGTAGCACACAAAGTGTTCTTCCGGTAAATGGGAGTTGCACAATCTCATAGTTGCAGGAACTTTGTTTAAGTCATGAAGAAAGCAATAGCAGTATACTAAACGATCAAGTGCTAGGCTAACAGAATGGGTCATGTCAATCACATCATTCTTATAATGATGTGATCCCACTAATCAAATGACAACACATGTCTATGGTCAGGAAACATAACCATCTTTGATTAATGAGCTAGTTAAGTAGAGGCATACTAGTGACTATAGTTTTGTCTATGTATTCACAGATGTATCATGTTTCCGGTTAATACAATTCTAGCATGAATAATAAACATTTATCATGATATGAGGAAATAAATAATAACTTTATTATTGCCTCTAGGGCATATTTCCTTCAGTCTCCCACTTGCACTAGAGTCAATAATCTAGATTACATAGTAATGATTCTAACACCCATGGAGTCTTGGTGCTGATCATGTTTTGCTCGTGAGAGAGGCTTAGTCAACGGGTCTGCAACATTGAGATCCGTATGTATCTTGCAAATCTCTATGTCTCCCACTTGGACTTGGTCCCGAATGGAATTGAAGCGCCTCTTGATGTGCTTGGTCCTCTTGTGAAATCTGGATTCCTTTGCCAAGGCAATTGCACCAAGATTGTCACGAAGATCTTCATTGGTCCCGATGCACTAGGTATGACACCTAGATCGGAAATGAACTCCTTCATCCGCACTCCTTCATTTGCTGCTTCGTAAGCAGCTATGTACTCCGCTTCACATGTAGATCCCGCCACGACGCTTTGTTTAGAACTGCACCAACTTACAGCTCCACCGTTTAATATAAACACGTATCCGGTTTGCGATTTAGAATCGTTCGGATCAGTGTCAAAGCTTGCATCGACGTAACCATTTACGACTAGCTCTTTGTCACCTCCATATACGAGAAACATATCCTTAGTCCTTTTCAGGTATTTCAGGATGTTCTTGACCGCTGTCCAGTGATCCACTCTTGGATTACTTTGGTACCTTCCTGCCAAGCTTATTGCTAAGCATACGTCAGTCCGGTACACAAGATTGCATACATGATAGAGCCTATGGCTGAAGCATAGGAACATTTTTCATTTTCTCTATCTTCTGCTTGTGGTCGGGCATTGAGTTCAACTCAACTTCACAACTTGTAGCACGTGCAAGAATCCTTTCTTTGCTCGATCCATTTTGAACTTTTTCAAAATTTTGTCAAGGTATGTGCTTTGTGAAAGTCCTATTAAGCGTCTTGATCTATCTCTATAGATCTTGATGCCTAATATGTAAGCAGCTTCACCGAGGTCTTTCATCGAAAAACTTTTATTCAAGTATCCCTTTATGCTATCCAGAAATTCTATATCATTTCCAATTAATAATATGTCATCAACATATAAAACTAGAAATGCTACAGAGCTCCCACTCACTTTCTTGTAAATACAGCTTCTCCAAAAGTCTCAGATAAAACCATATGCTTTGATCACACTATCAAAACGTTTATTCCAACTCCGAGATGCTTGCACCAGTCCATAAATGGAACGCTGGAGCTTGCACACTTTGTCAAGACCTTTTGGATCAA
This sequence comes from Aegilops speltoides, assembly GCA_021437245.1. NCBI lineage: Eukaryota > Viridiplantae > Streptophyta > Magnoliopsida > Poales > Poaceae > Aegilops > Aegilops speltoides. Next base: position 565,391,147 of record CM038142.1, on the reverse strand, counting down.
CAAAACCTTCCGCTGCATCATATACAACTCTTCTTCTAGAAATCCATTCAAGAATGCAGTCTTGACATCCATTTGCCAAATTTCATAATCATGAAATGCAGCAATAGCTAACATGATTCGGACAGACTTAAGCATCGCTACGGGTGAGAAAGTCTCATCGTAGTCAACCCCTTGAACTTGTCGAAAACCTTTCGCAACAAGTCGAGCTTTATAGACAGTAACATTACCATCAGCGTCAGTCTTCTTCTTAACAATCCATTTATTCTCAATGGCTTGCCGATCATCGGGCAAGTCAACCAAAGTCCATACTTTGTTTTCATACATGGATCCTATCTCAGATTTCATGGCCTCCAGCCATTTTACGGAATCTGGGCTCATCATCGCTTCCTCATAGTTCGTAGGTTCATCATGGTCAAGTAACATGACTTTCGAATAGGATTACCGTACCACTCTGTGCGGATCTTACTCGTAGACCTCGAGGTTCAGCAGAAACTTGATCCAAGTTTCATGATCAATATCATTAGCTTCCTCACTAATTGGTGTAGTTGTCACGGAACCGGTTCTCGTGATGAACTACCTTCCAATAAGGGAGTAGATACAGTTATCTCATCAAGTTCTACTTTCCTCCCACTCACTTCTTTCGAGAGAAACTCCTTCTCTAGAAAGGATCCATTCTTAGCAACGAATGTCTTGCCTTCGGATCTGTGATAGAAGGTGTACCCAACAGTCTCTTTTGGGTATCCTATGAAGACACATTTCTCCGATTTGGGTTCGAGCTTATCTGGTTGAAGTTTCTTCACATAAGCATCGCAGCCCCAAACTTTAAGAAACGACAACTTTGGTTTCTTGCCAAACCACAGTTCATAAGGCGTCGTCTCAACGGATTTTGATGGTGGCCTATTTAACGTGAATGCGGCAGTCTCTAAAGAATAACCCCAAAACGATAGCGGTAAATCGGTAAGAGACATCATAGATCGCACCATATCAAGTAAAGTACGATTACGACGTTCGGACACACCATTTCGTTGTGGTGTTCCGGGTGGTGTGAGTTGCGAAACTATTCCGCATTGTTTCAAATGTAAACCAAACTCGTAACTCAAATATTCTCCTCCACGATCAGATCGTAGAAACTTTATTTTCTTGTTACGATGATTTTCTACTTCACTCTGAAATTCTTTGAACTTTTCAAATGTTTCAGACTTGTGCTTCATTAAGTAGATATACCCATATCTGCTCAAATCATCTGTGAAGGTGAGAAAATAACGATATCCGCCACGAGCCTCAACATTCATCGGACCACATACATCTCAGATGTATGATTTCCAACAAATCTGTTGCTCTCTCCATAGTTCCGAGAACGACGTTTTAGTCATCTTGCCCATGAGGCACGGTTCGCAAGTACCAAGTGATTCATAATCAAGTGATTCCGAAGTCCATCAAGATGGAGTTTCTTCATGCGTTTTACACGATATGACCTAAACGGCAAGTGCCACAAATAAGTTGCACTATCATTATCAACTCTGCATCTTTTGGCTTCAACATTATGAATATGTGTATCACTACTATCGAGATTCAATAAAATAGACCACTCTTCAAGGGTGCATGACCATAAAAGATATTACTCATATAAATAGAACAACCATTATTCTCTGATTTAAATGAATAACCGCCTCGCATCAAACAAGATCCAGATATAATGTTCATGCTCAACGCAGCACCAAATAACAATTATTTAGGTCTAAAACTAATCCCGATGGTAGATGTAGAGGTAGCGTGCGACGGCGATCACATCGACTTTGGAACCGCTTTCCCACGCGCATCGTCACCTCGCCCTGGCGATGCTCGCTTATTCCGTAGTCCCTGCTTCGAGTTGCAAATATTAGCAATGTAACCAGATCAAATACCAGTGCTACTACGAGCTCTAGTTAGGTACACATCAATAACATGTATATCACATATACCTTTGTTCACTTTGCCATCCTTCTTATCCGCCAAATACTTGGGGCAGTTCCGCTTCCAAAGGACCACCGCTTGCGGAGAAGCACTCGGCTTCAGCTTAGGTCCAGACTTGGGTTTCTTCTCTTGAGCAGCAACTTGCTTGCCGCTCTTTTGAAGTTCCCTTCTTCTTCCCTTTGCCCTTTTCTTGAAACTAGTGGTCTTGTTGACCATCAACACTTGATGCTCCTTCTGATTTCTACCTCCGCTGCTTTCAAAGATCGCCAAGAGCTCGAATAGTCTTGTTCATCCCTTGCATATTATAGTTCATCACGAAGCTCTTGTAGCTTGGTGGCGATGATTGGAGAATTCATCAATGACACTATCATCGTGAAGATTAACTCCCGCTTGAATCAAGTGATTATTATACCCGCACATTCTGAGTATATGTTCACCGGCGTAACTATTCTCCTCCATCTTGCAGCTATAGAACTTATTGGAGACTTCATATCTCTCAATCCGGCATTTGCTTGAAATATTAACTTCAACTCTTGGAACATCTCATATGCTCCATGACGCTCAAAACGCCGTTGAAGACCCGGTTCTAAGCCGTAAAGCATGGCACACTGAACTATAGAGTAGTCATCAGCTTTGCTCGCGAGACGTTCTTAACGTCGTCGGTTGCATCAGCAGCAGCAGTTCGGCACCCAGCGGTGCTTCAGACGTAACTCTTCAGTGCAGCAATGAGGATAATCCTCGAGTTACAGACCCAGTCCGTAATTGCTACCATCATCTTTCAACTTTGCTTTCTCAAGGAACGCATTAAAATTCAACGGAACAACAAAGACGGGCCATCTATCTACAAACAAACATAGACAAGCAAGATACTTTCAGTACTAAGTTCATGATAAATTTAAGTTCAATTAATCATATTACTTAAGAACTCCCACTTAGATAGACATCTCTCTAGTCATCTAAGTGATCACGTGATCCAAATCAACTAAACCATAACCGATCATCACGTGAGATGGAGTAGTTTTCAATGGTGAACATCATTATGTTGATCATATCTACTATATGATTCACGCCGACCTTTCGGTCTCCGTGTTCCGAGGCCATATCTGCATATGCTAGGCTCGCAAGTTTAACTCGAGTATTCTGCGTGTGCAAAACTGGCTTGCACCCGTTGTAGATGGACGAGAGCTTATCACACCGATCATCACGTGGTGTCTCGGCAGATTTAACTTTGGCAACGGTGCATACTCAAGGAGAACACTTCTTGATAATTTTAGTGAGAGATCATCTTAAAATGCTACCGTCAATCAAAGCAAGATAAGATGCATAAAGGATAAACATCACATGCAATCAATATAAGTGATATGATATGGCCATCATCATCTTGTGCTTGTGATCCCCATCTCCGAAGCACCGTCGTGATCACCATTGTCACCGGCGCGACACCTTGATCTCCATCGTAGCATCGTTGTCGTTACGCCATCTATTGCTTCTACGACTATCGCTACCGCTTAGAGATAAAGTAAAGCAATTACAGGGCGTTTGCATTTCATACAATAAAACGACAACCATATGGCTCCTGCCAGTTGCCGATAACTTCGGTTACAAAACATGATCATCTCATACAATAAAATATAGCATCACGTCTTGACCATATCACATCACAACATGCCCTGCAAAAACAAGTTAGACGTCCTCTACTTTGTTGTTGCAAATTTTACGTGGCTGCTACGGGCTTAGCAAGAACCGTTCTTACCTACGCATCAAAACCACAACGATAGTTTGTCAAATAGACTCCGTTTTAACCTTCGCAAGGACCGGGCGTAGCCACACTCGGTTCAACTAAAGTGAGAGAGACAGACACCCGCCAGTCATCTTTAAGCAACGAGTGCTCGTAGCGGTGAAACCAGTCTCGCGTAAGGGTACGCCTAATGTCGGTCCGGGCCGCTTCATCTCACAATACCGCTGAACCAAAGTATTACATGCTGGTAGGCAGTATGACTTATATCGTCCACAACTCACTTGTGTTCTACTCGTGCATATAACATCAACGATAAAACCTAGGCTCGATGCCACTGTTGGGGAACGAGTAATTTCAAAAATTTCCTACGCACACGCAAGATCATGGTGATGGCATAGCAACGAGAGGAGTGTATCTTCATGCCCTTGAAGATCGCTAAGCGAAGCGCTTATCAACGCGTTGATGTAGTCGACGCCTTCATGATCCGACCGATCCAAGTACCGAATGCACGGCACCTCCGAGTTCTCGCACACGCTCAGCTCGATGACGCCCTCGCCTTCTCGATCCAGCAAGGCGGGCGAAGTAGTAGATGAGTTCCGCAGCACGACGGCGTGGTAGCGGTGTTGGTGAAGAACACTCCGCAGGCTTCGCCTAAGCACTACGGAAACTATGACAGGGGATAAACTAGAGGGGACGGGGTTGCCGGCACACGACTTGGTGTTTCTTGATGTGTCTTTGGTGCTAGCCCTACCCCTCTATTTATATGTTGAGCCTTGGGGTCGAAACTTGGAGTAAAAGCCTCCACAAAGTCGGTTTCACCGAAAGGCAAGAGTCCTTCTCGACTCGTACCGACGTCAGGTTCTCGGCGTGCGGACCCGACGCCAGGACCTCAAGCGTCGCCCTCGACTCCGCAAAACTTCCTTTGCGCTTTCCAAAACCTTGTGGGCTTTCCTTTTGGCCCAAATAACGTGTTCTCGCACCCAAACATTTCGAAACATCCGGAACCCTTCCGTGAATTCGAACCCTTCCGAGATCAAACACTATTATCCCATATATCAAACTTTATCTCCGACCATTCCGAGTTCCTCGTCATGTCCATGATCTCATCCGGACTCAACAACATTCGTTACCAACATGCATAACTCATATAATACTATATCGCAATGAAACGTTAAGCGTGCGGACCCTACGGGTTCGAGAACTATGTAGACATGACCTAAAACCATTCTCGGTCAATAACCAATAGCGGACCTGATGCCCATATTGGTTTCAACATATTCTACTTAAGATCTTTATCGGTCAAACCGCATAACAACATACTTTGTTCCTTTGTCATCGGTATGTTACTTGCCCGAGATTTGATCGTCGGTATCCAATACCTAGTTCAATCTCGCTACCGCAAGTCTCTTTACTCGTTCCGTGTACGTCATCTCATAACTAACTCATTAGTTACATGCTTGCAAGGCTTAGGTGATGAGTATTACCGAGAGGGCCCAGAGATACCTCTCCGACAATCGGAGTGACAAATCCTAATCTCAATTATGCCAACCCAACATGTACCTTCGAAACACCAGAGAGCACCTTTATAATCACCCAGATTACGCTGTGACGCTTGGTAGCACACAAAGTGTTCTTCCGTAAACGGAGTTGCACAATCTCATAGTTGCAGGAACTTTGTATAAGTCATGAAGAAAGCAATAGCAGATACTAAACGATCAAGTGCTAGGCTAACAGAATGGGTCATGTCAATCACATCATTCTTCTAATGATGTGATCCCACTAATCAAATGACAACACATGTCTATGGTCGGAAACATAACCATCTTTGATTAATGAGCTAGTTAAGTAGAGGCATACTAGTGACTATAGTTTTGTCTATGTATTCACACATGTATCATGTTTCCTGTTAATACAATTCTAGCATGAATAATAAACATTTATCATGATATGAGGAAATAAATAATAACTTTATCATTGCCTCTAGGGCATATTTCCTTCACAAACAAGCAAAGTGCAGCCAAAGGTGGAAATCAACCAAGGACTTATGAAATTATATGTAATCTTCCTCGGGCAGGTCAAGATCCCTTCGTCCCGATCCCCTTTTGTCATGCCGAGCTATATATGTGCTACTATTTTGCAACACCGCTTAAGTATAGCTACTGTTTTTCTATCTTTTCAGATTCAGGACAATGAATATGATATCAGGGGAACTGCACAATATGGACCCATGTTGAGTCATCTCTATTGCCTCATGTGTTTGCTGCAAATGTGTCAGCATCAATTGCAAGATGAGGTAACTAGCTTGTTGTGGAGTTGCCAACATGCTCAAAGTGCTCGCAACATTGAGAAGAAACAAGCATGCCCAGGAAATTAATGCGTGCGCAGGGAGGCCCTTTGCTTAGAGAAGCATCGACCGATTTTCTTTATTTCCACACCTTCTCATAGCTTTGTATATTGGTTATAGTATGGTGAATCATTGAGATGCATAGACATGCTGAACTTTTGTTCTTCTGAATGTTAGTTTAATGTGAGTGTTCAGATCCATGATCGCATCCTCTAATTTGGTGGATGCACACAGAGAAAATAAATCTCTTTAATTTACTCCATAACCACCCTATTAAATAGGCCTAGTAACAAACCAGGCGCATGCAGTGGCCGGCGGGCACATGCATCCTGCATGCATGGCTAGTCAGCCAAGCCCATGCGCCAGCTCCAATGCAGCAACGCAAAAGAAGAGAGCGGTTTTGGGAAAAAGCAAGTAGTTAGTGCAGCGGGCCTTATAAACACAAACAGCTTGCTCTCCCGCTTCCGTCTCCCCACCCAATTCCTCCTGCTCCCCAATCTTCCTCACTCGTCCAAAAAAACCCGCTCACGAAAACGCCTGCTCCTCTTCTTCCACTCCTACAGAAATCCCCAGCCCTCCTTCTTCCCCACTCGCACTGCCACTAGGCTCGTCTCTGGCTACTCTGCTCAAACCCGTGAGCTCGGCGCGACGCCCACAAGGAAAATGGAGTCGGCTGGCCCTAGCGCCAAGAAGATGAGGCTCCTGCCAGCGGCGACGCCGGTTGTAGATCCCGCACCCGGTAGCGCGGGGAGAAGCGGCGAGCCCCCCCACCCGGATCTGAGGGTAGAATCTCCGATGGACCGCATCAGCAATCTCCTGGGTGTCATCCTTGAGGAGATCATCTCGCTTCTCCCCACCAAGGATTGCTGCCGCACACAAGTCCTCTCAACTCGGTGGCGCCTCTATGGCACACCGCGCTTCAATCTCGATCGTCGTCGAATATTTGTCCTTCCTGAATTTGATCTCATCGAGCCATCGCCTCTTCTCACCAAAGCAGGGCCCGCTCAATGCCTCTCGCATCCCGACAAGCTACCCGCTGTCCGCATTCGCAAGGTGGACGCTATCGACATCCCCGAATTCGAAAACTCCAGCAGTTTGAGTTCTACCATTACCACGAAAGTTTCATACCACGAACATACCAAAAATTGCACCCACACCACCGTTGTCCATCTCACGGTTTTCCTCCTCTCTCCACACCGCCACCTTCGCCGGTGCCATCTACCGACGATCTGGTACAAATGCTTCGACTCCCAATCGCTAAAAGAACTCTCTTGTGGTGGTTTATCCGTGGAGGCCCCATCGCACAAAGATCATCCTGTTGGGGAACGAGTAATTTCAAAAATTTCCTACGCACACGCAAGATCATGGTGATGAATAGCAACAAGAGGGAGAGTGTTGTCTACATACCCTTGTAGACCAAGCGGAAGCGATCACAACGTAGAGGAAGTAGTCGACGCTCTCCTCGCGATCCGACCGATCCCGCGCCGTTATCCGGCGCCCCAGTTCTTGACACACATACAGCTCGATGACGCCCCTCAGACCGATCCAGCCGAGTGTCGAGGAGAGTTTCACAAGATGACGGCGTGGTGGACGATCTTGATGTTCTATCGCGCAGGGCTTCGCCTAAGCTTCATGACGATATGACCGAGGTGGAATATGGTGGAGGGGGCACCGACACGGCTAAGGAACGATCCGTAGATCAAACTTGTGTCTCCTAGGGTGCCCCTGCCCCGTATATAAAGGAGGGAGGGGAGGTGCGGCCGCCCAAGGGAGGCGCTGGCGAGGAGTCCTACTCCCACCGGGAGTAGGACTCCCCCTTCCTTGTTGGAGTAGGATTGGGGAGGGGAAGAGAGAGGGGGCGCCGCCTCTCCTTGTCCTATTCGGACTAGGGGAGGGGCGCGCCACCCCTGGCCGCCCTTCCTCTTCTCCCTCGTGGCCCACTAAGGTCCAATAGCCTCCGGAGGGTTCCGTAACCCCGGTACTCTGTAAAATCCCGATTTCACCCGAACCATTCGAACTCCAAATATAGGCTTCCAATATATCAATCTTTATGTCTCGACCATTTCGAGACTCCTCGTCATGTCCGTGATCATATCCGGGACCGAACTTCTTCGGTACATCAAAATACATAAACTCATAATAACTGTCATCGAAACCTTAAGCGTGCGGACCCTACGGTTCGAGAACAATGTAGACATGACCGAGACATGTCTCCGGTCAATAACCAATAGCGGGACCTGGATGCCCATATTGGTTCCTACATATTCTACGAAGATCTTTATCGGTCAGACCGCATAACAACATACGTTGTTCCCTTTGTCATCGGTATGTTACTTGCCCGAGATTCGATCGTCGGTATCCAATACCTAGTTCAATCTCGTTACCGGCAAGTCTCTTTACTCGTTCCGTAATACATCATCTCACAGCTAACTCATTAGTTGTAATGCTTGCAAGGCTTTAAGTGATGTGTATTACCGGGAGGGCCTAGAGATACCTCTGAAACAATCGGAGTGACAAATCCTAATCTCGAAATACGCCAACCCAACATCTGCCTTTGGAGACACCTGTAGTACTCCTTTATAATCACCCAGTTACGTTGTGACGTTTGGTAGTACCCAAAGTGTTCCTCCGGTAAACGGGAGTTGCATAATCTCATAGTTATAGGAACATGTATAAGTCATGGATAAAAGCAGTAGCAACATACTAAACGATCGTGTGCTAAGCTAATGGAATGGGTCATGTCAATCGATCATTCAACTAATGATGTGACCTTGTTAATCAAATAACAACTCTTTGTTCATGGTTAGGAAACATAACCATCTTTGATTAACAAGCTAGTCAAGTAGAGGCATACTAGTGACACTCTGTTTGTCTATATATTCACACATGTATTATGTTTCGGTTAATACAATTCTAGCATGAATAATAAACATTTATCATGATATAAGGAAATAAATAATAACTTTATTATTGCCTCTAGGGCATATTTCCTTCAGTATCCCACTTGCACTAGAGTCAATAATCTAGATCACATCACCATGTGATTAACATCGATAGTTCACATCATCATGTGATTAACACCCATAGTTCACATCGCCATGTGACCAACACCCAAAGGGTTTACTAGATTCAGTAATCTAGTTCACATCGCTATGTGATTAACACCCAAAGAGTACTAAGGTGTGATCATGTTTTGCTTGTGAGAGAGTCTTAGTCAACGGGTCTTTCACGTTCAGATCTGTTATGTATTTTGCAATTTTTCTATGTCTACAATGCTCTGCACGAAGCTACTCTAGCTAATTGCTCCCACTTTCAATATGTATCTAGATCGAGACTTAGAGTCATCCAGATCAGTGTCAAAACTTGCATCGACGTAACCCTTTACGACGAACCTTTTGTCACTTCCATAATCGAGAAACACATCCTTATTCCACTAAGGATAATTTTGACCGCTGTCCAGTGATCTACTCCTAGATCACTATTGTACTCCCTTGCCAAACTCAGTGTAGGGTATACAACAGATCTGGTACACAGCATGGCATACTTTATAGAACCTATGGCTAAGGCATAGGGAATGACTTTCATTCTCTTTCTATCTTCTGTCGTGGTCGGGTTTTGAGTCTTACTCAATTTCACACCTTGTAACACAGGCAAGAACTCTTTCTTTGACTGCTCCATTTTGAACTACTTCAAAATCTTGTCAAGGTATGTACTCATTGAAAAAACTTATCAAGCGTCTTGAACTATCTCTATAGATCTTGATGCTCAATATGTAAGCAACTTCACCGAGGTCTTTCTTTGAAAAACTCCTTTCAAACACTCCTTTATGCTTTGCAGAATAATTCTACATTATTTCCGATCTACAATATGTCATTCACATATACTTATCAGAAATGCTGTAGTGCTCCCACTCACTTTCTAGTAAATACAGGCTTCACTGCAAGTCTGTATAAACTATATGCTTTGATCAACTTATCAAAGCGTATATTCCAACTCCGAGATGCTTGCACCAATCCATAGATGCACATTTTGTTAACACCTTTAGGATCGACAAAACCTCTTGGTTGCATCACATACAACTCTTCTTTAATAACTCCATTAAGGAATGCAGTTTTGTTTATCCATTTGCCAGATTTCATAAAATGTGGCAATTGCTAACATGATTCGGACAGACTTTTAAGCATCGATACGAGTGAGAAAATCTCATTGTATTCAACATCTTGAACTTTGTCAAAAACCTTTTTCGACAAGTCTAGCTTTGTAGATAGTAACAATACTATCGCGTCCGTCTTCCTCTTGAAGATCCATTTATTTTCTATGGTTTGCCGATCATCGGGCAAATCCATCAAAGTCCATACTTTGTTCTCATACATGGATCATATCTCAGATTTCATGGCCTCAAACCATTTTGCGAATCTGGGCTCATCATCGCTTCCTCATAGTTCGTAGGTTTGTCATGGTCAAGTAACACGACCTCCAGAACAGGATTACCGTACCACTCTGGTGCGGATCTCACTCTGTTTTACCTACGAGGTTCGGTAGTAACTTGATCTGAAGTTACATGATCATCATCATTAGCTTCCTCACTAATTGGTGCAGTAGTCACAGGAACAGATTTCTGTGATGAACTACTTTCCAATAAGGGAACAGGTACAGTTACCTCATCAAGTTCTACTTTCCTCCCACTCACTTCTTTCGAGAGAAACTCCTTCTCTAGAAAGGATCCATTTATTAGCAACGAATGTTTTGCCTTCGGATCTGTGATAGAAGGTGTACCCAACAATTTCCTTTGGGTATTCTATGAAGACGCACTTCTCCGATTTGGGTTTGAGCTTATCAGGATGAAACTTTTTCACATAAGCATCGCAGCCCCAAACTTTAAGAAACGACAACTTTGGTTTCTTGCTAAACCACAGTTCATATAGTGTCGTCTCAACGGATTTAGATGGTGCCCTATTTAACGTGAATGCAGTTGTCTCTAATGCATGATCCAAAAGCGATATTGGTAAATCAAGTAAGAAACATCATAGATTGCACTATATCCAATAAAGTGCGGTTACGATGTTTGGACACACCATAACATTGTGGTGTTCCAGGTGGCGTGAGCTGTGAAACTATTCCACATTGTTTTAATTGAAGACCAAACTCGTAACTCAAATATTCGTCTCCGCGATCAGATCGCAGAAACCTTATTTTCTTGTCACGATGAGTTTTCCACTTCACTCTGAAATTCTTTGAACTTTTCAACTATTTCAGACTTATGTTTCATCAAGTAGATATACCCATATCTGCTCAAATCATCTGTGAAGGTCGAAAATAACGATACCCACCATGAGCCTTGACACTCATTGGATCGCATACATCAAGATGTATTATTTCCAATAAGTCGGTTGCTCGCTCCATTGTTCCGGAGAACGGAGTCTTAGTCATCTTGCCCATGAGGCATGGTTCGCAAGCATCAAGTGATTCATAATCAAGTGATTCCAAAATCCCATCAGATGGAGTTTCTTCATGCGCTTTACACCAATATGACCTAAACGGCAAGTGCCAAAATAAGTTGCACTATCATTATTAACTTTGCATCTTTTGGTTTCAATATTATGAATATGTGTATCACTACGATCGAGATCCAATGAACCATTTTCATTGGGCGTGTAACCATATAAGGTTTTATTCATGTAAATGTAACAACAGTTTATTCTCTTACTTAAATGAATAACCGTTTGCAATAAACACGATCAAATCATATTCATGCTTAACGCAAACACCAAATAACATTTATTTAGGTTCAACACTAATCCCGAAAGTATAGGGAGTGTGCGATGATGATCATATCAATCTTTGAAACTACTTTCAACACACATCGTCACTTCACCCTTAACTAGTTTCTCGCTTATTCGCAACTCCGCTTTGAGTTACTACTCTTAGCAACTGAACCAGTACCAAATACCGAGGGGTTGCTATAAACACTAGTAAAGCACACATCAAACACATGTATATCAAATATACCCTTTTTTCACTTTGCCATCCTTCTTATCCACCAAATATTTAGGGCAGTTCCGCTTCCAAAGGACCATTTCCTTTGCGATTGTAAGCACTCGGTTTCAGGCTTTGGTTCAGCTTTGGGCTTCTTCGTGGGAGTGACAACTTGCTTGTCAATCTACTTGAAGTTCCTTTCTCTTCCTTTGCCCTTTTCTTGAAACTAGTGATCTTGTCAACCATCAACACTTGATGCTCTTTTTGATTTCTACCTTCGTCGATTTCAACATCACGAAGAGCTCGGGAATCATTTTCGTCATCCCTTGCATACTATAGTTCATCACGAAGTTCTACTAACTTGGTGATGGTGACTAGAGAATTCATCAATCACTATCTTATCGGAAGATTAACCCCACTTGATTCAAGCGATTGAAGTACCCACACAATCTGAGCACATGCTCACTAGTTGAGCGATTCTCCTCCATCTTTTAGCTATAGAACTTGTTGGAGACTTCATATCTCTCAACTCGGGTATTTGCTTGAAATATTAACTTCAATTCTGGAACATCTCATATGGTTCATGATGTTCAAAACATCTTTGAAGTCCCGATTCTAGGCCATAAAGCATGGTGCACAAAACTATCAAGTAGTCATCATACTAAGCTAGCCAAACGCTCATAACGCCTCGCATCCGCTCCCCGCAATAGGTCCATCACCTAGCGGTGCATTAAGGACATAATTCTTCTCGTGCAGCAATGAGGATAAACCTCGGATCACGGATCAAATCCGCATCATTGCTACTAACATTTTTCAACACAATTTTCTAGGAACATATCAAAATAAACATATGAAAGCAACAACGCAAGCTATTGATCTTACAACATAATTTGCAAAATACTACCAGACTAAGTTCATGATAAATTTAAGTTCAATTAATCATATTACTTAAGAACTCCCACTTAGATAGACATCTCTCTAGTCATCTAAGTGATCACGTGACCCAAATCAACTAAACCATAACCGATCATCACGTGAGATGGAGTAGTTTTCAATGGTGAACATCTTATGTTGATCATATCTACTATATGATTCACGCCGACCTTTTGGTCTCCGTGTTCCGAGGCCATATCTGCATATGCTAGACTCGTCAAGTATAACTTGAGTATTCTGCGTGTGCAAAACTGGCTTGCACCCGCTTGTAGATGGACGAGAGCTTATCACACCCGATCATCACGTGGTGTCCGGGCACGACGAACTTTGGCAACGGTGCATACTCGGGAGAACACTTCTTGATAATTTAGTGAGAGATCATCTTATAATGCTACCGTCAATCAAAGCAAGATAAGATGCATAAAAGATAAACATCACATGCAAATCAATATAAGTGATATGATATGGTCATCATCATCTTGTGCTTCGTGATCTCCATCTCTGCAGCACCACCATGATCACCATCTTCACCGGCGCGACACCTTGATCTCCATCGTAGCATCGTTGTCGTCTTCCCAATCTTATGCTTCTACGACTATCGCTACCGCTTAGTGATAAAGTAAAGCATTACATGGCGATTGCATTTCATACAATAAAGCGACAACCATATGGCTCCTGCCAGTTGCCGATAACTTCGGTTACAAAACATGATCATCTCATACAATAAAATATAGCATCACATCTTGACCATATCACATCACAACATGCCCTGCAAAAACAAGTTAGACGTCCTCTACTTTGTTGTTGCAAATTTTACGTGGCTGCTACGGGCTTAAGCAAGAACCAATCTCACCTCGCATCAAAACCACAACGATACTTCGTCAAATAGACTCCGTTTTAACCTTCTCAAGGACCGGCGAGCCACACTTTCAGTTCAACTAAAGTGAGAGAGACAGACACCGCCAGTCACCTTTATGCAATGAGTGCTCGTGGCGGTGAAACTAGTCTCGCGTAAGCGTCTGCGTAATGTCGGTCCGGCCGCTTCATCTCACAATACCGCTGAACCAAAGTATGACATGCTGGTAGGTAGTATGACTTGTATCGCCCACAACTCACTTGTGTTCCTCGTGCAAAACATCAAACCATAAAAACCAGGCTCGGATGCCATTTGTTGGGAACGAGTAATTTCAAAAAATTCCTACGCACACGCAAGATCATGGTGATGAATAGCAACGAGGGGAGAGTGTTGTCTACATACCCTTGTAGACCGCCGAAGCGAAGCGATCACAACGTAGAGGAAGTAGTCGACGTTCTCCTCGCGATCCGACCGATCCCGGCGCCGTTACTCCGGCGCCCAGTTCTTGACACACGTACAGCTCGATGACGTCCCAGACTCCGATCCAGCCGAGTGTCGAGGAGAGTTTCACAAGACGACGGCGTGGTGACGATCTTGATGTTCTACGGCGCAGGCTTCGCTTAAGCTTCATGACGATATGACCGAGGTGGAATATGGTGGAGGGGGCACCGCACACGGCTAAGGAACGATCCGTAGATCAAACTTGTGTCTCCTAGGGTGCCCCCCTGCCCCCGTATATAAAGGAGGGAGGGGGGAGGTGCGGCCGGCCCAAGGGAGGCGCTGCCGAGGAGTCCTACTCCCACCGGAGTAGGACTCCCCCTTCCTTGTTGGAGTAGGATTGGGGAGGGAAGAGAGAGGCGGGCGCCGCCTCTCCTTGTCCTATTCGGACTAGGGGAGGGCGCGCCACCCCTAGCCGGCCCTTCCTCTTCTCCCTCGTGGCCCACTAAGGCCCAATAGCCTCCGGGAGGGTTCCGGTAACCCCCCGGTACTCCGGTAAAATCCCGATTTCACCCGGAACCATTCCGAACTCCAAATATAGGCTTCCAATATATCAATCTTTATGTCTCGACCATTTCGAGACTCCTCGTCATGTCCGTGATCATATCCGGGACTCCGAACTTCTTCGGTACATCAAAATACATAAACTCATAATAACTATCATCGAAACCTTAAGCGCATGGACCCTACGGTTCGAGAACAATGTAGACATGACCAAGACATGTCTCCGGTCAATAACCAATAGCGGGACCTGGATGCCCATATTGGTTCCTACATATTCTACGAAGATCTTTATCGGTCGACCGCATAACAACATACGTTGTTCCCTTTGTCATCGGTATGTTACTTGCCCGAGATTCGATCGTCGGTATCCAATACCTAGTTCAATCTCGTTATCGCAAGTCTCTTTACTCGTCCGTAATACATCATCTCACAGCTAACTCATTAGTTGTAATGCTTGCAAGGCTTTAAGTGATGTGTATTACCGAGAGGGCCCAGAGATACCTCTCCGACAATCGGAGTGACAAATCCTAATCTCGAAATACGCCAACCCAACATCTGCCTTTGGAGACACCTGTAGTACTCCTTTATAATCACCCGATTCGTTGTGACGTTTGGTAGTACCAAAGTGTTCCTCCGTAAACGGAGTTGCATAATCTCATAGTTATAGGAACATGTATAAGTCATGGATAAAAGCAGAGCAACATACTAAACGATCGTGTGCTAAGCTAATGGAATGGGTCATGTCAATCGATCATTCAACTAATGATGTGACCTTGTTAATCAAATAACAACTCTTTGTTCATGGTTAGGAAACATAACCATCTTTGATTAACAAGCTAGTCAAGTAGAGGCATACTAGTGACACTCTGCTTGTCTATATATTCACACATGTATTATGTTTCCGGTTAATACAATTCTAGCATGAATAA